>CM053334.1:20040117-20640117 GCA_028583605.1 Dastarcus helophoroides
GTGAGTAGAGTGAGTGATGAGTGAGTGAGTGAGTGAGTGAGTGAGTGAGATGAGTGAGTGAGTGAGTGAGTGAGTGAGTGACAGTGAGTGAGTGAGTGAGTGAGTGAGTGAGTGAGTGAGTGAGTGAGTGAGTGAGTGAGTGATGAGTGAGTGAGTGAGTGAGTGAGTGAGTGAGTGAGTGAGTGAGTGAGTGAGTGAGTGAGTGAGTGAGTGAGTGAGTGAGTGAGTGAGTGAGTGAGTGAGTGAGTGAGTGAGTGAGTGAGTGAGTGAGTGAGTGAGTGAGTGCGTGAGTGAGTGGCGTGAGTGAAGTGAGTGAGTGAATGAGTGAGTGAGGTGAGTGAGTGAGTGAGTGAGTGAGTGAGTGAGTGAGTGAGTGAGTGAGTGAGTGAGTGAGTGAGTGAGTGAGTGAGTGAGTGAGTGAGTGAGTGAGTGAGTGAGTGAGTGAATAATTAAGTAAATGGGCGAGTGAGTGAGTGACAGGAGAGAGGAGAAAGGGAGGGAGAGACAGAGAGAGCAGAAAGTGAGAAAGAGAGAGATAGAAAGAGAGAGAGAGAAAGAGAGAAAAGGAGAAAACGAGAGAAGGAGGGGGAAGGAAGGAGAGGAGAAAGAGATAGAAAGTGAGAAAAAGTTTTACTTGCAACTTTTTACGAAAAATTGAAATTTCCTAAAACAACAGGAAATATTGCATCTCAAGAGACTTAATATTCTCGAATTTTAATCTGATAAATCCCCCTGATAAAAAAGTGTTTAAATAAAATACTGTTTGAGTGTCAATTATTTACTTTGCTACTTAACGTTAAGATGTATTTATAAAGCTTTAGCTTCCTTGACATTCTTTTTCCCATTTGTTGAAATCTGACGTTAGCTCCCTTGACATTCCTTTTCCCACTGGATCAAGTCGACTGTAATAGGCTCAAGTATGTCAACAAAGCTCGTATAATTACAATGAACATCGCAGCCTTCCAGCTTTAACAACTGGGGCTCTGTGGAGTTCTTATAAAGAATGTCAATGTACTCCCCATCCTCGTCTTTGAACATTTCAAAGATAACAGTGGCCGCGTAAGGGGGCCAATGGGGCTCAAACAACCCCATACTATTGAGAATGTCAGCCAGAGTGCTATCATGAGCCGATAACATAATAAATTTTCGATCCCACGACGCTTTCACCGGCTGATTGGCAAAATACCCGAAATGGTTAACGAGCTCCTGAAAGAATGGCCCAGTTTGCAATCGGGCCAACTCTGTGGTGTACGTCGGCACCCGGAAATTTAATTCGGCCCACGGCAGAAGCTTATCAGGGTACACTTCCTCGGTCCAATCAGGCAACGTGTAATTGTAGAGTTCCTCGATAAACAAATTACCATAAAGCGACTCGAGCTGCCCAAAACTCGTGTAGCTGTTACCGGTGGCGTTGTTCAAAAATTGGTAAAGTTCCTGGTTGTCGGCATCATACTTTTTGAATTCGTCAGAGTCCCTCAGTTTCTCTATCAGTTGGGTTTTTCGCGGGCAAGGTAGTTGAAAGGCTAGGATTGGGTCTTCTGATTCTGGTTCCGTATGTATCGGGATTGGCTGCCATTGGATTTTGTCGTTCCAAACTTGCTTCCCCTTGGGGGGGTAGAGACCGGCCAAATTGGACGCGGCCGACATGTGGGTTCGATCCACGTCTGTCGTTCTGACGTAGATGTCTTTTTCGGAGTATTTTTCCGGGAGGAAGTCCGCGTAGCGTTGCCTGTACCATTGCCCCAACTCGTAATGCTGCTGCTTTCCCAACTGGAAACAAAATTGGTTTTAAATTAAAAAATATTCCACGATCATTTGATGAAATAAAAAATCATTCCCAGGTTTATCAAGTTTCTCAAAAATTGAATGATGGCTTCCGTGGTCGAAATTTGGGAATCTTAGTTTTTGGTCGCCTAATTCAGGGGTCGGGAAACTGCGGCTCGCGAGCCGCATGCGGTTCTTTAAAAAAAATTGTGGCTCTTTAAATTTCCCTAAAAAAAATAAATAAATAAAATCTAGACGCAGACACTCATTAAACAAGTGACCTACAGAAGTCGAAATTTCCAAAAACTAGGAATTTTCACGTTTTACTTAAATTTTGACAAAAAGTTATGATTATCAAGAAGTATTTTTGCGAAATTTTTCATTCATTTGTGTTAACATTTTGAAAAAAACACATGAAATTTGAAATTTCTAAAAAAAGACCAACTTGGGAAGTCGAAATTTCTAAAAAATATTTTTCTCATGGTTTTTACTTTTTTATTTATTAATTTTTTACAGCCTTGAACTTTCGTGAAAAAAGGTTAAATTACTTTGTGAGAAAAAAAAAATCTAAATTTATAGAAACAGCAAATATGAAAGTTCGAAATAAAAGCTGAAATTTCCAAAAAAAAACCGAATTTTGAGATAAAGAGATTTCGACAAAATTAAGAAAATAATGACACTTCGAATAAATTGAAAAAAACTCATGAAATTTGAAATTTCTAAAAAAAGACCAACTTGGGGAGTCGAAATTTCTAAAAAATATTTTTCTCATAATTTTTACATTTTTATTTGTAAATTTTCTAAAACCTTGATATTTCGTAAAAAAAATGTAAATTACTTTTTGTGAAAAACTAAATTTACAGAAACGGCAAATATCAAAGTTCGAAATAAAAGCTGAAATTTCCAGAAATAACCGAAAGAGAGAGAAAAATAGATTTCGAAAAAATTGAGAAAAAGAAAGAGACTTCGAAAAAATTGAGAAAAAGAAAGAGACTTCGAAAAAATTGAGAAAAAGGAACAGATTTCGAAAAAATTGAGAAAAAAGAATTTATCAAAAGTTCTCGATAAAAGGTAACATTTTAGAAAAAAAAACGTAGAATTTCGACTATAGATTGAAACCCACGACAAATTAAAAACCTGAAATTTTTAGACAATTTTGAATTAGTTGAAATATAGTAAAATTTCGCAAGGAAAAATTGTAAAAAATAACTGGAAGCTTAGAACAAATTGTCAATCTTTAAAAAAGTCGACGTTTTTCAGCGAAGAAGAACAAAGTTTAATTTTAGGAAGAATTTCATGGGAAAAGTTAGAACAACTCGAAATTTCGATAAAAAGTTGCAATTTTCTAGAGAAAGCTAAATTTTGAAAATAAATTTGCAATTTCGAAACCAAGACGAATTAAAAAAACTCCAATTTTTCAGATATAACCGAATTTTGAGAAAATTGGTAAAATAATTTAGAAAGAAATTTCCAAGAAAATTTCGAGAAGTTTTTAACTTTAAAAAAAGGTCAAATTTCCCAGAAAAAATTAAATTTTGAGAAAAAGGAAGAGATTTCAAAAAAAATTGGAAAAAATGAAGAGATTAAAAAAAATGAATTTGTCTAATTCGAAAAAAGAGAGAAATTTCGAAAAAATGCATTTATCGAAATCTCTCTAAGGAGGCAAAAATTGAGAAAAAAAACGCCGAATTTCGACAATAGATTGAAATCCACAACAAATTTAAAAACCAGAAATGTTTAGACAATTTCGAATTTTTTGAAAAACGGCAAAATTTCGAAAAGACAATTTGAAAGAACAAACTGGAAGCTTAGAAAAAATTGTTGAAATTTAAAAAAGTCAAAGTTTTTCAGAGCAGAAGAAAAAAGTAAAATTTTACGAAAAACTTCAAGGAAAAAGTCAAAATTTTAAGAAAAACTCTAAATTTCGACGAAAAACTTAAATTTTCCAGGGAAAGTTAAATTTTGAGAATAAATTTGAAATTCGAGAACAAGACGATTTAAAAAAATCCAAATTTTCAGATAAATTCCAATTTTGAGAACATTTGCAACATAATTTCGAAAAAAAATTCCAAGAAAATTATGAGAAAAAAGGTCAGGATTTTTCAGAAGAAGCCAAATTTTGAGAAAAAGGAAGAGATTTTGAACAAAAATGGATAAAAATGATTTAAAAAAATGAATTTATCTAAAGTTCTTAAATAAGGGCACAATTTCGGAAAAAACATCGAATTTTGACAATATATTAAAACCCAAAACAAATTTAAAAAACTTGAATTTTTCAGATAAAAGGGAAATTGTAACAATAAACTGGAAGCTTAAAAAATTGTCGGAATTTAAAAACGTCGAAGTTTTTCAGAGAATTAGAAAAAAAGTCAAATTTTAGGAAAAATTCAAGGAAAAAATCAACATTTTAAGAAAAGTCCCAAAATTCGATAAAAATTTGCAATTTTTCAGAGAAAATTAAATTTTGAGAATAAATTTGAATTGTCGAAAACAAGACGAATTTAAAAAAAACTCCAATTTTTCAGATAAATTAGAATTTTTCAGAAAATTGGTAAAATAATTTAGAAAGAAAATTCCAAGAAAATTTTGAGAAGTGTTTAACTTTAAAAAAAGGCCAAAATTTCCCAGAAAAAATTAAATTTTGAGAAAAAGGAAGAGATTTAAAAAAAATTGGGAAAAATGAAGAGATTAAAAAAAATGAATTTGTCTAATTCGAAAAAAGAGAGAAATTTCGAAAAAATGCATTTATCGAAATCTCTCTAAGGAGGCAAAAATTTAGAAAAAAAACGTCGAATTTCGACAATAGATTGAAATCCACAACAAATTTAAAAACCAGAAATGTTTAGACAATTTCGAATTTTTTGAAAAACGGCAAAATTTCGAAAAGACAATTTGAAAGAACAAACTGGAAGCTTAGAAAAAATTGTTGAAATTTAAAAAAGTCAAAGTTTTTCAGAGCAGAAGAAAAAAGTAAAATTTTACGAAAAACTTCAAGGAAAAAGTCAAAATTTTAAGAAGAGCTCTAAATTTCGACAAAAAACTGACAATTTTCCAGAGAAAGTTAAATTTTGAGAAGAAAGTTGAAATTTCGAGAATAAGACGATTTAAAAAAAATTCAAAAGAAAGTTTCCAGTGAAACTGGAAATTTTATCGACATCCTCTTTGCTTTCGAAATTATTTTACCAATTTTCTCAAAATTCGAATTTTTCAGAAAGATAAATTCGAATTTTGAGAAAATTGATAAAATAATTTCGAAAGAAAAGAGAATGTCGAAAAAATGTCCAGTTTCAGGTTTCAGGTCAAAATTTTTCAAAGAAAGTCAAATTTTAACAAAAAAATCGAATTTTGAGATTTAAAAATGGATTAATTTCGTTCGAAATAAAAGTTGAAATTTTCAGAAAAAGCTTAATTTTGAAAAAAGGGATTTCGAAAAAAATAAATTTTTCAAAAGTTCTCAAAAAAAACAAAATTTTAGAAATAAACTTCGAATTTTGACAATAGATGGAAATTTACAAAACAAATTTAAAAACCGAATTTAAATTTTGTGAAAAATTGTAAAATTTCGAAAAGAGAAATTATAAAAAATTAAAAACTTAAAAAAACAGTCGAACTATTTCAGAAGTCGAAGTTTTTCAGAGAATAAGAAAATAGAAATATAACAATTTTCCAGAGAAAGTTAAATTTTGAGAATAGATTAAAATTTCGAGAACAAGACGAATTAAAAAAACTCCAAATTTTTAGAAAAATCGAATTTTGAAAAAAGTGGTAAAATAATTTCGAAAGAAAGGAAAATGTCAATAAAACTTCCAGTTTCGAGAAAAATATTGAATTTTAAAAGGTCAAAAATGTCCAGAGAAAGTCAAATTTTAAGAAAAAATCAAATGTTGAGATTTGAAAATGGATGAATTTTGTTCGAAATAAAAATTCCAATTTTCAGAAAAAACCGAATTTAAAAAAAAAGATTTCGAAAAAAGAAAATTTATCAAAAGTTCTTAAAAAAAGGTAAAATTAAAAAAAAACGTCGAATTTCGACAACAGATTGAAACCCATGTCGAACTTTAAAAAAGTCGAAGTTTTTCAGAGAAGAAGAAAAAAGTCAAATTTTAGGAAAAATTTCAAGGAAAAAGTTAAAATTTTAAGAAGAGCTCGAAATTTCGACAAAAAATTTGCAATTTTCCAAAGAAATTTAAATTTTGAGAAGAAAGTTGATATTTCGAGAATAAGACGATTTAAAAAAATCCAAACTTTCTGATAAATTCGAATTTTGATAAAATTGGTAAAATAATTTCGAAAGAAAAGAGAATATCGATAAAATTTCCAGTTTCAGGTCTCAGGTCAAAATTTCTCAGAGAAAGTCAAATTTTAACAAAAAAATCAAATTTTGAGATTTAAAAATGGATTAATTTCGTTCGAAATAAAAGTTGAAATTTTCAGAAAAAGCTTAATTTTGAAAAAAGGGATTTCGAAAAAAATAAATTGGTCAAAAGTTCTCAAAAAAACCAAAATTTTAGAAAAAAATTTCGAATTTTGACAATAGATTGAAATTCACAGAACAGATTTAAAAACCAAATTTAGATTTTGTAAAAAATTGTAAAATTTCGAAAAGAGAAATTATAAAAAATTAAAAGCTTAAAAAAACAGTCGAACTATTTCAGAAGTCGAGGTTTTTCAGAGAAGAAGAAAATAAAGAGAAATCGTAATAAATCAAAAGTTAAAAAAAAATGTCGAACTTTTTCAGAAGTCAACATTTTTCAGAGAAGAAGAAAATAAAAAATTTGCAATGTTTCAGAGAAAGTTAAATTTTGAGAATAAATTTGAAATTTCGAGAACAAGACTTAAAAAAATCCAAATTTTCAGATAAATTCCAATTTTGAGAACATTTGTAAAACAATTTCGAAAGAAAATTGTAAGAAAATTTCGAGAAAAAAGGTCAGGATTTTTCAGAAGAAGCCAAATTTGGAGAAAAAGGAAGAGATTTCGAAACAATTAGAAAAAATGATTTAAAAAAAAAATGAGTTTACCAAAGTTCTTAAATAGGGGCAAAATTTCAGAAAAAAAACATCGAATTTTGACAATATATTAAAACCCAAAACAAATTTAAAAAATTTAAAATTTTCAGGTAAAAGAGGAATTGTAAAAATAAACTGGAAGCTTAAAAAGGCGTCGGTCTTTAAAAAAGTCGAAGTTTTTCAGAGAAGTAGAAAAAAAGTTAAATTTTAAGAACAATTCATAGAAAAAGTCAAAATTTTAAGAAAAGTTCCAAATTTCGATAAACATTTGCAATTTTTCGGAGAAAATTAAATTTTGAGAATAAATTTGAAATTTCGAAAACAAGACGAATTAAAAAAAACTCCAAATTTTCAGATAAATCGAATTTGGAGAAAATTGGTAAAATAGTTTCAAAAGGAAAGGGAATGTTGATAAAACTTCCAATTTCGAGAAGTATCAAACCATAAAAAAGGTCAACATTTCCCAAAGAAAGTCAAATTTTAAGAAAAAGAATCAAATTTTGAGATTTGAAAATAGATGAATTTCGTTCGAAATAAAAGTTGATATTTTCGGAAAAATCTGAATTTCGAATAAAAAAGAGATTTCGAAAAATATGAATTTGTCAAAAATTCTGAAAATAGCAAAATTTTAGAAAAAAAACGTCGTATTTTGACAATAGATTGAATCCCCACAACAAATTTAAAAACCCAAAATTTTTAGACAAATCTAAATTTTGTGAAAAATTGTCGAAATTCGACGTTTTGTTCTAAATTTTATCTTTTTTGAGAATTTTGCCAAATTCATTTTTTTCGAAATCTTTTTTTTTCAAAATTCGATTTTTTCTGAAAATTGGAATTTTTATTTCGAACAAAATTCATCCATTTTCAAATCTTAATATTTGATTTTTTCTTAAAATTTGACTTTCTCTAGAAAATTTTGACCTTTTAAAATTCAATATTTTTCTCGAAATTGGAAGTTTTATTAACATTTTCCTTTCTTTCGAAATTATTTTACCAATTCTTTCAAAATTCGATTTATCTAAAAATTTGGAGTTTTTTTAATTCGTCTTGTTCTCGAAATTTCAATTTATTCTTAAAATTTAACTTTCCCTGGAAAATTGTAATATTTTTATTTTCTTCTTCTTTGAAAAACTTCGACTTATGAAATAGTTCGACTGTTTTTTTTAAGCTTTTAATTTTTTTACAATTTCTCTTTTCGAAATTTTACAATTTTTCACAAAATTTAAATTTGGTTTTAAAATTTGTTCTGTGAATTTCAATCTATTGTCAAAATTCGAACTTTTTTTCTAAAATTTTGGTTTTTTTGAGAACTTTTGACCAATTCATTTTTTTCGAAATCCCTTTTTTTCAAAATTAAGCTTTTTCTGAAAATTTCAACTTTTATTTCGAACGAAATTCATCTATTTTTAAATCTCAGAATTTGATTTTTTTGTTAAAATTTGACTTACTCTGAGAAATTTTGACCTGAGACCTGAAACTGGAAATGTTATCGATATTCTCTTTTCTTTCGAAATTATTTTACCAATTTTCTCAAAATTCGAATTTATCAGAAAGTTTGGATTTTTTTAAATCGTCTTATTCTCGAAATATCAACTTTCTTCTCAAAATTTAAATTTCCCTGGAAAATTGCAAATTTTTTGTCGAAATTTTGAGCTCTTCTTAAAATTTTAACTTTTTCCTTGAAATTTTTCCTAAAATTTGACTTTTTTCTTCTTCTCTGAAAAACTTCGACTTTTTTAAAGTTCGACATGGGTTTCAATCTGTTGTCGAAATTCGACGTTTTTTTTTTCTAAAATTTTACCTTTTTTTAAGAACTTTTGATAAATTTACTTTTTTCGAAATCTTTTTTTTTCAAAATTCGGTTTTTTCTGAAAATTGGAATTTTTATTTCGAACAAAATTCATCCATTTTCAAATCTCAAATTTGGACTTTTTCTTAAAATTTGACTTTCTCTCGAAAATTTTGACCTTTTAAAATTCAATATTTTTCTCGAAACTGGAAGTTTTATTGACATTTTCCTTGCTTTCGAAATTATTTTATCACTTTTTTCAAAATTCGATTTATCTAAAAATTTGGGGTTTTTTTAATTCGTCTTGTTCTCGAAATTTCAATTTATTCTTAAAATTTAACTTTCCCTGGAAAATTATAATATTTTTATTTTCTTCTTCTTTGAAAAACTTCGACTTCTGAAATAGTTCGACTGTTTTTTTTGAGCTTTTAATTTTTTACAATTTCTCTTTTCGAAATTTTACAATTTTTCACAAAATTTAAATTTGGTTTTTAAATTTGTTCTGTGAATTTCAATCTATTGTCAAAATTCGAACTTTTTTTCTAAAATTTTGGTTTTTTTGAGAACTTTTGACCAATTTATTTTTTTCGAAATCCCTTTTTTCAAAATTAGGCTTTTTCTGAAAATTTCAACTTTTATTTCGAACGAAATTCATCTATTTTTAAATCTCAGAATTTGATTTTTTTGTTAAAATTTGACTTTCTCTCAAAATTTAAATTTCTTTGGAAAATTGCAAATTTGTTGTCGAAATTTCGAGCTCTTCTTAAAATTTTAACTTCTTGCTTGAAATTTTTCCCAAAATTTGACTTTTTTCTTCTTCTCTGAAAAACTTCGATTTTTTTAAGGTTCCACATGGGTTTCAATCTGTTGTCGAAATTGGTCTTTTTTTTTTCTAAAATTTTACCTTGTTTAAGAACTTTTGATAAATTTACTGTTTTCGAAATCTTTTTTTTTCAAAATTCGGTTTTTTCTGAAAATTGGAATTTTTATTTCGAACAAAATTCATCCATTTTCAAATCTCAAAATTTGATTTTTTCTTAAAATTTGACTTTCTCTGGACATTTTTGACCTTTTAAAATTTAACATTTTCCTTTCTTTCGAAATTATTTTACCACTTTTTTCAAAATTCGATTTATCTAAAAATTTGGAGCTTTTTTTAATTCGTCTTGTTCTCGAAATTTCAATTTATTCTTAAAATTTAACTTTCCCTGGAAAATTGTAATATTTTAATTTTCTTCTTCTTTAAAAAACTTCGACTTCTGAAATAGTTCGACTGTTTTTTTTGAGCTTTTAATTTTTTACAATTTCTCTTTTCGAAATTTTACAATTTTTCGCAAAATTTAAATTTGGTTTTTAAATTTGTTCTGTGAATTTCAATCTATTGTCGAAAATCGAAGTTTTTTTTCTAAACTTTTGTTTTTTTTATCTATTTTTAAATCAAAATTTGATTTTTTTGTTAAAATTTGACTTACTCTGAGAAATGTTGACCTGAGACCTGAAACTAGCAATTTTATCAACATTCTCGTTTCTTTCGAAATTATTTTACCAATTTTCTTAAAATTCGAATTTGTCAGAAAGTTTGGATTTTTTTAAATCGTATTATTCTCGAAATTTCAACTTTCTTCTCAAAATTTAAATTTCCCTGGAAAATTGCAAATTTTTTGTCGAAATTTCGAGCTCTTCTTAAAATGTTACTTTTTCCTTGAAACTTTTCCTACAATTTGACTTTTTTCTTCTTCTCTGAAAAACTTCGACTTTTTTAAAGTTCGACATGTTGTCGAAATTCGACAATTCGATTCCCAAGATCGCTTCTCTAGTTTTCAAGGTCGTTTGGGCGACCTTTGGGAACCAGAGCGTTTCTTAAAAACGAGCTGATGAAGCAGCCAGCGAGAATCGAACCCAGCTCTCTTATGTAGTAGTCCAGAGTTTGTATAACTGGACCAAGGTCCCTCCAGCTTCTGAATCTTCTATTGTTTAACTGAACTTTTTCCAATTGTATGGACATTGTACCAAAGAATTTCTTGATGTATCTAAATGGTGCAAATTTAGTTCAATTGTATTGAGTTGTATTGAGTTGCATTGAATATATTCACGAATCATTTAAATGGAGTTTTAGTGATTGGTCTCTTCCATCAAATTTTACGATCTGGTCCATATTTTTTTTTGAAAGTTAGAGATTGATCAAGGGTCATTTAATATGAATTTTACAGTCATAGTCTTTTTAATTTTTTAATTGAACTTTGTTATTGTTGGAAATTGTACCAAAGAAAAATCTATAGAGTTTATGTAGCTTGCTGTCTTTAACTCTGAGGATCTTTTTTTTTTTTTCTATGTTAAATGATGAGCAAATCCAGAAAAAGTCAACGGCAGTGTAACGTACCAATAAATTAATTTTTCACAGTGAAAGCTTTGAAAAACTGTACTGATCTTATCTAGAATCATTTAAATGTGCTTTTTTCTTCTTACAAATCTAAGATCCATAGAGAAATAGTCTCTGAGAAGTCAGAGACTATTTCTCTATGGATCTTTTACTCTAAATGTCCCAAATTCAAAGTAAAAGGAAGAGATAGTTGTCCAAAATGAATCGAGTGAACGACACGTCACAGTGACGAATATGAATGTCCTGCTAATCTACTAAATTCCTCCTCTGGGGGAGCTTTTTCTTTGCGCTTATATCATGTTAACTTACGTTGGTTAATTGGCCCCAGTCGACGGGCCAGAAGGATGGATCTTTGTAGGGGTCATTAGGATACGGTGGTCCTAGTGGTGGTCGGTCCCCATGCCTAAAAATCTGAGTTTTTCTCGTTCAAGTCGTCGCTAATTGACTTTTTTTTGGATTTTATTTGCACTTACGACTACGGCTGATATCAATTCTGGTTCTGAACAAGCCAGCGAGGTCGCGTAGGAGATGAGGACTAGGAGTGATGCGGAATAGTACATTGTGCAAAAAAACAAGTACCACTGAATCAGATTTACGACGATTTGTAAATAAATGGAGCAGTTGGCTCACTATCAATTATCTTGTTAGATAATCATTTATTTTAATCGTTTAAGTTATATATTGTTAAGTTGTCGTCAATTTTGTGGTTGTAATTTAACGATAAGTTACATGCTGAACTCATACATAAGTGGTTGATAAAAATTAAAACGTAGGTGCTATATTATTTAAACAAATGTTGAAATCTTACTCGACACTACTTTGATTTAAGAGAAGATGTTGACACCTAAACTTCCTTATCATATACAACTAATTTTACCAACTAATCGCGCTATTGTATTCAATGGTGTACTTTATATCTAAATTATATCTATATCTAAATTAGATTCATATTTACAAACGAAGACAATTTAATTTTCCACAAAAAAAAATCTTTATATACTCATCAGCTATCCAAAGTCACAAACAGTTCGATCAAAATTATGTTGTGGCGCAAATTGCAATACTGCTATTAGTCAGAATTTTATTTTTGCTATCCTTATTAGGGGTCTCTACGTTCCTCTGAGGATTTAGTGCGCGCTGTTCAAATCGCGCGCGAAAAAGTGTCAATCTAAATGCAAAATTGTCACTTAGGAAAATAATGCGTTAAAATCATTCTTCTTAATAAATACATGGTTAAAATTATGTAGAATCGACTCGACAAAAGATCGTGTGCGAATGAAACGTTGCGTTCCTAATGACAAACCTATGCGGTTGATTCGCGAACTATCGCGTCTCCAGCCATCGAGTACAGCTATGCTTCTAATCAAGGGTTAATTTCGGATATCGAAAACTCGAACGTCGATAATTTAAAGGGCGAAAATTCCAACGTCGAAAATTCCAACAACGAAAATTCGAACGTCGAAAATTCGAACGTGGAAAATTCGAGCGTCGAAAATTCCAACGTCGAAAATTCCAACGTCGAAAATTCCAACGACGAAAATTCCAACGTCGAAAATTCGAACGTCGAAAATTCGAACGTCGAAAATTCCAACGTCGAAAATTCCAACGTCGAAAATTTGAACGTCGAAACTTCGAACGTCGAAAATTTAAACGACGAAAATTCCAACGTCGAAAATTCGAACGTCGAAAATTCGAACGTCGAAAATTTAAACGACGAAAATCCCAACGTCGAAAATTCGAACGTCGAAAATTCGAACGCTTTTTATCTACCGCATATTGGAGGTTTCGCTTTGACGCGGGGCGAAGCACGACGTTCCCAAGCTGTTTTCGAATTCGGTGCCCGCTTGTCCCATCTTCGGTCCAGATTTTCTCGGTCACGTGGTCCGCCAAAACAAAACGTAACAAACTAAAATTCGGGACAATGTCGAATTTAATAAGAAAAGTCTAAATTTACAAAAAACAAGAAAAAAATAAATTTAATCAGAATTTCGAAAAAAAGAGAGATTTTAAAAAGGCGTCATTTCTGTGGCTTGAATTTTTGAAAAAGTCCAAATTTCTAAACAAACCGAATTTTGTTTCCGAAAATGTCGAAATTAAAAAAAATTGAAAAAACGAGTTTTCAAATGGCTTAGATGTGAGTTTTCGCATTTTACAGAAAAGCGTCTCTCCCTTCTATAGCAATCAGGATTTGAATTAAATAATCACAAATTTTGTCTAGTTGGCTTAACTTTAGGATGCTTAATCTGTAGGTGTCAATGAAATAGAATTGTTTCATTTTAAAGTTACAGGGCTCCAAACTGCTTAGCAGACAGGTTTCTAATTGTTCTAAAGGCGTCTCTCCCTTTCTTACCGGCCGGGATTTGGTTTAAGTAATCACAAATTGTACCTCATTCACTCAAAATTTTTATCTAAAATTTGCACGTGTTAACTAAATTTGTTTATGACACCTCGTTTAAAAGTTACAAGTCTTCAAATGGCTGAGATGTAAGTTTTCGCATTTTACAGAGAAGCGTCTCTCCCTTCCATAGCAGTCAGGATTTGGATTAAATAATCACAAATGTTATCCAATCTGCTCAACTTTAGGATGCCGAATCCGTAGGTGTCAATGAAATAGGGCTGTTACGTTTCATTTAAAAGTTGTAGGACTCCAAACTGCTTAGTAGACAGGTTTCGAATTATTCTAAAAGCGTCTCTCCCTTTCTTAGCGGCTGGGATTTGTTTTAAATAATCACAAATTGTATCTTATTTACTTAAAATTTATATCTTAAATTTGCGCGTGTTAACTAAATTTGTCTATGACACCTCGTTTGACAGTTACAAGTCTTCAAATGGCTTAGATGTGAGTTTTCGCATTTTACAGAGAAGCGTCTCTCCCTTCCATAGTAATTAGGATTTGAATGAAATAATTACAAATTTTGTCTAGTTTGCTCAACTTTAGGATGCCCAATCCGTAGGTGTCAATGATATAGGGCTGTTACGTTTCATTTGAAAGTTACAGGGCTCCAAACTGCTTAGTAGACAGGTTTCGAATTGTTCTAAAAGCGCCTCTCCCTTTCTTAGCGGCCGGGATTTAATTTCAATAATCACAAATTGTATCTTATTTACTTACAATTTATATTTAAAATTCGCACCTGTTAACAAATTTGTCTATGACACCTCGTTTGAAACTTACAAGTCTTCAAATGGCTTAGATGTGAGTTTTCGCATTTTACGGAGAAGCGTCTCTCCCTTCCATAGTAATTAGGATTTAAATTAAATAATCACAAATTTTGTCTAATTTGATCAATTTTAGAATGCCTAATCCGTAGGTGTCAATAAAATAGGTTTGTTACGTTTCATTTGAAAGTTGCAGGGCTCCAAACTGCTTAGTAGACAGGTTTTGAATTGTTCTAAAAGCGTCTCTCCCTTTTTTAGCGGTCGGGATTTGGTTTACATAATCACAAATTGTATCTTATTTACTTAAAATTTATATTTAAAATTTGCATTTGTTAACTAAATTTGTCTATGACACCTCGTTTGAAAGTTACAAGTCTTCAAATGGCTTAGATGTGAGTTTTCGCATTTTACAGAAAAGCGTCTCTCCCTTCTATAGCAATCAGGATTTGAATTAAATAATCACAAATTTTGTCTAGTTTACTCAATTTAAGAATGCTTAATCTGCAGGTGTCAATGAAATAGAGCTGTTACGTTTTATTTTAAAGTAAGAGAGCTCCAAACTGCTTAGTAGACAGGTTTCGAATTGTTCTAAAAGCGTCTCTCCCTTTCTTAGCGGCCGGGATTTGGTTTCAATAATCACAAATTGCATCTCATTTACTCAGAATTTATATTTAAAATTCGCACCTGTTAACTAAATTTGTCTATGACACCTCGTTTGAAAGTTACAAGTCTTCAAATGGCTTAGATGTGAGTTTTCGCATTTTACAGAAAAGCGTCTCTCCCTTCTATAGCAATCAAGATTTGGATTAAATAATCACAAATTTTGTCTAATTTGCTCAATTTTAAAATGCTTAATCCGTAGGTGTCAATAAAATAGGTCTGTTACGTTTCATTTGAAAGTTGCAGAGCTCCAAACTGCTTAGTAGGCAGGTTTCGAATTGTTCTAAAAGCGTCTCTCCCTTTCTTAGCGGATGGGATTTGGTTTCAATAATCACAAATTGTATCTCATTTACTTAAAATTGATATTTAAAATTCGCACCTGTTAACTAAATTTATCTATGACACCTCATTTGAAAGTTACAAGTCTTCAAATGGCTTAGATGTGAGTTTTCGCATTTTACAGAAAAGCTTCTCTCCCTTCTATAGCAATCAGGATTCGAATTAAATAATCACAAATTTTCTCTAGTTTGCTCAATTTAAAAATGCCCAATCCGCAGGTGTCAATGAAATAGGGCTGTTACGTTTTATTTTAAAGTTAGAGGGCTTCAAACTACTTAGCAGACAGGTTTCTAATTGTTCTAAAGGAGTCTCTCCCTTTCTTACCGGCCAGGATTTGGTTTAAATAATCACAAATTGTATCTCATTCACTCAAAATTTTTATCTAAAATTTGCACGTGTTAACTAAATTTGTTTATGACACCTCGTTCAAAAGTTACAAGTCTTCAAATGGCTGAGATGTAAGTTTTCGCATTTTCCAGAGAAGCGTCTCTCCCTTCCATAGCAATCAGGATTTGGATTAAATAATCACAAATTTTGTCTAGTTTAATCAAATTAAAAATGCCCAATCCGTAGGTGTCAATAATATAGGGCTGTTATGTTTTATTTCAAAGTTACAGGACTCCAAACTGCTTAGTAGACAGGTTTCGAATTGTTCTAAAAGCGTCTCTCCCTTTCTTAGCGGCTGGGATTTGTTTTAAATAATTACAAATTGTATCTTATTTACTTAAGATTTATATCTTAAATTTGCGCGTGTTAACTAAATTTGTCTATGACACCTCGTTTAAAAGTTACAAGTCTTCAAATGACATAGTTGTGAGTTTTCGCAATTTACTGAAAAGCGTCTCTCCCTTCCATAGTAATCAGGATTTGGATTAAATAATCACAAATTTTGTCCAGTTTGCCTAACTTTAAGATGCTTAATCCGTAGGTGTCAATGAAATAGAACTGTTACGTTTCATTTTAAAGTTACAGGGCTTTAAACTGCTTAGTAGACAGGTTTCGAATTGTTCTAAAAGCGTCTCTCCCTTTCTTAGCGGCCGGGATTTGGTTTAAATAATCGCAAATTATATCTTATTTACTCAAAATTTATATTTAAAATTTAAACGTGTAGATTAAATTTCTCTATGGCACCTTGTTTGAAAGTTACAAGTCTTCAAATGGCTTAGATGTGAGTTTTCGCATTTTACAGAAAAGCGTCTCTCCCTTCTATAACAATCAGGATTTGAATTAAATAATCACAAATTTTGTCTAGTTTGCTTAACTTTAGGATGCTTAATCTGTAGGTGTCAATAAAATAGGGCTGTTACGTTTCATTTTAAAGTTAGAGGGCTCCAAACTGCTTAGTAGACAGGTTTCGAATGGTTCTAAAAGCGTCTCTCCCTTTCTTAGCGGCCGGGATTTGGTTTTAATGATTACAAATTGTATCTTGTTTACTCAAGATTTATATTTAGAATTCGCACCTGTTAACCAAATTTGTCTATGACACCTCGTTTGAAAGTTACAAGTCTTCAAATGGCTTAGATGTGAGTTTTCGCATTTTACAGAAAAGCGTCTCTTCCTTCTATAGCGATCAGGATTTGAATTAAATAATCACAAATTTTGTCTAGTTTGCTCAACTTAAAGATGCCCAATCCGCAGGTGTCAATGAAATAGTACTGTTACGTCTCATTTTAAAGTTAGGGGGCTCCAAACTGCTTAGTAGACAGGTTTCGAATTGTTCTAAAAGCGTCTCTCCCTTTCTTAGCGGCCGGAATTTAATTTAAATAATTACAAGTTGTACCTTATTTACTCAAGATTTATATCTGAAATTTGCACGTGTTAACTAAATTTGTCTATGACACCTCGTTTGAAAGTTATAAGTCTTCAAATGGCTTAGATGTGAGTTTTCGCATTTTACAGAAAAGCGTCTCTCCCTTCTATAGCAATCAGGATTTGGATTAAATAATTACAAATTTTGTTTAATTTGCTTAACTTTAATAGGCTTAATCCGTAGATGTCAATGAAGTAGGGCTGTTCCATTGCATTTTAAAGTTACAGGGCTCCAAACTCCCTTTCTGAGCGGCCGGGATTTGGTTTCAATAATCACAAATTGTATCTTATTTACTCACAATTTATATTTAAAATTCGCACCTGTTAACTAAATTTGTCTATGACACCTCGTTTGAAAGTTACAAGTCTTCAAATGGCTTAGATGTGAGTTTTCGCATTTTACAGAAAAGCGTCTCTCCCTTCTATAGCAATCAGGATTTAAATTAAATAATCACAAATTTTGTCTAATTTAATCAATTTTAGAATGCTTAATCCGTAGGTGTCAATAAAATAGGTTTGTTACGTTTTATTTGAAAGTTGCAGGGCTCCAAACTGCTTAGTAGACAGGTTTTGAATTGTTCTAAAAGCGTCTCTCCCTTTTTTAGCGGTCGGGATTTGGTTTACATAATCACAAATTGTACCTTATTTACTTAAAATTTATATTTTAAATTTGCATATGTTAACTAAATTTGTCTATGACACCTCGTTTGAAAGTTACAAGTCTTCAAATGGCAAAGATGTGAGTTTTCGCATTTTACAGAAAAGCGTCTCTCCCTTCTATGGCAATCAGGATTTAGATTAAATAAACACAAATTTTGTCTAATTTGCTCAATTTTAAGATGCTTAATCCGTAGGTGTCAATAAAATAGGTCTGTTACGTTTCATTTGAAAGTTGCAGGGCTCCAAACTGCTTAGACAGGTTTCGAATTGTTCTAAAAGCGTCTCTCCCTTTCTTAGCGGCCGGGATTTGATTTCAATGATTACAAATTGTATCTTGTTTACTCAAGATTTATATTTAGAATTCGCACCTGTTAACCAAATTTGTCTATGACACCTCGTTTGAAAGTTACAAGTCTTCAAATGGCTTAGATGTGAGTTTTCGCATTTTACAGAAAAGCGTCTCTCCCTTCTATAGCAATCAGGATTTGGATTAAATAATTACAAATTTTGTCCAATTTGCTCAACTTAAGGATGCTTAATCCGTATGTGTCAATGAAATAGGGCTGTTACGTTTCATTTTAAGGTTACAGGGCTCCAAACTGCTTAGTAGACAGGTTTCGAATTGTTCTAAAAGTGTCTCTCCCTTTTTTAGCGGCCGAGATTTAATTTAAATAATCACAAATTGTACCTTATTTACTCAAGATTTATATTTAAAATTTGCACGTGTTAACTAAATTTGTCTATGACACCTCATTTGAAAGTTACAAGTCTTCAAATGGCTTAGATGTGAGTTTTCGCATTTTACAGAAAAGCGTCTCTCCCTTCTATAGCAATCAGAATTTGGATTAAATAATTACAAATTTTGTCTAATTTGCTCGATTTTAAGATGCTTAATCCGTAGGTGTTAATAAAATAGGTCTGTTACGTTTCATTTGAGAGTTGCAGGGCTCCAAACTGCTTAGTAGACAGGTTTCGAATTGTTCTGAAAGCATCTCTCCCTTTCTTAGCGGCCGGGATTTGGTTTCAATGATCACAAATTGTATCTTATTTACTTAAGATTTATATTTAGAATTCGCACCTGTTAACCAAATTTGTCTATGACACCTCGTTTGAAAGTTACAAGTCTTCAAATGGCTTAGATGTGAGTTTTTGCATTATACAGAAAAGCGTCTCTCCCTTCCGTAGCAATTAGGATTTGGATTAAATAATCACAAATTTTGTCTGATTTGCTCAACTTTAAGATGCCAAATTCGTAGGTGTCAATGAAATAAGGCTGTTACGTTTCATTTTAAAGTTAGAGGGCTTTAAACTGCTTAGTAGACAGGTTTTGAATTGTTCTAAAAGCGTCTCTCCCTTTCTTAGCGGCCGGGATTTGGTTTAAATAACCACAAATTGTATTTCATTTACTTAGAATTTATATTTAAATTTGCACGTGTTAACTAAATTTGTCTATGACATCTCGTCAAGTCTTCAAATGGCTCAGATGTGAGTTTTCGCATTTTACAGAAAAGCGTCTCTCCCTTCTATAGCAATCAGGATTTGGATTAAATAATTACAAATTTTGTCTAATTTGCTTAACTTTAAAAAGCTTAATCCGTAGATGTCAATGAAATAGGGCTGTTCCACGATAAACTTACAACGGTATGTCAGGGCGCATGCACCTCCCCGCCCCGTACGATTGTGACGTAGGTTGGGAGAGACGAGAAGCGAATCTCCGCACAGAACTACCCCAAATTAAATGGGAAAATCCCGAACTTTTAATAATTTTTTTTCTCCGAAATGACTCTACCGATTTCGATGAAACTTGGTAACTGGGATACTTTTGAAATGATCCAAATCGGTGCCGTATCGGTAAAACTACGGGATCACCAGTTTTTGGGGACATTTTTGTCCACCATAAATAAATTTTTTCTCCAAAACAGTTCCACCGATTTCGCTGAAAATAGGTAACTTTCAATTAATATTAGTAATTTTTGGGTCAAGAACACGATATACATATATTGGTGCTATTTGGAAAAAATTCACTTTAAGGATGTCCTAAAGTTTTTAAAGTTGCATGAACCTGTATAAAAAAATTTTATTGCCACGAGACTTGTGGTACATATGTAGCGGGTTACAAAATATAATTTATCAACCAAGATATGTACAAATAGAAATTTTTTATAGTCAACTAAAAGATAAGTTATTACTCTTTACGTGTCAAGTTTGCATAATTTGTAAAATAAAATGTTTTTTACCAAAACGATTCTAATTATTTCGATGAAACATTGTAACAATGGGATTCTTGAGATAAAAAATGTTGTTGGGTGTCATTTTGTTCAAAATTTGGGATCAGCAGAAAGTAAATAAAACCCTATAAGAAATATGTAAAATTATGGAGTTATAAAAAAACCACATTATAAGAGGCTAATTTTTCTAAATTGAAAGGCATGATTGTTTCAAAGTATGATTTCAAATTTTATTAAAGAAAAACAGACTTTAATGTTTTTAATTATACATTAAACATAATGAAAGATATGTATTATTAAACATAACAGTAATAGTACATATTTTAAGACGAAAATCGCAACTTATATTATTGCCAACAGTTTTTCGGTAACATGTATCATGTATATCAGTTATTAATTAATTTAAAAATGAATTTTTGTTTCGGTCAAAACTTAAAATACTGCGCAAAAATTTTCTTCCAGTTTGCACGTGTTAACTAAATTTGTCTATGACACCTCGTTTGAAAGTTACAAGTCTTCAAATGGCTTAGATGTGAGTTTTCGCATTTTACAGAAAAGCGTCTCTCCCTTCCATAGCAATCAGGATTTAAATTAAATAATTACAAATTTTGTCCAGTTTGCTCAACTTTAGAATGCCAAATCCGTAGGTGTCAATGAAATAGGGCTGTTACGTTTCATCTTAAAATTACAGGACTCCAAACTGCTTAGTAGACAGGTTTCGAATTGTTCTAAAAGCGTCTCTCCCTTTCTTAGCGGCCGGGATTTGGTTTAAATAATCGCAAATTGTATCTCATTTTTTCAAGATTTATGTCTTAAATTTGCACGTGTTAACTAACTTTGTTTATGACACCTCGTTTAAAAGTTACAAGTCTTTAAATGGTTTAGATGTGAGTTTTCGCATTTTACAGAAAAGCGTCTCTCCCTTCCATAGCAATCAGGATTTGAATTAAATAATCACAAATTTTGTCTAGTTTGCTCAACTTTCAGATCCTCAATCCGTAGATGTCAATAAAATGGGGCTGTTATGTTTCATTTTAAAGTGTCAGGGCTCCAAACTGCTTAGTAGACAGGTTTCGAATTGTTCTAAAAGCGTCCCTCCCTTTCTTAGCGGCCACAATTTGGTTTAAATAATCGCAAATTGTATCTCATTTACTCAAGATTTATATCTTAAATTTGCACGTGTTAACTTACTTTGTCTATGACACCTCGTTTGAAAGTTACAAGTCTTCAAATGGCTTAGATGTGAGTTTTCGCATTTTACAGAAAAGCGTCTCTCCCTTCTATAGCAATCAGGATTTGAATTAAACAATCACAAATTTTGTCTACTTTGCTCAACTTTAAGATGCTTAATTCATAGGTGTCAATAAAATAGGGCTGTTACATTGCATTTTAAAGTTAGAGGGCTCCAAACTGCTTAGCAGACAGGTTTCGAATTGTTCTAAAAGCGTCTCTCCCTATTTAGCGGCCGGAATTTGATTTAAATAATCACAAATTATATCTTATTTACTTAAAATTTATATTTAAAATTCGCACGTGTTAATTAAATGTTACTATGACACCTCGTTTGAAACTTACAAGTCTTCAAATGGCTTAGATGTGAGTTTTCGCATTTTACAGAAAAGCGTCTCTCCCTTCCATAGCAATCAGGATTTGGACGAAATAATCACAAATTTTATCTAGTTTGCTCAATTTAAAAATGCTTCATCCTCAAGTGTCAATGAAATAGAGCTGTTACGTTTTATTTTAAAGTTACAGGGCTCCAAACTGCTTAGTAGGCAGGTTTCGAATTGTTCTAAAAGCGTCTCTCCCTTTCTTAGCGGCCGGGATTTGGTTTCAATAATCACAAATTGTATCATTTACTCACAATTTATATTTAAAATTCGCACCTGTTAACTAAATTTGTCTATGACACCTCGTTTGAAAGTTACAAGTCTTCAAATGGCTTAGATGTGAGTTTTCGCAATTTACAGAAAAGCGTCTCTTCCTTCTATAGCAATCAGGATTTGGATTAAATAATTACAAATTTTGTCTAGTTTGCTTAACTTTAGGATGCTTAATCCGTAGGTGTCAATGGAATAAGGCTGTTGCGTTTCATTTAAAAGTTACAGTGCTCCAAACTGCTTAGTAGACAGGTTTCGAATTGTTCTAAAAGCGTCTCTCCCTTTCTTAGCGGCCGGGATTTGGTTTAAGTAACCACAAATTGTATTTTGTTTACTTAGAATTTATATCTAAATTTGCACGTGTTAACTAAATTTATCTATGACATCTTGTTTGAAAGTTACAAGTCTTCAAATGGCTTAGATGTGAGTTTTGGCATTTTACAGAAAAGCGTCTCTCCCTTCCATAGTAATCAGGATTTGGATTAAATAGTCACAAATTTTGTTTAATTTGCTTAACTTTATAATGCTTAATTCGTAGGTGTCAATGAAATAGGGCTGTTACGTTTCATTTTAAAGTTACAGTGCTCCAAACTGCTTAGTAGACAGGTTTCGAATTGTTCTAAAAGCGTCTCTCCCTTTCTTAGCGGCCGGGATTTGGTTTCAATGATCACAAATTGTATCTTATTTACTCAAGATTTATATTTAGAATTCGCACCTGTTAACCAAATTTGTCTACGACATCTTGTTTGAAAGTTACAAGTCTTCAAATGGCTTAGATGTGAGTTTTCGCATTTTACAGAAAAGCGTCTCTCCCTTCTATAGCAATCAGGATTTGAATTAAATAATTACAAATTTTGTCTAGTTTGCTTAACTTTAGGATGCTTAATCTGTAGGTGTCAATGAAATAGGGCTGTTACGTTTCATTTTAAAGTTAGAGGGCTCCAAACTGCTTAGTAGACAAGTTTCGAATTGTTCTAAAGGCATCTCTCCCTATTTAGCGGCCGGAATTTGGTTTAAATAATCATAAGTTATATCTCATTTACTCAAGATTTATATGTAGAACTCGCACGTGTTAATTAAATTTCACTATGACACCTCGTTTGAAAGTTACAAGTCTTCAAATGGCTTAGATGTGAGTTTTCGCGTTTTTTCCAGAAAAGCGTCTCTCCCTCCCATAGCAATCAGGATTTGGAATAAATAATCACAAATTTTGTCTATTTTGCTCAACTTTAGGATGCCCAATCCGTAGCTGTCAATGAAATAGGGCTGTTACGTTTCATTTGAAAGTTGCAGGCTCCAAACTGCTTAGTAGACAGGTTTCGAATTGTTCTAAAAGCGTCCCTCCCTTTCTTAGCGGCCGGGATTTGGTTGAAATAATCACAAATTGTATCTTATTTACTCAATGTTTATATCTAGAATTCACACGTGTTAAATTTTAGGCAAGGTCAGAGTAGTTACATATTATAATGTTAAAGAAAAAAAAGACATTACATTTTCAAAATTATGTTCAAAAATCAATTTATAATTCGAAAAATTTTTGAAAAATCAAAAAAAGAAGAGTCACCCGGAACTGAAGCGAAAACCGAAAACCGGAAAAAATAGTTATTTTTGTCAGAATGAAAACCGGAACTGAACCGATATAATTTCTTTAACTGGAACGAAAATCGAAAACCGGAACGAAAAAAATAACGATTCGAAGCCCTGGCGCTAACGCTCTAACTGTTTTTCAATTTTTGAAGATTACCAAGGACTAGTCCGTTCCACCAAAATTTAGAAACTCTTTAATTACTAATAATTTAAGATGTAATTCAGCAGTTGAAGTTGTGGGTAAGATAGAATATAAAAAAAATGGTACAAATATAAATGAACTATGACCAGACTTGCTCTGAAGCTATTTCAAAAGCTGATTTTAATCTGAATGGTTTTTCGTGTTCTTTTTTTAGATATGATATCAGAAATGAAATGAAAATTTCGGTGAAATTTACTATCTCCGATGCTGTCGGACGATAGCCCGTTCACGTCAAATTTGAATGACTTCATAATCTGCGAAATCTGCGAATAAATATTCTTGGACAAATAAATGCCATTTTTCCTTGTTTTTTTTTAATTCCAAATGATAAATCGGATTAACGCTTGAAATAATAAATATGTTGTTTAGCAAAAATTTATCAACGAACAATACGTTGATGATGTTCAAGATGCGAGTGTATTGACCAAATTTGTCTATTTTGTGCTCCCCCGATAAAAATGTCGGGGTTATTCATTGTGTTCTTCGCGGTTTTTTTAACCAACGAAGCAGCATTTGGGGACAAATTGGTATCCACGATAGTGGTAAGTTTTCGCACACATAAACTGCCTTGCGCATTTTTTTTACGAATGAAGTGGTAACAGCTTAAACTTTGAGAAAACTAACATGATTACATTTGAAAGTTTCACAAAAAATTAAAAAGAAACAACTATTAAAACTTAAACAAAAAATATTGGGGTAAAAAATGTTCAGATGAAGCTTCAAAATTTGGGGGAAAACATCCAAGTTGATGATGTTTAAGAAAAAAGTAATGTTTTACCATGAAATTTTCAAAAAAAAACGAATCCTTGAGTTTGAAATTTCGAGTGTCACTTTTTTTAGACTTTTTTGACTCGAAATGTTAATGAATTAATTTAATTTTCGGGTGAAGTGTTGGAAAACATTTAAATTTTTTGTAAATGGAAATTTGCCAGTGGAATGCAACCTAAACTAGAGTATGCAGCCCTCTAGAATCGTAGGTAGCCGAACTACCAATAGTTGATGCCAGAGACTAGTTGAGGCACAAACGCTTAGCAAAGGGGTTGCTTTCTAGGAAAGCCCCGGAGAAGTATATTCTCTAGGAAAGTCTCCGAAAACTAGATTCTTAGGAAAGCCCCAAACGAGTAGATTCTTGGAACCCATTTTCTGGGGCTTTACTAGAAAGATTGCTTTCTAGTAAAGCCCCAGAAGATGGGTTCTAAGAATCTACTCGTTAGAAGGCATCTTCTGAGGCTTTACAAGAGAGCAATCGGTTAGAAGACATCTTCTGAGTCTTTACTAGAGAGCAATCGGTTAGTTGTAGTCTAGGTTGCATTCTATGTGCATACGATACTTGCTGGGGTTGTCCACAGTTGTTCTCTATGGACCAATAGGTGGCGTACTTAGGAGTCACACGGATGACGTCCGTTGTAATTCTATAGTGTCTACTTGCCGGAACATTTGTTAGCATTCGACTTGAATCAGAGAATATCTTCAAAATAGATACCAAACTGACGAGATCTAATAAGATCGAAACCTATCTTTGGTTTTCAAACTCTGAATCTGATAAATGTTTATACTTATTGGTCTGTGTAGCAGTAAACGTGAATTGTTGACAATTTTATAAAAAAATTGTTGACACACGACTATGTGATACTTGAACATTTTAAGAAAAATACTACATAGTCGTATAGTCGTTTAATATAAATTTTTTATACAGTTTTTTGATGCGGTAGACAATTTATTGAACATTGGTTTCAGCTTTTTAGACATGGCGATCGAACACCGACGAAAACCTACAAAAACGATCCATACAAAGACCCATCGTATTGGCCCGCAGGTTGGGGCCAACTGACTAATGTAAGTATTTGATTAATCGACAAGCAATTTCGTTTTCTCAACGAATGTTGCTTCACCTTTCATCCTCAGTTAAAGTTTAAGCCTTTTGGTCAATACACAGTCTGTGTCCTCCTTCAGCTCATGTAGTCTCAAGCAAAAATACTTATGCATCGGATTTTTCAAAATCATCATTTTTCGAAATTCCGAGTTGTCGAATTTTCGATTTTATTCTCGAAATTTCCTTTTTTCTGCATAATTTGGGTTCCCGCGTGAAATTTCAGCGTTTTCCTCTCGATTTTTCCTCGAAATTTCAAGTTTTGTTTTAAAAGGTGTCTTACTCGAAATTTTCGAAATTTCTCTAAATCGAAAATTTCTCAAATTTCAAAATTTCTCACTAAAAAATGTCTTTCAAAACTAAGCAGTTTTTCCTCAAAATTTGGCTTTCACCGAAAAATTTCGTGTTGTTTCCAAATTTTGCAATTTATTGAATTTGGCTCTCTCTGAAATATCGACTCTTTCTCGAAATTCGTCGTTTTTTCGAAATTTCGACTGTTGCGTTAAAACTTGACATTTTTTGACGTCCACCGTGATTGAGTAAAGTGGGGCGTTTGCCTTCTTACTCTTGAAGCCAAGCGAGAATTCGTTTTCAAGCGAGAAGGGTTTTTAGTAACTTTTTAAAATTCGTCTTTTCGAATTTTTTCGAAGTTTCGATTTTATTTCGAAATTTCGCTTCGTTCTCCAAAATTTGGGTCGCCCCCAGAAATTTCGACCTTTCTCTATCAACCTTTCTCTCAAGCTTTTAACTTTTATTTTAAAATTTGACTTTTTATTGAAATTGTTGAAATATATCAAAATTGGAAATTTCTCAAAATCGAAAATTTCTCAAAATTTGTCCTTAAACAATTTCGACTCTTTCTCAAAACTCAGCATGTTCTCTTTAAGATTTGACTTTCCCCCCGGAAATTTCGTCTTGTTTGAAAATTTTGCCATTTATTGAATTTGGCTTTCTCTGAAATATCGACTCTTTCTCGAAATTCGTCGTTTTTTCGAAATTTCGACTGTTGCGTTAAAACTTGACATTTTTTGACGTGCACCGTGATTGAGTAAAGTGGGGCGTTTACCTTTTTACTCTTGAAGCCAAGCGAGAATTCGTTTTCAAGCGAGAAGAGTTTTTAGTAACTTTTCAAAATTCGTCTTTTCGAATTTTTTCGAAGTTTCGATTTTATTTCGAAATTTCGCTTCGTTCTCCAAAATTTGGGTCCCCCCGAGAAATTTCGACCTTTCTCTATCAACCTTTCCTTCGAGCTTTTAACATTTATTTTAAAATTTAACTTTTTATTGAAATTGTTGAAATATCTCAAAATTGGAAATTTCTCAAAATCGAAAATTTCTCAAAATTTGTTTTTAGAAGAATTTCAACTCTTTCTCAAAACTCAGCATGTTTTTCTCAAAATTTGGCTTTCCCCCGGAAATTTCGTCTTGTTTCCAAATTTTGCCATTTATTGAATTTGGCTCTCTCTGAAATATCGACTCTTTCTCGAAATTCGTCGTTTTTTCGAAATTTCGACTGTTGCGTTAAAACTTGACATTTTTTGACGTGCACCGTGATTGAGTAAAGTGGGGCGTTTGCCTTTTTACTCTTGAAGCCAAGCGAGAATTCGTTTTCAAGCGAGAAGAGTTTTTAGTAACTTTTTAAAATTCGTCTTTTCGAATTTTTTCGAAGTTTCGATTTTATTTCGAAATTTCGCTTCGTTCTCCAAAATTTGGGTCCCCCCGAGAAATTTCGACCTTTCTCTATCAACCTTTCCTTCGAGCTTTTAACTTTTATTTTAAAATTTGACTTTTTATTGAAATTGTTGAAATATCTCAAAATTGGAAATTTCTCAAAATCGAAAATTTCTCAAAATTTGTCTTTAAAGAATTTCAACTCTTTCTCAAAACTCAGCATGTTCTCTTTAAGATTTGACTTTCCCCCCGGAAATTTCGTCTTGTTTCCAAATTTTGCCATTTATTGAATTTGGCTCTCTCTGAAATATCGACTCTTTCTCGAAATTCGTCGTTTTTTCGAAATTTCGACTGTTGCGTTAAAACTTGACATTTTTTGACGTGCACCGTGATTGAGTAAAGTGGGGCGTTTGCCTTTTTACTCTTGAAGCCAAGCGAGAATTCGTTTTCAAGCGAGAAGAGTTTTTAGTAACTTTTTAAAATTCGTCTTTTCGAATTTTTTCGAAGTTTCGATTTTATTTCGAAATTTCGCTTCGTTCTCCAAAATTTGGGTCGCCCCCAGAAATTTCGACCTTTCTCTATCAACCTTTCCCTCGAGCTTTTAACTTTTATTTTAAAATTTGACTTTTTATTGAAATTGTTGAAATATCTCAAAATTGGAAATTTCTCAAAATCGAAAATTTCTCAAAATTTGTCCTTAAACAATTTCGACTCTTTCTCAAAACTCAGCATGTTCTCTTTAAGATTTGACTTTCCCCCCGGAAATTTCGTCTTGTTTGCAAATTTTGCCATTTATTGAATTTGGCTTTCTCTGAAATATCGACTCTTTCTCGAAATTCGTCGTTTTTTCGAAATTTCGACTGTTGCGTTAAAACCTGACATTTTTTGACGTGCACCGTGATTGAGTAAAGTGGGGCCTTTACCTTGTTACGCTTGAAGCCAAGCGAGAATTCGTTTTCAAGCGAGAAGAGTTTTTAGTAACTTTTTAAAATTCGTCTTTTCAAATTTTTTCGAAGTTTCGAGTTTATTTCGAAATTTCGCTTCGTTCTCCAAAATTTGGGTCCTCCCCGAGAAATTTCAACTTTTCTCTATCAAGCTTTCCCTCGAGCTTTTAACTTTTATTTTAAAATTTGACTTTCTATTGAAATTTTTGAAATATCTCAAAATTGGAAATTTCTCAAAATCGAAAATTTCTCAAAATTTGTCCTTAAACAATTTCGACTCTTTCTCAAAACTCAGCATGTTCTCTTTAAGATTTGACTTTCCCCCCGGAAATTTCGTCTTGATTGCAAATTTTGCCATTTATTGAATTTGGCTCTCTTTGAAATATCGACTCTTTCTCGAAATTCGTCGTTTTTTCGAAATTTCGACTGTTGCGTTAAAACTTGACATTTTTTGACGTGCACCTGTGATTGAGTAAAGTGGGGCGTTTGCCTTTTTACTCTTGAAGCCAAGCGAGAATTCGTTTTCAAGCGAGAAGAGTTTTTAGCAACTTTTTAAAATTCGTCTTTTCGAATTTTTTCGAAGTTTCGATTTTATTTCGAAATTTCGCTTCGTTCTCCAAAATTTGGGTCCCCCCGAGAAATTTCGACTTTTCTCTATTGAGCTTTCCTTCGAGATTTTAACTTTTATTTTAAAATTTGTCCTTTTCTCGAAATCGAAATTTTTCGAATTCGAAATTTCTCGAAATCGAAATTTCTCTAAATCGAAATTTCTCATAATCGAAATTTCTCATAATCGAAATTTCTCGAAATCGAAATTTCTCGAAATCGAAATTTCTCTAAATCGAAATTTCTCATAATCGAAATTTCTCGAAATCGAAATTTCTCAAAATCGAACATTTCCCAAAGTTCGTCTTTCAAAATTCGATGTTTTTTGTAGCCAGAGTTGGGTCGTCTGTCCCCCTTTTACTCTTGCAGTCAAGTGAAAATAAATATTCAACCAAAAGGATGTTTTTTCGAAAAATTCATTTTTTAAAATACATCTTTTTGTCTCAATTGTGAATTTTTGCAAAGCTTCGATTTAATTTTTAGGATTTCACTTTACTTAACATGTGGCTTTTCCAAAATATCCAGTTTTTCCCTTGATTTCCTTCTCAAAGTTTCGATTTTTCTAATTAGTCTTCTTTTATAACTGGAGCTGTTTTTTAAAATTTCGGTTTTTGCGATGGACTGTTTACTAGAATTCGGTTTTTGCGATAGACTGTTAATTAGAATTCGGGATTGTGGAAATTTTGGCTCAGCAAAATTCATATTTTGCTCGAATTTTTTAATTAAATTCGTTATTGAAACTTTTTCCTTAAAATTGGTAATTTTCTTTAAACCAGTTCTCTTTTTTTTTAATTTGCTTTAATTTTCGATTCGATATTTAATGAAAGATTTAAAAAATTTAACATAATATTTGGCGTGGTGGTCACATTTTTTTAATTATTGCTTATACAAGGGAAGTGGAGCGATAAAATAAGGAAATGCTCGCTTGCCATGAAAGCAAACCTGTCTACCACCCCCCTCATGGAAAATTCGTATGAGAGGAAGAAAAATTCCAAGGCATTTAACAGTTTGGCATCAAAGACTAGTCTACAAGATGCACCAAAAAAATAAAACCTAGTAATAATAAAATAAAGGACGATGAAAGGGGATATTTCATTTTTTCATTGTTGTTATTTTCTATGAAAAATAATCCTGTTCTTGCAGAGGGGAAAGCTGCGGCAGTACGAGCTAGGAAAATGGTTAAGACAACGCTACGACGGCTTCCTCTCGAAGAAATACCAAGCCAAGGACATCTACGTGTTATCCACTGACATAGACAGGACGATGATGTCCGCACAGGCCGCGCTCGCCGGCCTCTATCCACCCGCCAAGGGTGAATGGAACCATCAACTAGGCTGGCAGCCCATACCGGTCCACACGGTCCCATCAAGCACAGACAACCTTTTGGCCGTGATGAAACCCTGCTTGAAATTCTACGTGAAGGTCGCCGAGACGATGATGGGGGACCACTTTAGAAAAATCCATGTCGCCAACAGGAAATTGTACGAATACATCGCCCGAAATAGTGGGGAGGTGGTTCTCAATTTTTTACATGTTTTGTTGATCTACGACACGTTGAAGATAGAGAACGAGCTCAATTACACTCTTCCGGATTGGACTGATGGGATTTTTCCAGATAAACTTCGTTCGTTGGCGATGTTGTCGTTCATTTTGCCCACTTATAACGAGGATTTGGCGAAGTTTCAAGTGGGGCCGCTTTTTGATTATATGATAACACATTTTCGTTCGACTGTTGGACCTAGAAACAGTAGCGATGTTCCTAGAAAGATGCTTATGTTATCTGCACATGATGTAAACATCGTTAGCATTTTGAATGCCCTTGGTATTTTTGACGGTACGTTGCCCCCTTACTCCAGCGCTTTGCTTTTCGAATTGTATCGGTCCAACGTTGGGAGGTATTACGTTAAACTTTTTTATAAGCTTGAGAGCAACGAGGCCATCCCTTTGACTTTAAACGGTTGCCATTCCAACTGCGAATACGGGAAATTCCTGGGGATGATAAAACCACTCATGATGACACCAAAGGAATGGAATGAAGCTTGCAAGACCATCATATCGGAGCCGATGCGTAACATTCTGAAACATTTGTTTGCTCACTTGACCTAACTGTGTTAATTATGACTGTGTAAAATAATAAAAAAAATTAAATATTAATTCTTATTTATTGCACACTCATTTTATTTAGAAATCACTTGATAGTACATATTGGTCAATTTTGACAAAGTCTTGTTTTGAAAAAGTATTTAAACAATGGATATATTTTTTAAAATCGGGATTTGGTAAAAATTGATGAAAAAAAAAATATTTTTTTTGCCTTTGTCTGTCGAGAGTGTGATGTTATGGGAACGAGATTTCTATTTTAGTCTCCTATTTTGAATTTGCATCTGCACGAACTTTGCCAGCGTTTAACTTATACATTGTAGGCATAGAGATAGGTTATCAAGCGAATTAAGCTTTTAATTGAACGACAAATCATAAATTTTCCCCTTCAAAATTTCGCGAAAGAATTCGCGAACACCATTCAGCACCTTTGCAGTTATTACCTACAAACTACAAAATGTTATTTGGTTAAAATCATTTCGAGATCGAAAGATATACCACAAAATATTCTAACGTGGAAAATATTTTGAGAAACTGCTTGTATGTAGAGTTCATGAGTCCATGTGTCCTATAACAAGTCATAAAATTAGCGGAGATTTCCGATATCACAATTTTTGAATAATAATTAAAACATCGAGTACAAGTACCTTGTTGTTTACTGCTAAAGCATTTCCCATGAATTTCCATGAATTAACAAAATTTAATCTTTCGTGATGCTGTTTCAAGTAGAAAAATCAGATCCATTCAATAATTAGATAACTTGAAACATTGATAAAAGAACTACGTTTTGTAATTCTCATTCAATTCATCTAAAGATAAGTAGTGCACCGGAAGAGCAGAAGGATGTTCATATTTTCGATTATTTTCCTGAGTGCTTCCATTTTTCTGAATAGCTGCAGCTGTAAAGATGAACTTGTTTCAGTTGTAGTTGTAAGTACATCTTTATTTTAACCTAAGATACCTCTTAGAAGAAACATGTGGATGTTTCATCCGCACTAGCAACAGTGGCGGCTGATGACTTTTTGACAGGGGGTGCGCAGATGCAAAAATATTAATAGTTGAAGTTTAGGTGAAACAAACGCTTTTTGTAAGGCGTGGTATTTAATAGTATTTTATTTATTTATTTATTTTTCACATTTTTATTCCAATTTTAACACTGGCAAACGCCTACCTAGTTCTTTTATTTTCACTTTCTCTTCTAGTGAAAGTATATCAAAATCGTTTTTTAATATAAAAATGCTGTTCATTTTAAAAAGACAATTAAATCTTCTAAAACTTGAAGCAGAATATTGACACTGATACACTTCAAATTTTCACGCATACTGACAATGTCATAATTAGTGGTGGGTGTTTATTCGACGAACTATTTTTTCTATAATTTAGACCCAAATACCAAATCAACAATTTAATTAGTAGGCCCTAGAATGGGCGCTGCTATCTTTTTGTGAATAGCGGTACCATTGACATCATTGACGTTTGAACATCGATTTCAACGAAACATCGATGTCTTAAACATCGGTATTCGGTATCGATACATCGATGTTTTTCTGATGTTTTTTAAATATTTAATTGCGAGTTTAAGAAGTCAAAATTCGGAAAGTGTAGAAAAGGACATCAATTTAAAAAGATTTTTTTTAATTCAGAGTTTAATTGGTTTTCCACTTCTTTCTCGAAATTTCGTCAAAATTTTGACTCTAATGTCAAAATTTTGACTTTTTTCTCGAAATTTCGCCTTCAATTTCGAAATTTCAACTGTTTTCTAGAAATTCTTAGGTCAAAGTCAAAATTTCGACTTTAATCTCGAACATTCGACCATAAATATACACGAAAATTAGGTTAGGCATACAATATTGACAGATGACGCCCCAATGCCTTTACTCCGAGGCTTCAAATTTTGGCGACCAAAAAATAAAGGTCCTCAACATAATTAAATTTTCCGTAAAAATTCTTAGTCCATCATAAAATTAACACTACATTTACCTTTTATATTGGATCTTTTAAAATTATCGTACAAATAGACATATCGTACGAAAGCTATGATTATGGTATAAAATGATATTATCCTACACCTGGCAACACTGATTTGTGACTATTATATACTCTATGGTTAGGTTAGGCAGATGACAGTTGTGTTCCGTACAATATTAACAGTTGGTAGTGGGGTGCGTTCGGTAATTTTCAACAAAAATTTCGACTTTTTTCTCAAAATTTCGAGAGTAAAGTTGCAATTTCGAGCAAAAAATCGAAATTACAAGAAAAAAAAGTCGAAATTCTGGGTTTATAGCAGAAAATTGCAATTTTTTAAAAATAAATTGTCATTAATTTCTCGAACTCCTACGAAAGCGTAGAAAGGACATTAATTTTCTTAAAAATTAGAAATGTTGACTCTAAATTTCAAAATTCAAGTTGAAATTTCGAGCAAAAAATCGAAATTTCAAGAAAAAAAGTCGAAATTCTAGGTTTATAGCAGAAAATTGCAATTTTTTAAAAATAAATTGTCATTAATTTCTCGAATTCCTACGAAAGTGTAGAAAGGACATTAATTTTCTTAAAAATTAGAAATGTTGACTCTAAATTTCAAAATTCAAGTCGAAATTTTAAATTTAAAGTTGGAATTTTCACTATATAATCTAGAAATTTTTATATTCTATGGTTAGGAACAGACGACAGTTGCGCCACACCACCAACCTCTTCCCAACAATATTATCAGTTGGCAGTAGTATACGTTCAGTAATTTCAATTTTTAACTACCACAATTTCAACTTTTTTCGACTTAAATATCGAAATTTCGACTCTAACCATGGAATTTCGAGAAAAAAGTCGTAATTTCGAGTTGAAAGTCGAAATTCTGGGTTTATAACAGACAAATGGCAATTTTTTAAAAATAAATTTTCATTAATTTCTCGAATTCCTACGAAGGCGTAGAAAGGACATTAATTTTCTTAAAAATTAGAAATTTCAAAATTCAAGTCGAAATTTCGAGTTTAAAGTCGAAATTTTCACTATATAATCTCGAAATTTTCATATTCTATGGTTAGGAATAGATGACAGTTATTCCACACCACAAACCTCTTCCCAACAATATTAACAGTTGGCAGTAGAGTACGTTCGGTAATTTCAATTTTTAATAACCAAAATTTCGACTTTTTTCTCGAAATTTTCAGGTTAAAGTCGAAATTTGAGATTAAAGTCGAAATTTTGACTTTACTTCCGGAATTTCAAGAAAAATTGATATTCCGAGATTGAAGTCGAAATTTTGAGGAAAACTCGACAATTCGCCTTTAAACTCGAAGTTTTTAACACTGTTTATTGGTTGATGGTCTTTCTTCGCCTAATTTCTTTAATTATTTTTTATGAAATGTCAAAAAAAACTTAAATTTTGAGAAAAAATTAAAATTTATAAAAATAAAATCTGGTTTATTACAAATTTTGGAAGTTTGAAAAATAAACGAATTTTAAAAATGTCAAAATTTTTAAAATACCCAAAATTTTGAAAAAGAACTTAAAATTTTGAGGAACTTCGGAAATTTAAAAGAAAAGGCTAAATTTTGAAACGTTAAAATTTTCATAAAAAATTCAGGTTTTTCAAAAAAAGTCTAAACTTCGATAAAACTTTTTTTTAAAACGTTAGGCAAAATTTTGTAAAAATTTCAAATTTTAATAAAAGTAGGATTTAAAAAAGCGAAGTTTTGAGAAAATATCAAATTTTGAAACATTTTGAGTCGCATTAATTAAAAAAAAAGAATTCGAAAATTTTTAAAAAACGAAATATTTGAAAACATTTCAAATTTTCGAGAAAGTCGGAATTTTAACAGACGAATTTTGAATCGAAATTTCAAATTAAAATTTAGAAAAATATCGACATTTTCATAAAAGTCAAAATTTCCAAAAATGTGGGAATTCTGAAAGAAATAGTAAAAAAGACAACATTTAAAAAAAATTGAAAATATCCGATTTTCAAAAAAAAGCGAAATTTTTTTTACTAATTTTATTTAAAGATAAATCGTAATTTTAACCAAAGCAGAGATTTTCAAAAAAGGTCGAAATTTTGTAAAATAGTCAAAATTTCAAAGAGGACAAAATTTTTAAATACTGTTGAAAATTGAAAAATATCGAAATATTTAAAAAGAAAGTCGAAATTTTGAAGACAACTGGAAAATTTCAAAAGATGCCTTTCAAGAAAATTTCAAATTTTTTTATGAAAAAATGAAATATTTAAAAATGCCAAACTTTTTTAAAAGTGGTTCTAATTTAACTTAAAAAAATGTAATTTCGAAGAAGTAAAGATTTAACGAAAAATTCGAAATTTTAAGAAATAGCCAATAATTTTAAAAATAGGTAAAATTTTGAAAAAATGTGACTTGAAAAAATCTGAATTTTTCAAAATAGTTGAAATTTTAAAATAACCTTAGAATTAAAAAAAATAATCGACAATTTAAGAAACATTGAAATTTAAAAAAAATCCAAAGTTTCTGATAAAAAGTGAAATGTTTAGAAAAATCCAAGGAATTTTAAAAAATAGAAATATCTAAAAAATCTCGAAATTCTTTAAAAAGCCACAATTTTGAAAAATAAATTAACATTTTGAAGAAATTAAAAGTTGAAATTTTGAAAAATGTAGAATATTCATAAAAAATTAAAATTTTCAGAATAAATTCCAGATTTTCGAAAACAATTCGAAATTTTTATATAAACTCAAACTTTTTTATAAAAGTCAAAGCAGTTTGTGAAAATGCCAAACTCTTAAAAAAGCCAAGCTTTGAGTCTTAGTAATTTTAAAAAAGAGTCAAACATTTTAAAAATTCAAAACTTTCAGAAGAATCCGAAATTTTTTAAAAATCGAAATTTTCAAAGTTCCAAATGTTCGAAAAACTAGAAATTTTAAAAAACGGAAAAAATACGAAAATTTTTAATTAGTCGAAATTTTTAAAAATGTAGACATTTTCATAAAAAGTTAAAATGTTCAATAAAAAGGCAAGATTTCCAAAAAATTGGATATTTTGAAAGGTCGAATTTTGTAAAAAAAATTTTTCAGCCGAAGAATACATTTGAAGTTTAAATTATTCGAACAAAGCAGACATTTCGAAATTATAGACAAACATGGGAAGAAACTTTAACATTTAAAAGCTAAACTGAAAATTTTCCACTTTAATCTTAAATATTAAAAAAAAATGTTTAAAATTTCCATAAAACTTTTAAAGTCCGGATTTGGGGAAAACAATTCGGAAAAAAACCAAAATTTATAAAAATAAAAATTTAATACACATTTTCAGAAAAGGTTCGAGATTTCTAAGGAAATTTGGAATTAAAAAGTATGCAATTTTCAAATTTAAACAAGAAATTTTGATAAAAATTTATAATTTCTTGTATTAAGTACGAAGATTTATTTATTCAAAAATTAACAACTTTTCAAATATTCCAAATTTGGAAATTAGGTCCGAAATTTTGAGAGTTCTGTTTAGGTTTTAATTTGGACATTTTTATTTCTAACCTGAAAATTGGTCTATTTCTAGAAATGTTTATCTTTTTTTATGAAAATTTCGACTTTTTTTCTAGAGGTTTTCACTTAAAATACGAAATTAACAAAATTAAAAGTTTAGAAAAAGGAAATTTATGTAAAGTAAGTTGTCTTAAAGGAATTGAATATTTGAAGTTCAAACTAGAAATCTTGATAGGTAAGAATTTTTTTTAAATATTAAATAAATAGTAAATAATTGTGAAAATTCTGTTTATGGTTTCGAGTTTTCAAATTAATACTTTTCTAAAAATTCTCGTTTTTCTTTCAAAATTTGTGTTTTTTTATAGGTTGCCAAATAAAAATATCTAAACTATGAATTGTCAGATAACTGTACTGTTTGTATGCCTGCCGCTAAGCTTCAGCATAAATTTGTTAAATATACACTGCTGCCATCAAGCGACCAGTTACAAAATTGTGTGGTCTTTTGTACCATCAATATTACTTCTATGCAACAGATGGCGCTAATTCCATCGCGATACGATACATCGATTTTTCAAACATCGTTTGTAAACTGAACGATGTATCGATATTTTTTATGTTTTAGAATCGATGTTGAAACACTGATGTTTACAAACGATATATCGATGTTTTGAAAACATTAAACTATCGTTTGCATCCCTCCTTGCTTTTCCTCGTTAAGTAGTAATGCTTAATAAAAATACACAAAACATTCTCGTAACTTTCATTATAATTTAAATGATTGAACATTTATAGTTTTAAACCTTTAAAGTGTTCAGCCTGTGTCACTCATTTTAAAATTTGTTTAAATATTTAAATCAAACAAATCAGCCAATCACAACAATAACAGACAACGCAGACAGATGTAACAAGATATGCTACTGCCAGATTGATTGCAGATGTATTACACGTAATAAAATTTGTAACTCATATGACTTCTTTTTATGTTAATAATTAGATAATCGAAATATAATTGATTGACGATATGAAAATCTATCCTTCATTTCGAAACAAAATTAAGATACAAAAGTTGTAACAGAAATATTATCACATGAACCATAAATATTTCACTTCAAACTCTGTCTCTTACTCATCATTCGACAACATCCCGTGGTGGAGCGGCGTACCGCGCTAACTTTAATGGGCGGTCCGTAGTTTATTGTTTCTACGTAACGCGAGGATGCCGTTGATAGGAATCGTACAGCAGCCACGCTAAGTGCTTAGTTTTGAGCGCACCAACTTATTTAAATTTCCTTATAATGGAATAAAACATATGCGCACTTTATTCCAAGTAATGCACAAGAACTAGTTAATTAAAAGATCATTATTTAGTATTGTAAGCAACCAGAGTTGGCCCGCATTGTTTATATTTCGTGGCGCCAATCACCAGGAAAGAATTCCAATCTCAGCTTGTCCCGGCTGCGGGGATACTCTCCCAGCGTCATTCGGGCCTGGCGGAAGTGGATTGTTAATTCGATATTCCTGTTCAATTAATCGATAAATCGTTACCTGTTTTAACATTCGTTTAATTAATATTTTGAAGTTTGCGTTACCTTTTATTATCGTTATAATTTGTGTGTCGCTACCGTTATTGATGTTTAAATTATGGAGGAGGAACACGAATCCAACAGTATACTTAAAAATATGATAAATCCTTGTCTTTTACATTAAACGGAAAAAAATTAATCACTCATTTCACGAAGTGCGCGCGCTCTTGCGCTCTATAGGACCAGCCGCCACTGATTAGCAACAACCCTGTCGTAAAACATCCATCAATTTCAAAAATACTACAAGAATCATGACACCGAAAAGAAATGGGGAATTTTCCAATGATCATTAAAACGTCATGATGTCGATGTTTTTAAAAAAGGGAAAGAAGATAGAATTTTAAAGAAATTAAAAGTCAAAATTTTAAAATTTTCATAAAAAATTCGAATTTTCATAAAAAATTCGAATTTTCCAAAAAAATTCAAATTTTCAAAAAAGGTCGAAATTTTGAAAAACGCCAACTTTCTAAAAAAGTCAGACTAAATGCAGACTCTAAAAAGGTCGATATTTAAAAAATCCTTTGGGAAAATATCGAATTTTGAACATTTTTGGAGTTCTACTAATTTTTAAAAAATTCAAAATGTTCAAAAAAATCCGTAATTTAAAAAAAGAATTCAAAAAATTCCAAATTGTCGAAAAAATGGAAATTTTAAAAAAAATCGACATTCTCCTAAAAAGTTTGTTCCTAAAAATGTTCAATAAAAAAATTGAGATTTCCAACAAGATGGATATTTCGAAAAATTCGAATTTTGTAAAAGGGTCTTTAAAACTAGAGATAACCTTTAAAGATTAAAATTACAGCCCAAATTTTGAGAAAAAATTTCAACTTTCGAGAAAAAAATTTATAAAAATAAAATTTGAAAATTTGGTGCAATATAACAGTTTATGAAACAATTCTTGATTTTGAGGAAAAAGTGGTTTTTTTTTAAAAGTTTAATCCACTCGCAAAGGGTAACCCCATTATGCTTTCAAAGCAGTGCGAGTAGGATGCGGAAACAAGGATAGATGGCGATTGACCGCCTTCTTAAACAAGAATAGATTGTAATTTTTGGGGAAAATTGCTTTCAGTAACAAGTTTTATAACTTGGAAGTTCTATAGGAAAAAGAGTCTCCGTAGACGGAAGTCCTCACTGTGTCAAGCTGGACCGCACAGGAATTTGCCTAGTTAGCTAGTACGCCTCAAGAATCTTGCCCTTGGGGGGATTAATCCTATTAGTTCCTGCAAGCATCTTCCATGATAGTACTTGTTGAAAACAGATAAACAGATAAGTCACCAACCATACACCTGTGCTCTAGTGTTTCGAGAGAATAGGCCAGACTCTCGTCATCAATTAGACGAATCGCTCTTTGAATTGAATCCAAGAGAGCTAAAGTGTGTTTTGGGGTTGAACTCCAAACATAAGAACAGTATTGGCTAATGTTGGCCTAACTTGAGCTATGTATAGTGTTAATAGCTGATGAGATGTGAAGTACTTTTAGCTCTAAATAGAAAGCCTAGCTTTTGAGAGGTGGATTTGGCAATGGTGCGCCCAAGATCGTCCCAAGAGAAGTTAGTGCTCGTATTCACTCCTAGGATTAGAACCCATCGGAAGGATTTTACCGTCCATTAGTATGTTTGTTGCATTATCCCTTGATGTTTTCTTAGAGAAAACCGCGGCCTGAGTTTTTGAAGCGTTGAAGTCGACCAAATTGTTCTTACCACATTCCAGAATAATCTCGAGGTCCCGATTAATCGTCTGTATCTGCTGTTCCCTTAGTCGATCTGAAGCATCGATATATAATGGTTTGTCGGAGAAAAAAGATGACACAAGGTTACTATCATCTGCGTAGCTGTATATAGGATTGGAAGTTGAAGCTAAGAGGTCGTTTATGTGTAACAGAAATAGAGTGGGAAACAGAACAGACCCCTGAGGCACCCCTGCGTTAATCGCAAATGTCTCGGATGAGATGCCATCGACGTCGACCTGAAGAGATCTGTTGTTGTTGCATTATCCCTTGATGTTTTCTTAGAGAAAACCGCGGCCTAGGCAATTGATATGATTCGGACACTTAAAAAGAATGCTGGACAATATATGGTCAAAAGGAGCATTAGAATATAATCCTACGAACAGGAGAAAAAGAGGAAGACCAGCTAGAACATGGATTAATAGAATAATGGACATAATGGAAGACAGAGTAATCCATAACAAGGAATGCGAGATGCGGCAGCAGCTATAGGATCCTCGGTACTATTAAATATTAAAAAATGTTTCACTATACATTCTTCATGTCCAGACTTCACAAACTTATGACTATACAGGGTGTTACAAAAGTCCGGGCCGCTACTTCAGAAGCATATTCTACACATTAAAATATGAAAAATGTTGAAATACATTTTAACATTGGAAATGTTTATGTTGAGATATGGGGTGAAGTTTCGGGTTTTCGTTCAAGCTTGAAGAACAAGGTGTCGGTCGGTCGGACATACTCGGATCGCCAGTCGAGCGCTCTCGGCGTCGAGAAGCCGCATAAAAACTATTAGAGAATGTTAAGTTTACAGTTCACCGCAGTGCACCATATTCGTTTAATCCAGTGACGTTTCATTGGATAAGGCTATCAGCTATGGATATTAAGAGTATGAAAAATAGCGAAAAGTGTAAAACATATTGAGAGCGTAAAAAACGTTTACGAGTGATTGAAAATAGAGAATCTAGTGAGTTAAGTACGAAAACACCACTAACAAAAACTGAACACTGTAGGCGGTATTGTGAGCATGTAAAGATGCGCAAACTTAAAGGCCCTTTAGTGAGGGGTTATAATTCCATTATTATGCTGTAAACTCTTACCCTAAATCCAATTCACGTACTGTCTTGAAGTACTCAGTAAACGAATGTGGTAAAATATCTGCACTTATAATTTTTAGGGCTCAAATAAATGTAAATTACTTTTACAATAAAGTTGACAAATTTTTGCTTGTAGATTAAATATATTTTAATATTTCATTGTTTTCGCTTTGTATTAAAATATTTCTTTCAAGAGCCATGAGCATAGATGCCTTAATATTATTTTGATTTAAATTATTTCGTAGTCTATTTGGTTATACGAGTATATTTCAATTTAAAAAATAATCTTTCAGAAGAAACTTGGCTAATGGAAACTGTAAATTTAGAAAAGATAAACATTGCAGAAATAACCTTAAAAATAGAAAAAAGTCGAAAGAAAAATATTTGAATATTCAAGTTTTCACTGGAAATCTCAGGTCGAATACTAAGGTCGAAAATAAAAAAAAATAGTTAAATAAGGCCAAAATTTTGAATTCAGAAAAGTTGCGAGAAAAATAGTAAAAAAATAGACAATTTTAGGAAAATATTCCAGGATTTCAAAAAATTCATAATGTTCTAAAATTTCAAAACATAGGTCAACATTTTGAGGTTAAAGATAAAACTTTGCAACTAAATCAAAATCATTTGAAAAAAATTAAAATATTTCATTCAAAGTCAAGATTTTAAATAAATGACTTGTGTTCTTAAAAAAAAGAGCCTTGATTAAATTTAAAACCTCAAAAATATAAAATTAAAGCTTTAACACTGGTTGAAACCTTTATTGTAAGAGTAGAAAGTAAAGTTTAAATTTTGGGATTTTAAAATTTGAGGAAACCCACCACTCATGATTTAATAAAAAAGGGGGTTTTAAATTTCGAAAAAAAAGTTGACGTTTCAAAATTTCTATAAAAAATCCTGAGTTTTCGATTTTATATATTTATAATTTAAAGAATTTTTTAGGCTGAGGTCAAAATTTCGAAAATAAGTCAAAATCTTTAGAAATATTTAGAATTTATTATTTAACATAAAAATTTTAAACAAAACATAAATATTTATTGACAGTTCAATTAAAATAAATGACATTTTGAAAGGTTGAGGAATTTTGTGAAAAAGTCATAATTTCAAGAAAATACGCTATATTTATTTTTTTAATGCAACAACTTGGGTTAGACTCGCAAGACTGATGCTCAAATTTTGAATTCGTTTGAAATCCGAAGTTTTAAGAAAAAACACAAAAATTGCAAGTTTGATGTAAAAATTTAAAAAAGTCGAAATTGTGGAAAAAATTTATTAAATTTCGGAAAAGTCCAAAATTTGTGTTTATAATTATTTTGAAAGCATAAACGCATAATTTTGTAAAGAAGAGTAAAAATTTGGAGAGAGTACTCCAAATCTATTTTTGACAAGTTTTCGACATTTTGAGTTTCGTTCAAATGAAAAAGTCAATAAGTTGACGATGAAAATTTTTTAGGAACGTAAATCCCAAAGAAATTATCAGTGATTGACAACTGCAAGGTTTTAATACATTTGAATTGCTATCATAACAAACCTTCTGATGGAAAATTCTCATTTTTTGGATGTAGAATGGAAATTGTTACTCCTCTAGACTGTTTTATAAATTTGTGTATCTTAGTAATTCAAATCATCGTAAAAACGTGAAAGAAAATAGATTTCTGGAGGATTTTCTTTAGATTAGAAAATCTTAACCTCGCTGGATAAATAAGACGTCAAAATTACCCTTGAGGGATCAACCAAAATAATCAATAAGTAATCGAGTGCCGGGTTCGCTACGTTCTCTTCTAAAAAAAAAGTAGAGCACACTTGATACATTTGAACATCCGATAAAACTGTAACTGACATAAATTGAAATGTATTATTATTAAACGGCGCGAGTATAATTAAATACCATATATGTTGCTAATTTAAAGCCGCTTCCCATTTTCGTTTTTAGATTCAAGTGTTCAGTTCATTACGACAAGCGTATTTTTGATATTAAGAAATTTCATTATCTTTGCGATTCTGTGGAGGGAGATTCAAGTGACGTTATTGAATCATTGTCAGTATCAGCTAATTATTATTATTAATTAATTATGCAAGATCGCTTTAAAATAAAAAAACAGGTCCAACTGTCCTAAACATTTTTTAATTCACAAAAACCACACAACCCGGTTTATGACAACTAATTAACTGTATTAAAGGTTTTAGAGCTTTCGGCAAAAAAAGGGAAATAATTTTATTTATTCCTATAATAGCCGAAAAATTAAATGATCATGCAAAGCGAAAATGGCAATCAGTACAACCAGTACAGCTCTAGTTTTAATTAGAAATAGGTGCAGTAACTTTAAACAATGTCCAATGTTAAATCCAGGGTGTCGAGCAAACATCATTACTTCAGCATTAGTTAAAAAATTGTAATTTTCTTTAAAAGAGTTTGAAGTAATGTACCATATGGATCAAATCACATCTAAACGAATTCACGTGTGATCTGGAATAAGATAAACAAAATCACAGAACCAACCTCAATTTTTAAGATTGATAAATTTGCCATTCAACTGCCCTCTAATGTTTTTTTCGATGATCCTGATTTCAATGCGAAATAATCTAAATAGATTCATTAACTGAAACAAGTTTATTTTGGGAGTAATTAGAAATTCCATTGAAATTTGAAAAAATTAACTTCATTTTCAAGAAAACAAATTGGTTTGAATGCAGCTGGTCATTTAAAAGTCCATTCAAAGGAACAAAAATATGACATGCAATTCGCCCAATCAATAATACAAGAAGATTTCCGTTCCGTTTCTAATTTATCCTATTGTACTGTCAAGTAAGATCACCAAAATGTACAGAATGATAAAAAGGGTATCCATATGACACCGATTTTCAACGAGTTTTATGGCATCAGCAAAGAAGGACTTATTTAAACTTTCTGTTTAATAATGGTAACTTACGGCACCACTTGTGCACCCTTTTTTGCAGCCCGTTTCTTAAAATAGCAAAAGAAGCTGAAGAACAATTCCCATTAGAAAGTAAAATAATCAGTCGCAATTTTTATATGAACGACTTATCAACAGATTTGATCTCAGCTAAAAGTGTTAGTAATTTTATTCAGCTATATTTGTGTCCTAATGTAAACGGGTAAGGGAATTTAGTCTCAGATACCTGAGATTTCTATTATGAAATAAATCTCTAATCTAAACGCACTCTTGGGGTTAATTCATCTGATCATTAAAATGCTAAACTTATAATACAATATATAGGTCCTTTTTATTTTCAGAGATATCGGCTGTGGAAATGTTAACTAAAAGAGCCTGTATATTATTTAAAATTTTGTTTGGATCAATTCTAATTTCAGTACTACTGAGTAATAATGTAAGATCCCTGTAATTATAAGTCTATTCTTAAGCTTTATATCTGTAATTTTGATCATTTCTTGCAATTGGTTTGCTATTTATCATATTATTAGGATTTTATTGAAGCTGCAAGACTTCAAGGGGGCTGAAATGTTCCGATTTCTTTATAAATTCTTTACCTGCTAAGGGATTGTCGACCTCTTACTTCTAAATCTTGGCCCTGTGATAAGTAGATCATATATCTTGTTTGTAAGCGGTAGCTAACTGACTTCAATATAGAGTAGTCAATAGACCATAAACAGGAAACATATTTTTTAACCACTGTGTACTATGAGGTGCCGTTCAGGACATAATAATTTTTTATGAATATTTAATAAATCAAACAATTTATATTAAATTTGAAATTATATATTATTTCTTTCTTGCAGTATATTTAATTTCAATGAATATGGATATTTTAATCTTCTGTTAAAAATTTTATATAAATATCTCTTATAAAGATTTTATGTGATTTCAAAAATATTTATATAAAGTGTGATATATCAAACCACCGTAGCGGGCGCTAGAAGCGCTGGAACTTAAATTAAGGTTTGAAACTTTTTTTATTTTATTATTTATTTATTTATTATTAGTTTGTTATTATTATTATTATTATTATTATTATTATTATTATTATTAGCAGCATGCTGTCACTTTTTATGTCAGATTTTAGTGCTATTGATAAATATGTAAATATAATCAAGATTCAGGTGGCGACAACGAAAAATAAAATTGATATATAAATAATACCATACTCCATGCCCGATTCGTGCGGCTACTATCGCCTCTCACGGTCGTTTCATGTTTCACAGTTTATATAAATATTTTTAAAACCACATAAAACTTTCATATAAAATATTTATTAAATAGATTTATGTAAAATTTCTATCAGGAGAATATAAATATTCATTTTTACAGAAATGAAGTATATTTCAAGAACGAAACAATATATAATTTAAAATTTTACATATATTGTTTGATTTATTAAATATTCATGAAAAATAATTATGTTGTGAACGGCGCCTCATAGTGTACTGGTCCTTCGAATATTTAACAACAATCAATTTAAATACCCGAATAGTGATCGGCATCGGCAGTTCAGATTTCTAGCCCAATATTCGGAATGCAGTAGACCCGTCTAAAAATGTTTGGAAGGTGTTATCGGAAAATCAATTTTGGCGAACTATAAAGTACTTCTCCCTTATAGTCCGAAACTTTTTGAAAAAGAGCATCTTGTAATCTGAATAATTACATATAAAAATGATGAGATAAAATCTATACTTAAGATTATACAATATTAAACTTCACAAATTAAGCAACAACAAAATAATAATAATAAATAACACAAGGTTTATTACAGAATTAACGTAATGCGTATTGTTGTAAATCAATACATATTTTATATAATTATTATTATTTACTACTTCGAAGATACATAGATAATTGTCGTGGTGAATTACAAGGGATGTCGGATAAAACAAGGGTCTTCGTCACTAAGATTTTAGCCTTAATAATCTAAATAAATAAAGGTTTCATATTTTAACATGATCGGTAAAGAGGTTATGAAATGATTAATTAAATTATTTTTTATAACAACTTTGAAAGTCTGCAATTCGAAAAGTAAACATTTTTTATTAATTTTTTTTCGTAATTCGTATTTATTTATCATTCCGAATCAACTGCCAACGTTGTCTTTGAAATTTGTAAATACCCTGTATAACCTTGTATGTTAAATAAAGTGTTAATTATGTTTCTATTTGGTGTTATCATTTCCAATGTCTCCGTTGGTTGCAAGGATTGCGAAATCTGTGAATTTTTTTCTTTAAATTGCCTCCTAACGGAGATATGACCATTTAAAGATGGCGCCCCTAAAGTGGTTTTTTTACTACAAAAAGTTAACGGTTAGTAGCAAAGTCATGAAATTGGGCAAGCAGTTAAAGAATTGGATTAGGCATATTCTCATGTAACATATTTTTTAAATAAGCAGTAGCGTGGTGTGTAGGGGGTTGCCCGCGATTATTTTTTGCCGTAACTTTTTTGTATTGCAATATTTCGACACAAAAGTGCCATAATCGTAAAAAGCAACATTTTTTATACAAAAAAGGTACTCTTTCTCAAAGTCGCTAAAAGTAACCGTTTCCGAGAAAAAGGCGTTTAAATAATCCTATCCCGTCTTCGAAATTCTAACTAATTTGTATAAGAAAAAATAAGCTGGTCATGCAAACTGATCCTAAAGAAAACAATTGTACTTGACAATATCTGCCAGAGATTGACGTTGTGTCACTGATAAAATTTGGTCATAAGCTGTAAACTTTAGCAGTTTTTGTTGTCAATAGTAAGTGTAGTAGTTTTTTAACTTTTCATTATTTTGATAAAATGGACTATTCAAATCAAGAAATGACCGATATGCATTTAATGTACGGGCTTGCAAATTGTAATCGTGCTGAAGCAAGACGGCTTTATGCTGAACGTTTTCCTAATAGACACCTACCAGGAGAAAAATTGTCCAAGAAAATTCATGTTCGTTTATGTGAAACAGGAAATTTTGTTTTCAAAGGCGAACGTGTTGGAAGGCCAAACGCAGAAGTTGCTAATTTAGAGGAGCGTGTGCTTCAGCGAGTTGAAGAAGATCCATGTGTCAGCACTAGACAACTTGCTTTAGCCGAAGGAGTAAATCACGTAACTATCTGGCGAATTTTGAAATTTTACCAATTTTACCCCTATCATTTTCAAAGAGTGCAAGGGTTACTTGCTGCTGATTATCCTCCAAGAATAGAATTTTGCAACTGGCTATTGCATAAGATCGCTGAAAATGAGAACTTTCCATCGCTCATATTATTTACGGACGAAGAGGGTTTTACCAGAAACGGGATACTTAACTTTCACAACATGCATCAGTGGCAAGTTGAAAATCCCAATGCAGTTATTCAGTCGAGACATCAGCAACATTTTTCACTTAACATTTGGGGAGGAATAACAGGGGACTCTATAATTGGACCGTTTTTTTTTACCTCATAGGTTAACAGGAGCATCATATAGACATTTTTTGCAAACAGAGTTACCCGTGTTACTTGAAAATGTTCCACTCATAACAAGACAGCGAATGTGGATAATGCACGATGGGGCACCTACCCATTTTAGTGCACTTGCTAGGGAATTTTTGAATAACAACTATCATCAACGATGGATAGGTCGAGGAGGTCCGATACCATGGCCAGCTAGGTCTCCCGACCTCAACCCACTCGATTTCTACTTATGGGGACATCTAAAGCAGATCGTCTACTCCACACCAGTTGACAATATCAATGATCTTCGTGAACGAATTGAAAATGGGTTCAACCAGATTCACAATACACCAGGCATTTGCGAAAGAGTAAGGAGTTCCCTTAGAAGACGAGCCGAGCAATGTATTGCTGCAGGGGGCAGTAATTTCGAACACTTGCTTTGATTTTTTTTTCTTAATTTTGTACTATTTTTATATCAATGCAGTTAGTAGTGGATAAATTAGAAATTTGCAAAACGAATTCTAATAAATGCAACAATTTTGTTTAAACGCTTTTTTCTCGGAAACGGTTACTTTTAGCGACTTTGAGAAAGAGTATCATTTTTGTATAAAAAATGTTGCCTTTTACGATTATGGCACTTTTGTGTCGAAATATTGCAATAGAAAAAAGTTACGGCAAAAAATAATCGCGGGAAACCCCCTACACACCACGCTACTGCTTATTTAAAAAATATGTTACATGAGAATATGCCTAATCCAATTTTTTAACTGCTTGCCCAATTTCATGACTTTGCTACTAACCGTTAACTTTTTGTAGTAAAAAAACCACTTTAGGGGCGCCATCTTTAAATGGTCATATCTCCGTTAGGAGGCAATTTAAAGAAAAAAATGTATTTCAACATTTTTCATATTTTAATGTGTAGAATATGCTCCTGAAGTAGCGGCCCGGACTTTTGTAACACCCTGTATGTACCAAATTAATGATTTTTGAATAAAAATGTTATTAATATTGCCTCCTTTTATTTCATCTTTTAATGTATCGATAAGGACTCTGCACATTTTTGGCACTATAAAGCTAACCACCTTGATGTGATACCTTGAACAAATAACTGAGGCTGGAAAAACTATCACCACTTGCCAAAAATCGAAGAGTTATTGCTAGGTGCTCTTGAATTGGAATTGCTTTTCTCATATTGGTATCTTTCTTCATAATTGTTGGTCCAATTTTATTTCAAAGTATTTCAAAGTCCTCTGCAGACATTCGACAAAAATGTTCAAATTTCCCTGAAGGTTGTCTTCGGAGGTCTACAAGCAAATCTAAGCTATTATATCTAAAAACCAATTTTTGGTATCGTTAACGATAATCTATTTCGCATTTCGTTTGTGGTTCCCCTTCCTGTCATATTACTTTTGTTTCGAGGGTCTCCTCAGAGTCATATAATTCGTTGAAGTACTCTTCCCAATCCTTTTATGGAATGTTTATGTTCCTTGTTTAACAAAATCGTTAATTGGGTGTTTCCTGATTTTTAGCATTTTCCCCACCTTTCTTTGTGCACCGTAGAGTTTCACTCGTGAATCGTTGCCAGTGGTCTGCTTTTATGGTCTTGCTTTTGAAATTTGTTCTTTTCCTGATTGCTACATAATTATTATAGTTTTCTTGTATTGGTGTGCTTTTGTATTTTAAATAAAAAATACAAAGGGAATGAAAAAGCTAAAAAACGGGAAAGCACCTGGTAGAGGTAATATCCCAAATGAACTTCTCAAATAAGTGGTGGCAAGGAATTGGCTAAGCCCTATTTAATAAAATACTTAATGTGAGTATAACTCCATACGAATGGCACAATAGCATAACCCGTCTTCAAAAAAAGGCCAAAAGATAAATCTTGAAAACTACAGAAGTTGTCGCGAATAGTCGCGAATTCCATGAATGTTTTACTTATTTAAATTTGAATTATCATCTGTTGGCATTATCCCTTGATGTTTTCTTAAAGAAAACCGCGGCCTGAGTTTTTGGAGCATTGAAGTCGACCAAATTGTTCTTACCCCATTCCAGAATAATCTCGAGATCCCGATTAATCAATCGCCTCTATCTGCTGTTCCCTTAATCGATCTGAAGCAGCGATAGATAATGGTTTGTCGGAGAAAAAAGATGACACAAGACTGCGTAGCTGCATATAGGATTGGAAGTTGAAGCTAAGAGATCGTTTATGTGTAACAGAAATAGAGTAGGAAACAGAACAGACCCCTGAGGCACCCCCGCGTTAATCGCAAATGTCTCGGATGAGATGCCATCGACGACGACCTGAAGAGATCTGTTAGCGAGAAAATTGGATATCAAATGACAGAGTCCAGGCAGGAGGAAGACCATAAGATGTTAATTTGGCGAGGAGAGATCGGTGCCAGACTCTGTCGAAAGCCTTTGAGATATCCAATGCCACCTAGCCTCACCATGTTTTTCCATAGCTGAGTTACAGATGTGAGTAACATATGCCAGTAGATTGCCAGTGGAACGTTGTTGTCTAAAACCGTATTGCCTGTCGAAGATGATTCTATTTTTCTCCAGATATTTGAGAATCTCGATGTTGATAACCTCTTCCATCACTTTAGATATAACGGGTAAATATATAGGGCGATAGTTAGCCAGATTCCTTTTTCCCTTTTTAGGGACAGGCTGCACCCTAGCAGATTTCCAGATGTTAGGAATACACCTTTGTTGTAAGAGAGTGTGAATAATTTGCTTAGGACAGGAGTCAACTCTGGGGCGCACTTCTTAAGAACAATAGCGGGAATACCATCAAGGCCAGAAGCTATGGAGGTGTCGCCAGCTCAAGGAGAATCTTCCTGATTGTGCGTTGTCTAAAAACAACTTCAGCCCTGTCAATGTGTCAACCTTAGGAAGAATAGAAGGTTCTGCGTTTCGAGAATCAAAATTGAAATTTTCAGCAAACATTAAGGTTAACATGTCAGCCCTTTCCTTGGACTAAGTAGCTATATTGCTATTTTCATTTAGTAAAGGTGAAAAATTTAAAGATGTAAAATTCTTTTCAATCGACTTTGCAAATCCCCAAAAGGACCTGGAACCTTTCGGACAGTTGATAAACCTCTGGCGCATTTTACGATCGAAATCACCTTTTGCCTCGTCAATAACCTGTTTACAAGAATTTCGTGCATCTACAAATATGGTCAGAGTCTCGACTGAGGGATTATTTCGCCAACGACGATAAGCGCGATTTTTGTAGGAGCACATTTTTACTGAACCAAGATTTACTGGCGGCGACTAAGGAAGGGTTGTCTGAGTTAAAGCAGACTTCCTGCCGTGAGAAAGATGCACAGAAGTCTCTTAGTTCTTCCCAGTTTGCAGAGTTAAAGTGCCAAACCCTACGGGACTGGGTCTGGGAAGGAGGTGTTATATGAAGTAAGCGAGAGGCTGCTACAAGCTTGTGATCCGAATTTCCAAGCGGTGATGCCACAGAGATTTTATACGAATTTGGTGAATTTGTAGGAAAAGGTCGAGTAGATTAGGTTGATGGGTATCTACATCAGGAATTCTTGTGGGTTCCTCAACGAATTGCGATAGTTCAGAAGGGATGGCGAAAGCCTCTGTCACCCTTCCCGCGTCGTCAGTTCGGGAAGAAAACCTTAACCAGGAGATGTTGTGTGCACGTTGAAGTCACCGAGAAAGACAACCTCAGCTTTTGGATAATTCGTCGGTAGGTGATCAAACGTTACGGAGAGATAAGAGAAGAGCTGTCTGTATGAGGGATCGTTTGGAGATAAATAAAATGAACAAATGAATATTACTTCGTTTTTAGAGCAGATTTTCAACCAAATCACATCATAATCAGCAAATTCCAGTGCTTCTTCTCGTTGACAGGACAGGTCGCTTCGTAAAAGTACAAATTCCCCTTTTGTGTCGAAATTTTGTGTGCAAGCCGTAGTTAGGGCAAAGCAAATGGACTATATTGATGGATGGGGCGACTTGGGTTTCTGTCAGAGACAACGCATGTGGTCTTTCATTTTGAAGGTGTTGATGAACCGAGTTTAGATTTGAGTTTAGACCCCGAATGTTACAGAATTGAATTTTGAATGAATTGTTTGAAAGAAACTTGGCCAGTGATACATTAAAATTTTCCGTCGATTTTGGATTCCCTCGTACACCTTCCACCCGGACATCCGAACGGGAGGGTAGTTTACGTTTGCACGAAGAGAATCCATCATCTTTCTTTTTAATAATTAGAAGAAAAAATCAGAGTAGATGAAAAAAGGAAATAAGGAAAAGGGACAGGATGAGGAAAGAAGAATAGCAGGAACCGAGTCACGTGTCAGAGACGGAAACATAATGTAAGCATCATTTCACCGCCTCCTAGTGATACGTGGGATGGTACTACCTCGGACGATTGAAAGTTCCAGTCTACCATCTACAAAAATATGCCATTTTTAAGTAAAGCACGGAACACGGATTCGGACCTTTTACTTAAAAATTGACCACTTTCAGAAAAGTTCTAATTTGAAAATTCGAGTCGAAATTTTGAGAATTCTGTTTTGGTTTTTATTTGAAAATTTTGTCCGGAATTTTTTGCACGAAGAGAATTCATCATCTTTGTTTTTAATAATTAGAAGAAAAAATCTGGGTAGATGAAAAAAGGAATTAAGAAAAAAGACAGGAGTTGGACGTGTCTTTGGCATGCAAGCGTATCGTACTTGCCTAGCGCACGTTCTACAGCCTCCGCAGCTTCTGTGCAAAAGCGACATAGGTCTGTTTCAGCTTGACCCATTTTCTTGAGGGTAATGTTCTGTTAAGAGGCCGGTTAGGATCCTCAATTCGGATTGGCTAAGTTCTAAGTAGATTTTTGTCTTTTCAAGCGTTCCAAATAAGAATCTTTTCGCCTACCGTAGTTCTGGGTATGATCTCCAGTGGGAAATTCTTGACTTTGCTTCCCATTTTTTGACTTTATCCTTGATTTGACTTTTAGAAAAATCAAAAGTCGGTTCAGGTCCAAGAAATGACGCAGATCCTTCTCTACCGAGTTGGTCCGCAGCTTCATTCCTTTGTGCCCTGGCACCTACTTACGGTTGATCCTGTTGTGTTTAGCCAGTTGCTTTAGAGTTTATTGACAGTCCCAAACTAGTTTGGATTTGACAATGCGGCTGCTGAGAACCTATTGCCGCTTGGCTGTCAGAGTTAATGTAGATCTATTTTCCTTTCAGGTTTCTTTGAAGACACTCGTAGGCGTGCAGAGTTCTATTGCATGTATTTTAGATTGAAAGACAGTTGGGTCTTTTCCCAAGGCTTTAGAGAAGCTATAGTTAGGGCCATTAATCCCTACCCCAGTCCTCCAATGTGCTCTCTTTGATCCATCTGTGAACCAGATGGATAACTTGTGTTTTTCTTCAGGTACTGATTGAGCGTCAGAATGGCTGCTTAAGTCCACTTCAAAGGAATGTTCAAATTCGTACCTGGGTTTTATATAATAAACCTATCTTGGACTACATTCCTTGAAGATTCCCATATGACCTGCGAAGTCTCCTTTAAATTGTTTTAATTACAGTAATTTTGAGGCTTCTTTGATCACCTCCCTCTTCACTAAAAAGTGGAGAGGAGTTAGATGCTCAAGGTTAATAGTTAGCATGAACTTTACAGAAATGACTCTAAAAGAAGGTTTCCCAAAATTTTTCCGTATTGGAACCACTCGTCGTCAATTATGAAATCTTAACTGAACGCTTTCGTAGGTAATAGTACAGGATGTACTTCTTCCGGGATTGGACCGTGTTAAAGAACTACTAAAAGAGTTCAACGTTTCGCCCACCATCGTAGGGGGCTTCTTCAGGAACAAAGAAAAGAAACAATAACTAAAAAGAGAGGGAATATGCAAAAATGAAAGAAGGAAATGGCCAATTTCAAAACATCAGAGCACGGTAACTCAGTATGTCCACCAGAGGCGAAACTCTTCCTTCTGAATTGAAAATTGGTACAAAGGATAAGAAAGTTTAGACAGAAGAGCACGGTAACTCGGTATGTCCACCATACCAGTGGCGAAACTCTTCTGAGAGGAAAGAGGAAAAGGAAAACTTTATATACCATTCGTCTGCGCGATCATTCCCGAAGATTTCTGATGGTTGGTTTCCAAATGGAGGAAAGCATGTAAACCTCATCTCTGTTGATGTTTTTGGAGAATTTTTGGATTTCAATGGCCTCGCGTATCTTCCTATCATAGTAATTGGGAATATTGGATATTGCCCTAAAATCGCAAAATTTCTAGATTATAATTTTTCAAAAAAGGCGAAAATTTCCAAAAAATTCGAATTCTTCAAAAAAAAGTCGAAATCAATTTCAGAGTAAGTTAACACATTCACGCGAAGTAAAAAAAAGTTATAACCTTTAACAAAGTTGAAGTTTTTATAAAAAAATCGGATTTTTATGAAAGAACGCCAAATTAACAAAAGGTCAAAATTACGGGAAAAGTTCGAACTTGTTAAAAAAAATCGAATTTAAAAAAAAGTCGAAACTTCCAGAAAAAAAGTCGAAGTTTTCAAATGAGGAAAAATTTCTAAAAAGAAATCAAAACTTCGAAATTTTGAAGGAGTAGTAAAATTTTCCAAAAAATCGAATTCTTCGTAAAAATATCGAAATTTCGAAGAATAATGGACATTTTAAATGAATCGCAATTTCGAAAAATAGGCGATTATTTAATTTTTATCGAAATTTTTAAAATAAGTCACAATATTGAGAAACAATAGACATGGGAATTTGAAAAAAGGAAAATTCGAAAAGTCTCTAATTTTTTAATTCTTGGTGAAGTTTAGAAAACTAAATGCAGCTCACAAACAATTGAATTAAATCATGAAGCTCAAGAAACTGAGGGTTATTAAACCCAAATCAGGAAAGACCAGCGTCATGAAATTGACTTTAAACGATTTCAACAAAAATGAGTTCGACCAAATCTAAAATCGAGTTTAATTAAGCTAAAAATTTGAATGTAACCAAATATCGAATTTGATCAAATTCAACGATTGAATTTGAATGGTGTTAAATCGTTTCTTTTAAGAACAAAGATCAGTTAAACTCAAAATTGTTGACCTTGCTATATAAAATTATGAAATATTTGTAACAAATTGTGAAATTGATAACAACGATAACATAGAATAAAGTATTTGGTTATTAATTACAAAAACATGTTTTATTTTGGATTTCGAAATTATGGAAACATTACAACTGACATTCTTCTTTCCATTTATCTGACGGTATGGCTAAATGTCCTAAAATTTGTAAAAAATCTTCCAACGGACAATTGAAGTCGCACTCATGAAAATTAATTGGTTTCAAACTTCCATTGTTTCTGTACAGAAAATTCACGTAACTGGTGTTATGATCAGTTTTGTACATTTCCATGATCAAAGAGCTGGCATACGAAGGCCAATCATTATCGAATTTATTCAAAGCATTCAAAATCGAAATTATGGTGAAATCGTGCCCAGACAACATGACAAACTTCCTATTTCATACGTCCACAACCTGTGTCGAATCACCAGCGAAAAATTTAAAGTGCTCAATCAGCTTACTGAATAGTGGACGAACATCCGGACATCCGAACGGGAGGGTAGTTTACGTCCGGAATTTTTTGCACGAAGAGAATCCATCATCTTTGTTTTTAATAATTAGAAGAGAAAATCAGAGTAGGTGAAAAAAGGAAATAAGGAAAAGGACAGGATGAGGAAAAGAAGATAGCAGAAACCGACTCACGTATCAGAGACGGAAACATGATGTAAGCATCATTTCACCGCCTCCTAGTGATACGTGGGGTGGTACTACCTCGGACGACTGAAAGTTCCAATCTACCACCTACAAAAATGTGTCATTTTTAAGTAAAGCAAAAAAACGAATTCAGACCTTTTACTTAAAAATTGTCGACTTTTAGAAAAGTTGTAATTTGAAAATTCGAGTCGAAATGTTGAGAATTCTGTTTTTGTTTTTATTTGAAAATTGGTCTACTTTTAAAAATAGAAAAATAGAAAAATCAATGTTGAAAAATCGATGTTGAAACATTGATGTTGAAACATCGATGTTTACAAACGATACATCGAGGTTTTCAAAACGTTGAACTATAATTTGCACCCCTACTGGAAACTGGGAACTTCCTTATCAGTATGACCCCAAAGGGTCGAGGAAACCCCTGCATTAAGTCATCAGTTTTGTTCTATTTTCTATTGCTATATACTACTTCGAGGAAAATCTCGATACTAAACGTTGGTGGGAGAATTTCTGCTTCTAAAAATAATTTATTCGTAGTTGTTCAGGCATGGGGACAGAACCCCGTACACGTACCCAAAAGATCCGTACAGAAATCGATCCTATTGGCCAGTCAATTTTGGACAATTAACCAACGTAAGTGTAGAGCTTTTATAATCGATTCGTTAGTTTTTATCGACAATTTGGCATTTAAATTTGATTTTTTTTTGTGCTCCTTGGCTGAAATACAAACCGTGCCCCCTGAAACCAAGAAAGATTAAAAAACACAACAAAGTTTGCTCTAACGCGTTTCGATAGCCAAGCTATCATCGTTAGAGAGATACTGACGATGACTATCGAAACGCGTTAGAGCAACCTTTGTTGTGTTTTTTAATCTTTCTGGTTTCAGGGGGTAAGATTTGTATTTCAATTTAAATTTGAAATTATGACAAAAAAAAGATGATAAGGTTACAAAAAAGATGATTACCTTACAAAAATGATGATAACGTAACAAAAGAGATGATAAAAGTTATAAAAAAAATTGAAATTTATGCCTATTGTCTCCTTGCTGCAAACGAGTTTGTCTCTAGTTATTCATCGAGAACAAAATCAAACGTCTATTTCCAGACTGGCAAACAACAGCACTACAAATTGGGCCAATGGTTCCGACAAAGATACGATGGTTTCCTACCGAAAAAATACGACGAAAACGACATCTATGTGCTCAGCACCAACGTCGATAGAACCCTCATGTCCGCCGCGTCCAATTTGGCTGGTCTCTACCCCCCCGAAGGCGAGCAAATTTGGAACCATGACATTCCATGGCAGCCAATACCGATACATACAAAGGAAGCGGCCAACGATGAAATTTTGGCGTTTTTCGCTTCTTGCTCCAAATACAAACAACTAGAGGATGAACTGAAGGCTTCGGACTATTTCAGACAAATCGATAAGGACTACGCGGAGTTGTACGAGTATCTTAGTAATTCCACCGGGGTGAATGTCACCGGGTTGAGACAAGTTTCAGATATTTATAATACATTGGTGGTGGAACAACTTTACAACTTTACGTTACCGGAATGGACTCGTGGGGTCTTCCCCGAATTGTTAAAACCGTTCGCGTTGTTAAATTTCGTGTTTCCCACGTACACCTATGACATGGCGAGGTTAAAAATCGGTCCACTATTCAGTAAGCTGATTGAGCACTTTAAATTTTTCGCTGGGGATTCGACACGAATTGTGGACGTATGGAATAGGAAATTTGTTATGTTGTCTGGACACGATTTCACCTTAATTTCGATTTTGAATGCTTTGAATAAATTCGATAATGATTGGCCTTCGTATGCCAGCTCTTTGATCATGGAAATGTACAAAACTGATCATAACACCAGTTACGTGAATTTTCTGTACAGAAACAATGGAAGTTTGAAACCAATTAATTTTCATGAGTGCGACTTCAATTGTCCGTTGGAAGATTTTTTACAAATTTTAGGACATTTAGCCATACCGTCAGATAAATGGAAAGAAGAATGTCAATTGTAATGTTTCCATAATTTCGAAATCCAAAATAAAACATGTTTTTGCAATTAATAACCAAATACTTTATTCTATGTTATCGTTGTTATTAAATTCACAATTTGTTACAAATATTTCATAATTTTATATAACAAGGTCAACAATTTTGAGTTTTACTGATCTTTGTTCTTAAAAGAAACGATTTAACACAATTCAAATTCAATCGTTGAATTTGATCAAATTCGATATTTGCTTAAATTCAAATTTTTAGCTTAATTAAACTCGATTTTAGATTTGGCCGAATTCATTTTTGTTGAAATCGTTTAAAGTCAATTTCATGACGCTGAGTTGGGTTTAATAACACTCAGTTTCTTGAGCTTCATGATTTAATTCAATTGTTTGTGAGCTGCATTTAGTTTTCTAAACTTCACCAAGAATTAAAAAAATTAGAGACTTTTCGAATTTTCCTTTTTTCAAATTCCCATGTCTATTGTTTCTCAATATTGTGACTTATTTTAAAAATTTCGATAAAAATTAAATAATCGCCTATTTTTCGAAATTGCGATTCATTTAAAATGTCCATTATTCTTCGAAATTTCGATATTTTTACGAAGAATTCGATTTTTTTGAAAAATTTTACTACTCCTTCAAAATTTCGAAGTTTTGATTTCTTTTTGAAAATTTTTCCTCATTTGAAAACTTCGACTTTTTTCTGGAAGTTTCGACTTTTTTTTAAATTCGATTTTTTTTAACAAGTTCGAACTTTTCCCGTAATTTTGACCTTTTGTTAATTTGGCGTTCTTTCATAAAAATCCGATTTTTTTATAACAACTTCAACTTTGTTAAAGGTTATAACTTTTTTTTACTTCGCGTGAATGTGTTAACTTACTCTGAAATTGATTTCGACTTTTTTTTGAAGAATTCGATTTTTTTGGAAATTTTCGCCTTTTTTGAAAAATTATAATCTAGAAATTTTGCGCTTTTAGGGTAATATCCAATATTCCCAATTACTATGATAGGAAGATACGCGAGGCCATTGAAATCCAAAAATTCCCCAAAAATATCAACAGAGATGAGGTTTACATGCTTTCCTCCATTTGGAAACCAACATCAGAAATCTTCGGGAATGATCGCCCAGACGAATGGTATATAAAGTTTCCCTTTTCCTCTTTCCTCTCAGAAGAGTTTCGCCACTGGTATGGTGGACATACTGAGTTACCGTGCTCTTCTGTCTAAACTTTCTTATCCTTTGTACCAATTTTCAATTCAGAAGGAAGAGTTTCGCCTCTGGTGGACATACTGAGTTACCGTGCTCTGATGTTTTGAAATTGGCAACTTCCTTCTTTCATTTTTGCATATTCCCTCTCTTTTTAGTTATTATTTCTTTTCTTTGTTCCTGAAGAAGCCCCCTACGATGGTGGGCGAAACGTTGAACACTTTTAGTAGTTCTTTAACACGGTCCAATCTCGGAAGAAGTACATCCTGTACTATTACCTACGAAAGCGTTCAGTTAAGATTTCATAATTGACGACGAGTGGTTCCAAGGCGGAAAAATTTTGGGAAACTTTCTTTTAGAGTCATTTCTGTAAAGTTCATACTAACTATTAACCTTGAGCATCTAACTCCTCTCCACTTTTTAGTGAAAAGGGAGGTGATCAAAGAAGCCTCAAAATTACTGTAATTAAAACAATTTAAAGGAGACTTCGCAGATCATATGGGAATCTTCAAGGAATGTAGTCCAAGATCGGTTTATTATATCAAACCCAGGTACGAATTTGAACATTCCTTTGAAGTGGACTTAAGCAGCCATTCTGACGCTCAATCAGTACCTGAAGAAAAACACAAGTTATCCATCTGGTTCACAGATGGATCAAAGAGAGCACATTGGAGGACTGGGGTAGGAATTAATGGCCCTAACTATAGCTTCTCTAAAGCCTTGGGAAAAGACCCAACTGTCTTTCAATCTAAAATACATGCAATAGAACTCTGCGCGCCTACAAGTGTCTTCAAAGAAGCCTGAAAGAAAAATAGATCTACATTAACTCTGACAGCCAAGCGGCAATAGGTTCTCATCAGCCGCATTGTCAAATCCAAACTAGTTTGGAACTGTCAATAAACTCTAAAGCAACTGGCTAAACACAACAGGATCAACCGTAAGTAGGTGCCAGGGCACAAAGGAATGAAGCTGCGGACCAACTCGGTAGAGAAGGATCTGCGTCATTTCTTGGACCTGAACCGACTTTTGATTTTTCTAAAAGTCAAATCAACAATAAAGTCAAAAAATGGGAAGCAAAGTCAAGAATTTCCCACTGGAGATCATACCCAGAACTACGGTAGGCGAAAAGATTCTTATTTGGAACGCTCGAAAAGACAAAAATCTACTTAGAACTTAGCAAATCCGAATTGAGGATCCTAACCGGCCTCTTAACAGAACATTGCCCTCGAGAAAATGGGTCAAGCTGAAACAGACCTATGTCGCTTTTGCACAGAAGCTGCGGAGACTGTAGAACGTGCGCTAGGCAAGTACGATGCGCTTGCACGCCAAAGACACGTCCAACTCCTGTCCTTTTTCTTATTTCCTTATTTCATCTACCCTGATTTTTTCTTCTAATTATTAAAAACAAAGATGATGAATTCTCTTCGTGCAAAAAATTCCGGACAAAATTTTCAAATAAAAACCAAAACAGAATTCTCAAAATTTCGACTCGAATTTTCAAATTACAACTTTTCTGAAAGTCGTCAATTTTTAAGTAAAAGGTCTGAATCCGTGTTCCGTGCTTTACTTAAAAATGGCATATTTTTGTAGATGGTAGAATGGAACTTTCAATCGTCCGAGGTAGTACCATCCCACGTATCACTAGGAGGGGGTGAAATGATGCTTACATTATGTTTCCGTCTCTGACACGTGACTCGGTTCCTGCTATTCTTCTTTCCTCATCCTGTCCCTTTTCCTTATTTCCTTTTTTCATCTACTCTGATTTTTTCTTCTAATTATTAAAAAGAAAGATGATGGATTCCCTTCGTGCAAACGTAAACTACTTTCCCGTTCGGATGTCCGGGTGGAAGGTGTACGAGGGAATCCAAAATCGACGGAAAATTTTAATGTACCACGGGCCAAGTTTCTTTCAAACAATTCATTCAAAATTCAATTCTGTAACATTCAGGGTCTAAACTCAAATCCAAACTCGGTTCATCAACTCCTTCAAAATGAAAGACCCCATGTGCTGTCTCTGACAGAAACCCAAGTCGCCCCATCCATCAATACAGTCCATTTGCTTTGCCCTAATTACGACTTGCACACAAAATTTTGGCACAAGAGGGGAATTTGTGCTTTTACGCGAAACGACCTGTCCTGTCAACGAGAAGAAGCACTGGTATCTGCAGATCATGATGTGATTTGGCTGAAAATCTGTTCCAAAAACGAAGTAATATTTATTTGTTCACTTTATTTGTCTCCAAACAATCCCTCATACCAACAGCTCTTCTCTTATCTCTTCGTAATCTTTGATTACCTGCAGACGAATTATCCAAAAGCTGAGGTTGTCTTTCTCGGTGACTTCAACGTGCACACAACATCCCCTGGTTAAGGTTTACTTCCCGAACTAACGACGCGGGAAATGTGGCAGAGGCTTTTGCCATCACTTCTAAACTATCGCAATTAGTTGAGGAACCCACAAGAATTCCTGATGTAGATACCCATCAACCTAATCCACTCGACCTTTTCCTTACAAATTCACCAAAGTCGTATAAAATCTCTGTGACATCACCGTTTGGAAATTCGGATCACAAGCTTGTAGCAGCCTCTCGCTCGCTTCAAATACCACCTCCTTCCCAGGCGCAGTCCCGTAGGGATTGGCACTTTAACTCCGCAAACTGGGAAGAATTAAGAGACTTCTTTGCATCTTTCCTGTGGTAGGAAATCTGCTTTAACTCAGACAATCCTTCCTTAGTCGCCGAATCCATCACGTAAACTATCCTGATTTGGAATGCTCAATTCCCCACTCCCAAAAGGAGTCCGCCTTCAGTAAATCTTGGTTCAGTAAAAAATGTGCTCGGGCTATCTCCTACAAAAATCGCGCATATCGTCGTTGGCGAAATAATCCCTCAGTCGAGACTCGGACCATATTTGTGGATGCACGAAATTCTGGTAAACAGGTGATTGACGAGGCAAAAAGTGATTTCGATCGTAAAATGCGCCAGAGGCTTATCAACTGTCCGAACGGTTCAAGGTCCTTTTGGGGATTTGCAAAGTCCATTGGGAAGAACTTTACATCTTCAAATTTTCCACTTTTACTTGCTGAAAATAGCAATATTGTTACTACTTCCAAGGAAGGCTGACATGTTAGCCTTAATGTTTGCTGAAAATTCCAATTTTGATTCTCGAAACGCAGAAACTCCTATTCTTCCTAAAGTTGGCACATTGATACGACTGAAGTTGTTTTCAGACAACGCACAATTAGGACGATTCTCTTTGAGCTGGCGACACCTCGAAAGCTTCTGGCCTTGATGGTATTCCCGCTATTGTTCTTAAGAAGTACGCCCCAGAGTTGACTTCTGTCCTAAGCAAATTGTTCACATTCTCTTACAACAAAGGTGTATTTCCTAACATCTGGAAATCTGCTAAGGTGCAGCCTGCCCCTAAAAAGGGAAAAATGAATCTGGCTAACAACTATCGCCCTATATCTTTGTTACCAGTTATATCTAAAGTGGTAAGGTTATCAATATCGAGATTCTCAAATATCTGGAGGAAAATAGAATCATCTTCGACAGACAATACGGTTTTAGACAACAACGTTCCACTGGCGATCTACTGGCATATGTTACTCATATCTCTAACTCAGCTATGGAAAAACATGGTGAGGCTAGGTGGCATCGGATATCTCAAAGGCTTTCGACAGAGTCTGGCACCGATCTCTTCCCGCCAAACTAACATCTTATGGTCTTCGTTCCGGACACTCTGTCATTTGATATCCAATTTTCTCGCTGACAGATCTCTTCAGGTCGTCATCGATGGCATCTCATTCGAGACATTTGCGATTAACGCGGGGGTGCCTCAGGGATCTGTTCTGTCTCCTACTCTATTTCTGTTACACAGAAACGATCTCTTAGCTTCAACTTTCAATCCTATATGCATATATATATATATATATATATATATATATATTAACTGAAGTAAATTTACACTTCATTTTGAGGGTTCCTACACATGCATACCCCTCTAACCTTAACTATTACATAATATTCTTATTTAATTACATTTTATTCCTACTTCGGTTTGCCGTATGTTCCTAGTCTAGTCTAGTTTCTAACCTACATTCAATCTGCCTAACCTATCCTTCACCTTAACCTAATCTAACCTATTTAACCTAAAGTTCTAATCTAACGTTCCTCCTCGCGTTGTCTCTTTTTCTTTCCTCTTGCGTTACGTCTAAGGCTGGGTGCTCAATCCCCCAGCTTGTGCCATGTCAAGGTACTCGATCCCCTTGACTTCGGATGGTTCCAGGTCAGAACTTGGAGTTCGACGTAGGCTTCCTCCCATATTGTCCTATTCCGCTTTCTCGTAGATTCATTTCCCAGGTACTCGATCCCCCGGTACTCGAAATCTATTGTTCCTCAAATGAGGACTTGAGTTCGTCAAGCTTTCCAGCGGCTTGGTTCAGAACTTCAAAGAAATTTGGGTTCCGAGCCGCTTCATCAATCTCCTCGATACTTCTTGACCAGAGCACTCCCTTTCTTATCGCTAGTTGCTCTGTTCTGTTCCTCCATTCCTCCCGATTCCTGCATACGAACATTACATGATCAGCATCCTCGGGCTCTCCGCATTGGCATAATGGTGAGTTCCTTTTCCCCATCCTGTGGAGGTATTCCTGAAACCTTCCGTGGCCTGTAAACAGCTGTACGCATTGCTGCGTAAGCTGCCTTCCTCTTAGATGCCTGTAGCCTTCAACTCTTCTCAGGTAGCGATGAGTCCCTCTCCCTGTTGTGGCCGAATCCCATCGTTGTTGCCACCTGAAAAAAGAGCAACGCGACAGTCTGTTCCTAATAAGCCCAAAGGGCACCTTATCGTATTCATATACCACCACCATGTTATTATTATCATTATTGCCTAAACTGCATGCGCCTTTCGCGAGCTCGTCCGCCCTTTCGTTGCCAGTGACTCCCCGGTGTCCCTTAACCCATTCCAATCGCGTTTTCCTTTGTTCTTGAAGCAGATCTTGCGCTTCCTTAACAAGTTCCGAATTTGGTTTATTTTGCATGGCAGCTATTGCCGCCTTACTATCACTCCTTATAATGCAACTTTCCAGCGTACGAGCTCGTTCTAGTGCTTTCTTAATAGCTAATACTTCCGCCTGAAACACCGAGCAATTGCCTCCGAGCCTGTATTGCCCCTTACCTATTTCCTTTCCTTTCCTATAAATAACGTAAGCTGCTCCTGTGCCTGTTTCCTGTTTGGATCCGTCTGTATAAATTTCGTATTCCGTTGCTATTTCTTGCTTCTTTTGGTCTACTTCCTTTACCGGATGTTTCCTTCTCTTCTTGACCTTTTTCTCTATCTGTTCTGCGTTAATCTCCAGTTCCGTTTCTTCACGAATTTTTTCCCCTGTCCATTCAAATATTCTTTTTCTGTTTCTTATTTCTTCTAATTTAATATCTATTGGTACCAGCCCTGCTAATACCAATGCCGCTTCCGTTGACACTGTTCGATAAGCTTTCCCTGCTTTAAGTGCCATTATTCTTTGTACGCTTAATAGCTTCCTTTTTTCTTTGACTCCCATTTTATCGTACCATAAGTTCGCCCCATATGTTATAATAGGTTCGATTGCTCCTTCGTAGATAGCTGCAATGTTTCTCCCTTTAAGACCCCAGTCTAGGGCCGCAGCTGCTATAATTTTCTGTGCTACATTCTTTGCTTTCCCTGTTACGTGTTTTATGTGTTCCTTATAGTTTAATTTCTTATCTAGTATAATTCCTAAATATTTAAGCGTTTCTTTGCACCTTATTCTGCCACTTCCCATCCTGAAAGTCGGCTCTTGTTGATTTGAACTTTTTCCAAAAAATATAGCTTCCGTTTTTTCTGCATTAAATTTCACCCTACTCCTTTCGGCCCAGGCTTCTAGCATTATCAGTGTTTCTTCGCCCGCTTGCTTTGTGCCCTTCCATGTGTTATTCCTTATGATAAGTGCCGTATCATCAGCATATGCTATGATGCGACACCCATTTGGCAGCTCACATTTAAATATATCGTTATAAAATATTTTCCAAAATAACGGTCCAGACTTCGATCCTTGGGGGCATCCCAAGTCTGCTGTTTTATTTACTTCAACTCCTTCTTCCTTCATTATCGCTATTCTCTTCCTAAAATAATCTCTTGCCAATTGGACTAAATTATCAGGACATTCATATTCTATCATCTCGTTTATTATTTTTGGCCTCCATGCGTTATCAAACGCTCCTTCTATATCCAATGATATTATTGTACAGTATTCCCCCCTTTCCTTTGCAAGTTTAACTTTTTTAACTACCTCTTGTATAGCATCTTCCGTGCTTTTCCCTTCTTCGAATCCATATTGATCCTTGTAAATCTTTCCTCTTCCCATGTTTATATGATATTCGATCCTACTCGCCATCAGTCCATCCAGCACTTTCCCAAGTACTGGAATAAGACTAATTGGTCTATGTTTGGTTTTATCGTTTCCTTTTGGGATCAGCTTAACCACCTGTTTTTTCCAGATGTCAGGAAATGCTCCTTTTTGAAGACATTTATTGAAAAAATCAACAAATACTTCTGGTTTGGCTTCGATTGCTTCTTTAATGATATCAGACGTTAATCCATCTATTCCTGGAGCTTTCTTTGGGCTCATTGATTTTATTATCCTTATTATTTCTTCTTCTATGAATTCCAGATCGTTCTCTCCTCCGTTTAAATTTTCAGCCCTTTGTCTGATTACCCCCTGTTCATCAGATTCATTTTCCTTATCTTCATTTGGAAAGTACTTCATTAGAAGCTCTTGTGCTGTCTCTTCAGCCGTTTTTGTGTATTCGCCATTCTTTTTGCGTACGCTTTGCATCAGTACGCTACTTTTCCTTTTTCCTCTTATTATTTTGTATGCTCCTTTCCACGGATTCTGCCCTGGTTTCTACTGCAGAACTCCCGCCTTCCGTTTAATTTTGCGTTTTCTATTTCCTTTTTAAATTCCGTCCGCTTTTGCCGATAAACTTCTAGCTTTTCTTCCCTCTCTTCCCCTTGTTTGTCTTGATAATCTCTTCGAGTCAATCCTATATATAGCTACGCATATGATAGTAACCTTGTGTCATCTTTTTTCTTCGACAAACCATTATCTATCGCTGCTTCAGATCGACTAAAGAAACAGCAGATACAGACGATTAATCGGGATCTCGAGATTATTCTGGAATGGGGTAAGAACAATTTGGTCGACTTCGACGCTTCAAAAACTCAGGCCGCGGTTTTCTCTAAGAAAACGTCAAGGGATAATGCAACAAACATACTAATGGATGATAAATTCCTTCCGATGGGATCTATTCTATCTATCCTAGGAGTGAATGCGAGCACTAACTTCTCTTGGGATGATCATGTGCGCGCCATTGCCAAATCCGCCACTCAGAAGCTAGGCTTTCTTTTTAGAGATAAAAAGTACTTCACATCTCATCAGCTATTAACACGATACAAAGCTTAAGTTAGGCCAACACTAAAATACTGTTCTCATATTTGGGGTTTAGCCCCAAAACACACTGTAGCTCTCTTGGATTCAATTCAAAGAAGAACGATTAACCTAATTGATGACGAGAGTCTAAGCGATTCTCTCGAAACACTAGAGCGCAGGCGTATGGTTGGTGACTTGTCTCTTTTCAACAAGTACTATCATGGAAGATGCTCGCAGGAACTAATAGGATTAATCTCCCCAAGGGCAAGATTCTTGAGGTGTATTAGACAGTCGGAGACAGCATATTCCTGTGTGGTCCAGCTTGACACAGTGAGGACTTCTGTCTACGTAGACTCTTTTTTTCTGTAGAACTTTCAAGTTATGGAACTTGTTACCGAAAGGAATTTTCCCCAAAAATTACAACCTATCCTTGTTTAAGAAGGCGGTTTATCGCCATCTATCTTTGTTTCCGCATCCTACTCGCAGTGCTTTGAAAGCATAATGGGTTTTTCCTTTGCGAGTGGATTAAACTAAAAAAAAAAAAGATCTATATTAACTCTGAGAGCCAAGCGGCAATAAAGATTCTCAGCAGCTGCATTGTCAAATTCAAACTAGTTTGGGACTGTCAACAAACTCCAAAGCAACTGACTAAACACAACAGGATCAACCGTAAGTGGGTGCTAGGGTACAAAGGAATACAAGGGAATGAAGCTGCGGACCAAATCGGTAGAGAAGGATCTGCGTCATTTCTTGGATCTGAACCGACTTTTGGTTTTTCTAAAAGTCAAATCAACAATGAGATGAAAAAATGGGAAGCAAAGTCAAGAACTTCCCACTGGAGATCATATCCAGGACTACGTTAGGCGAAAAGATTCATATTTGGAACGCTTGAAAAGACAAAGGTCTACTTAGAACTCAGCAAATCCGAATTGAGGATCCTAACCGGCCTCTTAACAGGACATTGCCCACAAGAAAATGGATCAAGCTGAAACAGACCTATGTCGCTTTTGCGCAGAAGCTACGGAGACTGCAAAACGTGTGCTAAGCAAGTGCGATGCGCTTGCACGCAAAAGGTATGTCCAAGTCGAATGGGCATCCTCAGACCTCTCAGAAGTGGAAAAACTCAATCCCAGGTCCATAATAAACTTCTACAAGAGTTTGAACCTGGGAACTACATAGATCAGGGTATGCACAAAAGATTTCCTTAGGTCGAGGTGCAGGGTGGACGAAAAGAAACACGAAACGACCCATATAACCTAATCTGACATTCAGCATGTTGGTAACGCAAATTAGCGTGATGGTGAAGCTAAACCGTAAGTTAGTTGCCTATGAAAATTCACTCAAAGAAGTTTTAACATTAAAAAATTCCTAAATTTACACCCTTGGAGTTATTAACTACAAATTACTAAATGTTGTTTGGTTAAAATGCTTTGCGACGAAATATTCCAACGTAGAAAAATTTTGGAAAACTACTTTAGCCGAGTCCATGAGAATTGTATCCTATAACAAGCCTAAAATTATCTGAGGATTTCCGACAATAGATTTATTGAGTAAAAATTATCGACTACGAGTACCTTGTTATTTACTGCTAAAGCAACTCGCTGAAATAATAGAATTTAATAATTAATGACCAGTGGCGGCTCGTAGCCAAAACTAATGGGGATGCTGCGACAATGTTCAGCGTTTTATGTTTGATCCAAAATGTCAACTTCTTGAAAATTTCAACTTTTTAAAATTTGGACTAAAAATGTCGACATTTTAAAAATGTAATTTTTCGAAGATTTTAGATTTCTTAGAAAACTTGACAATGAAAATTTTTAATACGGTCACGTTTCTTAAAAGACTGGATTTTATCCAAATTTCGATTGTATTCCAAGATTTAGACTTTTTTCTTGTAATTTCAATTTTATTTTATTTTTAAGTATTGACTTTTCCAAAAATTTGTGTATACTCTGCTAAAAATATCTTCATTTCCGAAAATATTTAAACTTTTCGGTAATTGAAATACAGAACTTATCCCCTAAAACCAAGAAAGATTAAAAAACATAACAAAGGTTGCTCCTTTGCAACCCTTGTTGTGTTTTTTAATCTTTCTTGGTTTCAAGGGGCAAGTTCTGTATTTCAATTTTTGAAGATAACCAAGGACCACTCCGTTCCACTAAACTTTTCAGCGTTTTGTTTTTTTTGTATTTTTTTTTTGAAAAGTATGTATATTTTTTCAAAATTTTCACCCTTTGAAAATTTTTACTTTTTCTGAAAATCTAAATTTTTTAAAACTGGACTATTGACTGTTTGAATTTTTGATCATTTTCAAAATTTTATCATTTTCCTTTTGAAAAATTATATTTTTATTGAAAATTTCCATTCTTAATAATTTCGACTGTTTTTTTAATGTCAACCATTTTTCAAAATTTCGACCTTTTTGCAAAGTTTCGATTTTTTGAAATGGAGACATTTTATAAAATGTCGACTTTTTTTACATTTTCGTCTATTTTTGTTTTTTTTTAAATTTGGCTAATTTTTAATTTTCGATTTCTTTTTTAAATCTTGACGTTTTATGAAAAGTTTAACCTTTTTTTAAAATTTCAATTTTGTTGACCTAAAATTTCATTTTTTTTAAATCTTCAATTTTGGTTCAAAATTTGAACTACCAGAAATTTAAACTTTTTTCAAACTTGTAACTTTTCAATATTTCGGCTTTTGAAAACCTCGATCTGTCTGATAATTTTTGACTGGTTTTCAATATTCCGACTTCGAAAATTTTGGTTTTTTTTGATAATATTTGAGTAAAAATTTCTCAATTATTCAAGATTTAAACTTCTTAAAAATTTCCAATTATTTTAAAAACTCAATAATAATTCTCAGATGTTTTGAATGTGCCTACTTTTTCAAAGATTTAATATTTTTTCTTCGACCTATTTGAAAATTTCTTCATTTTTAAAATTTTGACTTCTTTTGAAAAATTGAATGTTTTTGAAAATTTTTGCCTTAACCTTAAATTTTTTATATATTTCGTATATTTTTCAAAATTTATAAAAATCAAAGTATCAAAAAATTTTGACTTTTTTTTGAAAATTTTAACTATTTCTTAAATCTGCTTTTTCTAAAATTTTTGACTTCTTTTAATTCCCACTTTGTTGAAAATTTCGGCTTTTTCAAATTTTTCAAAATTTTCGCCATTTCTCTTAAGAATTTTTGGTAAACTTAAAAATTTCAACTATTTTTTTAATTTAAACTATTTTCGAAATTTCGATAAAAAAATTAAAGTATTGCCAAACTGCCGATACTTGATTTAAAAATTTTGATTTTTCTCTTAAGGGAAACATTTCTTAAAACCTCATTTTAAAAGTTTCGACTAATTCGTAAATTTTCGAATTACTCTAAACATTTTGACTCCATTTCAAAACGTCGACTTTTTTTCAAAATTTCAACTCTTTTTAAAAACTTGACTTTAGTTACGAATTCATTTTAAAATATTATTTATAATTTTTTTTGAACATTTCCAATTAAATCTGCAACTTTTAAAAAAAGTGTAATTTCATTTTAAATTTTAACTAATCAAAATTTCGACTTTTTTTTAAAATTTTACCTTTTCAAAATTTCATATTTTTTAATAATTACGAATTTTTTGATTATTTTGAGTTTTCGCCAATATTTAAAAATTCAGCTTCTTTGAAAATTTAATTAAAAATTCTGCAATTTATTTAAATGTCGATATTTTTCAAAAATTTTGCCAAAATTATTGAAAATATCGACTATTTTAAAAATTTAACATTTTTTCAAAATATTAACTTTTATCGAAATTCCTATTTTCTGTTGGAAATTTGAGTTTATGAAAATTTCGAAGTTTTTAAAAATTCCACTTTTTTTCCAAATTTCGAATTTTTGATGAATTTGGCTTTATTTTTTACAACTGGTAATTTTTTTTCTTTTTAAATTTAAATTTTTTGGAATTATTATTGTTATATTTATTATTATATTAAAATAAATATTACTCCTAGTAACAAAAATTTCGAGTTTTAAAATTATGTGAAGCTTTAAAACAAATTTTGAAAAAAACTTACAGTTTATGAACAAATAAATTGTCAAAGTTTAAATTTTAATCTAAAAACATTGACTTCAAGCATTAAATGGTTGATTAATTTTTTTGCAATATTTTGATTGTTTTTGATTTCGTGTTTTTGATGTCGAAATTTTAAGGCTTCTTGAAATGTTGACCCTTTTTCTCAAAAATTTTAATAACTTCCACTTTAAAAATCGAAACTTTAAGAATATTTTTGACAATTAATTTATTTTTAAAAATTGTTTTTTTAATTCCTAAATTGTTACTTTATTTCAAAAATTGTGTACACAAATAACAAATTTCAACTTTTTCTAGAAATACTTTCTGTTTTTTCTTCAAAATTTGCTGTTAATATTTAAATTCGATCTTGGGAATTTCAATAATAAATTTAACATTTTTAGATAAATTGTAAATTACAATTCAGAATTTTCTTTGGTCCTACAGTAGTAGAATTTTTTTTTAGAGAAAATCGAGTTGCAAAAAATGTAGAAATTTACAAAGTTCATTTTTTTCTTGAAGTTTCAATATTTTTTCCAAAGTTTTCATATTTTTATGCAAATTTGGAGTTTATTTTCTCTAAATTTTATTCAATTCAGCTAATGAGTTTACACAATATTTATTAATAATTCTGAGGTGGCACAAAGCTCGCCAGGGCCAGCTAGTACTTAATAATTTTTAGTTTCTTATAAAAATTACAAAATAAAAGGAGCTTTAAAATATTAACATTTCGTGAAAAACTTTAACATTTCTAAAACAAATTAGAGAATTCAAAATGTTTACAAGAAGAAATATTTTAAAGACAGAATCTCCAGCAGAAGTCGAAATTCTAAAAATATTGCTTTGTATAAAATGTTTAGAGAAAAACGCAAATTTCATGGAAAAAAAATCGAAATTTGAGAAAAAAGTTAAAATACCTTTACAAAAATGTAGAAATTGAAATGTTACGAAGATAATCCAAGACTCGGGTGTTATTTCATTTTAGAAAAATATCGAAATGGGAAAGCAGTTGAAAATTAAATTTGTTCTTAAATTTTTTTTTGTTTATTCCAAAATTTTGACATTTTTATAGAAATTTTAGAATTTTTTGCTAAAATTTTTACCAAAATTAGAACATAAAATGAACTATGAAATGTCAAAGTCTGTTGAAACAACTTGACAGTTTTAAAGCAAATTAGAAGAACATAAAAAATATGGAGAAAGTGAAATTTCTACAAAAAATTTTAAGGACAAAATTTTCAGAAAAAATAGGAATTTATAAAAATTTACTTTTAAAATATTTAGTAAAAATGAAAACTTTGCAGAAAGAATTAAAATTTTCCTAAATAAATCAAAATGTTAAGAAGAAACTCAAAATTTGTATACAAAAAAGTTGAAATTGCGATTTCAGGTAAAAACTCGAATATTCGCTATAAATTTTTTTTAGGAAATATTAAAATGTAAGAAGAGTCAGATTTAGATTTTATTTTAAAATTTTAATTATTTTTCTCAAAATTTTTACAAAAATTATGGTAGAAAAAAAATTAAAATATATTTTCAAATCCCGTAACTTTGTAAAAGAAACTTGACATTTCTATAAAAAGAAATCAGAGAATATTTAAAATCTCTACAGGAAATTGTTTAAGAAAATTCTTCGGAAAATTCTGAGAAAAAACTCGTGAGCGAAATTGGGGATGCTGCAGTTCCACAGTGCCTATACGTGAACCGCCACTGTTTATGACACAATTTCAAGTAGAAAAATCTGATCTATTTGATCAATAGACAACTTGAAACAATGATAAAAAATCCGTTTTATCATTTACTTCATTTGCATATCAATTATAAACTTATCTCATATTTTCTCTCGTTCAGTTATCTGTAGGTAGTACAGCAGGAAACCAGAAGTATGTTCAAGTTTTGGGTTATATTCCTGACTGTCTCCGTTTCTCTGGATTGCTACCTCTGTAAAGATGAACTCGTATCAGTTGTAGTGGTGAGTACGCCAACTTAGGATTTATCTTATGTTAGACAAACATGTGCTTTAGCGTCAATCAATTTAAAACATCAATCAATTTCAAAGGTCAAAAAATTTCAAACGTCAAAAATTTCAAACGTCAAAAAATTTCAAACGTCAAAAAATTTTAAACGTCAAAAAATTTCAATCATGAATTCACCATAATTGGAAGAAAATAGTTTCCTCAATGTAGGATTTTTTGGGAAACTATCCAATGATCTTGAAAACGTTGATACATCATAATTTATCCATGAATTCAGTACATTCGTGGGCTGGAATAATTATTGTTCTTGAGCGGATGTGATCCGTCAAATCGTCCGAATTAAAGCTAAATGAGACGTTTCGTCTCGGTGGAATTCATCAGAAATTGTGTAACGAATTAGATAAGCTGATGCATTATTTTCAATTGGACAAACTGAGTGTTTCCCAAAGTGTCATAGTGGTATGAGCATGATGATGAGGTTGGTCGCGACACACGCTGCACCGCGCGATGACGCAAAAATTAATTATTCGGATAAACGTAACAAAACTAACCTAATCAGTTTTCACAACTTTAAACAGTTTGTGCAGATTGCAGAATGATGTTTTGTTCAAATTCATCAATACGTTAAGCAGATAGAAAACACACCTCATTTATATATTAGTTATTAATTTTTTAACGAGAGGTACTCAATGCCACGAAACAATACGGAAAGGGTACACAGATGTCAAAACTTTAGGAAACACTGCATTAAATCAATCACTATTCTGTATGATTTTGTTAAGTTGGGTTTTAAGGGGTAACACCACTGTAAATTTTTCAAAAAATCGATTATTTTTTTTTAGGTTTAAAAAATACTTTGAACCTTTTAGAATATGGGAAAAAATATTTCATACCTAAAAGTATTTTTTTTTCTTGTAATTTCGAGCTCTTCCCCAAGCGCGTCGGACTGCTCCGAAACGACACCTGCGTCAGATGAATACCTGCTGGGAAAGTACAGCCTAATATCTTACCCTTTGATTTCTCTATTCTCAAATACACTAACACATATAAAGCATTTATATTCAGGTAGAAGCATTTCTAATCAATAGTACGTTACTGTAGAGTCAACACGTGTACAAAAAGGACATAATTTCGTCGCATGAAATCACAATTTTTGTGTGTAGTGCTGATTTTTAACAGTTTATTTGTAATCTCAGAGTGCTTATAAGTTACAATGAGTAATGCAACAGTGTATCAGGGCAAGAAAGGTATGAAAAAATCGTATCCAACGCGGCGTCGGAGCAACGTATCATCGAGACGACCGTTGAATAGATATGAGACTGAGGGTGATTCGAAAGGAGTCAGTGCTTCTGCGAAAAAAATTAAAAGTTAGTGATGAAGATTTTAATATTAATTATGAATTAGCTATAGAATTATAAATTTTGTTGCCGTTTTCTCTGTCATTTCACAATACGTGAAATGTAAAACGTGTGATTCAGACATCACGTTTCATGAAAGAAGTCCTCGGGGCTTAGGCTTCAAAATAGTTATCGTTTGTCCGAAATGTCCAGATGTCCAAGTAGTAAATTCATACAAAATGCATACGAAATTAACCGTCGAATCGTGTTAGAAATGCGACTACTAGGAATAGGACTAAATGGAATAATAAAGTTTTGTGCTTTTATGGAATTGCCACTACCGATATTTCAATCTTTTTACGACAAATTAGTGGATATGATTTCGATCGCAATAGCAACCGTACGAGAGGCTAGTATGAAGAAAGCAGCGCAAGAAGAGAAAAAGAAAAGTGAAGAAGATGGACAACTTGAAGGGATAACTGTTTCCGGTGATGGTTCGTGGAGGAAACGCGGATTTTCTTCGCTTTTTGGAATCACCTCATTGATTGAATAGTTTACAGGCAAAATCGTCGATGTTGAAGTGAAGTCAAAGTACTGTAAGTCTTGCGAGCACTGGAAGAATAAATTGGAAACAAGTGAGTATGAAGAATGGTACAAAAAACACGTCGATGATTGTCAAGCGAACCATGAAGGCTCAACTGGTAAGATGGAGATAGGCTCTGTCGTCGAGATGTTCCAACGATCCGAAACTTTGCACGGTCTCAAAATACGCAAACTACATCGGTGATGGTGACAGCAAAACCTTCAAAGAAATAATGGATAAAAATCCATACGAAAATTAGTACAAGTACTTTAAATGCGTTTTTCTCGAAACACGATTTGTCAAAACGGCACGCAGCATAACTCCAACAATTTTCATTCCTTTCATTCAAATTTGTTAAAATATCTTTAAAATAAGATTTTAAAGAGAAATACCTAGGGGATTTTCGATAAGTTAATTTAATCATTATTTATTAACAAATGATTGCCTTTTTTTTTGTTGAAAATTTAACGATTTTATTCAAATACTCGCCAATCACACAAAAATCAATATTTTTAAAATCCCCTACGTATTTCTCTAGCTATAAGCATGTAGAATAAGTGTTTTTTTATTTTTTTTTCTGGATCCAAATTTGCAGCAGATACACTGCGTGCCGTAGAGCGCCTCAAATTCTACGTGCCTCGCGAAAATGGCTGTGGTGCCGTCATTTTTGAATATTTTTTTATAATAATTTTCTATTTTGTTACTTAAATATACGCTAAATAACTTCCTCCAATATTATAATTTTATTACCTTTCCTTCCTCCCAAAAAAAATGACCAAAAAACACGTTTTTTTAGGCTGTTACAGTGGTGTTACCCCTTAAGTAAAATTTGATTCTAATGCACAGACCAATAGGTTTGAACATTTATTAAATTCGAAGTTTAGAAACCAAAAACCGATTTCGATCTTGTTAAATCTAGTCAGTTTGGTATATCCAACTCGAATGTTAACAAATGTTCGGACAAGTAAGTACTAAAACAGACGTCAAGCGAGTGACTCTTAGTACTACCACCTATTGATCCATGAAGAAACTATGGCCATCGCCAACAATATCGTATGTAAGTAGAATGCAACCTAGACTACAAATTCATGCAGCCCTCCAGGCGTGTGTGTCGAAATATTTGTTAGCATTCGAGTTGGATATATCAAACTGGCGAGATCTAACAAGATCGAAATCGGTATTTGGTTTCCAAACTTCAAATCTAATAAATGTTCAAACCTATTGGTCTGTGCATTAGAATCCTTGTCTTCTGGGAACTTTCCTAGAGAGCAACCGCTTCGCTAGGCGGCAGTGTTTCAACTGTTGGCAGTTCAGCTACCTATGATTCACACTATACACGCCTGAAGGACTGCATAAATTTGTAGTCTGCATTCTACTTGCATAAAATTTGATGTTCAACTTTGGAGGGCGAATTTCTGCATGTAAACATAATTTATTGCAGTTGTTTAGGCATGGGGACAGAACTCCGTACGACACGTACCCAAACGACCCCTACAGGGACGAATCCTACTGGCCAGCCGATTTTGGACAACTAACTTACGTAAGTAACGCGCAGATACATTTTTTAATCAAATTTCAACTTTAATTCGGAATTTTGAAAAAGAAGAATTTAACCCGCGATAACACCAGGCGAAATATCTCCGTTTCAGATTGGTAAGCAGCAACACTACGAGTTAGGTAAATGGTTCCGACAAAGGTACGATGGTTTCCTCCCGAAAAAATACAACGAAAACGACATTTACGTGCGCAGCACCGACGTCGATAGGGCTCTTATGTCTGCAGCGTCCAATTTGGCTGGATTGTATCCCCCCGAAGGCGAGCAAATTTGGAATGATGAGATCCCGTGGCAGCCAATACCGATACACACCAGGCGTGAAGAGAAAGATGAAGTTTTGGCACTTTACGCGCCTTGCCCTAAATACGATCAGTTGGAGGCCGAGTTGAGGGCTTCGGATTACTTCAAAGAAATCGACAAGAACAACGAGGAGTTATACGAGTATCTTAGCAATTCCACCGGGATGAATGTCACCGGGTTGAGACAAGTCGAAGATATTTATAATATACTGGTGGTGGAGGAAGTTTATAACTTTACGTTACCAGAGTGGACTCGTGGGGAGTTCCCTGAAATATTAAGACCTTACGCGTTGTTGAACTTGATGGTTTCCACCTTCACCTACGATATGGCGAGGTTAAAAATAGGTCCTCTCTTCAGTAAGTTGATTGAGCACTTCAAGTATTTCTCTGGTGATTCGCCAAGAGTTGATGACATATGGAATAGGAAGTTTGTCATGTTGTCTGCACACGATTACACCATTATTTCGATTTTGAACGCTTTAAATAAATTCGACAACCAATGGCCTTGGTACGCCAGCTCTTTAATCATGGAAATGTACAAAACCGCTCATAATACCACTTATGTCAATTTTCTGTACAGAAACAATGGGACTTTGCAATCGATTTATCTTCACGATTGCGACGACGTCAATTGCCCTTTGGAAATTTTTTTACAAAATTTGGAGCCTTTAGCTTTACCGTCTGATCAGTGGAAAAAAGAATGCCAGTTGTGACATCTTCTCTATGTTAATGCCCAACAATGACAAAAGACGGGCAATTTTTGACCAAATGCTTCATACTGCGAGATGAATTTTTACAAAAATTGTATAATTGTATATACTATATAAAGAAATTTAATAAGTTTGAGTTTTACTGATCCTCATTGAAATAGAGAGAGATAAAGAGAGGATGAGAGAAAGAGAGAGACTGAGAGAAAGAGAGGGAGAAAGAGAGAGAGAGAGAGAAAGAGAAAGAGAGGAAGAGATGGTGAAAGAAAGAGGGGAGAGAGAGAGAGAGAAAGAGATGGAGAAAGAGAGAGGGGAGAGGGAGAGAGAGAGAGAAAGAGAGAGAGAGAGAGAGCAATTAAGTAAACTAGCAACTAAACAACTAATTAAATAACTAAACAGAGAGGAAGAGAGAAAGAGAGAGACTGAGAGAAAGAGAGGAAGAGAGAAAGAGAGAGACTGAAAGAAAGAGAGGGAGAGAGAGAGAGAAAGAGAGAGAGAGAGAGAGAGAGAGAGAGCAATTAAGTAAACTAGCAACTAAACAACTAATTAAATAACTAAACAGAGAGGAAGAGAGAAAGAGAGAGACTGAGAGAAAGAGAGGAAGAGAGAAAGAGAGAGACTGAAAGAAAGAGAGGAAGAGAGAGAGAGAGAAAGAGAGAGAGGGAGCGCGCAATTAAGTAAACTAGCAACTAAACAACCAAATAAATAACTAAACATTGAACTAAACAAGTTGCTGCCAACTAAATAATCAACAAAATAAATTGGTTAGTTGCTTTTTTACTTAGTTGTATAGTTGGTTGGTTAATTGGTTATTTACTTGGTTGTTTAGTTGACTCCAGATACCAAAATTGTATCACGATGGACCCCCATAAGAAAAAGTATGGGATTTTGGTTTAGAACTGGCTTTGCCTATCTACTCATGTTTTTAACTTGAGTGGTTTCGACTCTGCGTTGATGATTAGGTCTTTTAGTCGATCAGAAGTTCTCTCTTTTTAATATTAGTATGAATTACTGTTAAAATGGAACGCAATTACTCACTTAGACATTGGAAGAAGAGAAAGATTGATTGCTTCTGTTATCAGACATTTTAGTTATTATAAAGAAGAATAAGTTTAGAAATCGATAGATATAGAACTAATCGTTCATAATGGACGATTCAAACCATTATCGACGAGAAAAATTAAATTTACCCTCTTTTAAATGTTTCGATAAATTAAGTTGGCTTAATGACCAAACGGAAACGTATTATACAGTCATTAGCGTAACTAGCCCCCAAGCAAAGTGGTAAATTTAGGCCCTAAAAATAAGAACAAAAAATTAAAAGTATATTATTTAATAAAACTTCTTGAGCACTAAATAAATGAGCCCTAAAATAGATTGTTAACAAATTACTTTCAACAGAGAAAAAATTGTGCCCCAAATTACTTCCATCCACAAAACAAAAACAAAATACCCCAATTTGATCATTTAAAAAATATATGGCGCCGTAAAATAATGTTTACGACTAAAACGAAAAAATGTAACTGTATGTCTTGTTAAAAAGACCTTTTCAAGACGATTACACCGTAATATCGAGTGATTACCAAAAGCAAAACTTTTAAAATGTGAAATTTTTAAAAATAAAGTTTTTATGACACGAGCAGGGCTTCGAACCGGAACTGAACCGAAAACCGGAAACGAAAAAAACCCGTTATTTTTGTAGGAAAGAAAACCGGAACAGAACCGAAAAAAATAACGGTTTACTTCGGTTCATTGAACTTGTATGTTCTTAAAATAATTTTTACTTTAAACCCTAAAGTTTGGGATTTTTTTAGAAATTTCCTTTTCAAAATTTTACACAAATTCATGCAACTTTCATCTCAAAATTACGGGTTTACTTTAAAAAAACGTTTTTTTTTAAGAAGAAGAGAAAGAAGATGAAGAAAAAGAGAAAGAAGAAGAGGAAGAAGAAGAGAAAGAAGATGAAGAAGGTAAAGAATAAGAAGAAGGAGGAGAGGAAGAAGAAGAGAAAGAAGATGAAGAAGGTAAAGAATAAGAAGAAGGAGAAGGAGAGGAAGAAGAAGAGAAAAAAGAAAAATAATAACAGGAAGAAGAGGAAAAATAAGAGGAAGAAAAAGAAGAAGAATATAAAGAAGAGGAAGAAGAGAAAAAGAAGGAAGAACAGAAAGAAGAGGAAGAAGAGGAGGAAGAAGAGAAAGAAGAGGAAGAAGAGGAATAAGAAAAGGAAGAAGAGGAAGAAGAGAAAGAATAGGAAGAAAAAGAGGAAGAAGAGAAAGAAGAGAAAGAAAAAGAGGAAGAAGAGAAAGAAGAGGAAGAAAAGGAAGAAGAGGAAGAGGAAGAAGAAAAAGAAGAAGAATAAAAGGAAAAAAAAGAGGTGGTAGAAGAAGCGAAGGAAGAGGAAAAAGAGAAAGAGAAGAAAGTAGAGAAAGAGAAGGAAGAAGAGGAAGAAGAGAATTAAAAGGAAAAAGAGAAAGAAGAGGAAGACGAAGAGGAGGAAGAAGAAGAGTAAGAAGAAGAGGAAGAATAAGAAGAAGAAGAGGAAAAAGAGGAATAAAAAAAAGGAAGAAGATAAAGAAGAGGAAGAAGAAGAAGAAAAAGAGAAGGAACAAGAGAAAAACGAGGAAGAGAAAGAAGAGGAAGAAGAAGAGGAAGAAGAGAAAAAAGAGAAAGAGAAAGAAAAAGAGGAAGAAGAGAAAGAAGAGGAAGAAAAAGAGGAAGAAGAGGAAGAAGAGAAAGAAAAGAAAGAAAAAGAGGAAGAAGAGAAAGAAGAGAAAGAAAAAGAGGAAGAAGAGAAAGAAGAGGAAAAAAAGAGGAAGAACAAAAAGAAGAGGAAGGAAAAAAAGAAGAGAAAGAAGAGGAAGAAAAGGAAGAAGAGGAAGAGGAAGAAGAGAAAGAAGAGGAAGAAAAAAAGAAGAGAAAGAAGAGGAAAAAAAGAGGAGGAATAAAAGAGAAAGAAGAGGAATACAAGGAAAAAGAGAAAGAAGAGGAAGAAGAGAAAGAGAAGGAAGAAGAGGAAGAAGAGAAAGAAGGAAAAAAAGAGAAAGAAGAGGAAGAAGAAGAGGAAGAAGTGGAAGAAGAGGAAGAAGAGAAAGAAGAAGAGAAAGAAGAAAAAGAATAGGAAGAAGAAGAAGAAAAAGAGGAATAAAAGAAAAAAGAGGAAGAGAAAGAAAAGGAAGAAGAAGAGGAAGAAGAAGAGGAAGAAGGGAAATAAGAGAAAGAAGAGAAAGAAGAGGTAGAAGAAGCGAAGGAAGAGGAAAAAGAGAAAGAGAAGAAAGTAGAGAAAGAGAAGGAAGAAGAGGAAGAAGAGAATTAAAAGGAAAAAGAGAAAGAAGAGGAAGACGAAGAGGAGGAAGAAGAAGAGTAAGAAGAAGAGGAAGAAGCGAAAGAATAGGAAGAAGAAGAGGAAAAAGAGGAATAAAAAAAAGGAAGAAGATAAAGAAAAGGAAGAAGAAGAAGAGAAAGAGAAGGAAGAAAAGAAAAAAGAGGAAAAGAAAGAAGAGGAAGAAGAGAAAGAAGAGAAAGAAGAGAAAGAAAAGGAAGAAGAGGAAGAAGAGGAAGAAGGGAAAGAAGTGAAAGAAAAGGAAGAAGAGAAAGAAGAGGAAGAAGAGAAAGAAGAGGAAGAAAAAGAGGAAGAAAAAGAGGAAGAAGAGGAAGAAATGGAAGAAAAGGAAGAAGAGGAAGAGAAAGAAGAGGAATAAAAGGAAAAAGAGAAAGAAGAAGAATAAGGGAAAGAAGAGGAAGAAGAGAAAGAAGAGGAAAAAGAGAAAGAAGAGGAATAAGAGAAAGAAGGGGAAAAAGAGAAAGAAGAGGAAGAAGAATAGGAGGAAGAGGAAGAAGAAGAAGAAAGGAAGAAGAGAAAGAATGAGAAAAAGAAGAGAAAAAAGAGAAAGAAGAAGAAGAGAAAGAGAAGGAAGAAAAGAAAACAGAGAAAGAGAAAGAAGAAGAAGACGAAGAAGAGAAAGAAAAGAAAGAAGAGGAAGAAGAGGAAGAAGAGGAAGAAGAGGAAGAAAGAGAAAGAAGAGGAAGAAGAAGAGGAAAAAGAGGAATAAAAGAAAAAAGGAAGAAGATAAAGAAAAGGAAGAAGAAGAAGAGAAAGAGAAGGAAGAAAAGAAAAAAGAGGAAAAGAAAGAAGAGGAAGAAGAAGAGGAAGAAGAGAAAGAAGAGAAAGAAGAGAAAGAAGAGGAAGAAGGGAAAGAAGAGGAAGAAGAGAAAGAAGAGGAAGAAGAGAAAGAAGAGGAAGAAAAAGAGGAAGAAGAGAAAAAAGAGGAAGTAGAGGAAGAAATGAAAGAAAAGGAAGAAGAGGAAGAGAAAGAAGAGGAATAAAAGGAAAAACAGAAAGAAGAAGAATAAAAGGAAAAAGAGAAAGAAGAGGAAGAAGAAGAGAAGGAAGAGGAAGAAGAGAAAGAGAAGGAAGAAGAGAAAGAAAGGGAAAAAGAGAAAGAAGAGGAAGAAGAAGAGGAGAAAGAGGAAGAAGAGGAAGAAGAAGAAGAAAAGGAAGAAGAGAAAGAATGGGAAAAAGAAGAGGAAAAAGAGAAAGAAGAAGAAGAAGAGAAAGAGAAGGAAGAAGAGAAAAAAGAGGAAGAGAAAGAAGAAGAAGAAGAGGAAGAAGAGAAAGAAGAGAAAGAAGAGGAAGAAGAGGAAGAAGAGGAAGAAGAGAAAGAAGAGAAAAAAGAGAAAGAAGAGGAAGTAGAGAAAGAAGAGGAAGAAGAGAAAGAAGAGGAAGAAAAGAAAGAAGAGAAAGAAGAGGAAAAAGTGAAAGAAGAGGAATAAAAGCAAAAAGAGAAAGAAGAGGAATAGAAGGAAAAAGAGAGAAAAGAAGAATAAGAAAAAGAAGAGGAAGAAGAAGAGAAGGAAGAGGAAGAAAAGAAGGAAGAGGAAGAAGAGAAAGAGAAGAAAGAAGAGAAAGAGAAGGAAGAAGAGGAAGAAGAGAAAGAAGGGGAAAAAGATAAAGAAGAGGAAGAAGAGGAGGAAGAGGAGGAAGAGGAGGAAGAGAAAGAAGAGGAAGAAGAGGAAGAAGAGAAAGAGAAGGAAGAAGAGAAAGAAAAGGAAACGTTTTTTTTTTTAAGTTGGATTAGAAACTTACAATTTCCACACTTTTTGAGAAAGTGTCGATTTTATTCTCAAAATTTCAAGTCAAATTCGATTTTAAGTTGTATAACTTAAATACTCTTTTTTCAAAATTTTCGGCTTTTTTTTGAAATTTGGACCTTTTTCTCGAAATATTTCTTGTGTTTTTCTAAAACTTCGAGTTTAAAATAAAAATTTTACGTTCTGTTGTAAATACGGACTAAAGCAGAGGAGTCTTTTTCATTGGAGCGCAGGTTTCTGGCAATTTTATTTGCAAATTAAAATTTTTTTTAAAATTCCAACTTTTTCTTCAGAGCAAACTCTCAAAATTTGTTTATTTTTCTTAAACTTGGATTTTCCCTTTTATAATCTGATATTTCTATTTTTTTAAGTTATTAACAAAAATTTCGAGTTTTCTTGAATTGTTTTCTGCAGATTTCACTTTAATTTCAATATGCCAATTTTTTTTCGAAATATCAAATTCTAATGCTTTTTTTAAGATCCCAACTTTCTAAAATTTCCTAAAAAGCACCCTACCCTGCCCTATTCTGACTACGTTTATGTTAAAACTAATTCCACAAAGACGAGGGCCTCTTAAAGATCTACCCGCCCGGAGCCTTGCAATGGCTAAGGCCGCCCCTGAAACGAGGTTCCAAATGGGCATGTTGGCAAAGCTCAAATCGATGGTAAAATATCTAGTTGTTCGATTTCTTAGTGGATAAATCATGTAAGGCGGCGTAATGCTGAATATATAGCGACTGTTGACCGAAATTGAATGTTATTTAAATTGACCAGCAAATAAGAAGTGGAAAATGACATGTTTATTCGGAGAATCTCAATTTTGTAATTTTCCTGTCGACCGTGGGCAGCTAATTTCTGGCCTACGACGTCGAATGGGGTTGGGAAATGGCAGATGTTCATTTTCTTCTGAAATATTCATAGAAAATGTCAGAAAATATGTGTACCACCATTAACAATTCAGCCGGACTCGGGTTCAAATTCAACGGGACGATGATAAATCAAACATTCTTTTAAAGTTCGACAGCTGTACACTCTATATTTAGAGGGCGAGAAAATCTAATATTAACGTTCCATTTAATGTTTGTTTTATTTCATTCTTAGACAGTGTTACATCAAATCGAATTATACATAATTGACAGTAGAGTAATCTTTGTCCTCGCATTTGGTTACCAATCAGATCGGGGTTCGATTCCCGCTCGCGGCAACCTCCTCTCTTTGTTTTTACCAAACGTGTTGGTCCTCAAAGCTGACTCGGCTGTCACGATGAATGAATACTGAAGTGTAACTCGAATAATAAGCAATTGAAGCGTACCGGCTGCACTTTTCCCTAAAGGCGAAGATTTTTTTAAAGTTCGAGCCCCTTTTGAAAATTTCGACACTTTAAAATCCCAAAACTCTGGCTTTTGTATCGAAATTTCGAGTTTAAATTCAAAAATGATGAAAATTGTAAACGTAAATTCGACGGTTTCGAGAAAAACTGAAAATTTCAATAAAATGGAACTTTTTCCTATTTGATTGTTTCATACTCTTACAAATTTCTAGTTTTTCAGATCGGGGTTCGATTCCCGCTCGCGGCAACCTCCTCCGTCCGTTTTTAATAAACGTTTTGGTCCTAAAGCCGACTCAGCTTTCACGATGAATGAATGCTGAAGTGTAACTCGAATAATAAGCAATTGAAGCATACTGGCTGCACTTTTCCCTAAAGGCGAAGATTTTTTTAAAGTTCAAGCGCCTCTTTAAAAACTTCGACTCTTTAAAATCCCAAAACTCTGGCTTTTGTATCGAAATTTCGAGTTTAAATTCAAAAATGATGAAAATTGTAAACGTAAATTCGAGGTTTCGAGAAAAACTGGAAATTTCAATAAAATGGAACTTTTTCCTATTTGATTGTTTCATACTCTTACAAATTTCTAGTTTTTCAAATCGGGGTTCGATTCCCGCTCGCGGCAACCTCCTCCGTCCGTTTTTAATAAACGTTTTGGTCCTAAAGCCGACTCAGCTTTCACGATGAATGAATATTGAAGTGTAACTCGAATAATAAGCAATTGAAGCATACTGACTGCACTTTTCCCTAAAGGCGAAGATTTTTTTAAAGTTCAAGCGCCTCTTTAAAAACTTCGACTCTTTAAAATCCCAAAACTCTGGCTTTTGTATCGAAATTTCGAGTTTAAATTCAAAAATGATGAAAATTGTAAACGTAAATTCGAGGTTTCGAGAAAAACTGAAAATTTCAATAAAATGGAACTTTCTCCTATTTGATTGTTTCATACTCTTACAAATTTCTAGTTTTTTCTCGAAATTTTGGTTCACATTCAAAATTTTGAATTTTCGCTTTTGATATAGACACAATTTGAACGTACTTGCAATGGATTGTAAGAATTTCGAATTGATCGGTATCGAATTGTCAAAATTTCGAATTTATTCACAAATTAGTGAGAATTTCCAATGTGTTCACAACAACTTCTCAGAATTTTGCATGTATTCGCAACGAATGTCAGAATTGCGAATGTATTCGCAACAACTTGTCAGAATTTCGAATGTATTCGCAACGATAATATCAGAATTTCGATTGTATTCGAACAAACTGCCAACATTTCGAATGTACTTGTAATAGGGATGCAGACGATAGTTCGATGTTTTGAAAACATCGATATATCGTTTGTAAACATCGATGTTTCCCGTCATCTGTCAATATTTTATGCCTAACCTAATTTTCGTGTATATTTATGGTCGAATGTTCGAGATTGAAGTCGAAATTTTAGCTTTAATCTCGGAATTTCTAAAAAAAAGTTGAAATTTCTAGATTGAAGGCGAAATTTCGGGAAAAAATTCGTATTTTTGAAAAAAAAAAAAGTCGAAATTTCGACATTAGAATCGAAATTTAAAGTTTAATTTCGGAAATTTGAGAAATAGTCGAAATTTCAATTAAATTCGAAACTTAAAAAAAAACTTTTTAAATTGATGTCGTTTTCCACACTTTCCTAATTTTGACTGCCTAAACTCGCAATTAAATATTTAAAAAAACATTCAGAAAAACATCGATGTATCGATATCGAATCCCGATGTTTAAGACATCGATGTTTCATTGAAAAAAAATATCGATGTTCAAACATCGATGCTTTTTTGGACGATGTTGCATCCCTAATTCGCAATGAATGTCAGAATTTCGAATGTATTCACAACGAATGTTAGAATTTCGAATGTATTCACAACGAATGTTGGAATTTCGAATGTATTTACAACGAATGTTGGAATTTCGAATGTATTCGCAACTAATGTCAACATTTGTAATGTATTCGCAACAAACAGAACTGGAAGTGCCCAAAGGTCGCCAAACATTGCATTATTAACTAAAGCTTCTTCACTGTAGAAAAAAAATCTTATTAAATTAGTATTAAATATAGAAAACCTCCTAATGTAGGTGGGTTAGGAAGATTGGAAATAAATCACCACCCCAAATTAGTTCAAGGGGGATATTTCTGGAGCGGATAGTGTCATAATTCTTCGAATGGATAGCAACAAATACTTTAATAACAACCCCTAAGTAGGAGCGTAAATGTGGGTTAAAATTGATTTCACGATGTTTATATTTCGGTTTCTATGACAGTACTCTATCAATTATTAAAGAGCTTTTAGAAATTACGTCCGCTGTCTCTTCTGCCGATAAGACCACGATCAGATAGACGGCGAGCGTTGGTATTTTTTCGAACGCGATCCGATCTTCCTGATCAAAATAAAACCATAAACAATTAGTAGTCCTACAACAGACGACCCCATCGAATGGTCAACGGAAACCTCGATGTTGTTGGTCAGTTCGGTTGATTCCGAACACCGATATCGTAATATGACGTGTATTTTGAAATTACCCCAATTCGGTTTCCGCGCCACGAGTTCGTCAAACATGTTTGAGTGTTGAGTGTTTTTTTCTGAGTGATCATATGAATTATTTTCGAATTAATTTGGTGGCCCCCAAAGATATGGATAAGCGTGATATTAACACGATGTTTACAGATAACGAAAAGTGCAGCAGATCGTCAGCGGGTGAGTTTCGTCATCAGTAGAATCGCTATTTAGATTTGATAAAGCCCTAAACTATTTGAGATATGGAGCCCGGATATTATATGTTAGTGCCAAATATGATTTTTTTTGGGCCATGGGGGCCCTAATCTATAGTTTGTGTAGCTTATATATAAATCGAGCATTGGTCTTCGGATTAAACAAATTCCAAATTCATCTAACCATAAAATAGTTCGTTTTCTTAACTCTTCAGTGCTCGTGCTTCTTTCATTGTTTCCATTAATTAATCTCGAGTTGTGGAGCACTTTCAACAATTTATCAAGATTTTTCTAATTTTTGGCAACCATTTCCGTTGCAACATTACTCATCATTCGCTCAAATTCGGCCAAATTTTAATCAATCAATTCGAAATCTATTTCGAAATTAAAATAATGTCTTAGTGAAGGCAGTAAAAAGTTGTACAATTAAGTACAAGAATGTTACCTCAATACTTGTGACCTTTGTAACCTTAGTTACGTCTTCTAAAACCTGTTGTGGTCAGAGGCGTCCTTAGAAATGGCGAGGCTCCCGGCGGGTAGATCTTTGCGAGGCCCTTGTCTTTGTGGAATTGATTTACAATGATGATGCTTGACGAGAAATGCAAAGTTATAAATAAATAAATTTAGAGTTTGAAAATTGTTTATTGGAAACTAAGAAAAATTAATATACACAAAGATAAAAAATTATTAATCAGGATAAATTCTGGTGCATTAACGTCTTAAAAGAATCAGGGATTCAGAAATGATATTTACTGCTTTTTCTAAGACTAAAATCATTAATTAAAATTGTAATAATTTAACGAATGAGCTACGTGATTTTCAATCAGGGGTGGCCTTAACCATTGCGAGGCTCCGGGCGGGTAGATCTTCAAGAGGCCCTCGTCTTTGTGGAATTAGTTTTAACCTAGTTTCGTCTCAGTGGAATTCATCAGAAATTGTGTAACGAATTAGATAAGCTGATACATTATTTTCAATTGGACACTGAGTGTTTCCCAAAGTGTCATAGTGGTATAAGTATGGGATGAGTTTGGTCGCGATGCGCGCCGCACCGCGCGATGACTCAAAAATTAATTGTTCGGATAAACGTAACAAAACTAACTTAATCAGTTTTCACACCTTTAAAGAGTTTGTGCAGATTGCAGAATGATGTTTTGTCCAAATTCGTCAATACGTTAAGCAGATAGAAAACACACGTCCCCATTTATATATCAGTTAGGATGCAATTTTTTATCGAGGGGTACTCAATGCCACGAAAAAATATGGAAAGGGTACCAGGGGCGGCCTTAGCCATTGCGAGGCTCCGGCCGGGTAGATCTTTAAGAGGCCCTCGTCTTTGTGGAATTAGTTTTAACATAGACGTAGTCAGAATAGGGCAGGGTAGGGCGCTTGCCCCCCCCCCGCCCTCAGCTCGTGTGGTTAACGAAAATTTACATTGAACTGAGGAGACTTTCTCTACAAAATTTCCATTCGACAAAAGTCGTCCTTCTTTTATTGATATTTTCTCGAAATTTCGACTTATTTCACGAAATTCGTCTTTTTTCATAAATTTCTTTAGACATTTCAAATGTATTCCTAAAATTCGATTTATTTTATCAGAATCCAACTTAATTAAAAATTTCGAATTTTTATCTCAAAATTCATCGTTTTATTTTTCGAAATTCTATCATTTCTCAAAATTAGTTTTTTCTGGAAACTTCGACTTCTCTTTAAACTTTGATTTTCTGAAAATTTCGATTTTTTTTTATCAAGATTTACCCTTTTGCTTAAAACTTGATCGATTTTTTGATAACAATATTTATCTGGAAATTTTTATAATGACTTTTTTAGAAATTTTGTAAAAAGACAAAAATTCCGAGAAAATTTCCCCTGGAATGGGGAAATACAACTTGTTTCTCAAAATTTCGACGATTATTTCAATATTGGACATTTTCTGACTGACAGGGTAGGGCAGAACAGGGCGCATGTCCGCCTCTGATGCAAGCGCTCGAGAGAAAAATCTAGAAATTACGTTTTTCTCAAAATTTGTCCTTTTTCCAAAATTTCGACAAAATTCGACTCTGAAGAATTTCGAGTGTTTACTAAATTTTGGCTTTTTTTTCAAATTTCGATTCTTTTTCCTGTAACTTCGATTTTAATCACAGAATTTCGATTTAAAACTCGAAATTTCGCCTTTTTTCTCGAAATTTTAATAATATGAAAATTTCGACTTTAAACTTAAAATTTCGACTTTTTTCTAGAAATTTCGACTTTAAACTTAAATTTTCGACTTTTTTCTAGAAATTTCAACTTTTTTCTCGAAATTTCGACCTTATAAGGTTGAAATTTCGACTTTTTCTCAAAATTTCGACTTTCTTCTCAAATTTCAACTTTTTTCTCGAAATTTCTATAAAAAAAGACCAAAATTTGATAATTATAATTAGCAATTATTGAACGCACCCTACTGCCAACCGTCAAGATTGCTGGTAAAGAGGAGTGGTGGATGCAACTGTCATCTACCTAATTTAACTATAGAATATAGAAATTTGGACTTATTTTCGAAATTTCGAGAAAAAAATTGACATTAAAGTCGAAATTCCGAGATTAACGTCGAAATTTTGACATTAATCTCGGAATTTTAAGAAAAACGTAGAAATTTCGAAAAATAAGTCGAATTTTCGAGAAAAAAGTCGAAAGTTTGAGTGTAAAGTCGAAATTTCGAGTTTAAAGTCGAAATTTCGAGTTTAAAGACGAAATTTCGCCTTTAAGTCTGAAATTTCTAGATTGCAGTCGAAATTTTGAGATTAAAGTAGAAATTTCGAAAAAAAAACGGCGAATTTTCGAAAAAAATCGAATTTCGAAAAAATCGAAATTTCGAAAAAAAATATCGAAATCTCTAAAAATATTTTTTTTCTATCAATGTCCTTCAATATTTGATTTTGAAAATTTATCTGGAACTTCAAAATTACTAGAAAAAATTTAAATTGACAGTAAATTGTTAATGATTTTTTTTCAAAATTTTGATTAATTTTTATTTCGAAATTTTCAGACTCTTCTAGCTCTTTTCTCAAAAATTTCAATAAGTCCTACTTTAAAAGTCAAAATTATAAGAATATTTTTCACAATTAATTTATTTAAAATTTGTGTCGTTAATTCTGAAAGTGTTATTTTTTTTTGAAAAATGCTGTTTACATATAAGAAATTTTAATTTTTTCTAGAAATATGATCTGCTTTTTCTTGAAACTTTTGAGATCAATCTTTAAATTTCGATCTTTTTTTTATCGAAATTTAAATTTTAAATTCGAGCTTGAGAATTTCAACAGTAAATTTAACATTTCTATAAAAATTGGAAATTCCGATTCAGAATTTTCTTTGGTCCTACAGTAATTGAAATTTTTTAGAGAAATATCAAATAGTAAAAAAGATTGAAGTTTACAAGGTTCATTTTTTCTTAAAATTTAAATATTTTTCCCAAAGTTTTCTTATTTTTATGCAGATTTGAAGTTTAGTTCCCCTAAATTGATACTTAACAATGTTCAGTTTCTTATCAAAATTACAAATTAAAATGAACTTTAAAATATTAAAATTTCGTCAAAAAACTATTAAATTTTCAAAACAAATTAGAGAGAAATGAAAATGTCTACAAGAAAAAATAGTTTAAAGACAAAATCTCCAGAAAGGGTTAAAATTTCTAAAAAAAATGTTTAAAGACAAACAAAAATTTCATAGGAAAACATTTCGTCAAAAAACTATTAAATTTCCAAAGCAAATTAGAGAGAAATGAAAATGTCTACAAGAAAAAATATTTTAAAGACAAAATCTCCAGAAAAGGTTAAAATTTCTAAAAAAAAATGTTTAGAGATAAAGAAAAATTTCATAGGAAAACATTTCGTCAAAAAACTATTAAATTTCCAAAACAAATTAGAGAGAAATGAAAATGTTTACAAGAAAAAATATTTTAAAGACAAAATCTCCAGGAAAGGTTAAAATTTCTAAAAAAAAATGTTTAGAGATAAACAAAAATTTCATAGGAAAAAATTTCGTCAAAAAACTATTAAATTTCCAAAACAAATTAGAGAGAAATGAAAATGTCTACAAGAAAAAATATTTTAAAGACAAAATCTCCAGAAAAGGTTAAAATTTCTAAAAAAAATGTTTACAGATAAACAAAAATTTCATAGGAAAAAATTTCGTCAAAAAACTATTAAATTTTCAAAACAAATTAGAGAGAAATAAAAATGTCTACAAGAAAAAATATTTTAAAGACAAAATCTCCAGAAAAAGTCAAAATTTCGAAAATAAGGCGAAATATGGAGTTGAAATTACTGGAGTCAAATTTAAAAAAGTCAAAATTTAAAAAAAAGACAAATATTCAGAAAAGTGGCAGAATTTTGATAGAAAAAATGATTTCCGAAAGAAGAGAAATATTCAGATTGGGATTTTAGGATAAATTTCAAATTTGCAAAAAAAGACAGATTTTGAGAAAAATATGCAAGTTTCGATTTTTTAAATTCGTATTTTACTGTAAATTTTGATTTTTTTCATTGAAAAACAAAAAAAAAAGATTGAAATTTTGAGAAAAAAGTCGAAATTTAGTAAACATTCGAAATTCTTCAGAGGGAGTCAAATTTTGTCAAAATTTTGGAAAAAGAACATTTTGAAAAAATGTAATTTCTAGAATTTTCTCTTGACCGTTCGAATCAGAGGCGGGTATGTGCCCTGATCTGCCTCCCCCCCCCAAGTCAGAATTATATTAAGAAACAAGTTGTATTTCAGTTATAAAGAGAAAATGTTCTCGAAATTTTTGTTTGTTTATAAAATTTCAAAACAATTAAAAAATTAAAATTCCCAGATAATTATTTTTATCAAAAAATCGATCAAATTTTCAGAAAAAGGGTAAATCTTGATGAACAAGTAAAAATTTTCGGAAAATCAAAAATTAAAGAAAAGCCGAAGTTTTCGGAAAAAACGAATTTTGGGAAATGGTGGAATTTCGAAAAATAATTTTGAGGTAAAAATTCGAAATTTCGAAAGAAATTTATAAAAAAAGACGAATTCTAAGAAATAAGTCGAAATTTTGAGCAAATGTCAATACCTTAAACAAGTACGAATTCTGTCGAATGGAAATTTTTTAGATAGATAGATAGATAGATAGATTAGAAGTTTTCTTTAGTTGAATATAAATTTTTGGTTTAACTGTATGAGCCAAGGGGGGGCATGCACCCTTCCCTGCCCTATTCTAGCTACACCTATGTTAAAACTACAAAAGATCTACACGCCCGGAGCCTCGCAATGGTTAAGGCCGCCTCTGCTCGGAACACTACAATTATAATTCAATAATTAACTCACTGTTTAATGAACTAACCTAATCATTGACTAGATTAGATTATATATGGATCGTTTCGTGTTTCTCTTCGTCCACCCCGCACCTCGACCTAAGGAGATCTTTTGTGCATATTCTGATATATGTAGTTCCCAGATTCAAACTCTTGTAGAAGTTTATTATGGACCTGGAATTGAGTTTTTCCACATTTGAGGGGTCTAAGGACGTCCATCCAAATTGGACGTGACTAACTAACCAACTGACTAACTGAGGGAAAGCCGACCGGACGGCCTATTTATAGATCCCGTTCCGGGTTCTAGAAGGAACGAGTAGATAAGACTTATCGTTTGCGGAAATTTCTAGGGCGCTTATCTGTCGTATAATTCATTATCGCGGCCGCTTTCCATTATCAAATTTTCTAGAAAAATTCCTTACTAAATTCCATAACTACATTTTGTTACACTACGAATTAGGGGGCTCTAAGTGATAAGAACTGAGAAAAGTTACCATGCGGACATTTCAATGATAGAAAAACTTTAGCAGGGCAAGGGTGTTGACTAACTGCTACTGCTTGATCAAGAGGGATCAATTAAAAGCTAAATACTCTAGAAAAACAAAGATTATAAGTTCCTAATGTACGTTTGTTATAGTATATTTCTGGAGATCCATCATTTTTCAAATATTTATCAAACAAATGTCGTGGGTGATGAAAATTACAAAACTGCTTATTTTAAATGACAACAACTAACACTATTAAAAATGTAAAAGCTCATGTGAAACAACAAAACTTCAATTTTGTTGACCAGTGTTAATAGTACTTATGTAATTGACTCGTAGCTGTCAGCTGAAAATCTTTACAGTGGCCGATAATGACGCTAAAGAAAGTCGAAACCTGTCTATAGTTGTTGCTTGTAAATATTTTCAACTGTAGCACGTTCCACTGTTTCATTACAAAACTATTCTCCATTCGGATTCGGATAGAATGCTAGTTCTAGCTAGTTACCAAAAAAATAGCCACCACAAAAACTTTAGGTCTATTTGCCATTTTTTTTTTCATTTTCAGATTCATCGAGGCGAACAAGCGAGGAAAGTACGTGCAGCCTCAGCGGCCCCAGTGAGCGGCTACCGACACCTCAAGTGTTCAGCAGCCTGGACCACAGATCGTCGAAATCGAGGTCCAAGCCATCAATGAATCAAAAATCGTCATACGAACAGGAAAACTACCTGAATGGCATCGAGGAAAGTTCGGTGGAGAACGGCCTCGATTACAGACGAGAATCTAGTACAAACGGAAAAGGTAAGCGTCATATGGGGTGTAAGGCGCCTCGTGGCATAATTATTTCACCCACACTAACAGAGGTCAAAAGCCATAAGGTAACAATGCCAACGCACTAATGGAAAAACCTGAACTTTTCCCTGTGGACTATTTTCGAAACATTTCGCCACACGCATGGTTATATTTAGATAGTAATTTTCCTAAAATATCCAGGTGTAGTGACGTCATTACTAGGAACACCTGGCTGACGTATATTATTGAAACTAGAAAAAACGTCATTTGGTGGTATCGATCCTCTTCGAAATAGGGACGTGGCAGCGATGATTGTGTCATTAAAGTGTAATTAGCGCGCCAGTAAATCGTCTGATTTCATAAGCTTTTGGAATTCCTGTATAATTCATGATCATGGACAAATACCTACAGCTCTTTACTTGAGAAAAAGTAGGTTGATTATGGTTAGATTACACAAATTCAAAGGCCACAAATTAGACAATTATAAAAATCTTTGTCACCTTATAAACCGAAGCTGCCTCCTATTGAAATTTTGTTGATTTTATCTGAAACAGAAGAATATTGCGGGCTTATCGGTTCGAATTGATTATTAATTGAATAATACCCACTTTATTACCAAAATAAACTCGCAACACTATAACTGGATAATGAACTCACTTATTTACTTCTAACTACTAACTCATTAACTACACTGACTGACTCTAACTAACTGGAGGCATCATCGTGGTTCTCTAACCGTACCGTCTTTTAGTGAACATTACTTTGGTGATAATTTTGTGAGCTGCGGAGACCGCCGATCGAAAGCTACTCAATTCACCTCCGATGGCAGGCGTCCGTGATCGACAGCAGTCACTCTAAAGAAGGCTACTCGGTCCACCTTCTTTAGCGCGTGCCGTCGACAGCGCTCGTGTTGTTAGGACTAACTGGAGGGAAAGGCGACAGCCTTATATAGTTTTGGCTCCCAGGTTCTAGAAGTTTTCGGCAGATAAGGCTTATCGTTGAACGAAATTTCTGGAACGCTTATCTGCCGTTTGCTCCATTATCGCGCCCGCTTTCCCTTATCAGATCTTTCTAGAAAATTTTCTTACGAACTAAATTCTACAATTTATATTTCGTTACAATATTGAGTTCCTTTCGGTCACGCCTGATTTTATCTGAGTTTCGCTGAATAGCGATATATACAGGGTTTTACAAAAATCCGGGCCGCTACTTCAGGAGCATATTCTACACATTAAAATATGAAAAATGTTGAAATACATTTTTTTCTTCAAATTGTCTCCTAACGGAGATATGACCATTTAAAGATGGCGCCCCTAAAGTGGTTTTTCTACTACAAAAAGTTAACGGTTAGTAGCAGTCATGAAATTGGGCAAGCAGTTAAAGAATTGGATTAGGCATATTCTCATGTAACATATTTTTTAAATAAGCAGTAGCGTGGTGTGTAGGGGGTTGCCCGCGATTATTTTTTGCGGTAACTTTTTTGTATTGCAATATTTCGACACAAAAGTGCCATAATCGTAAAAAGCAACATTTTTTATACAAAGAAGGTACTCCTTCTCAAAGTCGCTAAAAGTAACCGTTTCCGAGAAAAAGGCGTTTAAATAATCCTATCCCGTCTTCGAAATTCTAACTAATTTGTATAAGAAAAAATAAGTTGGTCATGCAAACTGATCGTAAAGAAAACAATTGTACTTGACAATATCTGCCAGAGATTGACGTTGTGTCACTGATAAAATTTGGTCGTAAGCTGTAAACTTTAGCAGTTTTTGTTGTCAATAGTAAGTGTAGTAGTTTTTTAACTTTTCATTATTTTGATAAAATGGACTATTCAAATCAAGAAATGGCCGATATGCATTTAATGTACGGGCTTGCAAATTGTAATCGTGCTGAAGCAAGACGGCTTTATGCTGAACGTTTTCCTAATAGACACCTACCAGGAGAAAAATTGTTCCAGAAAATTCATGTTCGTTTATGTGAAACAGGAAATTTTGTTTTCAAAGGCGAACGTGTTCAGCGGTTAGAAGGCCAAACGCAGAAGTTGCTAATTTAGAGGAGCGTGTGCTTCAGCGAGTAGGAGAAGATCCATGTGTCAGCACTAGACAACTTGCTTTAGCCGAAGGAGTAAATCACGTAACTATCTGGCGAATTTTGAAATTTTACCAATTTTACCCCTATCATTTTCAAAGAGTGCAAGGGTTACTTGCTGCTGATTATCCTCCAAGAATAAAATTTTGCAACTGGCTGTTGCATAAGATCGCTGAAAATGAGACCTTTCCATCGCTCATATTATTTACGGACGAAACGGGTTTTACCAGAAACGGGATACTTAACTTTCACAACATGCATCGGTGGCAAGTTGAAAATCCCAATGCAGTTATTCAGTCGAGACATCAGCAACATTTTTCACTTAACATTTGGGGAGGAATAATAGGGGACTCTATAATTGGACCGTTTTTTTTTACCTCATAGGTTAACAGGAGCATCATATAGACATTTTTTGCAAACAGAGTTACCCGTGTTACTTGAAAATGTTCCACTCATAACAAGACAGCGAATGTGGATAATGCACGATGGGGCACCTGCCCATTTTAGTGCAGTTGCTAGGGAATTTTTGAATAACAACTATCATCAACGATGGATAGGTCGAGGAGGTCCGATACCATGGCCAGCTAGGTCTCCTGACCTCAACCCACTCGATTTCTACTTATGGGGACATCTAAAGCAGATCGTCTACTCCACACCAGTTGACAATATCAATGATCTTCGTGAACGAATTGAAAATGGGTTCAACCAGATTCACAATACACCAGGCATTTGCGAAAGAGTAAGGAGTTCCCTTAGAAGACGAGCCGAGCAATGTATTGCTGCAGGGGGCAGTAATTTCGAACACTTGCTTTGATTTTTTTTTTCTTAATTTTGTACTATTTTTATATCAATGCAGTTAGTAGTGGATAAATTAGAAATTTGCAAAACGAATTCTAATAAATGCAACAATTTTGTTTAAATGCTTTTTTCTCGGAAACGGTTACTTTAAGCGACTTTGAGAAAGAGTACCTTTTTTGTATAAAAAATGTTACTTTTTACGATTATGGCACTTTTGTGTCGAAATATTGCAATACAAAAAAGTTACGGCAAAAAATAATCGTGGGCAATCCCCTACACACCACGCTACTGCTTATTTAAAAAATATGTTACATGAGAATATGCCTAATCCAATTCTTTAACTGCTTGCCCAATTTCATGACTTTGCTACTAACCGTTAACTTTTTGTAGTAAAAAAAACCACTTTAGGGGCGCCATCTTTAAATGGTCATATCTTCGTTAGGAGGCAATTTAAAGAAAAAAATGTATTTCAACATTTTTCATATTTTAATGTGTAGAATATGCTCCTGAAGTAGCGGCCCGGACTTTTGTAACACCCTCTATATAACCTAAGCAACATTGATTAGTATAATAAACGTTTATTAAATTAAAATTGCGTTAATTTTAACTTTAAAAAACGTTTATATACCATTCAGTGTTGCTTGGGAAGCATTCTAGAATGCCGTGCAAGGGCAAAAATATGCCTACAACTTTCAAGAAATAACCTTCGGAAACTTGTAGGGATTTGGACACGTTTGAACTTTTTTTGTAACTTTAAACTCTCATATCTTCCAAACCAAAAGTCGTAGCCCAATTTGGTTTTCGGATTCATAATCTAGGGGATGAAATCTAGCTGATAGAGTACTTTTAAACTCTAAATATTAACTTTTAAATTCTGACATTAGAAAATTTGAAAATTTCGAAATTTTCGAGGCTTGTATTCCGCGAACGAATAGTCGTAGCTCAATTTGGTTTTCAAATTCTTATTCTACGTCCCGAAAACTATGAAAATGAAATAAATCACACTCCACAGAATAGGAATTATAAATGACTAACTAATAATAACTTTAAACTCTCATATCTTCCAAACCAAAAGTCGTAGCTCAATTTGGTTTTCCGAATGGTAAGGGACGAAATATAGCTGATAAAGTACTTTTAAACTCTAAAAACTTTTGAATTTTGACCTTAGAAAATTTGAAAATTTCGAAATTTTTGAGGCTTGTGTCTCGCGAACGGATAGTCGTCGATCAATTTGGTTTTCAAATTCTTATTCCACGTCCCGAAAACTCTATGAAAATGAAATAAATCACACTCCAGAGAATATGAATTATAAATGACCCGAGTTGTAGGGGGTGTTTAGAAGATAGGAGTGTCGCGCACGTGATGTGTCACTGCCCGGCACTAGCATCAATTAGAGGATTCACGCTGAGGGACTTTGGGCCTAGTGTGGCCAGTTTTAGAGAGGCGCATCAAAAGCACGTTTTTCAGTTTCTCAACAAAGTTGGGTAACTGTATGAACGTCCAAAGACACCTCAATCACGGGGGTAGCACAATGGACCCGAAAAGGGTGGCCTAAACTCTAGGCAACCAATCTCGAATCCAGAATCCCGATATAGGATTATTTTTTCTGCTCAAACTGGGGAAACCCTTGAGAATTAGTAAATTTAGTACTAGTTTAGGCGACAAACCAGTTTTCACCAAGATAGAGACCGTACCTAACATTTGCTAAAAACACTCGATCCACCTATCGAAATTCCAGATGATTCTTTGTTACATGGTTTACATTCAAAGTGATATGGAAGCGAATTCAAAGTGATATGAAAGCGAATTCGAATTTTCTTCACTACATTATTAATTTTTAGCCGAAATTTGCCAACTTCTCTTCTATAAAAGACGCCTTTGGGCCACAGTTGAATGATGACCCTATGACTCTACCCGGAACGCCACTGCCGTCTCTTGTGCAAGAAAACGAGGATGACTTTAAAGGTACATTAACTGCGACCGCTACGGCTGAAACTGAGGAGGTCGCAGATCCTGAAAGCTTATACTTCAGGGACGGCAAACGGCAAATAGACATGGTCTTGGTGTACGAAGAGGAAGAACTGGGAGTTATGACCGAGGCTGAGGCCAAAAGAAGAGGACCATCGAAGAATCTTTCAGGTGCGTTAAAAGTCAAAGCATCACACTGAATTCTGTTGCTTTTTTTTTCACCAGAATTCTATTTTTTTAAAATAAATACTTTGGTAACAGTAAGTTTATTTATGACAAACTAGCCAACGGTTCTCTGAAAACAAAATTGCAGAATTCTGTTTTCAAAAAACTTTTGAACTACTTCCTCAGAAAAAATATATAACCCTATTCGAGGTCTTCTACTTCCTCTGAAAAAAATACTGAAATAATTTTTCTTTCAAAAGCTAGAATCTCTTTTGCGAAAAAGGCTGTCAAAATGTATAAGAATCTTTTTGGAAGTGCCTGAATTTTTTTACAACATTCGAGTTTTTTTACAACATTCGAGTTTTTTTACAACATTCGAGTTTTTTTACAACATTAGAGTTTTTTACAACATTCGAGTTTTTTGCAACATTGGAGTTTTTTTACAACATTAGAGTTTTTTACAACATTCGAGTTTTTTTACAACATTCGAGTTTTTTTACAACATTCGAATTTTTTTCATTAGGAAAACATGGTGAAAGAGGGTTTAGAATTGGAACTAGAGCATAAAGATGTCTCGTTTGATGGGAAAACTTGGTTCTTGAAAATTCATCTTCCTTGGAAGACGAAGACGAGATACGCAGCTTTAATGGCCCTCAAACTTCCAATAAAGAGGTTTATAACCATATCTGTGAAAGCGTGGGTAAGTGAATGGAAAATAACCGTACATTTAAACACTGTTTCTTGTGCAAGTAGAATGCAACCTAGACTACAAATTCATGCAGCCCTCCAGGCGGCGTGTATAGTGAATCATAGGTAGCTGAACACTACCAACAGTTGAAACACTGCCACCTAGCGAAGCGGTTGCTCTCTAGGAAAGTTCCCAGAAGACAAGGATTCTAATGCACAGACCAATAGGTTTGAACATTTATTAGATTCGAAGTTTGGAAACCAAATACCGATTTCGATCTTGTTAGATCTCGTCAGTTTGGTATATCCAACTCGAATGCTAACAAATGTTCCGACAAGTACTAAAACATCGCTTGTCGTCTGTGAATGTTTTAGTACTTACTTGTCGGAACATTTGTTAGCATTCGAGTTGGATATACCAAACTGACGAGATCTAACAAGATCGAAACCGGTATTTGGTTTCTAAATGTTCAAACCTATTGGTCTGTGCATTAGAATCACTGTTTCTTGGTCAAAAAATGTTCATTTGACATTCTTCTATTTGTGATCAAAAAACTAATTTATAGCTGGAAAGTATTTTGATTTGTCAACTCCAAATCCTACATTAAAAGTGTAATGAAACCAAAGAAATCAAACTACCAAAAATAAACTCTCTAATAAGTAGCTTGCTTGTTTACCTCACTGAAGTGTTTGGGCACCATAATTCTGATATCCTCAAACGAATTTGTTATTTTTAACATCTTACCTCAGACATGTCTATTTTCAGGACGAAGAAAAGAATCAGAAGAAGAAAGAGACGGTTTGGGACAAAATACAGGAACATTGGCACAATTTCAGAGAGTACAATCATGACCTCATAGCGGAAGAACCTTCATTTTACGAAGCCACACAAGGGGCCGACAGAGAGGAACAGTAAGATCCTACGATTTTTTAAAACTATTTAGTTGATTCAGGCACGTAGCCAGGATTTTCGTTCGGGGGGGGGTCCACCTTCCCCCCCCCTCCCTCTCTTCAGAAAATATGACAACATACATCAATTACTTTTACGTATTCGTTTCTTTTATTTTATTTTTTTTTCATTTTGTTAATTAGTAAAAGTGAAGAATAAAATCTAGTGACCTTAACATTATATAAATTTGACAAATAAAAACGTGAAACTTACCAAGGAAAAATTTCCTAATATCTATTTTGAGTTTACGTATTTAACTTATCACTGACCAAGAATCGACTTTTTTTCTGAAGTAAAAATTACAAGAGAGTAGAAAAAACATCAATCAAAAAAAAAAAAAATTATCACGGAATGTTGATTTTTTCTTCTTTATATCCCGAGATTAAAGTCAAAATTTCGACTTTAAGATTTTCGATTTAAAAATTGACATTTCAACTTTTTTTTAGAAATTTCGACTTTAAACACCAAATTTCGATGTTTTTTTTTCGAAATTTGGTGTTTAGTCGAAATTTCTAAAAAAAAGTTGAAATGTCAATTTTTAAATCGAAAATCTTACAAAGGCGTAGAAAGGACATCGATTTAAAAAAAATGTTGTGTTTAGAAATTTCGACTTTTTTCTCAAACCTTGACTTTTTTCTCAAATTTAGACTTTTTTCTCAAAATTTCGATTCTTTTTGGAAATTTTGACTTTTTTCTGAAAATTTCCACTTTTTCGAAATGTTACAAAGGCGTAGAAAAGACATCGATTAAAAAATTGTCATTTTAAGAAATTTCAACTTTTTTTTCTCAAATTTCGATTTTAAGCTCGAAATTTCGACTTTTTTCACGAAATTTAGATTTTTTTCTTAAATTTCGAGTTTATTTCTTAATATTTCGACTTTTTTCTCGAAATGTTGACTTTTTTCTCAAAATTTGATTTTTTTCTCGAAATTTTGCCTTTTTCTCGAAATTTCGTTTTTTTTATCTTAAATTTCGACTTCTTTCTCGAAATTTTGGCCTTAATATCGAAATTTCGACATTTCTCTCAAAATGCCTACTTTATACTCAAAATTTCGACCTTTTTTTATTGAAATTTCGACTTTTTTCGCAAATCTCGACTTTTTTCTCGAAATTTCGTCTTTTTACTCGAAATATTTCGAAATTTCTACTTTTTCTCGAAATTTCGACGTTCTTCTCAAATTTCGAATTTTTGCTCGAAATATTTCGAAATTTCGACTTTTTGTCGAAATTTCGACGTTATTTTCAAATTTCGACTTTTTCGTCGAAATTTCGGCCTTAATCTGAAAAGTTTAACTTTTTTCTAGAAATTTTGTTTTTTTTTCTTAATTTTAGACTTTTTTCTCAAATATCGACTTTTTTCTCGAAATTTTAACCTTAATATCGAAATTTCGACATTTTTCTCGAAATTTAGGCTTTAAACTCAAAATGTCGATTATTTTTCTAGAAATTTCGACTTTTTTCTCAAATTTCGACTTTTTTCTCGGAATTTCGACTTATATTTTTCTCAAACTTCGACTTTTTTCTAGAAAATTCGACTTTTCTCGAAATTTCGACTGTTTTCTCGAAATTTCTACCTTAATCTGAAAAGTTCGAATTTTTCCTCGAAATTTCGTCTTTTTTTCTCAATTTTCGACTTTTTTCTAAAATATCTACTTTTTTCTCAAAATTTTGACCTTAATATGGAAATTTCGACATTTCTCTCAAAATTTCGATTTTATACTCAAAATTGTGACATTTTTTTATCGAAATTTCGACCTTTCTTTATCAAAATTTCGATTTTTTTCGCAAAGTTCGACTTTTTTCTCGAAATTTCATTTTTTTTTTTCAATTTTAGACTTTTTTCTGAAATATCGACTTTTTTCTCGAAATTTTAACCTTAATATCAAAATTTCGACTTTTTTTCTCGAAATTTCGTCTTTTTGCTCGAAATATTTCGACGTTATTCTCAAATTTCGAATTTTTACTCGAAATATTTCGAAATTTCGACGTTATTTTCAAATTTCGATTTTTTTCTCGAAATTTCGGCCTTAATCTGAAAAGTTCGACTTTTTTCTCGAAATTTCGTTTTTTTTTCTCAATTTTAGAGTTTTTTCTCAAATATCGACCTTTTTCTCAAAATTTTAAGCTTAATATCGAAATTTCGACATTTTTCTCGAAATTTCGGCTTTAAACTCAAAATGTCTACTATTTTTCTAGAAATTTCGACTTTTTTCTCAAATTTCGACTTTTTTCTCGGAATTTCGACTTAGGTTTTTCTCAAACTTCGACTTTTTTCTCGAAATTTCTACCTTTTTCTCGAAATTTCGACTTTTTTTTTCAAATTCCGATTTTTTTTTCGAAATTTTCATCTTAATCACGAAGTTTCGATTTTTTTCTCGAATTTTCAACTTTCATCTCGAAATTTCTAAAAAAAAGATCAAAATTTGCTAACTAAAAATAGCAATTATTGAACGCACCCTACTACAAACTGTCAAGATTGTTGGGAAAGACGAGTGGTGGGACGCAACTGCCATCTGCCCAATTTGATCATAGTGTAGAAATTTTGACTTATTCGAAAAAAATTTCGTTATTAAAGTCGAAATTTCGACATTAGTCTCGGAATTTTAAGAAAAAAGTAGTAATGTCAAGAAATAAGTCGAATTTTTTAAAAAAAAGTCGAAATTTCGAAAAAAAAAATCGAAATTTAAAAAAAAAACGAATTTTTGACAAAAAAAGTCGAAATCCCTAAACATTTTTTTTATAATCAGTGTCCTTTTTACGCTTTTGTAAAATGTCGAAATTTCTAAATATAATTTTTTTTAATCAATGCCTTCCTATGCTTTTGTAAAATGTCGACTTTAAACTCAAAATTTCGACTTTTTTCTCGAAAATTCTACTCCATGCATACATGTCAAGAAAGTCGAAATTTGAGATAATAAAAAATTGAAATTACTGAACGTAGCCTACTGCTAAGTGTCAATATTAAATTGTAAAAGGGTTGATGCATGTATTGGGAAGGCTTGAGCTCATTGCCAATTTTTATTGGCTATTTTGCTTATCATAAGCTCAATAGTTGGCAATTTCGAAAATTATTTACTTGCTTAAATATACAATCAGCCGTTTTTCTACTGATATTTCAATTCGTATCATCGTAAATTTTTTGGGGAATATTTATTTCGGGGAGGGTCCGGACCCCTTGGACCCCCCCTGGCTACGTGCCTGAGTCGATTCCATAGAAGGTTTCACCTCTTTACCACATTGCCGATGTGGTAAAGGGGTGAAACCTTCTATGGACTTTAAATTGTCACCGACAAGCGTTTTTGTCAGCGATTGGGTGACTAGAATGAAACTACACATTTCAGTTACACTATATATATTTTTCGTATATTCATAATACGACTAGTCACTTCCGAGTGCAGTTATCGAATGTTTTATATTTCAAAAAAAGTAAGTAGTGGAGTCAACTACTCGCAGGTAGTCTACCCTTCGTAAAAATGCTCTGTAGAAAATCGTTCTGTGCCCTAACAGTACATTTCTAAAAATAAAATGCTGGCTTGGCCCAACAGATTTAATTAAAAGCCACAGTGTGTATTTCAGTGCTTCATTGGGTTGATGCACGAGTTCTGTTCTGATCTGGCACATAAGTTCTAACAAATGACCAATTAAATGTTCTGTAATTAAACAGTTAAACGTGCTTAAAATTTGAAAATATGTACAACCGCAACCATAGACTAGTTTCGGCCTTCCTTGGCCTCGTCAGCCATGGTACGGTGGTTGTATACACTTCCAATTTAAAGGCGTAAGTTCTACTCTGAACTGATACTCTCCGCCTTTACGCTCAGCGGCGTATTATCCATAAGGAAAACTAGACACATGCCCAAGGGTGCGAGATTACAAAGTGGCACGCTTTTTTTAATCATCCGCAATATTGGGGCATATCATATTTTTTTTAATCTCAAGGGAACAGCGACCGTGTATTTATAGATACCGTTCCGGTTCCTAGATTGATTTCTGTGCAGATAAGATTACGGCTTGCGGAAATTTCTGGAGAGCTTATCTGCTGTTTAATTCATTATCGCGGCCGCTTCCTATCATCAAATTTTCTAGAAAATTTCTTACTAATACAAATTTTACAACTACATTTTTTTACAATATATTACGTGGGGTCATATAGATGCCTAGGGTGCTGATCAGTATTTAATCCGCCATTGTCTGGGTTAATACAAGATGCATCATAAGTTATATTCTAAACTGATGCACGAATTGTTATATCTCAGGCTAATAAAAGAGTTTTGCTCTAAGCTGGTACATGAAATTTATTCTGAGCTTGGTGCATTCTATACAGAGCTACTGTCCTAATCTAGTTCCAAAAAGCGTCCTGTTCAGAGTTGATGCCTAACTTCTGTACTACACTACTACACTTAGTATCTCAGAATATAGTCATTTATACTACTTTTTCTCTGAAAATAACATTTAAATCAAAAATTCTTCTCTTAACCGAAAAATCCCTGTTCTATTCATTCAAGCTTCGATCGAAAAATTAATTTTTCTAAGACTTATTCTGGGCATGAGCTCTATTCTAAATAAGAAGTCTTTAAAGTTTACTATGCTATAATATATAAGGTTTACTCTAAACTGATGTAGGTCTGTTCTGAACTGATATTGATCTGTTCTGAACTGATATTGGTCTGTTCTGAACTGATATTGGTCTGTTCTGAACTGATGCACGAGTTCGGTCCTAATCTGACGCTAATAAACTACTCAGAGAATCCACTTATATCACCGAACATCCTCTTTTCAGATTTGTCGTCAAAGATCGATTCACGAGCTACTCAAGTGCACAAAGAAGCATGATAGTCATGCAAATCCTCCTAAGAGTCAAGTTTGATGACACTGACAAGGTAATTATACGCGTAACATAAGAGCCAAATTCTCCTCTTGGTAATTTTAGGTAGGAATACGAAGACTTTTAAACGATTATACGTATTTAGCGTGTTTTCCACTACACGAAGGAAGGTACGACAAGGAGCAAAGTAGTGGCCAAATTTTAGACAGAAGGGTAAACTCGTCGCGACCACCCATCCTTTTTTTATTTATAATTTATTTCATTGCAGCTGCTTTATCTGGAATGGGCCAGACCCGCCAAATGGAACAAAAAGCAACCACTTTGCCTCGTCAGAAAATACTTCGGTGATAAAATAGGGTTATATTTTTGTTGGTTAGGATTTTATACCAAAATGTTAATAGCCCCCGCAGTAGTTGGAACATTGTGTTTTTTGTATGGATTAGGAACGATAGATAGCGAGGATAATGTGTATACGTAAGTATATTATATCCGAACGATAATTCAGTCCTTCTTGGACTGATAGGAAAAATTTCTCTTCCAAAATTTCAAAATCTGGTGCTTCCTAAAGTAAGGAAAAATTGCACAAATTTGGATTCTCCATTCATGTTTCGTTAAATAAAATTGAGGTATCATTTTTCGTTATATAAAATTGCAGCATCATTTTTCGTTATATAAAATTGCAGCAACATTTTATATAAAATTGCAGCAACATTTTATATAAAATTGCAGCAACATTTTATATAAAATTGCAGCAACATTTTATACTTAAATTGCAGCAAAGAAATCTGTGATCCATACGGCCCCGGCAACATAACGCTGTGCCCGCTCTGCGATAAAGCCTGCAAATACCAAAAGTTGATGGACAGTTGCAAATTCGCCCGACTCACTTACCTCTTCGATAATCCGGCCACCGTCTTTTTTGCCATATTTATGAGCCTTTGGGGTAATACGCAGTCGCTTCCTCAAACCGATTTCTAACAATGACAATTCCAGCTACGGTCTTTTTGGAATTGTGGAGGCGAAAACAGTGCGTGGTCCAATGGGAGTGGGACTTACAGGCGACGGACCAGGACGAAGAGCCTCGCCCAGAGTTCGAAACCAGCGTGAAAACTTATCGAACGAACCCTGTAACGCGAGAGAAGGAACCCTATATGCCCAACTGGTCGAAGGCGGTTAGGTTCCTAGCGACTGGTTCCGCCATATTTTTCATGGTTTGTATCATCGTTCTTAAATGTACTTAGTAGAGATTTAACAGATATTCAAGTTTGTTGTCGTATTAGATCCCTTAACACTTACAGCCTTTTCGAATGATCTTGTCAGGGCGCACCAATGGCGCGTTCAAGCGGTACGCAAAGAACGTGACGTTCCAAAAATGTCTCTCTACAAATCCTAGGTTCCATTCGTGCACTCCGTATGAAAGACGAGGATAAAGATGCCAGTGTAAATCGAAAACCGCTTTCCCACGTGCTTGGCGTGGCTGCTAATGTTTTAGAATTCTAAAATCCGTGTTGACAGTTTTAAAACAATTTGTACAAAATTAAGCCGTACTGAGTAGGTATTTAGAATTTTTGATGCACGTGCAATAAATATCTGAAAATTTTTGACGTATTTTCGCACGCGATTGGAACGGCGCGCGCCTAAGTCCGCGGGAAAGAGTATAAGTGTAAAAGTATCTATTTGACAGTAGGCCAAAATTTTACTGATGTGGACTGTGCGGTGCGCCACACTACGAATTATTATGTGTTGTTTTTGTATAAGGATCTGCATCAATATTCATGTTCTACATAGTCCCTAGTCATATATTTAACGAGAATTTACTCGTTTGCGTTAAACATGTGTTCAGACTTATGTAAAACATAAAATATTGGTGTAGATCCGCCTCAAGATGGGTAGCAGAGTAAAATAGTTATTCATCGCGAAGGTCGCACGAGTAATAAGCAATAGAGATCCATCTATCGGTCAGTGCTGCAACTGCGACAGTCTCAAGCAGTTTACCAGAGATGTATTAGATTATTTACTAAATAAAATATTTACTTACTTGCTTACTTACCTTTCTCTATACAGTTGAAAATATACAAATCTAAACAAATTGTGGGTTTTGTTTTAAAATGACATAAAATATTCAACTTTTGCCAACTTTCACAAATGTGTTACTGATGTCCGATCAGTTTCGGACTTTTTTGCTAGGTAAACTCCATTGGCAGGGCTCTTAGAATACGGAAAATTAATATAAATGATAACGAACTGTTCATTATCAACTAGATAAATAGAATATAAAAGAGTCGTCCGAAATCTGTGTGAAATTAAAACTTTTTCCCACTCCCACCTGTATATTCACTGTTTTTTTTTACCTTGCGAGCAGGATAGATAGACCATATCAGTCTAGTGAACGGATAAAGACGAATGTCATTTTTAGATTCAGAATTATTGATATTGACGCCTACGGCGTCGTGCTTCAAACTTCGTTCTCGTGCGATATGGACATCATATCCGCTCTTGTACAAACTACTATTGTAAAATATAATAAAAATGCTCCAAATGTTCCATCAAATAAAGTTGAATGAAGTCTTATTTCAAAGTTCAATAATCTTTTTAGTTTCTAGAAGTCCAGAAACTAAGATGTTTCAATTGCCTAATGTGTTAACTGTAGCAACAATTTTCTTTTAGCTAATTGTGGTACTGGGGGCCGTTTTGGGCACAATCATATACAGACTGTCTTTGGTTTCCGTCATTTATGGGGGTGGTGGCAGCTTTTTCAAAAAACATGCCAAAATCGTCACCGCCGTGTCCGCTGCATCAATCAATTTGATCATTATCATGTGCCTAACAAGGGTAAGTATGCGAAGTGTTATCGGTGCATTTTTTTTTATTATCTGCTTCCAGTTTTACCATAGACTGGCGATCTATTTAACGAACTATGAAAATCCAAGGACGCAAACCGAATACGAAGATTCTTATACGTTCAAAATTTTCGTTTTTGAGTTTCTCAACTTTTATTCGTCTTTAATATACATCGCCTTCTTCAAGGTATGTCACATTTTTATCTTTAGGCTCTTATTGATTCGAATGGTCAATAATCGTTTTCGACAGCCCCGTTTGGATTAAAATCAGTTTTTTTCTAAATTTCAAGCTATTTTCAAGAATCTACATTTTTATGTAACTTGGGGTTATGTTGGTATTTGCTATTTTTGGCATTTCTTTCATCAATAATTAATTTCAGGGGAGATTCTACGACTACCCCGGTGATACAATAAGCAGACAATCTGAGTTTCTAAGGGTGAAAGGCGACATCTGCGACCCCGCAGGTTGCTTGAGCGAACTCTGCATACAACTGGCCATAATAATGATAGGAAAACAAATTTTCAACAATTTCGTAGAACTATTCAATCCGTAAGTAGTAACCCAAGCCAAGGTTCGCATATAAAACGCGATTGCTTTAGATTCTTCTACAATTGGTGGAGGTGGCGATCGCACAGAAGCAACACAAAAGATCTGTCGAGAAAACACACGAGATGGGAAGAGGACTACCACATGCAAGATCCTGGTCGACTGGCTCTCTTCGACGAATATTTGGAAATGAGTAGGTGGCTTAAGGTCTTTGAATTGTGAACCCTCCTAAAAATGACGAAGACGACAATGACAAAGACTACGACGACAACGAACTTTCCTTCCTTGCTTCTTTCCTCGCCTTCGTTCCTTACTCCCTTCCTTTCTTACCTTCTTTCCTCGCCTTCGTTCGTTCGTTCGTTCCTTCTTTTCCTTACCTTTCCTCACCTCCGTTCGTTCGTTCCTTCCTTTCTTTCTTCCTTACCTTTTTTCCCCGCCTTCGTTCCTTCCTTTCTTTCTTCCTTTCTTACCTTCTTACCTCGCATTCCTTCCTTCTTTCGTAGCCTTCGTTCTTTCCTTCTTTCGTAGCCTTCGTTCCTTCCTTCTTTCGTAGCCTTCGTTCCTTTCTTATACTCTACCTTTTTCCTCGCCTTCGTGCCTTCCTTCATTATTTTCTTACTTTCCTCGCATTCCCTCCTTCTTTTGTCGCCTTCGTTCCTTCTTCCATTCCTTCCTCGCCTTCCTTCCTTGCCTTCGTGCTTTTCTTCCTCCCTTTCCTACAATCTTCTCCACATTCCTTCCTTCGTTGCCCCCTTCCTTACCTTCTTTCCTTACCTTCTTTCCTCGCCTTCTTTTCTCTCCTTCGTGCCTTCCATCCTTTCTTACCTTCTTTCCTCGCATTTCTTTCTTTGTTCCTCCCTTCCTTTCTTCCTTCCTTTCTTACCTTCTTTCCTCGCATTCCTTTCTTCGTTCCTCCCTTCCTTTCTTCCTTCCTTTCTTACCTTCTTTCCTCGCATTCCTTTCTTCGTTCCTCCCTTCCTTTCTTCCTTCCCTACCTTCCTTCCTTACCTTTCTTTCCTCGCTTTCTTTCTTTGCCTTCTTCCTTGGTCTTCGTTCCTTCCTTCCTTTCTTACCTTCTTTTCTCGCATTCCTTTCTTCGTTCCTCCGTTCCTTTTTTCCTTCCTTACCTTCCTTCCTTACCTTCTTTCCTCGCTTTCTTTCTTCGCCTTCGTTCCTTCCTTCCTTTCTTACCTTCTTTCCTCGCATTCCTTTCTTCGTTCCTCCCTTCCTTTCTTTCTTTCCTATCTTCCTTCCTTACCTTCTTTCCTCGCTTTCTTTCTTCGCCTTCTTTCTTGGCCTTCGTTCCTTCTTTCCTTTCTTATCTTCTTTCCTCGAATTCCTTTCTTTGTTTCTCCCTTCCTTTCTTCCTTCCTTTCTTACCTTCTTTCCTCGCATTCCTTTCTTCGTTCCTCCCTTCTTTTCTTCCTTCCTTACTTTCTTTCTTCGCCTTCTTTATTGGCCTTCGTTCTTTCCTTCCTTTCTTACCTTCTTTCCTCGCATTCCTTTCTTCGTTCCTCCGTTCCGTTTTTCCTTCCCTACCTTCCTTCCTTACCTTCTTTCCTCGCTTTCTTTCTTCGCCTTCTTTCTTGGCTTTCGTTCCTTCCTTCCTTCCTTTCTTACCTTCTTTCCTCGCATTCCTTTCTTCGTTCCTCCCTTCCTTTCTTCCTTCCCTACCTTCCCTCCTTACCTTCCTATCTTATCTTCTTTCCTCGCTTTCTTTCTTCGCCTTCTTTCTTGGCTTTCGTTCCTTCCTTCCTTTCTTACCTTCTTTCCTCGCATTCCTTTCTTCGTTTCTCCCTTCCTTCCCTTCCTTCCTTCCTTCCTTTCTTCCTTCCTTTCTTCCTTCCTTCCTTTCTTCCTTCCTTCCTTCTTTCTTCCTTCCTTCCTTCCTTCCTTCCTTCCTTCCTTCCTTCCTTCCTTCCTTCCTTCCTTCCTTACCTTCCTTCCTTACCTTCCTTACCTTCCTTCCTTCCCTTCCTTCCTTCCTTACCTTCTTTCCTCGCTTTCTTTCTTCGCCTTCTTTCCTGACCTTCGTTCCTTCCTTCATTCCTTCCTTAACTTCTTTCCTCGCCTTCGTTCTTTCCTAACCTTCTTTTCTTGCGTTTGTTACTTCCATATTTACCTGGTTTCTTTACCTTTTTTGCTCCTTCTTTCCCACCTTTTTTGCCTGCTGTTCTTCGCTTCTGTATTCCATCCCCCTTCTTCCTTTTTCTCATTCTTGTTTTTTAGCTTTCCTTCTTGTTCTCTTCCTTCGTGATCATACTTCCTTCCCCGTCGTGCTTTCTTTTCTGCCTCCCTCTTATCCTTTCCTTTCCTCCTTCCTTCTTTCTCTGTTATCCTCTGCTCCTTTCCTGTTCTCCTTTTGACCTTCCTTCCTTGCCTTCCTGGATTCCTTACCTTCCTTGCGTCGTTCTTTTCTTTCTTCCTTCCCTTCTTTCCTCGCCTTCGTTCCTTCCATATTTCCCTGGATTATTTACCTTCATTTATTCCTTCCTTTCCTACTTTCTCCCTTCTCTTCCTGTCGTTCTTCCCTTCTGCTTTCCATGCCCCTTCTTCCTCCCTCTATTTCTTGTTTTTCAGCTTTCCTTTCCCGTCTTCTTCCTTTGCGATCATCCTTTCTCCCCCGTCTTCATCTTTTTCTTTCGTTTTTACCTTCCTTCTTTAAATTTGTCTTTCTTCATTGTCTTGCTCCCGTGCGTTTCTAACTTCCTTACCTTCCGTTCGTCCTTCCATTATCCGATCCTATCTTGCTTTCCCCCTTCCCTGTATTCCCTCTATCATTCCCTCCCTTCCTGCCTCCTTTTCGTCATCAACTACCCTCTTTTTTTCTTTCTTTTCCTTATTTTTTGATCTGCCTTTGTTCCCTCTGTGCCCTCTTTCTTTGCCTTTTTCCTTCATCATCTGCTTTCCTTGATATCCCGTCTTTGGTCCTTCCTTTGTTTCTTTCACCTGTATCTTCCCGGTTCGTCTTTCTTTTTTCCCTGCTTTCCTTCCCATCTTTCCTGCTTTCCTTTCTTGTGGTCCTGCTTTTCCCCTTCCTTCCAACCGTGCATCAATCTAGCCACATGTCTCTATCTCTTTGAATCTCTCTTACCCGCGCCCGCGTTGTACCTAAAACAATTAAATGTATGTAAATATTTTTAGTTTTACAATATGGATTCGTGACGCTTTTCGTGGCAGCTTTCCCGTTGGCGCCGCTTTGCGCGCTGCTTAATAACATAGCGGAAATTCGACTGGACGCTTACAAAATGGTGACCCAGGCCAGAAGGCCGTTGGCTGAGCGAGTGGAAGATATCGGTGCGTGGTATGGAATATTAAGGGCGATCACGTACGCCGCCGTCGTTTCTAATGTAATTTTATTAATTTCGCTTTCCCGAAATCAACATGTTATTAATGTTAATTTTGAAGGCTTTTGTGATTTCCTACACCAGCGATTTCATACCGAGAATGGTGTACCAATACAAATATTCACCGACGAATGACCTCAAGGGATACATCGACGCCTCCTTATCAGGTTGGTTACGTAGGTATCTGCGCTAAGGTTAAACTCATTCAATATTTTCAGTTTTCAACACGTCTGATTATCATGAGAATATGGGATCCGACGATGATTACATCCCGGATATTTGTCAATATCGAGGTAGGTTTTAAACTCTTATTATTAATTTTATTACTATTCAAATTTTATCGTTTTTAAGCTAGGATTTTATGATTTTGTCTGAATATTTTTTTAACTCAATATTCACTATTTTTTCTTCAAACTTTGCCGCAGGTTACAGAAATGGTCCTAACGAGGAGAAACCGTACGACCTCAGTCCCCAATATTGGCACGTGTTCGCTGCTCGACTAGCTTTCGTCGTCATTTTCGAGGTTAAACACAAATCTAATTCAGTCATCAAACTCTATAAAAAATTGAAATACAAATCTTGTCCACCTGAAACCAAGAAAGATCTTTCTTAGTTTCAGAGGACAAGATTTGTACTTCAATTTTTGAAGATAACCAAGGACCAGTCCGTTTCACGAAACTCTATATAACTGTTTTTTAACATTTTTCAGCACGTAGTTTTCGCTTTGACCGGAATAATGCAGTATGTGATCCCGGACATTCCAACCGAACTCAAAACGCAAATTCAAAGGGAGACGATGCTGGCCAAAGAGGCGAAATACGAACAAGGCCTGAAAGGGGACCCCGACTACGACGATATAATTCATAATTTGAGGGAAAACAATAACGCTTCTAGATCCGACGTGGCTGGTGGACACAATAGAGGTAAATCGGTTCCTAAATTTTAAAAAAAATGCTCTAAAAATGTTTGTTTAGGTATAAGGGGTTCATGGGCGCGACGCCTAAGTCGACTTTCTGATGGTCTTGATGCTCACGTTGACATAGACGGGGGAAAAAAGAAGACTTCGTTTGCGTCAACAGTTTGGGAAGTTACGTAGCATTTACAGATTGCAAAACTCCTTTCAGTGTACATATTATAAATAGGGTAATATAATTTTTTCATAATGAATGCCTCGTCTTTCATTGGTACAATAAAAATTAGCGCAACAAAGGTAAACCAACTCAAATAAAACCAATTAAAATCACCTTGTTTTAAATCTGTAAGAGATTTTGAAACACAAGAAATAAAATCTGGAGACTGGGGTGGAGATAAAATGATTTTTGACGAACAAGCTCATAAGTTTGGCAAATCTTTTGAAAATGTTCTATATTTTACAAATGAAATATATAATAAAAATAATAAGTTTCCAATGAACATCTGGTTCTGAGTTTCGCTAACTTTGGTTCCTAATTATAGCACTATAGTTTTGCTTTATTATGATTTACACATAATCGCAGAACATAAAGTTCATTTCAGATAAATCTGCAAAAGAGTAGACTGTGGACTTCTAATTTTGTAGGTGGCAACAACAAGAACTAGTAATATTTAGACATGGTCGTGTGGCAGCACTGTGACATTTCTTAATGGCGTTCTATGTTCTTAAAATCCTAACCTAAACATTATTAAATATTTTGATTTGATGTCGATTGTCTTAAGAGTGATTCTTTTATATTTGATGTCAATTTCTGCTAAAATTATTAAATTGTGAGTAATAGTAATGAAATAATATGGAAAACATTTTTTCCGATTATTTCTACCAAACAACCCCGGGCAACACAATCATCAAAATATTTAAACGTGAGGCCAGCTAGTGATTTTTTTAATAACTTTTCTAAATCTAAAGGTTAATTTAATACTTCATCAACTACTCTTATAATGCAGCTTTATCTGGAATGGACTATATTATAATTTGCTGATGATCATAGAACATATAAAAAGTCGACTATTATATTATTCAAGCTTAGGACGATTGAAATGAATTTAATGTAACGAAATTCGGGACGAACTGTTCCTACAAATATTAAAAAACCTTTTCCTTCACTTATTAAAGTAGACAAAAGAAAATGCATTAAAATTCTAAACGGTCTAATTGTACGATGAAATAACCTAATTAGATTCATCAGTAATTAATTTGTTTACGAAATAAAGTAAAAATATACGTAATAATACCACTTATCTTTGAGATATATCTGAAAAGATAGTCATTCAGATATAAATATTTAATACATTATGCGCGACGCTTATTACGTATTATAAATTGGAGATTAATATTGTTAATTGGGCGTTTGAGTGACAATTGATTCAACTTCGACTTTTAATCACAAAACTACTAAACGATAAAAAACAAAAATATAAAACTCTGAATAATCGACTGAATACAAATCAGCTCCCAAAATCTATTGGCAATTTTACCTACCTTCTATGTGTTCTTCTAATAACAAACCCAAAGACAACAAACCTTTAAACACAAATAAATTCAACTGAAAAGGTTACAAATGGCCGTCTATGAATTGAATTGTTCCATAGATACCAACATGATACCAATTAGCCAGGTATGATATTCTATGGAATCGGTAGTTATTCATTGGGCCTCATTTTTTTTAATCGTCCCTACTAATTAATTGATCTACCTATCGAAAAAGTTCAATTGATATTTGGAGCAAGGTTTATAAATTAATAACCAATAAAGATGAAATATTACAGAATATTCGTTTCTGTGAATTGGAAATTACTGAAAAATTACTATTAAAATTGCATTAAAATTATTTGAATTAGTAATTGGGCATTATAATCTACCGGCCATTATGCCTTCCGTCAAAACGTATTAATATTACAGTAATTAATCTGTAATTTCTACCGATTTCTTGTAAGCGATAATGGCCATAACCACGACAATATGGCTAATATGGCGCCGTCATTTGAACGACTCTGAATATGTATAGAAATAATTCTGAAAATTTTGCATGCAACACGTAAGACGTAAGTAAAAGCTAAACATGCCCCTACCTGATAAAAAATGCAGACACAAAATGCAGATGCAGAAAATTGACGTCTCACCAACTCAAATCTAATCCACAGCGCAGCTCAAAACAATAGACCTGGCGTAACTCAAAACGTAATAAAGCCAAGACAAGCCAGAGACACAGTATGGACACAGCATAGATATTAGCTTACGCATACAGTAGCGACAAAGTCCTAAAATTTTGTCACGAATTTTGTTTGCTCATGCGTCAATTTGCACAATCCCGAACATGGCGTCGCAGTGTTCTATGATAACCAGAAATAAGATCTATGGTCGTTGGGTAACTAAATGTCAGTTGAGAGTTGCCAAGTGTTCGGGAAAATCAGCACTTGAGCAAATATGATTTTTTATTTTACGTTCATATGTTATTCATTCATGGCAAAAATGTAAGACAATTTATCTACATTTATGGATGTTCTAGAAATTTTAGGGATTTTCATCCGAATTGTGGGATTGTTCGCGAATAATGTTTAGGTCATCTGGCAACACTGTATCAGTTTTATTTAAATGTCAGTCTTGTTATAATTCATTGCGCTAATAAGATGAAATCAAATAAAAAAGAAAATAGGAGAATTTATTCGTTCTAATTATAAATGTAAGTCTAACGGCAATAATAATTTGATAAAATCAGCTTCTTTTTAATTTCGAAAAGACGGCAAACGATAATATTCGGGTACACCCAATTTGTTTTATTAAAAAAAAAACTTTTATTATACTCGCATTTACGAGTTGTATACAAAAAAAATAAACAAGTTGTTTCCTGCAGAAATTATTTTGTTGCCAGTCACAATCTGTGTTTAGTTTTTCTTTGTGTATTCTTTATACTTATTAGGTTAGAAGTTAGGTTAGTAATTACAAAAAACACATTATTTAAAAATACACGAGAACTAGTATTTTTGGACTATTTGTAAAGTAGTAAATTACAATTTAAACGGTAAAAACTATTGAAATTAATAAACTTGATGGTTTTGTTTAATAAATAAATTGAAATTTTCGTGGGCGCGTACAATCCCCAACATGGCTGACTCCATTGAAGGTCAACGATTTTAGTATGGTTATCTCGTTGATTGAATATGTATTCAATCAACGGTTATCTAGAAGGTAAGGTTGTGTTACGCCGTACTTTGAAAATGGGATTGAAAACCTTCCACTGTTCGCAGCGCCATATATTACTCCACAAATACATACACCACAGAGCTCTATTTTATCGTAGGTCAAACATTGCCAAACGAGTAGTTAAAACGTACACCTAATAGACAAGTAGTTTTAACTTCAGCGGTGGACGTTTCTTCCTGAATAAAGGATGTTTTAAACACGCTTTCCTGGGAAAAGCCCAAAAAAAGGTTAACATGACAGCGATGTGATAGATTGGATACATTGTACCTACGACTATCATCATCCATTGAAATCAGTAGGTTCAATTTAAGCTCTCATTTTAGTTTTTGCACAATATTTGCTGGTAATACACAACAGAGGCCGCTGATGTCAGTGGGTGGTAATCAATCCCATTTTCATCCGACAAATTACGTTACCGATTCAACTCCTTCTTATCAGTGTTGCCAGTGGTAGCGGAATTCCGCCATTGGTAGCGACTTTTGAAGTATTTAGCGACGTAGCGGCGGCGACGATCAAGTAGCGGAATTTTGAGGGCGCCCAAATTTTTACATATTTAATTTTAAAAACCGAGTCAAGGTTAAATAAACTAGTTGTTGAAAAACTTACATGACGATTTATTCAGTGGTGCCATCTGACCGAGAGCAGTTGACAACAATTTTACGTGTAGAAAGTCAATCACAGTCATTGCAGAAATCTTTCGAAAATTTAATTTTTATTTTTCTTATGGAAAAATATGTATTTTCCCGAAGATATTCGACGACTTTGAAGCTATTCAAAATAGCTCTCAGCTAGGGCGGTAGTTGTTTTTTAGTCTTAGTTAGCAATGTTTATTTTAAAATTAAACGAAAGGTTTTTTTTTAATATTTTTGGCTTTAATTACCTCCCGAAGGTAAAAATATGTATTTATTTTTCAAGGTCAAGTTTTTTTGTAGAATTCTTTACCCTTCTTGTGGTGGGTAGCGGAATTTTAGAGATCCGATAGCGACATTTGTCATTGAACCACTGGCGACACTGCTTCTTATAGAACTCCCTAGATTTTAGCTACTTCAAAAAGCCAAGAAAAGCCAGAGGCACATCGCACACTTAAGTATGAGTTGATATCTATGCACAAATTTTTACACGACACGAATTTTTAGAACTGACGCACTGGTGAATAACAACTGCAAACAAATCACTAAACCACAAAACATAAACACTAATCGCATATGCACCAAGCGCATAATAAGCAGCTTATGTGAAAGATTCGGACTTCATTTCCTTTACTGCTGATAAATTCAGAAACAATCACGGAGAAAGATGAGTTAACATAGATCTACCAGATCACAAAACATATATATTAAGAAGGACAGGTTACATTTACAGCGAGAGCAACGAAGTGACAGAAGTGGATGGCAATACGCGCCATTTTCAAATTCAAATTTTGGGTGAAATTACTGCATTTTCCATTGTAACTAAAAAATTTGACGTTTTATTTTTGCACAATGAAAATGTCACAACGTATGGTTTAATTAAAAATAAGACGTAATTTTTTTTAGCTAAGGTGGAAAATTCATTAATAATTAATGTACTTAATGGTTAATATGCTAAACAGAAAATGAATAATACAAAATATATAATAGACAGATGTTTTATTGGTTCAAGATAAAAAACATTGTAAAAAACTTAGCAATATGTATTAAAATACAACTTACATAATAAACGGAATATTAAAATATGAATTACAACATGCTATGCACAGTAAGTATGTAACAAATGTAAAAAACATTCTCATGAACTAATGACAACTAGAACTAATTCTTTCTTGTGTGTCGTAAAAGTCCCAGGAGCAAATCATAAAAAATAAATAAATAAATCAATAAGTAATAAAGGGAATAAAACGCAATTAGAAATTTCGACACAAGAAAATTAACACTTATTGGGCATCCTAAATAAAATCTGTTTTACTTAAACTTTTTTATGAACCAATTTACAAACAAGTTTAATGTTTTTATTAATAAATTTGGTTAAACATAAATTAGAATCATAGCAAAAGGGAATAACTACAAAACTCACCATGAGATTTTTTAAAGTTATCTATCAAACTGTATTTGTTGAAAAACTAATAGTACATTACATGAATTTCATCTGAATAAGTAGAGGAAGCAGTTTGTTAATTATGAAGAGGATTACTTACCGCAAAATTGTTGTTTACATCAATAACACACGCCATAACCATATATGGTCATAATTTCCTTCGTTAAGTCGTTCAACTGACAGATGACGGAAAGCAGATCTTAAACGACAGATTTCCAACCTAATCTATATGTACCTCACTTGAACATTAATGAATTATAATAACCTTTCTCATTTTGACACTGTGTAGCAACAATTTTACAATCAAAAACTGCCGGCAGGCAATTTGACATAAGTGGATGGCATGACAATTCGGCTTGTTTCGCACCCTCTCCTATTACTTTCACCACCATGTACCAGATCTTCCACAGAAGTTAACCTTACACTCGAAACACGGTCAATAATCCGTTACTCGAAGCTTAAGATTCATGTAATTTCGTACAACTATTTTAAAACCAGTAAACAATTCGATTCAAGTTTATATGACACAATTTCAAGCGGTGTACCAGTCCAAAATAAACGATTTTTATGAACATTTCAAAAGTAATCGGCACAAAACATATATATGTAATCGGGTTTGGTCAGTGTTGCCAACTATTAAGATTTCATCAGTTTCCGTCTATGGTAAAAACGTAAAGCCCACAAGAATTTGTAATATTGTCAAATATTACCAATATTTACATTATATCGTTAATAGTTTTGAATCACGAACCTCTATAGCCGTTTATAGAGGTTAGTGTTTTGAATTGTTACAAATATCATAGAAATTATGAACCATAAAACTTTTATAACTTTTGGAACACAGACTAATAAAGTAGATCAGCAACTATAACGGAAAGGATGCATTTCTATACCGCCATTTTAACTCCAAATATCCAAGCGATATTAATAATTAATTTGAATGAAATTCTTATTTATAATTATGGAACGGCAAGCTTGTTTTGATTAAAAAATCAACCAACAGCCAACATTTAAATATTTTATTTATTATAATGCAGAATTAGCAAAACAAGTGATACAGGGAGCTTTTAATTGTAGTAATGGATGTTGATCAATATTATGGGTAACTCTGCTACCCCAATTTTAATAACTATTGTCTATAGTTGCTGTTATACTTTCAATTCTCAGTTTTATCACTTTAAAAGCACTTGGTTTGTCTTTTGCTTTGAAGTTATCTCATTTTGATTGCTTCTAAACCGTCCAATTTTAATTGTAAAATATCTTATTTTACTCAAATCTTTGGTATTTTCAGATGCATTTATGTGTATCTTATTTTGACATTCAAAAAATAATCTTCAGTTTTTAAATTTCTTCATAATTCATTAAGTTTATTTATTAAAAATGCAGCAAAACAATAATTAACGTTGATCTGTTTAAGCGTTGATTCAATATCAGTCAACGATGTAATTAATTCGATGTTAGTCCATTATTAAATCTACTAGCATGATCTGATTGATGCAATAGCGTAATCAGAGACTATAAGGAAAGCATAATATTCAAATGGACCGATAATCATAAACTCATTCATAACGCGTCGGTTTCTTGACTTTGCAAATAGATGGTAACATATTGTTTTCCCCAGGATCGGAAAAGTTCAATTCACTGTAAACAATTGGAAAAATAATTTGCATATTACGCAAAATGTACCGATTTATCTTTCGTTGTTGAATGCCGAAAACAAACACTTTTATTTATAATGATAATTTTTAATTTGCGCTTAATATGAAAAACGCATAGAATTATCAGATTAAAACTGCATTACTGTGATTGCTTTCTTAGTGATTTGATGTATATAATGGGATGCGATCTCGTTCATTGTCATTTTCTTTGTCCGTCTCGTGTTGATGGGGTATTTACTTTTCGTCGCCCTGTTTTTGTTATCAGCTAACACCACGCGGTGTGAGGATGAGTTACTATCTGTAGTTGCGGTAAGAAAAATTTTGAATTCTAAAGTGCGCCCTCTGGTGCCGACATCTGCCACTTGGTACTTTGGTACCTGCGGTGCAAGAAGACTATATATATATTCTTGCTGCGGTGACTGTTCTTAACGCAGTTAAAATAGCAGTTCGTATCTGTAGTCTAATTACTTAATTCATTAAAAAGTTCTTTAACTTCGAAATATCGACTAGACTTTTCTTTTTGATATTTCATTATTAAAAATACAAAATATGGGATGTTAATAAAGTTAAAAAAATTATCAATCTTACAGTTTAATTGTGATGTCCTGAAAATAAAATAGAGTTTTTAAAAAAGTTCGAATTTCGAGACAACTGTGAGATTTTTGAATTCTTTTAGAAATCTCGATGTTTTTTTCGAGTTTTTACTTTTTTCCATCTTTGTTCTAGACATTGAGATTTCAAATTTTTGATTTCCAACTTTTTTAAAGTTGAAATACAAATCTTGTTCACTGAAACCAAGAACGATTAGAAAACACAACGCGTTTCGATAGCCAAGCTTTCATCTTCAGAGAGATACAAGACTTTGTATTTCAATGAAGATAACAAGGACCAATCCGTTCCACCAAAATTCTCTTTAGATCCAAAATTTCAGTTTTGAAATTAACAAGATAGGAATTCCGAATGTAAATTTGACATTCTCGAAAAAGCGAATTTTTCAATCTTGGTTTTCTTGTCGATTTGTGGAGCTGATGACGCGCCAATTTTAATCTGATTTTCTTTTGATAGATAATTAGGCATGGGGAAAGGGTAATGACAAGAACGTATCCGCTAGACCCCTACAAAGACCCTAAATTGTGGCCTGCGGATTTCGGCCAATTAATCAATGTAAGTAAAACTGGTCCCAGTACCACACCGTCATTCCAACGAGTTGTACTTTCCAGAAGGGTAAAGAACGGATGTACAATTTGGGAAAATGGTTCCGAAATAGATACAACGACTTCCTCCCGGAAACGTACTCCGCCCAAGACTTCTACGCGTTTTCCACGGATAGAGACAGGACGCTTATGTCGGGGTCCGCAACCATGGCGGGGTTGTACCCACCTACGGAGCAGCAGAAGTGGCACCCGGAGATCCAATGGAACCCGGTACCGGTGCATAGTATCCCAGCGGAGCTGGACAACGTCCTCGGTATGGACAAAGCCTGTCCTAAGCATGAACAACTGCAGGAGGAGCTGATGCAATCGCCTGTGTATCGAACCATGAACAAAAACAACGCAGAGTTTTACAAATTTTTAAACGAGTCAACCGGGTTGAAGATAAGAACGTTTCTCGATGTTAAACCGCTTTTCAGTATACTGAAGATACAGGAAGAGTTCAATTTGACGCTTCCCAAGTGGAGTAAAGGGTTATATCCGGAGAAATTGCGGCCGTTTGCGATGTTGAAGTATTTGTTTCCGTCGCACACGCCGGAGATGGCCCGATTGTACGCTGGGCCGCTTCTAGGGGAGATAAGGGATCATTTCAACGGCCACGTTGGGTTTAATACCACTCAGAGGTTTCGTCGAAAGCTGGTTATGTATTTTGGGCATCATGGTACCGTTATTACATTTTTGAAGCACATTGGGGCTTTCTACGATATAGTTCCGGAGTATGCAGATACGATTTTGATTGAGTTAAGGAGGAATGACAAGGGGGTTGCCTATGTTGCTATGTATTACAAGGATTTTGATGGGCTCAAGAATGTAACTCTTAATCAGTGTAGTTCACCTGAGTGTAATTATGAAACCTTTTTGGCAATTATCAAGCCTTTGGCCATCGACAAGGACGAATGGGAAGTTGAATGCCTAAATGTAACTGAGGGGGACAAAGAAAATACTGCGAATAAATAATTTATTTATAATTGTGTCCTTGATTTCAAATATTCTCTCAGTAAGACCCTTTTGATAATTTCGAATTTTTAAATAACAAACTTTTTTTAGAAGTTTCTCATTCTTTGGCGGAATTTTTCGCGAAAACTTTACAAAAAACAGTCAAAGTTTACCACCAAAATCTTTTCAATAAAACAGTTGTAAACAGGAAGAAATAAAATGGAAACGCTTGCTTTTCATATTTATTTGAAAAATGCTGATACAATATACATTTATTTACAAATATATAGTTGTTAAAAAAGCACACAAAAAAGGCATCACATTTTTAAATAACGAATCATAAATAATAATGACGAATAAAAAAAAGAGGTTGAAATCGGCGTCTTTATCAAACTTACGCAGCCTAATAACTAAAATGCACACTCTAGCAAATTTATGCCAATATATTTTATAATACAATCACTCTGTAACTCGATTAATATAATTCGAATTTTGATTTTCTTTAAAGACATCACTGGTTTACATCAATTTGTTTAGTTTAAAAAAATAGCTTTCATATAAACTATATAAACAAACTGTAACATGTAATAACTTGCTCATTATTTTCATCAAAATACATAACACTGTCTTGTTAAAACTTTTCTTTCACCGTCTAGTTTCAAAAATTTGGTGAAAGAAAATTTGAACACATCAAGGGAGATACAACGTTACCAACTGTCAGTAAAATTCCCTACAACTACAACTATAAGAGCACTTTTTGGTAAAAATATTTGTTAGATATACAAAATATGTATTGATTTGACAGAAAAAAAAAACACTCTGTCAGCCAAGAGAAAAATAAATACAAATTACACTACATATGCGCTGAAAACTTAACGAAACGTAAAATGTAATTATATACATACCTGGAACAGAACGTCATCAAAAATACAGTATAAATAACGCACGTCAGACTTACTTTGAGCCACAAACAGCTGTTTTGAGCATAAAAATAAAATACGGGAAGAGCATATTATAGAGAGCCATCAGTTGGCGCTAAACTTCGTCCGCCGCCAGCTGCGCCGCCGGTTGAGGTGTCGAATTGAGACCGTCGCCGCCGCTGCCCTCCTCGTCGGGCACCGCCTTGTTTAGCGCCACTTCGGCCTCCAGGGCTCGAATTCGGTTCTCGTGCTTGACGATCATCGCCTTGAGTTTCCTGATCTCGTCCGCGAACTCTTGCAGGGCTTTTTCCTACGCAACAATTGGCCAATTGAAATGAAGATTTAGAAAAAAGTCATACGTATAGATTGACAGAGACTGGAATTTCGAACGGAAACTAGAATTTCGAGCGAAATCGAGTTCTGATTTTGAAACCGAAACTCGCTTAAACTTGAGAGTATTTACGTTATACACCTAAATCTAATGTGTATTTCCCCGAGACTTTAATTTCGACCGAAATCGAGTTCTGATTTTGAAACCGAAACTCGTTTAAACTTCAGAATATTTACGTTACACACCTAAATCTAATGTGTATTTCCCAGAGACTTTAAGGAAAGGAGTGGGAGTGTAAACCTTTTGGCAATTTTTTGAAAATTTCCAAGTTTAATGAAAATTTCAACTTTTTCAAAATTTCTATTTGTTTTTAAATTTTGATTTGTTTTCATTTTTGGGATTTTTTCAAAATTTCTACTTTTTTGAAAATTTGGATTTTTTTCATAACTTCGACTTTCTCAAAATTTCGATTTTTTTTTCAAGAACTCAACTTTTTTTCTCAATCTGATTTTAAAAATCGATTTTTTTGAAAATTTCAACATTTTCTCAAAACTTCAACTTTGTTTTAAAAAATCGATTTTTCTTTGAAAATTTCCACATTTTTTCAAAACCTCGACTTTGTTTCAAAAACATTTTATTTTTTTTTTAAATTTTGAATATTTTCAGAAATTCGATTTTGTTAATTTCTTCTTTTTTAAAAATTTTGAATATTTTCAGAATTTCTACTTTTTCAAAATTTCGTTTTTTTCCCAAAAACTAACTTGTTTTCTAAATATGGTTTTAAAAAACGATTTTTTTTAAATTTCCACATTTTCTCAAAATTTCGACTTTCTTTTTAGAAATGGACTTTTTTAAATTTCCAAATTTTTCCAAAATATCGACTTTGTTTTAAAAATTCTATTTTTTTGAAAATTTTGAATTTTTTCAGAATTACGATTTTTTCAAAATTTCTACTTTTTTTTAAATTTTGAATTTTTTCAGAATTTCAATGTTTTCAAAATTTCTATTTTTTTCAAAAAATTTTGAATTTTTTCAGAATTTCGACTTAAAATTTCGATTTTTTTTTAAAAACAACTGTTTTCTCAATATGGTTTTAAAAAATCGAATTTTTTTTAAATTTCCACATTTTTTCAAAATTTCGACTTCCTTTTAAAAAATCGATTTTTTTTAAATTCCCACATTTTTTCGAAATATCGACTTTGTTTTAAAAAATTCTTTTTTGAAAATTTTGAATTTTTTCATAATTTCGCCTTTTCCAAAATTTCGATATTTTTCAAAAACTGACTTTTTTTCTCAATATGGTTTTAAAAAATCGATTTTTTTTAAATTTTCACATTTTCTCAAAATTTCGACTTTCTTTTTAAAAATTGATTTTTTTTAAATTCCCACATTTTTTTCAAAATATCGACTTTGTTTTAAAAAATTCTATTTTTTTTTAAATTTTGTATTTTTTCAGAATTTAGACTTCAAATTTCTACTTTTTTTTTGAAAATTTCGAATTTTTTCAGAATTTCGATTTTCTCAAAATTGCGATTTTGTTTTCAAAACCTCCACTTTTTTTGCTCAATTTGGTTTTAAAAAAATCGATTTATTTCTAAATTCCCACATTTTTTCAAAATCTCGACTGTTCTAAAAAATTGAAATTTTGGGGAATTTTAACCTTTTTTTGTTTCAATTAAAAATTACTGCAATTTCTGTAAAAATTTCCATCTTTTTGAATATTTCTATTTTTTACATTCGATCTTTTTTTGAATATCTTGACATTTTTAAAAAATTCGATTTTTTAAAGAAATAGACTTCTTTGAAGTTTCTTTCTTGTAATTGGATTTTGTGGAAAAGTTTGACTTTTTTCGCTATTTTAACATTTAAAAATTTTTCAAAATTTTCTTTGTTCAGAATAATAACTTTTTTCAAAATTTCGACTTTTTCTTAAAATTTTATCTACTTGAAAATTTCTAAATACAAAATTTAAAATTTTTCTCAAAATTCTGATATATTTTGAAAATTTCTACTCAAAATTTTGACTTTTTTGAAAATTTCTAATAAGAAAATTTCAACTTTTTCTGAAAATTCTGACATATTTTGAAAATTTCTACTGAAAATTTTGATTTCTTCTCTAAATTTTGCCTTACTTGAAAATTTCCACCTCCAAATGTTGTTGTTTATACAAATTTTTAAAATGTCGACCAGCAATTTTGACTTTTTCTTAAAATTTCGTCTTTATTAAAAAAATATTTCACAGAAATTTTGATTTTTCTTGAAATGTGGATTTGTTTCACGAAATATCGACTTTTCTCACACAAAATTGAATTTTATTTCAATGTCTTTATGGATATCTCGAATTTTTTCTCCAAACTTCAGTGTTTTTTTCGAAATATCGACTTTTTAAAAAAATTATTTTACAAAGATTTTGACTTTTCTCGAAATGTTTTGTTGTTTTCTCGAAATGTTGTTTCGCGAAATTTAGATTTTTCCCACACGAAATTTCTGTTTATTTCAATGTCTTCATAGAAATTACGAGTTTTTTCTCCAAATTTCAATTTTTTTCTCGAAATTTCACTTTTAAAAAAATGTTTTTTACAAAGATTTTGACTTTTTCCGAAATCTTGCTTTGTTTCGCGAAATTTCGACACATTTTCCCAAACAAAATTCCACTTTCTTTCAATGTCTTCATAGAAATTTTGGGTTTTTTCTCCAAACCTCAACTTTTTTCTTGAAATTCAATTTTTTATAATAAATTGTTTTAAAAAGTTTTGGCTTTTCTCGAAATGTTGATTTGTTTCGCGAAATTTGGATGTTTTCCTCACACAAAATTTCAAGTTCTTTCAATGTCTTCATAGAAATCTCGATTATTTTTTTTCTAAACTTCAACGTTTTAGTCGAAGTTTCGAGTTTTCTAAAAAACCGTTTTACAAAGATTTTGACTTTCCTCGAAATGTTGACTTGTTTCACGAAATTTAGATTTTTCTCACACAAAATTTCATGTTCTTTCAATGTCTTCATAGAAATCTGGAATTTTTTCTCTAAATTTCAACGTTTTAGTCTAAATTTCAACGTTTTAGTCTAAATTTCAACGTTTTAGTCAATATTTCGACTTTTCTAAAAAACTGTTACTAAGATTTTGACTTTTCTCGAAATGTTGATTTGTTTCGCAAAATTTAGATTTTTCCCACACGAAATTTTTATTTACTTCAATATCTTCATAGAAATGAAGAGTTTTTTCTCCAATGTCAACTTTTTTTCGAAATATCGACTCTTCTAAAAAAATGTTTTTACAAAAATTTTAACTTCTCGAAATGTTGATTTGTTTCTCGAAATGTTGATTTGTTTTTAGAAATTTCAACTTTCCCCAAACGAAATTCCGTTTTTTTAGAATTTCAAAGTCTTCGACAAATTTCAACGTTTTGGTGGAATAGACTGCTCCTTGGTTATCTTTAGGGGACAAGATTTGTATTTCAATTTTTAAATATTTCAACGTCTTCGCCAAATTTCGATTTTTTCTAAGAATGCGCTTAAAAGTTTCTCCAGCTGGCCGATCAGAATATTTACCGATACAGGGGAGGCGTCGCTGCCCCCGCCGCCGCCCGATGCGCTTCTACCGCCGCTCTTAGGTGGCATTTTGTTTAGTATGTTACTGCGTTTGGTCATCGATACTGAGCTCTTCGATTCGGGTGGTTTGTAGCCGTCTTTTAATGATATTAACACAGGATCCGCATCTTTCCCTTCCATCCATTCTTCGGCGGTCACCGAATGGGTATCACCCACTGTATCAGGGTATAAATCTTCTTGAAACAACTCGGATTTCCTTGGCACGGTCATCGTGATTACCTAGCGAAAGTAACAGAAAATTAGATCAACGGAAAATTTGGTGTAAGTGCGAAGTATTTTGACATTTGTGTCAGTCAGTAAAGCATAAAATTAACAATTTTAGATCTGTGAATGAACATTAACTAGTTTAAAGCGTTATGTGTGAAACGCTGAAGCTTTAATCGAAAGTTAGGTTTGGTTTCATCAATGAAAATGATTTAAGGTAAATCAAATAATCGCAGGATGAGGCTAGCTTTGAGAAGTAGATTCCCAATTTGTCGACTACATCATTTCTCCGTTTAATAAGAAGATTAGATGGCCTAATTCAGGGGTCGGCAAACTTTTAAGCCGAAAGAATCATCCGCAATGAAAAAATTGGTTTTGTGAATTTCAAAGAGCCACAAGTTTTTATTTCTGATTTCACATTTTATTTTACAGTTAAATCAGATAAATCAGACAAAATATAGGACAGGGAGAGACCCCTCTGACTCATGTAGTCAAACGAAAACATATTCAGCCCAAAAGACCTTTTATTTTTTAAAATTTAGAGCTTTATTTCAAAGACAAGGGCAGAACTTTATACACTTTTTTTGGAGTTAAATCCACTCGCAAAGGGTACAGTCGATTTCCGCTAAAATTGCGCTCGTTAAAGTTGACAGGATACGATCGCTAAAGTTTCGCGGATATTCCCCCACTCTAATTTTCGAACGACGAATTAGACTTCAGAGTTTTAGCGCCATTTTTGTATAAGCCACTCGGCCGAACGAGGAGTAATAAAACATATACACTTTTCGACAATGGTAGCGATAACGGGGGGTAGCAACTTTAACGGTAGATCCAGTCCGGTGAGCGCAACTTTAGCGGGAGTCTATTGTAACTCCATTATGCCTTCAAAGCACAGCGAGTAGGATGCGAAAGCAATTTTCTTGCGAGCGTGTACTAACCATAAGATGTCACTAATTTGATCAATTTTGAACTACGGACACCAAATTTGTTAACCAAATAAAGTTTGCTATTTTAAAGTTGTAAGGCGCCACGTATTCAAGTTTAAATTTCCCATCTTTTCCATGTTTCTCCCTCTATTAACAATCAGTATTTGAATCAACAAAGACTAATTTGATCAATTTTGTGATGTGGACTCAAATTGAGGTATAGCTTGGCGCAGCATGCAGCTTCGCATGGGGCAAATTACCTGACAAAGGCCCGAGTTGTTTAACCTGTAAAACCGGGCGATTTCGCACGAGGTGACGTCGCAACCTCTCTTTGGCATCATGCCGATGCCTCGTTGGGGATCGGGCGTTTGAAAGGTGTTAATGTAGTGAACGAAGGGTGGTTCCGCCGTAATTTCGAAGTATCGAATCACCGAATCACCTTTGCCGCAGAGGTAGACCAAATTTGTATCCGGATCGTATAAGGGGAACATCACGCCGTTGGACGTATCCAGTTCAACCATCACTATCGGCTCGTCTAACGCATCGGGGGTGCGTAAGCTGTACTGTCTTTCGGACATTTTGGAAAAACCCGTGGTGAACACCAGCCCGTGCCTGAGGAAGATGGCTCTGGTCGCCTTTGAACCTGCATACATATTTGCGAAATTAAATAATTCTGTGAAGGTAAGAGGAAGAAGGAAGAAGGAAAAGAAGGAGAAAGAAGGAGAAAGGGAGTAGGAAAAAGAAGAGAAAGAGGAGGAGAAAGAAGAAAGAAAGAAGAAGGAAAAAGGAAGAAGAAAAAGGAAAAAGGAAGAAGAAAAAAGGAAAAAGGAAGAAGCAAGAAGGAAGTAGAAAGGAGAAAGAAGAAAGAAGAGGAGGAAGAAGGAAAAAAGAAGAAAGAAAGAAAAGGAAGAAAGGAAGAAGAAGAAGAAAGGAGGAAGAAGAGAGGAGGAAAAGGAACAAGGATGGAAGAGAAAAGAAAAAAGAAGGAAGAAGGAAGGAGAAAGGAGAAAGAAGAAAGAAGAGGAGGAAAAAGGAAAAAAGAAGAAAGGAAGAAGAAGAAAGGAAAAAGGAGAAAGGAGGAAGAAGGAAAAAGGATGGAAGAGAAAAGAAAAAAGAAGGAAGAAGCAAAAAGCAAGAAGAAAAAAGGAAAAAGGAAGAAGCAAGAAGGAAGGAGAAAGGAGAAGGAAGAAAAAAGAGGAGGAAGAAGGAAAAAAGAAGAAAGGAAGAAGAGGAAAAAAGGAGGAAGAAGGAAGGAGGAAAAGGAAGAAGGATGGAAGAGAAAAGAAAAAAGAAGGAAGGAGAAAGAAGAAGGAAGAGGAGGAAGAAGTAAAAACGAAGAAAGAAAGAAGAGGAAGAAGGAAAAAAGAAGAAAGAAGAAGAAATGAAGAAGAAAGGAGAAAGAAGGAAAAGGAAGAAGAAGGATGGAAAAGAAAAGAAAAAAGAAGGAAGAAGCAAAAAGCAAGAAGAAAGAAGAAGAAAGAAAAAGGAAGAATGAAGGAAGAAGAAAAAAGGAAAAAGGAAGAAGCAAGAAGGAAGAAGGAAAGAAAAAGAAGAAAGAAGAGGAGGAAGAAGAAAAGAAGAAGAAAGGAACAAGAAGAAGAAAAAAGGAGAAAGAAGGAAGGAGAAAGAAGAGGAGGAAGAAGGAAAAAAGAAGAAAGAAAGAAGAAGGAGAAATGAAGAAGAAGAAAGGAGAAAGTAGGAAAAGAAAGAAGTAGGATGGAAGAGAAAAGAAAAAAGAAGGAAGAAGCAAGAAGGAAGAAGAAGGAAAAAGGAAGAATGAAGGAAGAAGAAAAAAGGAAGAAGGAAGAAGGAGGAAGCAAGGAAGAAGGAAGGAGAAAGAAGAGGAGGTAAAGGACAAAAGAAGACAGGAAGAAGAGAAAGAAAGGAAGAACAAAGAAAAAAGAAGAAGATAGGAGGAAGAAGGAAGGGGAAAAAGGAAGAAGGATGGAATAGAAAAGAAAAAAGAAGGAAGAAGGAAGGAGAAAGAAGGAAGAAAAGGAGGAAGAAGAAGGAAAAAAGAAGAAAGGAAGAAGAAGAAAGGAAGGAGGAAAAGGAAGAAGGATGGAAAAGAAAAAAGAAGGAAGAAGAAGAAGAAGGAAAAAGGAAGAATGAAGGAAGAAGAAAAAAGAAAAAAGGAAGAAGCAAGAAGGAAGAAGGAAAGAAAAAGAAGAAAGAAGAGGAGGAAGAAGAAAAAAAGACGAAGAAAGGAAGAAGAAAAAAGGAGGAAGAAGGAAGGAGGAAAAGGAAGAAGGAGGAAGAAGGAAGAAGGAAAAGGAAGAAGGATGGAAGAGAAAATAAAAAAGAAGACGAAAGAAGAGGAGAAAGAAGGAAAAAATAAGAAAGAACGAAGAAGGAGAAATGAAGAAGAAGAAGAAAGGAGAAAGAAGGAAAAGAAAGAAGTGGGATGGAAGAGAAAAGAAAAAAGGAAGAAGCAAAAAGCAGGAAGGAAGAAGAAGGAAAAAGGAAGAATGAAGGAAGAAGAAAAAAGGAAGGAGGAAGCAAGAAGGAAGAAGGAAGGGGAAAGAAAAAAAAGGAGGAAGAAGGACAAAAGAAGAAAGGAAAAGGACGAAGAAAGGAAGAAAAAGAAAGAAAGAAGAAGAAGGAGAAAGGATAAAGAAGGAAAAGGAAGAAGGATGGAATAGAAAAGAAAAAGAAGGAAGGAGAAAGGAGAAAGAAGAGGAGGAAGAAGGAAAAAAGAAGAAAGGAAGAAGAAGAAAGGAAGAAGAAGAAAGGAAGAAGAAGAAAGGAGGAAGAAGAAAAAAGGAAAAAGGAAGAAGAAAGGAGAGAAGGAAGAAGGAAAAAAGGAGAAAGGAAGAAAGGAAGAAGAAGAAAGGAAGAAGAAGAAAGGAGGAAGAAGGAAGAGAAAAGAAAAAAGAAGAAAGAAGAAGAGGAGGAAGAAGGAAAAAAGAAGAAAGAAAGAAGAGGAGGAAGAAGGAAAAAAGAAGAAAGGAAGAAGAAGAAAGCAAGAAGAAAGGAAGAAGAAGAAAGGAGGATGGAAAAGAAAAGAAAAAAGAAGCAAAAAGCAGGAAGGAAAAAGGAAGAATAAAAAAGAAGAAGCAAGAAGAAAGAAAGAAGGAGAAAGGAGAAAGAAAAAGAAGAGGAGGAAGAAGAAAAATAGAAGAAAGGAAGAAGAAGAAGAAAGGAGGAAAAGGGAGAAGAATGGAAGAGAAAAAAAAAGGAAGAAGGAAGAAGAAAGAAGAAAAGAGGAGAAAGAAAGGAGAAAGAAGAAAGTAAGAAGAGAAGGAAGAAGAAAAAAAGAAGAAAGGAAGAAGAAGAAAGGAAGAAGAAAAAAAAAGGAGGAAGAAGGAAGGAGGAAAAGGAAGAAGGAAGAAGAAAGAAGAGGAGGAAGAAGGAAAAAAGAAGAAAGAAAGAAGAAGAAAGGAAGAAGAAGAAGAAAGGAAGAAGAAGAAGAAAGGAGGAGGAAGAAGAAAAAAGGAAAAAGGAAGAAGAAAGGAGAGGAGGAAGAAGGAAAAAAGAAGAAAGGAAGAAGAAGAAAGGAAGAAGAAAAAAGGAAGAAGAAGAAGAAAGGAGGAAGAAGGAAGGAGGAAAAGGAAGAAGGAAGGAAGAGAAAAGAAAAAAGAAGATAGGAGAAAGAAGAAGAGGAGGAAGAAGGAAAAAAAGAAGAAAGAAGGAATAGGAGGTAGAAGGAAAAAAGAACAAAAAAGAAGAGGAGGAAGAAGGAAAAAAAAAGAAAGGAAGAAGAAAGGAAGAAGAAGAAGAAAGGAAGAAGAGGAAGAAAGGAAGAAGAAGAAGAAAGGAAGAAGAAGAAAGGAGGAAGAAGGATGAAAAAGAAAAGAAAAAAGAAGGAAGAAGCAAAAAGCAGGAAGGAAAAAGGAAGAAGAATGAAGGAAGAAGAAAAAAGAAAAAAGAAGAAGCAAGAAGAAAGAAAGAAGGAGAAAGGAAAAAGAAGAGAAGGAAGAAGGAAAAAAGAAGAAAGGAAGAAGAAGAAGAAAGGAGGAAAAGGAAGAAGGATGGAAGAGAAAAAAAAGGAAGAAGGAAGGAGAAAGAAGAAAAGAGGAGAAAGAAAGGAGAAAGAAGAAAGAAAGAAGAGAAGGAAGAAGGAAAAAAGAAGAAAGGAAGAGAAGAAGAAATAAAGAAGAAAGGAGGAAGAAGGAAAAGGAAAAAGAAGGATGGAAGAGAAAAGAAAAAAGAAGGAAGAAGCAAAAAGCAAGAAGGAAGAAGAAAGAAAAAAGAAGGAAGAGGAAAGATGGAAGAAGCAAGACAGAAGAATGAAGAAGAAAGAAGGATAAAGGAAGAAAGAAGAAGAAAGACAGAAGAATTTGAGGGTTGTTGAAGCGCCATTATTTAATTTTCTAGGAATTATGAGTTAATTTTTGTCAGACTGATTAATTATGTCTACACTTAAAATTTTTTAATTCTTCATTTGTTTTTCGAAATTGCCCAAGGATTAAAGCAAACATGTATGCAATTATTTTCATATTAGTTTCAAGGGTGTAGAAACATAATACAGTAAAAATAACAAAATAATGGGACAAAACCTACCTTCATGACAGACAGCTTCTGATTCTATTTCCCCGTTTCTTGGATTAATAATGCGGATTTTTTTGTCTTTACAAGTTGTCAATAATTTGGATCCATCCCAGTTGAAACAAGCACTATATACAATATCAGGATGGCTGTCTATTTCTACTAAGGCCTCTCCGGTACCTACAAGAGAAAAATTGTGAAACTTATCAAGAGGAGTAGAAAAAAAAATCAATTTGGTGCAGATGCTGAAGCTCAAAGTGGCACATAAATTACTCGAGGTCAAAGTTGGCTTTTGTCGCACATGAGTACAATGTACCACTTACCTTGTCAACTAAATTTATTACTTCACATTATTAATTAACTGAGCGGTTACGTGATTGGATTAAAACAAGACTAAAGTCAAAAATTCGTACCGACGTTCCAAATGACGACTTGGTTGTCACTGCCAGCAGTAAGGAGAACGTTCAAGGCTGTGGGATGCCACAGGACCAGTCCAACTCGCCTTTGATGGTAAACCAAGTCGACGATGGGTTCTGTTAGCGTTTTGATGAGTCCATGATCTGGTATGTGCCAAACTTTGACCACGCAGTCTTCTGATCCTGATGCTATCACATTATCGTTGTGGGGACACCACGCTATATCCAGTACGGGGCCTTTGTGCCCTCCGACTAGGGGATGGTCGGCGGCTATTCGCCCTACCTGAAAATTCAACAACAACAAATAAATACTAACGCACCGACCAATAGGTTTGAGCATTTATTAGATTCGAAGTTTGGAAACCAAATACCGGTTTCGATCTTGTTAGATCTCGTCAGTTTGGTATATCCAACTCGAATGTTGTTTAGGTTAAATTTGAAACTGCGAGATTTTAGCGAAAATTTTAAGAATAAATCATATTTTGGAATCTTTGGAAGATTAAGGAAGTCGGTAGCAGGAATTTAAATTTGGGATTTCGAAAAAAATTGACTTACTTAAAAAGTGGAATTTGAAGGAAAAAAATTTACGAAGAATCGAAAACATGATTAACTTCAAAAAATAGGGGTATCAAATTAAGAAAAGAAAATTGAAAGTCACAGAAAGATTTTTTTAAAAAAAGATTCCTGACAAAATTCTAGAAAAACTCGAATTTGCAAAAAAAATTTTAAGGAAAACTGAGTTTCTCTTACAAAACCATTATCATTTATTGGATATTTGAGATAAATATCGTACCAGTAGTGTCTGTTGGCATATCTCGATAGTGTCTAAATATTTAGCTTTCCACTTAGATGACGAATCGTGTAAATAAAGCGAAACGGAAACGGCGGGCCACTTAAAAGTCGTCGTAGCCTCGTTTATTTGTCCCAAAAGCGAGAGAGATCCCAAAGAAATTACAAAATGCCTTGGCGCATAGTCAAGTGCTCTAAATAAAACATTTTCGCGGTATTAATAGAAACATACTAATATTACCGTATGCCATTTTCGTTTCTGCACGACTTCATTTCGAATTCTTCCGTCGGTCGAATTTTCCACTATTTTATATTCTATGCGAAATTATTTGAAGACATTTAATCGAAAATAGTACGTTTCTGATCAAAATCGAAGCAAATTTATTTATAATTTGTGCAAATGTTATGTATTAGAAGTTTGACATAAAAACCCAAAATTACAAGAATAAAAACTAATATAAAAAAAATATTTACTAATCGTAGCACGTACGCCTTTATTTCTGATCATTTTCTATCGTCGCATTCCGAAATCATAACAAGTTCTACTCTTTCATTTTCAATTTTTTTTATTATTATATTATTATTTATTATGTTCTTCTGCAATTAAATATAACAATTTGGTAACAAGGTAATTTTATCAGCTTATTCCTCTGAAGATGAATAGCTTTGCTATCGAAACGCGTTGAAGCAACCTTTGTTATGTTTTATATCCAACGAATTTTGGTGGAACGGACTGGTCCTTGGTTATCTTCAAAAATTGAAATCTCTCTGAAGATGATAGCTTGGCTATCGAAACGCGTTAGAGCAACCTCTGCTGTGTTTTTTAATCCTTTTTGGTTTCAGACGACAAGATTTGTATTTCAATTTTTGAAGATTACCAAATCTTTTCTTCAATTTTAAATTTTGAAATTAAAATTTTTTAACATAACCAAAATATATTATGATATTAGGAAACAATAATTTCAAACAATATCCCGCCAATTTTGAAATGTACAGGGAAAGCAAAATTTCTAGTGAAAAAGTCGAAATTTTGAAAAACTAGGAGTATTTAAAAAAAAATGAAAATAGGAAAAAATCGACATTCTAAGAAATTTTGAAAGAAATGAAAATTTTAAAATATGTCAAAATTTTGAAAAAAGATCGAAATTTCAAGTTAAGTGTTTTTTTTTAAAAAAAAGTAAACATTTTGAAATAAAAGTAGAAAGCAACTTAGACTAACTCATATTTTGTAGATAGAGCTACAAAAATGTGACTTTTGGAAATGTTTCCTTAATTTCGAAATTTCTCCTTTTTTTGAGACTTCGACATTTCTTCTGGGAACTTTTTCCTAGAGAACAATCGCTTCGCTAGGTGGCAGTGTTTCAACTCTTGGTAGTTCAGCTACCTATGATTCACTATACAGGGTGTTACAAAAGTCCGGGTCGCTACTTCAGGAGCATATTCTACACATTAAAATATGAAAAATGTTGAAATACATTTTTTTCTTTAAATTGCCTCCTAACGGAGATATGACCATTTAAAGATGGCGCCCCTAAAGTGGTTTTTTTACTACAAAAAGTTAACGGTTAGTAGCAAAGTCATGAAATTGGGCAAGCAGTTAAAGAATTGGATTAGGCATATTCTCATGTAACATATTTTTTAAATAAGCAGTAGCGTGGTGTGTAGGGGGTTGCCCGCGATTATTTTTTGCAGTAACTTTTTTGTATTGCAATATTTCGACACAAAAGTGCCATAATCGTAAAAAGCAACATTTTTTATACAAAAAAGGTACTCTTTCTCAAAGTCGCTAAAAGTAACCGTTTCCGAGAAAAAGGCGTTTAAATAATCCTATCCCGTCTTCGAAATTCTAACTAATTTGTATAAGAAAAAATAAGTTGGTCATGCAAACTGATCGTAAAGAAAACAATTGTACTTGACAATATCTGCCAGAGATTGACGTTGTGTAACTGATAAAATTTGGTCGTAAGCTGTAAACTTTAGCAGTTTTTGTTGTCAATAGTAAGTGTAGTAGTTTTTTAACTTTTCATTATTTTGATAAAATGGACTATTCAAATCAAGAAATGGCCGATATGCATTTAATGTACGGGCTTGCAAATTGTAATCGTGCTGAAGCAAGACGGCTTTATGCTGAACGTTTTCCTAATAGACACCTACCAGGAGAAAAATTTTTCCAGAAAATTCATGTTCGTTTATGTGAAACAGGAAATTTTGTTTTCAAAGGCGAACGTGTTGGAAGGCCAAACGCAGAAGTTGCTAATTTAGAGGAGCGTGTGCTTCAGCGAGTTGAAGAAGATCCATGTGTCAGCACTAGACAACTTGCTTTAGCCGAAGGAGTAAATCACGTAACTATCTGGCGAATTTTGAAATTTTACCAATTTTACCCCTATCATTTTCAAAGAGTGCAAGGGTTACTTGCTGCTGATTATCCTCCAAGAATAGAATTTTGCAACTGGCTATTGCATAAGATCGCTGAAAATGAGAACTTTCCATCGCTCATATTATTTACGGACGAAGCGGGTTTTACCAGAAACGGGATACTTAACTTTCACAACATGCATCAGTGGCAAGTTGAAAATCCCAATGCAGTTATTCAGTCGAGACATCAGCAACATTTTTCACTTAACATTTGGGGAGGAATAATAGGGGACTCTATAATTGGACCGTTTTTTTTTACCTCATAGGTTAACAGGAGCATCATATAGACATTTTTTGCAAACAGAGTTACCCGTGTTACTTGAAAATGTTCCACTCATAACAAGACAGCGAATGTGGATAATGCACGATGGGGCACCTGCCCATTTTAGTGCAGTTGCTAGGGAATTTTTGAATAACAACTATCATCAACGATGGATAGGTCGAGGAGGTCCGATACCATGGCCAGCTAGGTCTCCTGACCTCAACCCACTCGATTTCTACTTATGGGGACATCTAAAGCAGATCGTCTACTCCACACCAGTTGACAATATCAATGATCTTCGTGAACGAATTGAAAATGGGTTCAACCAGATTCACAATACACCAGGCATTTGCGAAAGAGTAAGAGTTCCCTTAGAAGACGAGCCGAGCAATGTATTGCTGCAGGGGGCAGTAATTTCGAACACTTGCTTTGATTTTTTTTTTTTTCTTAATTTTGTACTATTTTTATATCAATGCAGTTAGTAGTGAATAAATTAGAAATTTGCAAAACGAATTCTAATAAATGCAACAATTTTGTTTAAACGCTTTTTTCTCGGAAACGGTTACTTTTAGCGACTTTGAGAAAGAGTACCTTTTTTGTATAAAAAATGTTGCTTTTTACGATTATGGCACTTTTGTGTCGAAATATTGCAATACAAAAAAGTTACGGCAAAAAATAATCGCGGGCAACCCCCTACACACCACGCTACTGCTTATTTAAAAAATATGTTACATGAGAGAATATGCCTAATCCAATTCTTTAACTGCTTGCCCAATTTCATGACTTTGCTACTAACCGTTAACTTTTTGTAATAAAAAAACCACTTTAGGGGCGCCATCTTTAAATGGTCATATCTCCGTTAGGAGGCAATTTAAAGAAAAAAATGTATTTCAACATTTTTCACATTTTAATGTGTAGAATATGCTCCTGAAGTAGCGGCCCGGACTTTTGTAACACCCTGTATAATGAATCATAGGTAGCTGAACTACCAAGAGTTGAAACACTGCCACCTAGCGAAGCGGTTGTTCTCTAAGAAAAAGTTCCCAGAAGAGATGTCGAAGTCTCAAAAAAAGGAGAAATTTCGAAATTAAGGAAACATTTCCAAAAGTCACATTTTTGTAGCTCTATCTACAAAATATGAGTTTAAAAAAAAATCCAAATTTTCAAGTCAATATTTTTACGAAAAAGTCAAAATTTGTAAAAATTGGAAATTTTGAAATGTCAAAATATCCAAAAGTCGAAATTTTCGAAGAAATTCAAATTTTTCCCAAAAATGGCAATTTTTTTAAAAAAAGGGGGCAAATAATTTTCAAAAACGTCAATGTTTCGAAAAAAAGTCGAATAAAAAAGTTAACATTTTGAAAATGACGCAAATTTTTATAAAAATTGGATTTTTAAAATTCACAAAAAATGACAATTTCGACAAAGTCCTAAATTTGAAAGAATCGAAATTTTGGTGAAAATTCTCAAAATCGCTCAAAATTTTGAAAGAGGATAAAAATTTTGAAAAAAAACAACCTCAAATCTGTCAAAAAAAGTGGAAATTTCGGGAAAATTTGAGAAGTGATTTTTTTTTAATGAAGATTTAAAAAAAAAGGCCAATCCTTCAGAAAAAAATCTAAATAATTGTTCAGAAACGTCAATGTTTCGAGAAAAAGTCGAATAAAAGAGTTTACATTTTGAAAATGACGCAAATTTTTATAAAAATTGGATTTTTAAAATTCACAAAAAATGACAATTTCGACAAAAAGTCCTAAATTTGAAAGAGTCGAAATTTTGATGAAAATTCTCAAAATCATTCAAAATTTTGAAAGAGGATAAAAATTTTGAAAAAAGAAACCTCGAATCTGTCAAAAAAAATGTGGAATTTTCGGAAAATTTTGAGAAGCGATTTTTGTTAATGAAGATTTTGAAAAAAAAGGTCAATCCTTCAGAAAAAAAATCTAAATAATTGTTCAGAAACGTCGATGTTTCGAGAAAAAGTCGAATAAAAAAGTTTACATTTTGAAAATGATATAAATTTTCATAAAAATTGGGTTTTTAAAATTCACAAAAAATGACAATTTCGACAAAAAGTCCCAAATTTGAAAGAGTCGAAATTTTGATGAAAATTCTCAAAATCATTCAAAATTTTGAAAGAGGATAAAAGTTTTGAAAAAAAAACCTCGAATCTGTCAAAAAAAAGTGGAATTTTCGGAAAATTTTGAGAAGTGATTTTTGTTAATGAAGATTTTAAAAAAAAGGTTAATCCTTCAGAAAAAAAATCTAAATAATTGTTCAGAAACGTCAATGTTTCGAGAAAAAGTCGAATAAAAAAGTGTACATTTTGAAAATGATATAAATTTTCATAAAAATTGGATTTTTAAAATTCACAAAAAATGACAATTTCGACAAAAAGTCCTAGATTTGAAAGAGTCGAAATTTTTATGAAAATTCTCAAAATCATTCAAAATTTTGAAAGAGGATAAAAATTTTGAAAAAAAAACCTCAACTCAAATCTGTCAAAAAAAGTGGAAATTTCGGGAAAATTTGAGAAGTGATTTTTTTTTAATGAAGATTTAAAAAAAAGGCCAATCCTTCAGAAAAAAATCTAAATAATTGTTCAGAAACGTCAATGTTTCGAGAAAAAGTCGAATAAAAGAGTTTACATTTTGAAAATGACGCAAATTTTTATAAAATTGGATTTTTAAAATTCACAAAAAATGACAATTTCGACAAAAAGTCCTAAATTTGAAAGAGTCGAAATTTTGATGAAAATTCTCAAAATCATTCAAAATTTTGAAAGAGGATAAAAATTTTGAAAAAAAAACCTCGAATCTGTCAAAAAAATGTGGAATTTTCGGAAAATTTTGAGAAGCGATTTTTTTTAATGAAGATTTTGAAAAAAAGGTCAATCCTTCAGAACAAAAATCTAAATAATTGTTCAGAAACGTCGATGTTTTGAGGAAAACTCTAATAAAAAAGTTTAGATTTTGAAAATTATATAAATTTTCATAAACATTGGATTTTTGAAATTCACAAAAAATGACAATTTCAAGAAAAAGTCCTAAATTTGAAAGAGTCGAAATTTTGGTAAAAATTCTCAAAATCACTCAAAATTTTGAAAGAGGATAAAAGTTTTGAAAAAAAACCTCGAATCTGTCAAAAAAAAGTGGAATTTTCGGAAAATTTTGAGAAGTGATTTTTGTTAATGAAGATTTTAAAAAAAAGGTTAATCCTTCAGAAAAAAAATCTAAATAATTGTTCAGAAACGTCAATGTTTCGAGAAAAAGTCGAATAAAAAAGTGTACATTTTGAAAATGATATAAATTTTCATAAAAATTGGATTTTTAAAATTCACAAAAAATGACAATTTCGACAAAAAGTCCTAGATTTGAAAGAGTCGAAATTTTTATGAAAATTCTCAAAATCATTCAAAATTTTGAAAGAGGATAAAAATTTTGAAAAAAAAACCTCAAATCTGTCAAAAAAAAGTGGAAATTTCGGGAAAATTTGAGAAGTGATTTTTTTTAATGAAGATTTAAAAAAAAAGGCCAATCCTTCAGAAAAAATCTAAATAATTGTTCCGAAACGTCAGGGTTTCGAGAAAAAGTCGAATAAAGGAGTTTACATTTTGAAAAAAGTCGAAATGTTAGTAAAAATTGATTTTTTTTAATTCACAAGAAAATGACAATTTCGACAAAAAATTCGGGTCAAAATTTTGAAAAACATGATGATTCTTAAAAGCACTCAAAAGTTTGAAAAAAGCTCGAAAATTTGAAAAAGAACCTCGAATTTATCAAAAAAAGTGGAACTTTCGAAAAAACTTGAGAAAGTGTTTTATTTAAGTGAATATTTTACACATTTTCACAAAAAAGACCAAGTCTTTAGAAAAAAGGGTAAAATAATTTTCAGAAATGTCAATATTTCGAGTAAAAGTCGAATAAAAAAGTTAAACCATTGAAAAACAGAAATTTTCACAAAGATTGAATTTTCCAAAATTCACAAAAAAATGACAATTTCTACAAAAAGTCCTAAATTTGAAAGAGTCGAAATATTGGAAAAAGTGAAAATGCTTAAAATAACTGAAAATTTTGAAAAAAGATCGAAATTTCGGAAAAAAATCGTCGAATTTGTAGAAAAAAATAGAAACTTCGAAAAAACTTGGGAAAGTTATTTTTTTAAAGTGAAGATTTTGAAAATTTTCACCAAAAAAAGTCAATTCTTCAGAAAGAAAGTCCAAATAATTTTTCAGAAGCGTCAATATTTCAAGAAAAAGTCGAATAAAAAAGTTAAACTTTTGAAAAAGATAGAAATCTCGATAAAAAATTGAAATTTAATTAAGTTGCATTTGAACCTAAAGTTGAAATTTTAAAAGGAAAGTCGAATTAGAAAAAAAATTTACTTAAAAAAATGTGTGTCTTAAGTTTCAATACTAACCCAGTTAATACAAATAACAAAAACAACGAAAATTGTGCCAATAAAACGTTAAAGCATTCAACTTGCAATGAACGATGAACATGAAAGCAAAACAATAAAATAATAATAATAAATAAAATGTCGTTATTACTTCCTGCCAAAACAAAGCAAATCAAGAATGAAATCTTTGGCAAAACAAATGTTGCATTGATACCAAAATCTTGGCATTAAAACGCCCGGAAATAGAATTTAAAAAAAACTGAATGAAATTTGTAACCCTCAGAAGTGGGAAACTTCTTTTAAAATAAAAATATTTCCTTGATTTTAGCATTAAAGTGGTTGTTTAATTGAATTAAGCAGCGTATGTTGATGTTCCATGAAATACTGAAATTCGACCTGAATAAATAAAAGCTTCAAATTGGAATAGATCCAATTTGGTATAACTGATATAAAATAGAGAAAGTTTGTTATATTTTATAACACACTGAGCCGGAATTATCAGTTTATTGTATTTATCTAAAAATGGAACAGACAACATTACATATTATGATGGAAGAATGCAGTTACATTATCATTTTTAGATAACTTATCAGGGAATACAAACATAATTTCCTACTAGCTCCTGATTAACGATTATTCATTATTATATAAAAAATAAATACTGCTTATTTACTTTTCAAATGATTTAAAAACAGAAATGTTTCTTTAAGATGTGTACACAGCGCAAGTGTTTCCTGTTTTTTTGTCTCTTTTTTTTAAACATGAACTGAAAAAGATTCCTATCTCTGTAGATGTAAACATAACTTAGGAATTTCTAGTACCACTTGGGGTGCTTCTGATATCTAAATATGACGAGAATATGAGAAATACCCACTATTTTATGCTATTTTAACCTCCAACTTTATTAACTCATACTCAAGGGACGAAATTGTTAATGTGGATGCAATTAAATAAAAAATAAAGATTGAAACGTCCTACACGGGAATCAAATAAAATGAAACGTCCTATACAGGAATCAAATTAAATGAAACGTCCCACTAAAGGAATTCAACAAAAAACAGTACACAAGGGGATTTTCTGTTTTAAAAAGCTTCCACCCGCTGTTACCCTTCAAAAAAAACACTCACCTTGTTGTGGGGTAAGACGATGAAGGCGCCACCTCCCGCACTTTCCACAATTATAGCTAAAAATTTAGGGTTCACTGCACAAAATGTGGAGTCCCACGAACTCTTACTAACACGAATATTGTCATAACATTGCTCCCGTTTGAGGGCTTGCCCGTAGACGTGGCGAAATTTCGAACTTCTCACCACCCGAAAAGACATCTGAAACCACAAGAAGTAAAACGTACGTTACCCTCTTTTCCAAAATTGGTATTTAGGTTATTTATGTATTAAACTCCCATAGGGCGCGCCACACAGAGTTCAACCATTCAACCACCTCGTTCAATACATACAACGCCTAATCTATTAGAGCTGATAAACCCTATATCGAAGCGAATTAATCATTTCAAATAATACACATAACCTAAAAGTGTTGTGTTTTGAAGGAAATTCCGGGCAACTTACCTTATTATATCAGAATTTGTAACGATAATAAGGCGCGTCTAGACTATTTACAACGTTACTTCACATAAATAAACGTTTTTTAAGTTTAAATTATGTACACGACATATCTAGATCACGAAATTGCTGGATTTTATAAGAAATCCCTTATTTGGTTATGTGAAAATTTTGAAACGTCAAAATTAAAGCGGACGCCCTCTGCTCAAAAGCTTGCCAAACGACGCTTGGCGCCACATTCAAAAACTAATTGTGCGACGACACACGTCTGGGTTTTGTCGTCGAATATTAACCTAATGTGACCTCGTATTTGGGGCTAGTCTTTAACTATATACTTAAGGGGCTAGTTGTTGTGTGGTATCTGAAGATGAATAGTGATAATGGTTGTATTCTTAAATAATTCTTTGGAATATTACCGAAAATCTATGAAAACTGTTCGTGTGAACTTAATCTATGGTGTGAACGTTATCTCGTAAAAAAAGTAGCTTTAAAGAGTCCATCTTACTCCCTAACTTTATTTAATAAATTGTGACGACATTTTTTACATGTTTTGCATATTTTAACGCTCCACCGAAGGTCAATTTCTAAGAATTTGTAAATAATACCCAGGTGACCACAGAACATATATTAAACAGGTAACCAACAATTTTTTGTAATGTCAAGTTGCATAGGGAAAGTATTATGTTTTTTTCAATTTATTTAACATTTCTTCGGCCCAGTTTGGAAATATTTAAATTTTTATGGTTTGTTGACAATTTTATAAACAGTTTTTGAAATGCGACTACGTGATATTTAAATTTATTGAAAACGTCACTTCATGATAGTCTACAAATTAAAAGGTTAGTTTATTTTACATTATTCCTATTCTATGTAAAATAAACTAACCTTTTAATTTTTAATTTTTTTTTTATTTTTCATTATTCCTATTCTATGTAAAATAAACTAACCTTTTAATTTGTAGACTATCATGAAGTGACGTTTTCAATAAATTTAAATATCACGTAGTCGCATTTCAAAAACTGTTTATAAAATTGTCAACAAACCATAAAAATTTAAATATTTCCAAACTGGGCCGAAGAAATGTTAAATAAATTGAAAAAAACATAATATTTCCGGTCAATAAGGGTCTACCATGAAGAATAAGGGAAAGTATTGTTAAGCTGTATAACTATGGTCTCTGTGTATTACTAAAACGATAATTTGTTGGAAGAAGTGAATTTGCGTCAAAAACTGAACAAATAAGGCACACATTATTTAATTCAAATGTTGAGAATTACGAAAGTACGAACGCATAGAAATCGATATAAAAAAAATTGTTTAGAAATTTCGAGTTATTGGAGTTTAAAGTGGTACAGTGTTGTGACATGTCGTGTGGTAGCATTGACATTTCTTATTGGTTTCTATGTTCTTAAAATCGTAACTTAAATGTCATTAAATATTTTGCTTTCTTGTCGGTTTGTTGAGTGATTCTTTTATATTTGAGGTCAATTGCAGCTAAAAATTATTAAATTGTAAGTGATAGTAGTAAAAGTAATATGGAAAACATCTATTCCTATTATTTCTGCCAAACAACCCGTGAAATATAGGCAACACAGCCTATGTATAGGGATGCAACGATATATCGGTTGACCGATATTATCAATAATATCGAAGCCAAAATATCGATATTTATATCGATATTATAACATAATCGATATGATATTATCGATATTGCCCAATAGTCGATACCAATTGTTCAATCGTCGCCAATGATGCATAGAAATGTGGAGATCGAGGACCTTTTTTTTAGGTCACCAAAAATAATATGCCCGAAATACGTATAAATTTCTAACAGTGGAGCCCGTTTACAATTTTTTTTGTTAATTCCCAAAATATCGATTATCGATAAAAAAATGTTCGACAATGTTAATCGATATTTGTCTGCTGTCATTATTTATATCGATATTTTTATCAATATTAAAATTAGGGAGTCCTATAAGGAGATGCATCGGTAACGTAATTTGTCGAATGAAAATGGGACTGATTTCCATCCACTGACATCAGCGGTCTCTGTTATGTATTACCAGTAAGTATTGTGCGAAAATTGTAAACTGAGAGCTTAAATTCTACCTACTGATAGCAGTGGATGGTGGTAGTCGTAGGTACAATGTATCCAATCGATCACATCAGTGTGCTGTTAATCTTTTCTTGGGCTTTTCCAAGGAAAACGTCTGTAGAACATCCTTTATTCATCTTTTAGTCAAGAAGGAGCGTTCACTGTTGAAGTTGAAACTACTTCAATTCATTAGATGTACGTTTTAACTACTCGTTTTGCAATGTTTGACCTACGAATAACGATAAAATCTAAAGCACTGAACTAAATACTGTGGCTTGTGATTAAGTCCAAAGAAGGTTTCACCCCTTTACAAAATCGGGAATTAAATAAATAATTACGCGCTACGTATTTCGCCAGCAGAACTGGCGTTTTCAAGCGTACTAATCTAAAAAGATTAGCAAGATTTGCTTTTTGGAAAACGCAGTCAAATCGATTTGATTTTTGGAAAACGCATTCAAATCGATTTGAATCTCAATGTAGATGACGTCGATGCATCTTTTGCCAATCTTTTTAGATTAGTACGCTTGAAAATGCCAGTTCAGCTGGCGAAATACGTATCGCGTAATTATTTATTTAATTGCCGATGTGGTAAAGGGGTGAAACCTTCTTTGGACCTACGATAAAATAGAATTATGTGGTGCATGGTTTGCGGATTAATAGATGACGTTGTGAACAGTGGAAGGTTTTCAATCCCATTTTAAAAGTACGGCGTAACGCAACCTTACCTTCTAGATAACCATAATTAAATTTACCTTGCATCCCTACGTGTGTACTATGTACAATAGTTTTCTAATATAGTGTACTCCTGTCATTGTTTTGTCATGTTTACGCAGAGACTATCCAGTTTCTCTATGTGTTTACGTATGTTCCTTACTTGATCGACAAACAGGTAAACAAACATAACCTTAAAAAATATTTTATTGATTTGATGTTACAATGGAAGAAAAATCTTTTATTATTAAATCCTAATTTCAAAAAGCACAAAAAAGCAATAGTGAATGGATCTCTTCGATTCCCTGATAATACGGCAGAATTTTTATATCAATTTGGTGATTACGAATCAACCTAGGAACATACGTGAAAGTGTCAAAAAATGACAGCAGCACAGGTTAGAAAGCTTTTTGTACACACGATTCAATTTTAGATAATAATAAAGGTATCAATCATCATAATGTTTACGCGCGAAGGCACCTTTGGTTCTAGTGATTTTTTTTTAGTAACTTTTCTAAAGGGTAATTTAATACTTCATACGGATTTATCTAAAATGGACTATTCATTAACGTACAGCACCTCTTCCGCCCGGTGACTTAGGAATTTTGACGACCCAAAAAAACGTTCTCAATGATTTGTAGCTTCAGCTTTAACATTTTTGACGACAAAGAGCTGCAGTACCTCCACCACAAACCACTAACAATTGTGACCTCCTCGGCTTGATAACTAAAAAAAAACTCCTCAATGCCTTTACTCCGAGGCTTCAAATTTTGGCGACCAAAAAATAAAGGTCCTCAACACAATTAAATTTTCCGTAAAAATTCTTAGTCCATCATAAATTAACACTACATTTACCTTTTATATTCGATCTTTTAAAATTATCCTACAAATAAACATTATCGTACGAAAGCTATGATTATGGTATAAAATGATAATTATCCTACACCTGGCAACACTGATTTGTGACTATTTTATACTCTATGGTTAGATTAGGCAGATGACAGTTGTGTTCCGTACAATATTAACAGGTGGTAGTAGGATGCGTTCGGTAACTTTCAACAAAAATTTCGACTTTTTTCTCAAAATTTCGAGGGTAAAGATGCAATTTCGAGCAAAATATCGAAATTTCAAGAAAAAAAAGTCGAAATTCTGGGTTTGTAGCAGAAAATTGCCTTTTTTTAAAAATAAATTGTCATTAATTTCTCGAATTCCTACGAAAGCGTAGAAAGGACATTAATTTTCTTAAAAATTAGAAATGTTGACTCTAAATATCAAAATTCAAGTTGAAATTTCGAGCAAAAAATCAAAATTTCAAGAAAAAAAAAAGTCGAAATTCTAGGTTTATAGCAGAAAATTGCAATTTTTTTAAAATAAATTGTCATTAATTTCTCGAATTCCTACGAAAGCGTAGAAAGGACATTAATTTTCTTAAAAATTAGAAATGTTGACTCTAAATTTCAAAATTCAAGACGAAATTTTAAGTTTAAAGTCGGAATTTTCACTATATAACCTCGAAATTTTTATATTCTATGGTTAGGAACAGACGACAGTTGCGCCACACCACCAACCTCTTCCCAACAATATTATCAGTTGGCAGTGGAGTACGTTCAGTAATTTCAATTTTTAACTACCACAATTTCAACTTTTTTCGACTTAAATATCGAAATTTCGACTCTAACCATGGAATTTCGAGAAAAAAGTCGTAATTTCGAGCTGAAAGTCGAAATTCTGGGTTTATAGCAGATAAATTGCAATTTTTTAAAAATAAATTTTCATTAATTTCTCGAATTCCTACGAAGGCGTAGAAAGGACATTAATTTTCTTAAAAATTAGAAATTTCAAAATTCAAGTCGAAATTTCGAGTTTAAAGTCGAAATTTTCACTATATAATCCCGAAATTTTCATATTCTATGGTTAGGAATAGATGACAGTTGTTCCACACCACAAACCTCTTCCCAACAATATTAACAGTTGGCATTAGAGTACGTTCGGTAATTTCAATTTTTAATTACCACAATTTCATCTTTTTACTCGAAATTTCGATGTTCAAGTCGAAATTTCGAGATTAAAGTTGAAATTTCGACTCTAACCTCGGAATTTCGACTATAACCTCGGAATTTCGACTCTAACCTCGGAATTTCGACTCTAACCTCGGAATTTCGAGAAAAAAGTCGTAATTTCGAGTTTAAAGTCGAAATTTGAAGATTAAAGTTGGAATTTCGAGAAAAAAAAAGAAATTTCCACTTCAAGGTGGAAATTTCGTGCGTTTGCCAAAATATCATGGTTTTTAATTTTGATTTTTCTTGTTTGGAAGATCTAAACTTTCGGAATATGTTGACTTTTATTCATAAATTCGACTTTTTAAAATGTTGATTTTTTCTCGAAATGTTGACATTTTTATCATATTCCATATTTAGAGTCAAAAATAAAAAGGTTATAGGGCTGCACCTCTTGTGAACTGTCCTGAAATTCTTTTATCGGGCCTGAATGTAGTTTTGGAATGTTTAAAAATTCTAAACCTCAAAATTGTAGAATTTTCACCTTTTATGTGTCCACGTTTTTGTAAATTTAAATTTTTTGGAAAATTCAACTGTAATATTTTAAAAATAATCAGTTTTAATATATTTTGAAAGTCTCCTTTTCTGGAAAAGTGCAGCTGATCGTTCTAGTTTTGAATTTTTTAGAAAATTTCGACCGTTTCTGAAAGGATATTTCGAAAACACTAACAATCAAGTAAAAGAGCAAATTCACATTCAAAAGCATGTATTAAAAAATTATCATATACATAAATGCATATTTTATAAACCATCCATAACAAAACATAAAAAATGACATTTTTAATGATGTACTATTGTTTCGAGTATAAAAATTAAACATCGTTCACACTTTGGTATGCACAACACAACAATAAATAAATTTTCAAGTCTTATAGAGCGCAACATAATTTATAAACAGAATAGTTCCTAATAACGCCAAACACCTAAATGTTAACGTAAGTGGTTATTCCATTTATAGATTTCTTAAAACGAATAGCAAAATTTGACAAATGTGTCATGTCCAAATTACATATACAGTAATGCCTGCTTATAATGAACCCAAAGGGACAGAAAAAATGTGTTCTTTATAAGCGTAGCCTCATAATAAACGATAAATGCTAATTAATATACGTATATTAATACTTTAATCTGTACCTTACAAATTGGTTCAGTATAAACGAAGTTTGTAATAAGAGTGTTCACTATAAGCAAACATTACTGTATAATATACATGTATACAAAGTACAAAAAAATTGAAATAAATAAGAACGACTTAAAGAGAGACATATGGATCAAAATTAAATTAAATTCTGCAATTTAACATAACAAAATTTGAGTATATCTTCGGTAAAAGACAAACAGTTGAATATTGTATCAATACATTACTTAACACATATTTTGCCACAATTATGTTTAGAAAATTCTTACGAATATTTACAAATTATCAATTACACAAAAACACATATTTATATAAATAAGAATCGCCTAAGGTAGCCTTACTTTCTATAAAAATGTGACTAATTCATATCATTAACTTTGCCAGAGGAAATACACCTGAATATGTCAATTTGAATCCTCAAGAGAATTTTATTTACCAACAGGAGGCATAAAAATTAAAAAAAAATCAAATCTTGCATTGTTTTTACCAATTATTCAGTCTTACTTCCAAATTTGTTGAAAGCTGCTTGACTTAGAATTAGAGAAAATTTGAAATAATTACATCTAATCACTACAATATACCGTAAAAAAATTCTTTTCTCGGACAAGTGTGATTATATCACAGTGTTTCTTAAAGCAAACATATATTTTTCACTAAAAAAAATATAATATTGCTTCAGTTCGCAAACTTTGTTTCTTAACCTACTGATTAGTGTGAATTTTTAAATAAAAGCACAATTGTGGAAACAATCCATCATCGGTACCAAATCGAGTTAAAAACATTCTAAGCTAAGTGAAAAGTGGTAGATTGTGAAAATGGTACCCCCGCCTTCCGGTAGCGGCCAAATAAATGTAAACTACGTGATATGCCCCTGGCACAAAACATATAAACCCGGCTAGCAAAAATACGATGCCCTGCAGACTGTTGTGAGGTTCTGCCAAACTAATCGCCCCCTGTGGCAATCAAACCCATACCGATTATCAACAGGGTGGTGGCGGCGAGCACCATCCGCCAATTCTCTCGCACTTTCGGGTGCTTGAAGCACGATCTGTGGAGATTTTCTTGACTCGACGTGTCATAGTAGTCTTGGATAAGGGAGTCACTATCTCTAGAAGCATCGTTGCCCACCTTGTAGTTCCTACAAAAGCAAATCTCGTCAATTTTTCACTTTGAAATTTATTCACAATGTTTCGATGAAAGCTGAAATGTTATTGACTGCCAACATTTTTATCCAGATTCACTTCCCAAAATCTAGATTCTACTCTAGTTGATCCTATTATCATCAATTTTATGATGAAGCGAATATTTCGATTTTTTCCATCACTTTCATTTATAAAGATCCTAATTTAAACTTTATTCGCAATTTCGTAAATTCAGTATTTTGATTTGTTCTTTTGGTATTTTAGGTTCACAGTAAACTGTCAGCAATTGTAATTTCGAATTTAAATTCGAACTGTTCAGGATAAAGCCAAAATTACAGTACAAGAAACCTTCGGAATTCATTAGTCCAAAATTTCTTTTACTTTCAAATTTCTTCTACTGTTGGCTTTACAACATGTTTTCTACTTATCGTCAGTATGAGCTTAAAATTTTGACTCTTCTATCGAACGTTAGGTTATACACATGAATCTACCAACAATTTAACAAAAAATCAAAACACAGTTAATAATTTATCACCTGATTTAAGAAAAACTAATTATAAGTACTGACCTTAAATAGCTTCAAACCACAAGTCAATAAAAAAGCTCAATAAAATAGGAGCATTAAAATTTCAGAACTGACCAACTACTCAAGTTTATTTTTATTCAACTTTCACCGATTTAATAAGCAATTGACGCCCCTAGCTGGCGCTTAATGATGTATGGCAGCAACAACTTAACCAAAGGCCGAAAACACTAAAACTAAGGGCCGAAACAAAACTAAGGGCCGAAACAAAACTAAGGGCCGAAACAAAACTAATGGCCGAAACCGCTAAAACTAAGGGCCGAAAACCACTAAAACTAAGGGCCTAAAACACCAAAACGTAAAGGACGAATCTTGTTCTCAAAGAAAAGCCTCACCTGCCATTCTCCACCTTAATATCTGTAAGCTCGCCCCCTATGCTAGACCTAGACGTTGGAGATCGGGGTATCGTCGAGCCGTAAACCCTAATAGCCTCATCCGTTTCTTCCTCGAAGGCATCGTCGATGGAAAACCTCTTTAACTTTCCATTTGTGTTAGAAAATTGAGTTGACATTTCCCAAAAACTGAGGTTAACGTCTATCACTTGGTCCACCCACAGGCATTTAACGCTCAAGTCATTTTAACAATCTCAACCAAATAGGTACCGAAATTTATCGCTAAGTAAACAAATTTTCGTATTTAATTCCAAAATACCAGTGGACAAAAGATTATTATTATTTTGATAGAGATAAGATGTCAAACACAAAATGTCAAATGTCAATCTAATGTCGTGTTTATGACAGGCAGTGTTGCCAAACAAAGAATTTGGAATGTGGTAGATATTTGTACAATAAGGAATAGTTCACTGCCGTTGATTGATTAATTAAATCAATCAACGAATAGGCGGCAAATTTGAAACAGATACATAACTGTTGGGACTTATTTTGATATTTTCAAACAAAGGACAGAGAAACCATCGTAGGGATGTCGATTTCTTTTTAAAATAATCGATTTTTGAATCGATTCAAATCGTACGCAAAAGAATCGATTCCCGATTAAATTAGGTGCTGAAAGATCGATTTCCAATTAATCCCCTTGGTGACATTTTTAAACATTTCTAATAAAAGAAAACTTGAATGATAATGATGAATTGGCGTCATATCTCCTATATCAAAAATATCAACTTTAAGTGATACAAAGATTAAAATATTGGGACAAAGCATTCAAAAAAGGAAATACGTAATAATTTATACGCAACGCAAATCTTAAAGAAAATGGCGTCACTATTATGTCCAAATTGGGGTTGACAGTTGGGCTTATTTATTATATTCTATGCTTTGTATGTTTTTTGTAAATATATATGTTTTGTGTTTGTAAATAACTGCAAGTTGATGAAGTGAGGTTAGTGTTTACGAGTGTGATTTTGTGTTTTTTATGGATTTTCGGTGTAATTTTAAAATAAATGGACAAAATAAATACGTTCATTTAACAATCGAAGAAATAAAATATCAGTCACCAAACACACTGAAAACTGACAGAATAACAGTCCAGAGGAACAAACAATGATGGCGCCACAGTTATGTTTCCTATTCAGTCAACGACGTAATAAATAAAAAGAAATGTTAATGCTGCCATCTGTGGGCTTATTAACGTAGCTATTGCTAGTAAATGGAAGTGGAGAATAACATAACGACATAAATACACTTACATAAAAAATACATTATCGTCATTAATATACAGTGACCTGCATGTCAGGTAAGTCGATCCGATTCTTAGGATTTTTGAATCGTTTATTAGATCGAACTTATATTTGAGATCGATCTAAAAAATCGACCTTGAGACTTGAAAAAATCGATTTTTAGATTAATCGATCTCAGATCGACATTCCTAAACCATCACCCTCTCTGGAAGTTTTGTGTCTGGAAGAAGCAATTACCAGTTTAAGAATTATGTTGCAATGTATCTAAATAAATAAAAGTGTCTACTTTAAATTTCGACTTTTCATAGTCTATGTTCTTTAATACTGGACTTTTAACATCGATGTTCTTTAACAACAAATTTTAGCATCCATGTTCTTTAAGATGTGGCATCTTACTGTTACGCGACGTAAATAATGCACACTAATATAGTAGAATTTAATTTATTCTAACCTACTACATTATAATTAACTAGAACTATTAACAAATAAAATGTCTGATCGTGAATTTCAGTTCGACACGTGAAACTTTCACGAGTCGAAATCATAGATAGAGTCTTGCGTCGTTCCAAGTGTCAACCGTCATACTTGTCAGCTGTCACTTCACCGGTCCTGCAGTGTTGCCGCTCCTCCAGCGCTGGAAGCTAACGGATCTGTGGCGGATGGTTCTATGAGTTCTGTCTATACGCCACAAAGATTAACTTTTAACCTCAATATTCCAAAACGTCAATAGATAAAGAAAATACAAAGGCGTAGAACTACAAAGACGTAATGACATCAGTTAATTTATTTTTTAGAAATTACGAGTATAATACGGAGGCGTAGAAAATGCATCGATTAAAAAAAACTGTTTTTATTTAGAAATTTCTAATTTTTTCTCGAAATATGGACTTTTTCTTCGAAATTTCGAGGTTAAAATCGAAATTTCAATTTAAGACTCGAAATTTCGCCTTTTTTCTCAAAATTTCGACTTTAATCTCAGAATTTAGACTTTAATCTCAGAATTTAGACTTTAAACTCAAAATAAGGACTTTTTCCGAGATTAAAGTTAAAATTTTCAGAATTTTAGGTATTTTGATGTTTAACTCGAAATTTTGATTTTTTTCCGAGATTACAGTCGAAATTTTAAGTTAAATCTCGAAATGTTGACTTTTTTCTCGAAATTTCGACTTAAATATCGAAATTGTGAGAAAAAAAGTCGAAATTTTGGTAATAATAAACTGAAATTACTGAACGCACCCTACTGTCAACTGTCAATATTGTTGGGAAAGCGTGTGGTGGGGGACTACTTTTTTCTCGAAATTTCGATATTAAAATCGAAATTTCGACTTTAAACTCGAAATTTCGCCTTTTTTTATCAACATTTCGACTTTAATCTCAGAATTTAGACTTTAAACTCAAAATTTCGACTTTTTCCGAGATTAAAGTCAAAATTTCGAGAATTTAAGGAATTTTGATGTTCAACTCGAAATTTCGAATTTTTTTTCCGTGATTACAGTCGAAACTTTAAGTTCAATCTCGAAATTTTGACCTTTTTCTCGAAATTTGGACTTTAATATCGAAATTTCGGGAAAAAAAGTCGAAATTTTGGTTATTATAAACAGAAGTTACTGAACGCACCCTACTGTCAACTGTCAATATTGTTGGGAAAGGGAGTGGTGGGGGACAACTGTCATTGGTCTAACTTAACCATAGCATATTTGTATTACATATGCGAACCATAGAGGATAGAAATTTCGAGAAAAAACTCGAAGGTTCGAAATTAAAATCGAAATTTTGAGAAAAAAGTCAAAATTTCGAGATTGAACTTGAAATTTCTAATTAAAAAAAAATTAAAGTCCTTTCACGTCTTCCTAGTTGAAAGTCGAAATGTCAACTTTTTTCTCGAAATTTTGTGATTGGAATCGAAATTTTAAGATTAATATCCGAAATTTTAACTCTAACCTCGAAATTTTGCCTTGTCTCGAAATTTCGATGTCAAAGTCGACTCTTTTCTCGAAATTCCTTGGTTAAATCCTCGAATTAAGAATTCAAATGCAGGTACCGGAATGAACGCATTTCTACGAAAAGTAAAATTTACTCGGAAATCCGTGCGTGTGCAGCTAGCAAGTGAATCGTGATTCCGTGCGTGTGCAACCAGCGAGTGACTCGTGCGTGTGCGGCCCGGCATTAACAATCAAATTCGGTAAATCTGCCGCCGAAACGGTAGATCTGGCATCGCCGAGTTCACCTCGTTTTTGATAGAGCGCAAGTCAACCAATTTTTTTAATTTCGCCCAACACCTAATTATAAATTGATAACAACGCTATTAAAAAATAACATAGTTAATTTATTCGCCTGTTACATACGTATTCACGTCCACGTACGAAAGTGGGGTGATTACATAACAGAACTGGTTATTCCGAGCCGACGCGAGACCATCGTTTGACATCATCGTGGGCGAATTGACAGTCTTTTAAACATGGACGACGTGTCACCGCAGGTGTAGTGATTGTTAAAAAGTGATTATTTTGTTGCTAAAACCATGGGGGACGGCGTAACAGCGAAATCGAGTTCATCGGCGAACGAGCCCGCCATGAAAGGTTGGCTTTTCAAATGGACTAACTACTTGAAAGGGTACCAACGGCGTTGGTTTGTGCTTCAAAATGGACATCTGTCATATTACAGGTAAATTGTTATTTTATCGTTTGATTAATTAGATTTGTGAATCTTAGAAGGCCTGGTTAGGCTGTCGCGTTAGTCTATTTTTTCTACGCGATTCTTCTAGAGCGCTTCAGCGAAATCTGCTGCATGCTAGCTTAGATTTTCTTGGCATATAGTATTGTATTGAAACTTTGTTTATATAATGATCTGAATTAGAGATATTTTTGACCAGTCATCTGCTTATAAATCTAGTTTTCCATGAAGGAATCACTTCCGACTTAAGTGACATTGAATACAACTTCTTGCGCGCCTACTAGAATTCAAATTTCCGATAATGTCAATTAATAGGCTTCATTTTGATGCTTGCGATTTTTAGACGTTTAATCGCAGATATTAGGATTTTGTTTGGAAATTAAAGTAGTGTTGGGTATATCTTGTAGTTGTTATTTTTATTTTTTTATTTTATTAATTGAATAAACGGTCAATATTGTTGTGCAGGGCAGAACACAATGGTGCGATACCGACATTAGCAATTAGAAGGAGAAGAAAATTTAAACATGGGTGAGTAAAAAGAGCCCTGCACAACAAGTTTTTTTTACCCATCATTCATTCTCCCAATTATTCGCTTTTTTAACCCAACCAATTATATGTTTTTATTTTGTTTCTAATTGCTTTAAAATTATGTTACGATATCAATAAAATGGGATTTTCAAGGTTAAGCGTATGTCAAACTGTCAAAGCAAAGCTTATATTTATTAATTAGCAGGTGCCTGGACTCATTACGGGGTTTCAGATGATGAATGAGAAATATGATTAAAACATTTTATTGGATGGATGAAAGTTTTGGAAAATAACAACTCGTAAGAAATATTTTTTTAATTTTACGGGTCGCAAAGATCGAAACCGACAAGTACTGACAACGGCGCTCTTTTATCCTACAACTACCGTGTGTACAAGTTTTCCCATCTAGTTTGCTGCTGTCATTTTTTGTCATGTTTACTTGTGTTCCTAATTTGATCGATATTTTAAACAGACAAGTAAACAAACATAACCTTAAAAAAGATATTTTATTGATTTGATTTTACATTGGGAGGACGATATACTTATTAAGAAGTATACGGGGAGAACAATCTTCTATTGTTGAATCCTACTTACGCCTAAAAACGCAATAGTGAATAAGTAAATGACCTCTTCTATTCCTGATTCTACTGCAGAATTTGACGTCAAAGTTAAATGTCATTTTGGCGAGTACGAATCCAAAAAGGAACAACGTGAAGATGCCAAAAAATGACACCTAGCATACTAAATGGAAAACTTTCTGAACACTTGATAGGTAGATAGCGCTCAAGGTCAAAATCTGCCTTTCATTTCCGATAGTTGATTAATTTTATGGCCCATTTTTTGCGGAACTGTTATAATGTCAATGTTACGGTTTTAGTAACTAGTAATAGCGATATTAGGAAGACTGCATTCGTACGCAATTCTGGTTATATTTTGAATCAGGAATTCGGGATAGGAATGAACGCGCGAAACGTCAGAAACTCAGGCGTGTGCGGCCGGCCTTAGCCGCTTGTAAACTAGCTAATTTTTAAATAATTAGATGGCGCTTTAATCATCAAGCGCTATTCAAAAACAAGACCGTCTGTGGTCGCGATGTTGCCATTGTCAAATATAATTCCCATTTTTTAGGCAATTTATTGACGGGAGGAAGTTGAGGTTAGAATAATATATTTTTTTAAACTGTAGAAAAATTAATTTAATAATAAAACAATTTAAGAAGGAAAAACTGAAAGAATTTGCAATCTTCAACTTTTAACTTGAAGTATCCATTTTTTTCTCTAACTTTCGACTTTATCCCGATATTTCGATTTTAATCTCACAAGTTCGATTTTAACCTCGATATTTTGACTTTAACCCTGATATTTTGTCTTTGACCTAGATATTTTGACTTTAACCTCGATGTTTTGACTCTAACCTCGAAATTTTGATTTTTATCTCGAAAATTCGACTTTAAATTGGACATTTGGACTCTAATCTCGAAATTTCGATTTTAACCTCAAAATTTTGATTTTAACCTTAAAATTTCGACGTTAACCTCAAAATTTCAATTTCAACTTCGCAGTTTCGATGTCAACATGGAAATTTCGATTTTAAATAAGTTTAAACCTTTTTTTTTGAAATTTCTAGTTGAATCTTGTAATTTTTATGTTATCGGTATTATTTATTTTTAAAAATTTGAATTTTAATCTCGAAATACCGATTTTCACCTTGGAATTTTGACTTTGATCTCGAAAATTCGACTTTAAATTGGACATTTCGACTCTAACCTCGAAATTACGATTTTAACCTCAAAATTTCGATTTTAACCTCAAAATTTCGATTTTAACCTCAAAATTTCGATTTTAACCTCAAAATTTCGACATTAACCTCAAAATTTCAATTTCAACTTCGCAGTTTCGATGTCAACATGGAAATTTCGATTTTAAATAAGTTTAAACTTTTTTTTCTTGAAATTTCAAGTTCAATCTTGTAATTTTGATGTTATCGGTATTATTTATTTTTAAAACTTTGGAAATTTGGATTTTAATCTCGAAATATCGATTTTAACCTTGGAATTTTGACTTTGATCTCGATAATTCGACTTTAAATTGGACATTTCTACTTTAACCTCGAAATTTCGATTTTAACCTCAAAATTTCGATTTTAACCTCAAAATTTCGACATTAATCTTAAAATTTCAATTTCAACTTCGCAGTTTCGATGTCAACATGCAAATTTCGATTTTAAATAAGTTTAAACTTTTTTTTCTTGAAATTTCTAATTGAATCTTGTAATTTTTATGTTATCGGTATTATTTATTTTTAAAAATTTGGAAATTTGGATTTTAATCTCGAAATATCGATTTTAACCTTGGAATTTTGACTTTGATCTCGAAAATTCGACTTTAAATTGGACATTTCGACTCTAACCTCGAAATTTCGATTTTAACCTCAAAATTTCGATTTTAACCTCAAAATTTCGATTTCAACCTCAAAATTTCGATTTCAACCTCAAAATTTCGATTTCAACCTCAATAGTTCGACATTAACCTCAAAATTTCGATTTCAACCTCACAGTTTCGATTTTAACATAAACATTTCGTTTTTAAATAATTTACATTTTTTTCTTGAAATTTCGAGTTTGAATCTTGTAATTTCTATGTTTTCAGTATTATTTATTTTTAAAAATTCCTTTTTCTGACTAAGAAAAATCTGATTTATTACTATTATTACATATTTGAGTTATTTTTTACATTCTACATTTTTTTCAAGAATTTCTTTTATCTGCAATTCTGCAAAATTGCATCTTTTTGTTTGAAAATTGGGTTTTTTCTGAAATATTCTCTGTTTTTACTCGAAAATCCCATTTTCAAACTGAAAATGTTAATTTAATCGTTAATTTTGAATTTTAATTAGTGGAAGTCACTCTCTTGGAAGAAAGTTTGACTTTTTTCTCAAAACGTTTAGTTTGCATTTTTTTTTTCTTTAACTTAACCTCGAAATTTCGAATTTAACTCGATTTGTTTACATATTCTGAATTTTCTCTTGAAATCTTGAACTTTTTCGAAAAATCCAAGCTCACACGTTCGTCGTTTTTTTTTTGCAAAATTTCGACTTTAGGTTCGAAAATGTCGATCTTTTTCTTGAAATTTGAAGGAAATGTTTGTTCAGAAATTTTTTTTTATCTTGACTTTTTCTCAAAATTGTGAGCTGACAGAGTTTCGATTTTTTCTGTGTTTCTATTTAATTATCGCCACGTGAGTGAATCAATGATCAATGAATTTATGGCCTCCTTGGGAGATCATGTCACGAAAGTTAAAGAGCTTTCTCCAAAAAGGTAGTCGGTGGACGGTCAACGGCGACGACAGATCCAAGAAGGTTCCCCGTGACCTATTTGGCAATTTTATAGAGCGAGTGGGTCGAATAAGTAATGTTCTATCGGATTCGGTAGATAAACTCGAAATTTCGCTTACGAAGGCGTAGAAAGGACATCAATTAAAAAAATATTTTAGGAAATTGTGAATTTTTGCTGGAAATTTCGACTTTTTTCTCGAAATTTCGACTTTTTTCTCGAAATTTCGACTTTTTTCTCGAAATTTCGACTTTTTCTGTTTTTCTCTTGTAAATTGATTTCTCTGTTTGGATCATTTCATTTTCGAATTTCGATTTCGACTTACTCAGATTCTTTTTCTCGAGATTGCTTAAATTCGAAATTCGACTTTGATCATATTCGAGATAATTTCATCGAAGATTTACGAGCTTTAAATTCGAAATTTCGATTTTTGAATTCATAATTTCGAGAGAAAAATCGAAATTTCGAGTTGAATTCGAAATTTGACTTTTTTTGCAATTTGGACTTTAACCTCGAGATTTCGACTTTTTTCTTCGAATTCGAATTTGATTATAATTTCGAAAAAAATCGACTTTCGACTTAATCGAATTTGACTTGAGTCATAATTTCGAGAGAAAAATCGAAATTTCAGGTTGAATTCGAAATTTCGACTTTTCTGTTGCAATTTGGACTTTAACCTCGAGATTTCGACTTTTTTCTCGAGATTTCGGCTTGAAATTCGAAATTTCGACTTTGAATTCATAATTTCGAGATAAAAATCGAAATAACGGCTTTAAATTCGAAATTTCGACTTTGAATTCATAACTTCGAGAGAAAAATGGAAATTTCGAGGTTGAATTCGAAATTTTGATTTTTTTTTGCAATTTGGACTTTAACCTCGAGATTTCGACTTTTTTCTCGAAATTTCGAATTTGAATTCATAATTTCGAGAAAAAAATCGAACTTTCGACTTTAAATTCGAAATTTCGACTTTGAATTCATAACTTCGAGAGAAAAATCGAAATTTCGAATTTGAATTCGAAATTTTGATATTGTTTTTTGCAATTTGGACTTTAACTTCGAGATTTGGAGTTTTTTCTCGAAATTTCGACTTTAAATTCGAAATTTCGAATTTGAATTCATAATTTCGAGAAAAAAACCGAACTTTCGACTTTAAATTCGAAATTTTGACTTTGAACTCATAATTTCGAGAGACAAATCGAAATTTCGACGTTGAATTCGAAATTTCGACTTTTTTGTTGCAATTTGGACTTTAAATTCGAAATTCCGACTTTGAATTCATAATTTCGAGAGAAAAATCGAAATTTTGACGTTGAATTCGAAATTTCGACTTTTTTGTTGCAATTTGAACTTTAACCTCGAGATTCCGACTTTTTTCTCGAAATTTCGACTTTTTTCTCGAGATTTCGATTTTAAATTCGAAATTTCGACTTTGAATTCATAATTTCGAGAGAAAAATCGAAATTTCGACGTTGAATTCGTAATTTCGACTTTTTTGTTTCAATTTGGACTTTAACCTCGAGATTTCGACTTTTTTCTCGAGATTTCGACTTTGAATTCATAATTTGGAAAGAAAAATCGAAATTTTGACTTTTTCGTTGCAATTTGGACCTTAACCTCGAGATTTCGAGTTTTATTCTAAATTTTGAATTTTTTTCTTGAAATTTCGACTTTAATCTCGGAATTTCGACCTTAATCTCGAAATTTCGACTCAAATCTGGAAATGTCGACCTTTTTCTCTAAATTTCGAGGTTAATGTCGAAATTTCTATATTCTATGATTAAGTTAGGCAGATGACAGTTGCATCCCACCACTCCTCTTTCCCAACAATATTGACAGTAGCAGTAGGGTGCGTTCAGTAGGTTTTATTTTTAATTACCATCATTTCGAGAAAAAAGTCGAAATTTCAAGAAAAAGTCGAAATTTCCCAAAATATATTTTTATTCGATATCTTTTCAATGGAAGTTTCGACCTTTTTCTCGAAATTTCGAGGTTAATGTCGAAATTTCTATATTCTACGATTAACTTAGGCAGATGACAGTTGCGTCCAACTACTCCTCTTTCCCAACAATATTGACAGTAGTAGTAGGGTGCGTCCAGTAGTTTTTAGTTTTAATTACCAGAATTTCGAGAAAAAAGTCGAAATTTCAAGTAAAAGTCGAAATTTCCCAAAATATTTTTTTATTCGATATCTTTTCTAGGAAAATTTCGACCTTTTTCTCGAAATTTCGAGGTTAATGTCGAAATTTCTATATTCTATGGTTAACTTATGCAGATGACAGTTGCGTCTCATCACTCCTCTTTCCCAACAATATTGACAGTTGGTAGTAGGATGCATTCAGTAGTTTTTATTTTTAATTACCAGAATTTCGAGAAAAAAGTCGATATTTCCAAAAATATTTTTTTTAATCGATATCCTTTCTACGGTCTTATCAATAATTTTCAATATTTTAGATTTTTTTGAAAATATCAAGTTTACATATTCAGTTGCTACTTTTTTTTGGGTTTACATTCAAAATGTTGTTTTCACCAAAGATAATAAATAATAGATTGTGAGTTTTTAATTATTTTGTAATTGCGTCAGCAGTTAAAGTTGAATGTGAAATAATTTGTTTATTTTTGTGTTGTTTTAAGTTATCGTAAATCGTCATAACTATAGTAAAAGTTTGTTATACATTGTTAAATTAAAAAATTAACAAGCATTATCTGATCGCGGTTTTATAACTTTGTAAAAAATTGCGAATGTCAGGCGTTTAATTGACTTTTCTGCGTAACCTAATTAATAACAAGGTATAGCTTTTAATGATACATTTTTTATAACATTCGCGAACATTTTATTTGTTTTTTTTTACAGTTTCACGTAGCTTTTATGTCCTCAAATTTCATTCACCCTCACTTGCGTGCGATAACTAAATGAATGTAATACTTTCGAAGTAGTCAACTTATTTCGTATCAATGATAATTAATTATCTTGTTTTTGGGCCCCGATACAGTATCAGATAATTGCGACATAATTAATGGTTCATTATTTAAATTATCCGATAATAAACGATAAAGTTAAAACCCACGTAAATAATTTTGAGGTTAAAATTTTCTTACGACGGTCATTTATGCTTGGGGAATTGTTTGGAGCTGCCGCTAAAATAGCGAGGCTTAATAACGTCACTATTTGGGCACAATTAAATGCACTTAACTTTCTCCGGGCGTATTCTATAAATGGTAACTTCAAAAATTGCATTATCGGTCACAATTCAACCAAAATACGATAACACGGCGGTTTTTTTGCTTCCTATATAAATCTATGTTCTTGTTTGAAGTTTAATCATAGAGTATTTGTGATTCTATGACCATGTCAAAGCCGCGTTCACAATTTTCCAAGCACAGCGTTGTTTGCTGCATGGCCAGTGTTGCCAATTGACCGAAAAGTAAACCGCCTGCAGGCGTCAAAAATGTCACAATTTAAATGAAATTCGTTCGTTCACCCCTTTGGAGGGTTGCTAAATCGCCAGCATCTTCTTTTTTTTTTCCATCACAGATGACCTGCCGAAATTAATTTTGACGACCAAAAAAAGGCTCCAGTTATAACCTATGATATATTTTTCGGTTATAAGGTTGCCAGATCTCCCGTATTTTACGGGTTCTCCCTAATTTGGTATAAAAATGCTGTTTCCCGTAAACTCGTATTTGAGAGGAAATCTCTCGTATTTTGAAAGTGAAGTTTATTATTTTTTTGGTCATCAATTTACGTTAGCAACTCTAAATAAACTATTATTTAGAGAGGAAGTTTCTTTCTGATCATCAAGTGTTTTCCGAAGGACGAATTTTTTTCTTTTTTTAATGATCTTCGGTAAAATCCGTTTTTTATATGCCGATCTCTCGTAAATTGGAAAGTTGCAGGTGGCAACCCTACTCGGCTATGTTTGGTCCACCTTCCATTCTGAACACGAACACTTTGCTTAATTACCGAACAATCCGGACGAAATTCGAACTGTTAGGCAATTTGACGAAAAACGCGCATTTTGTTGCCAAATCCGTTTTATCGCGCAAGGGCTAGAATATCGCGCGAGGGCTAGAATATCGCGCGAGGGCTAGAAGATCGCTCAAGGGCTAGAAAATCGCGCAAAGGCTAGAAAAATCGCGCAAAAGGCTAGAAAATCGCCTAAATGCACGATTTACGCGTCCATCTGACAACGCTGTAGGCAACCGGTCGCACTTCGCTATCACGGGATGACTCCTAATCCTAGTGACGATCAAAGTTGGATTTAATTTTTTCGCGGCCGTTCGACCGAATTGTCCTCTTAAGCGGTTCAAATTAGTGGATGTAACGTGTTTGTGTTTTTAATAAGCTTCAGAAGTTCGAGAAGGTATGAAACTTGAAACGATTCGAGGAATGGATGCCATAATTTAGTATTGATTTACTGCTTCAAAATAATAATAAACCAAATAAAAAGTTTGAAAAGTTCAATTTGTACTAATAGAGCGAGTTTCGTTGAAGTAACTTTTTCCATTTCCATTTTCGTGGTAACCCTTTGGTCCCCCTCAGGCGTTGGTGTGGTGTCGGTTGCTTGCCTGTTCACCGTACTACCTGTCTGTTCCAGAAACCAGGCGGAGATGGCGCACACCTGTCGTGGCAGCATCTCCCTCCACGGGGCTCTCATCTATACGGTGGACGCGACCACCTTCGTCATATCGAACGGCGGCACCCAAACCTTCCACATCAGAGCTTCCTCGGAAGTCGAGCGACAATCATGGGTTACAGCCTTGGAATTGGCCAAAGCCAAAGCCATGTGAGTATCCACTAGAGACCTGCACGAGTAAGTAGTCGAGTTATAATCACCGATTACTTTTCCCGAGTATGTAAACGGGGAAGTGGCATCGCGGCATCGTTGGCGTCATAGATCGTCATATATGTAATAGTTCCTAAGCGGCCATCGCTCTATTCCCATCGTGAATTTGCTCTGTGAAAATCCGACAAGGACAGGACTGTGGGTTATTGGCGAGCATAGAATTCGATGTTGGCGACTTTTGGGACAAAGGTCAATTCGAAGTATTGGGAGCGAATTAAAAAACAGAGTTTTAATTGGTGACACTTCGATGTTTACGTACACATCTGATTTCAAAGTTATGCGCACTGCAACCTCACGAGAAACTAATCCGAAACGACAGAGTATTTTCCACGTAAAAAGTGGAGCTGTCCATATAGAAGTATTAAATATATGTAGATCGTACTGAATATAGTCACAATGAGTTGTAATCGTGCACGCTCCCAATCCTAAATAATAAAACGTTCCCAAATGGTAGAAATTTTTAGATTTTTCACTAAGGTGTGACATGACTTTCAAAAATAATTGTCAGATGTCCTTACTGTCAAATGTCAACTTAACCAAATTCATTTAATATTTGATTTGTCGTGTAGATCACGTTTTGTTGTTTTTGATTGTTGTATACAAATGTAATCGTTTTGCAGTGTTGTTAGGTATAATTATGTCAGGAAAATATCTGTGTTCGACAAAGTTCTTCGTTGTAACGATGCCGCTAACATGGACGCGATGCCGGTTAAATCGGACGCGATCCCGATTATAATTCATATGACGTCGCGGTTACTTTAATCGGTATCAAAGGAGTATGTGTACCTGTAATCGGTCGATGCCACTCACTGGTGCAGGTCTCTAGATCCGCAATGTTTTGGAAAAGTGTCAATATCGTATCGTTAACAGTATGGAATCTGAGGAGGAGGAAGAGCTACAGGAAGAAGCCGGCGGCGGATCCGCCACCATCGACGACTGCTTGAGCGTCGTGCGTAAGCTCGAAGCCCAGTTGAACGATTTGCAAACTTGCACCGACCTAATCAGCAAACACTGGAGGTCCCTAGTCAAACCTTTGAACGAAATTGAAAATAGCACAGATATCGAATTGTTCCAGAGTAAGTGTAAAGAGATATGCGAGAGAGCCACGTTATTTAGGATTTCAACTAATGCCATGGTCAATGTAAGTGGAAACATCATCAACTGACCAGCATTGACGTGTCTTGTTGCAGGCGTGCGCCGAATATTTAAAAACGGCGCAGAATCACGGGCACAAGTGGATTAGGTTATTGCAGCACGAGCGGGAGCAGCGCCAGCGGCTGCAGGAAATGGTGGAGACTTTGGCCCAGCAACACAGCAAGTTGGAACAGGCAGCCAACGCTCACACGCATCGGCCTACTGGTAAGTTCACTCAATTCGAAATTAGTGCACTTTTACGAATAAAGCAGAACTGTCACTTGGGAAAACGAATGCTCTATGGTTAGGTTAGACAGATGACAGTTGCGCCCCACCAGACACCTTGCACAACAATATTGACAGTTGGCATTAAGGTGCGTTCAGTGATTTCAATAATCAGCAAAATTTCGATTTCTTCTCGAAAGTTCGAATTTAAAGACGAAATTTTATTGAAGTCGAAATTTCGATTTTTTTTTCTCGAAATTTTGACTTCGATAAAATTTCCTTTTTAAATTCGAACTTTCGAGAAGAAATCGAAATTAAAGGCGAATTTTTAACTTTGATCTCGAAATTTCGACTTTGATCTCGAAGTTTCGAGAAGAAATTAAAATTTCAAGAAAAAAGTTGGAATTTCGATTTTAAATTCTAAAGTTTGAGATTGAAAATGGAGAGAAAGAAGTCGCAATTGCGAGTTTTAAAGTCTAAATCTCATGATTTAAGTTAAAATTTCTCTTAAAAAAGTCGAAATTTCGAAATTAAATTAAAAATTTCAAGAAAAAAGTCTAAACCTTCAGAAAAAAAATTAAATCTCCAGAAAAAAGTTGAAATTTCGAGATTAAAGGCGAATTTTTAACTTTGATCTCGAAATTTCGACTTTAATCCCGAAGTTTCGAGAAGAAATCAATATTTTAAAAAAAAAGTTGAAATTTTGATTTTAAATTCGAAAGTACGATTTTAAAATGGAAATTTCGAGAAAAAAGTCGCAATTGCCAGTTTAAAGTCGAAATGTCATGATTTAAGTCAAAATTTCTTTTTAAAAAAATCGAAATTTCGCGTTTAAAGTAAAAGTTTGCAGAAAAAAGTCTAAATCTCCAGAAAAGTCGAAATTTCGAGGTTAAGGGGGAATTTTTAACTTTGATCTCGAAATTTCGACTTGAATATCGAAGTGTCGAGAAGAAATTAAAATTTTAAGAAAAAAGTTGGAATTTCGATTTAAAATTCAAAAGCTCGAGATTAAAAATGGAAATTTCGAGAAAGAAGTCGCAATTGCCAGTTTAAATTCGAAATGTCATGATTTAAGGCAAAATTTGTTTAAAAAAAATCGAAATTTCGAGTTTAAAGTAAAAATTTGCAGAAAAAAGTCTAAACCTCCAGAAAAAAGTTTAAATCTCCAGAAAATTCGAAATTTCAAGATTAAGGGCGAATTTTTAACTTTGATCTCGAAATTACGACTTGAATATCGAAGTTTTGAGAAGAAATCAAAATTTTAAGAACAAAGTTGAAATTTCGATTTAAAATTCGAAAGCTCGAGATTAAAAATGGAATTTTCGAAAAAGAAGTCGCAATTGCCAGTTTAAAGTCGAAATATCATGTTTGAAGTCATAATTTCTTTAAAAAAAAAATCGAAATTTCGAGTTTAAAGTAAAAATTTGCGGAAAAAAGTATAAACCTCCAGAAAAAAGTCTAAATCTCCAGAAAAGTCGAAATTTCGAGATCAAAGGCAAATTTTTAATTTTGATCTCAAAATTTCGACTTGAATATTCAAATTTCGAGAAAGAAGTCGCAATTATCACTCGAAATGTCATAAAGTAAATCAAAATTTCCTTTAAAAAAGTCGAAATTTTGAGAAAAAAGTCTAAATCTCCAGAAAAGTCGAAATTTCGAGATTAAGGGCGAATTTTTAACTTTGATCTCGAAATTTCGACTTGAATATCGAAGTTTCGAGAAGAAATCAATAATTTTAAGAAAAAAGTTGAAATTTCGATTTAAAATTCGAAAGCTCGAGATTAAAAATGGAAATTTCGAGAAAGAAGTCGCAATTGCCAGTTTAAAGTCGAAATGTCATGATTTAAGTCATATAAGTTCATATAAGTCAAAATTTCTTTTAAAAAAAAATCGAAATTTTGAGTTTAAAGTAAAAATTTGCACAAAAGCCTCGAAAAAAAAGTTTAACCTCCAAAAAAAAGTCTAAATCTCCAAAAAAAAGTCGAAATTTCCAAAAAGCAAATTTCGTATATGATATTAAAATTTTACAAATTGTGATTAAATCGGTCAATCTGGGACATTATCAATACGAATTCGGCTTGTCTGAAAACGGGACAATGTAAAATAGGAAATCGAACTTTTACGCTTTCATAATCTGGATTCCATTTTGCTGCAGCCGCATTCACTTATACCCGCACCAGAGAGCAAAATCTGTGATATCTGCCCCTAACCACAGATGGGATTCCACAAAAGCGCGAAATCGTTGCAAATCGACCACCGATAAAACTTCCGGGTAATTTCCGTATCGGTAGTAGATTCAATCAACGGTAGGCGGAAACGTACTTTTATTTTTCAAGGTTGGACCCATCGGCTGTCACGCTAATTGTTTGACGGCTGCTGCTCCATTTAAATCTGTGAATAATACGTAGAATATTTATTTGGTTTATATTTGCATTCATTATCTGTCTAGTTTTATTTATATCGCTTAATTTAAACGTTGACTGGTTTTTATCAAACGGCTCAGTCAGCCGCTAGGAACTCGACTGATACGGAAACAATAATTGCGAGATAAATGCTATAGTTTGTGTTACGGTGCGTGCAAATGAATTTTACAAAGTAATAAGTGCTCAGTTTTGATTCGGTTGTATTACTTTCGTTTATGACAGTATGACGAATTTTAAAAGTAAGTAAACGTAAATATTCCACTTGAAAATGTCTCGTATATTCAAGTGCAACATTTTGTTTTGATTGTTTGTTTACGTTTCGTTGGTGTTACATTTCAATTTACAACGAATTATTAATGTAATAAATAGAACGAAAACACGTTTAAAATATCGCATTAATTTTATTAACCAAATACCAAACAAATACCAGAGGACATCTTAATTAAAATCGAATTTTGTTAATTGGTAAATCGATAAAGGTAACTGAACTTTCTACTTTCTCTCAAGTGATAACTCGTAACCGATTACATTCTTTTTCGAAAATTAGCCACGTTCTAACCAATAAGTACGCAAGCACCAAAGCATATAATTATTTACGTTTTTACGTAATGTCAAGGCCTACTAAGGTTAAGTTGTTGTATTATCTTGAAAACGAGTTACTCGGAAAATCGAGTTAAATATTTAAAATCGCGCACGAATTTTATAAGTTTGTTGGGACCGTCGGAAATCGATCTCGTTTTAATAAACAAAATGTTGGAATTTTCCGATTATCTCTTTTTATTGGCGTGCGAGCGAGCTCGCGATCAGAGCAGCTGATGATACACCTTGGCACGCTTTAATTAGTCATGCTAGATAAAAACGAATGTGAGTACCAGCAAAAATGTTTTGTTTCGCTTAAAACATGGTTTTTCGGTTTTTTTTTATTTAATTACGAGTACTTGTGCACCTGAATTAATTAAATTATTTCTAATAACCGAGTTTCACGGTGTTCAAGACAGACGCGTCGTGTGTGCCGTCGTTCGTATAATTTATTACCAATTAAGTGGTCGTCGATGTTCTTGTGTCAGTTACAACGCCAATAAAATCGAAATTGGTGACAGGTGAACTCGAAATTTGTATTATGACGTGGACTTTTTTTATTTAATAACGTTTTTCGCAGTCTTATTTCGATTTTTTGGGAAATTGTTGAAACAATTGAAAAAGAAAAGATCAAATTTTGACACCCGATAACTTGATATAATATAAATTATTTTTGATTACGTTATTGCGTGTCAAAATTCTAGTTGATTTCGAAACTTCGAAAGAGAAAATTTTTAGCTTTCATGTTTTCACTCGAAATTGCAAGAAAAATCAGGATTTAAATCGAAATTTCGGTGAAAATACATGTTTTGGTATAAGTGAGTAAAATTCTCAATAAAAATCGGCTAGAAATTTTTAGAGAAAATCCAGATTTCAGAGTGACACTGAAGATGATAGCTTGGCTATCGAAACGCGTTAGAGCAACCTTTGTTGTCTTTTTTAATCTTTCTTGGTTTCAGTGGACAAGATTTGTATTTCGATTTTAGTGGAGATTTTCAAAAATTTTCAAAAAAAAAATGTCTGGAGAAAGATCGAAATTTTTAAAAAATTTAAAAAAAAACGAAATTTTTAGAAAATTTCAAATCCAGTAAAACTACTAAATTTAAAAAAATGCAAATTTTAAAAATTCAAAATTGGAGAACACACTTTTTTTCCTAAAATTAAAAATAATGTTAACAATTGAAGAACTTATGGTAAAAGGAGTTTTGTCTAGAAAATAGAATCTACTTAAAAAAAAGAAGAATATTGTCATAAAAAACTGATTTTTTTAACTAAAAAAAAAACGAGATTCGGCAATTCTTTATAAAAGTAGAATTAAAAATTGGAGAACACAAAATTTGCTAAAAACGAGATTAACAATTTTTTAAAAAATGGTGTTAACAATTGGAGAACCCGTTATGGTAAAAAAATTTCGTCCAAAAAATATAATTTAATAGAATTATTAAAAAAAAATAAAAGAAAACCTCAATCTGACTCTTTACAGTTACAGAAGGTGTATTTTTAATCTGTGACGCTAATTAAATGGTCTTGGGTCGGATTCAAGAGTGCACAACTGCTCAGGTGCCCCCACCACCACTGGCTATTATTAAAATCTGCAAAGTTGTGACGTAGTTGATCTGATAAAATGAATAGGAATATACTTCGAAATTTCGAGAAATCTACCTATGAAAAGAAAATCCATAATAAAAATTCTTTTTAGAAGTCTATATTGTTGTATTATCGGCTGCCAGTTCATTCATTCAAGTTTATTAGCTTATCAATAGAGATAATTCGAATATTAATTATTGTATTTATTCTACCGATAGAGCCGACAATACGATTGTTGGTCTTGTCGTCTTGGTTTCGCGCCATACCGCGTTTCCTCCAAGCTTACCCAAAAATACGACCTCATTCGATTTCGCAAAACCCTCGAAAAAAAAAAAAAAATTGCATCCATTTCCATGCGTACCTCGACCGAATTTTAATGCTGCTGGGATCGCCCAACAAAGCGCTGGACCAGAAACACGTCACGTCGATTTTCTGCCTCAAAAATTATCCAGGTGATTACCGCAACCGACCGCTGTCAAATTTTGACGTTTCGTTTCGGATTTGACCACTGTTGTGTCGAAAAATGTTGAAAATTTAATGTGTTTAAAAGCGCTCAAAGTGAAGCTGTTTGTAAGCGTCCTAAAGAAGTCGATCGCTAAAGGTTCAGTTTTTTAATTTGGTTTCGGTTAGATAGAATTTGGGGCCAGTTCGGTAACTTGCAACCCCCCAAATATGGTACGCTCGCGTGGCGATTTCACTGATTGGTTTTTGTGTTTTAGTTGTAAGTGCCAGCGAAGCAGAAGAAGAAGATGAAAACGAGTTTTACGATGCAATAGCGGAGGGTGGCAGCCCGACGTCGGATGATCGTTTCACCTTGAACATACCCACTGGAGGTGTAACTGGTCATCGTCGAAACAGTTCCGGAAGTTCAACGGAAACAGACGACGCCCATCAAGAAACTAAACATGTACGTTGGGCAACGGGGGTATTTTTTAAGCAAAGGGGAGATTAATGGGGGCTTCCTCCGTTGCAGGTGGTAGTGATGACAGGGAAATCGCAACGTCGGGATTCGCAGGTATCGACTAATGAAACCTCGATCGTCAGGTCCAGCAAGACTGGAAGCGCCAAGGGTACACCCAAAGGCTCGATCGGTCAACCGGTGCTTCCACAGATTGGCTCCGGGAAGAGGGAAAGGCGTACGCGCGTTCCAGACAAAGCCAACTACCCCCTTAGTCTGTGGAGCATCATGAAGAACTGCATCGGCAAAGACCTGACCAAGATCCCTATGCCCGTTAATTTTAGTGAACCGCTTTCCATGTTGCAAAGACTCACCGAAGACTACGAATACGCAGACATATTGGATAGGGCCGCCCAGTAAGCATCCCTGTTCCAGAAACTTTGAATTGCTGATTACTACTTCAGTTTTTTCTTAAAAAAATTGCATTTCGACTTTTTTTTTGAACATTTTGACTGATAATTTTGAATTTAAAAATGTTAAGACTTCAGTTTTTTTTCTTAAAATGTGCCCTAAAAAGTTAAAAGGCACTGAATTAGATTATACAAAGGCAGCTTTCCCATTTTGAAGGATTTTTTTGCTGCAGATGTACTGATCCTTGCCAACAGTTGGCGATGGTGGCCGCCTTCACGATTTCCTCGTATTCGACAACTAGCAATAGAACCGGTAAACCCTTCAATCCCCTGTTAGGTGAAACGTACGAATGTGATCGAACGGACGATTTGGGTTGGAGAGCGTTCAGCGAGCAAGTTTCACATCATCCACCAATCGTGGCCCAATTCTGCGAAGGTAAATCGTGGAACGCCTGGCAGGAATTCTCCATGGTCACGAAATTCAGAGGGAAATACCTACAGGTCGTTCCCTTGGGTACTTCCCACGTAGAATTCCCCCAAACTGGCAACAAATACTCCTGGAGGAAAGTAACGACGACAATCCATAATATAATCGTAGGTAAACTGTGGGTGGATCAACACGGTAAGTTATTCTTCGATCCATGGCCAATTTCTTCTTAATTTGATTGATTCACAGGCGACATGGAAATTACTGGTAAAGGACCAGTCTCCGGCCTCAAATGTTTGCTTAAATTTATTCCATATTCCTATTTCACCAAAGATGCCCAGAGGAGGGTCAAAGGTGTAGTCATGGACGCTGCGGGCAACGTCAAATGGGTAGTAAACGGTACGTAGAGTTTATCATTGGGAATTTATCTCGAAAATTGTTGTTGTTTTAATCGAAGAGTATCAACGCGAATTTATCTCGAAAATTGTTGCTTTAGTCGAGAAATTCCACAAAGTAATAGAAATGTCAGCTACAGGATATACTTCTTCCAGGAATTGACCGTGTCTAAGAACTACTAAAAGTTCCACCCACCATCGTAGGGGGCTTCTTCAGGAACAAAGAAAAGAAAAATAAATGTTGTTCCTGAAGAAGCCCCCTACGATGGTGGCGAAACCTCGAACACTTTTAGTAGTTCTTTGACACGGTCCAATCCCGGAAGAAGTATATCCTGTACTGACTCTGGCCGTGGAAGCCTTCGTTATCACATTAGAAATGTCAATTTTCTCCAATAAAATTTCGAATATATCGAGCGCCTAATTGTGTGTGATTTCAGGAACATGGGACGACCACGTTGAAATCTCCCAAGTGATCGGTAACACCGGCAGCTCCTCCAATCCAGTCTACCAAACCGACACGCCACAGTTGGCCTGGAAACGAATTATGCCACCCCCCGACTCTGACAAGTACTACGGTTTCACCCTATTAGCCGCCCAGTTGAACGAGCCGGAAGCTGGTGTGGCGCCCACCGATTCGAGAAACAGACCCGACCAACGACTCATGGAACAAGGTCGCTGGGACGAAGCCAACGCGGAGAAACTTAGACTAGAAGAAAAACAGAGAATAGCGAGACGGAAACGAGAGTCTGAAGCCGAACTGGCAGCTGAGGAAGGTTCGTGCTTATCCTCAACCAAGAGTTTATCTGTTTCCTGATTTATTTAATTTTGCCTTCAATATCGACGTTTTAAATGTTCTTGAAATTTCAAGCAAAATTCTTAAGTCTTAGTGCCGAAATATCGACTTTTTACTTGAAATTTCGAGAAAAATTTTGAGTTCTACTTTGGGAATGCTAAAGAATTTCGCAATTTCAAGTTTTTCCTCCAAAATAAGTTCTTAAAAATTTATGAGAAAGGATTCTTCTAATTGTTAAGACAAATATTTGATAGAAATTTTTAACATTAACGTGAAAATTACCAGAAATTTCGATATCGAATTTAAAAATTTGGCTGACAACTAAATTGTGTTTGAAGTAAAGATTTTATTCCCGAAATATAAAGTTTAAAAGTCGAAATTTGAAGCTTAAAGTCGAAATTTGGAGCTTAAAGTTGAAATTCACAGCTCAAGTCAAAATTCAGAGCTTTAAGTCGAAATTTCGAGCTGAAAATTCAAGTAGCGAGCAAAAGGAAATGACCTAAACCTGCACCTCGATATGTTAGTGAATGAAGTTGGTGAATAGAATTCTAATGCACAGACCAATAGGTTTGAACATTTATTAGATTCGAAGTTTGGAAATCAAAGACTGGTTTCGATCTTGTTAGATCTCGTCAGTTTGGTATATCCAACTCGAATGCTGACAAATGTTCCGACAAGTACTAAAGAATTCACGGGCGTCAAGCGTGTGACTCTTAGTACTACCACGTATTGGTCCATAGAGAAACTATAGCCATCGCCAACGATGTCGTATGCTAGTAGTCTAGGTTGCGTTGGTGAATAGAAGATAAAAAGTGTTTTGTTTCAGGTCGCTCCCTAGAGCCATATGAGCCACTTTGGTTCGCGCAAACGAAGTCTGACGACGGTGACGTTCTCACCCACGTCTACAAGGGAACATATTGGCAATGTAAAGAGAAACAAGCCTGGGATAAGTGCCCCGATATTTTTTAATAAGCGCGTTATGCCATCGCGAACCTCCCCACAGTTAACGTTTGTAGTCAGTGCTCTCCATTTTACATTATTATACTTACATATTCTGCATTAAAAATGATTTTATTTTTTAATAAATAAGGAGGTAAAGTTTTTATATATCTAGTTAACGGAAATGGACCTGGTGCGGTTTTATTATCCTTTTTTCACATTTTTGAAAAATTGAGGTTTTGTTGGTGCATTTTGGTGTGAAATGCACACTTTAAAGTCAATTTATGTAAATAAGGCGGTTTTGTGATACAGAATAATGTATATAGAAAATTATGGAAGGTTTTTTCATTCTATATAGTTATAAATAGGTTTTTATAGTCGAATTTTAAATTATTGTTGGTTATGTTATTATCGGAGTTAAACGACTAATATTAATAATAAAATTTGATGTATATATTGTATGAATATACTATCGCTTTACTGCTGAGAAGAATAAATTTTATAATGCCCTTGTGTCTTTCTATTCCTAAGCTTTTCAATCGAGAGTAAAAATATTTGTAAGTCAAATCGTCAAGTAAGCAGTTTGCTTAAGAGAAGGATAACGTATATGGTTTCTAAAACTTGAATAAGTGGTTTGACGAGAAAATTATTTTGTGACAAAACTGATAGATTTCATGATTTTTAGATGAAAATCGAGATTTTAGAGAAAAAATATTATTTATTTTTTTATTTATTATTATATTAATTTTATTTAACATTTCTTCCTCATTGTTCCCTTTCTGTGTTATGCACTGCTGACGAACTCAAATGACAGCGAAACATCGATGTCGAGTGCTACAACCCTTTTTATGTATTTATATTTTCATAATTTATCAAAAAAAAAAACGAATTTTTTTTCATATCTAATTTTGGGCTTCTATTTTTTGTTTTTTCCTATTCTATATAAAATAAACTAACCTCTTATTTTGTCAACTGTCATGTGACGTTTTTAAATAAATTAAATATCACGTAGTCATATTTCAAAAACTGTTTAGAATATTGTCAACAAACAATAAAAATTTAAATATTTCCAAACTGGGCCGAAGAAATGTTAAATAAAATTAATAAACAATATTTCCGGTCAATAAGAGTTCACCATGAAAAGTAAAAATATTTTTGTTGATCCGTCAAATGTCACTTTGACGTAGGGATGATCGATATTCATCGATGGTGAATGAACATCGATGTTTAGTGGAAAAACATTGATGTTTTAATATCGATGTTAAGTTTTCGATAATATTGATACATCGATGTTATCAGAATAAAATCGGAACATCGATATCGTTACACTTCCAAGTCTGGGGCTAGGCCACCTAGCGTGATTAGGTGTAACAAATGTTGCATACACTAAATACCCCTGATCGATATAACCAAATTAAAACTAACAAAATAAAAAACTGCCGTGGCCAATTTTTTTTATTATCTAAGAATAAAGTGGGAGCGAGTGTTAGTAGAAGTTAATTTTTTTTGTAATGAAACTTCGAAAACGAAATAACAGGTATAGTAAATGTACCCTATATTGTACTCTATGTCTGTCCAGTAAACTCAAACTTTTGCAGTAATGTAACCCAACAATCTACCATGAATTTGCTTACGTTGCTTACTATATGTATACCCTATAATAAAATGGATTGTTTTTTTTTAATCTAAAACATCGATATTTTTCTTTCGATATTCATCGCACATCGATACTTTTGAACCGATGTTAACATTGATGTCAATATCGATGTTTTTCTAATATCGATCATCCCTACTTTGACGTTTTATTTATGCAGAGGTTAGAATTTTTAAACACAAAAGAAAATTCCTTAAAAACTCCTGTTCTTTGACGAAATATGATTTGAATTACCAAGATACACAAATTCATAAAATTTTGAGTCTCTTTAAGGTCTTCGAGTGATTTTATACAAAATTACTGGTTTTTCCTTAGTTAATATAAATTTATATAGTCAAAGGGTTTTTCTATCAGTAGGTTCGTTATGATAGTAGTTCAAAAGTACTAAAACCCACTGTTGCCAACCTTAAGATAAACTTTTTACCTCCACCAAGAAGTCTATAATAATAATATTATAGACTTCTTGACCTCCACTTACCTAATGCCAACCCTTCATTCTCGCCGAACGTTTGACAGGACAAATGTAATTGCAAGGGCTGTATCTACCCTTTCGCTCGCACTCTCGGTTATCGTGTTCATTTCCTTTGACTCGGCCCCAAAAACCGACTCGATGCAGAAGCACTTCTGAGGCGAACCGAGCGAAAGCGAACGTATCTTCCACAATTCTCGCGCTCGAGTTCTCTCGTATCGTTTCGGCGAGAGCGAAGAGCCGGACATTAAAATTACCATTTTTAAGAAAACAATTCCCTCCAGTTAAGACATTTCATGAGTAATGTATTAGATTATTTACTAAATAAAATATTTACTTACTTACATCCGGAATTTTGTCGACAAAAAAATTACGGTATTCGGAACAATTTGTCGTCGCAGTCAACTACCTCTATTTTTGTAGACTAAAACACCTCAACGCCACAGTTATTTGTATTGTTCACCATCTTCTAGATGAACTGACTCGACAAAAGAATTTTCGTTTTCAGATAACTTTTCCCGCTTTCCCTTTTGTGTCAAATTTTCGCAAAACGGGAAATTTTCCTCTAATTGGCAACACTGCTTAAAACCACAGGGACGGCAACTCGACGTTAAATAATTATCCGAACTGTCAAAACCAATGTACTCTATGTTAATTTGAGAATAACATTGAGTTCTATGGTCAAGCAAAAGTAAACCTTTTAAAATATCATATATGTAATACTTCTATATGGCCAGCTCCCTATTCTCTTCGCGAGTTTGTTCTGACCAAATCCGATAAAGATGGAACATGGATAAATGGCGAGTATTGCGCACGAATGAAAGGAATGAACCAATCGCTACGCGCGGGTTAAACGGGTGTTTATGTTTGACCGTGCACAGCTGATTTATAACACTTGCGCATTGCGACTCATTAAATCGTGTGAAGGTCAGCGAGAAAGAGAAGTCTTTCCCATAAGAAACGAGGAACTGGCCATATAGAAGTATTACATATATGTAAAATATATATGTTTTGTGTCTTTTATAGATGGCGTTTGAATAGTCAAAGAGGGATGGCTACAGGAAATTTAAAATAAAATAGAAAAATAAAAATTGAAATAATAGAACAGATTATTTTTATTTTATAACTGTTTATAAGGTTACTGGTACAATACCATATATTGACATAAACACTGAAAGGAGGGAGTCTCTCGGGAACGGACATCTTGAGTAAAATGTAAAACATTGGTGGAAGACAAATTTCTAATAAAAACCAAATTTTGCACTATATATCAAGGCACTAACACACTGACACTTTGGCCGAGAATAAGGATACAGTTGTACGGTCTCTGAACGTCGTATAAAATCGTTTGTGTTCAGTTAACTTGGTCCCTGAAGTCAACAAAGTTTGCATTCGAAAGTTGATGAAACTAATGGAAAATATTCATTACCGAAAGGTACTTGATCGATAAAGTATCTCTATTCAAATAAAATTTAATAGTATTTAAAATACAAAAATTACACATTTATAAACAAAACGGCTTCCGTTAAAAAAACAGCTAAAACCCATCGAAAACACTTTCAAAATCACAAATCTTCGACAACTGACAATTCTGACTAGTTGGGTAACCAAATTCAGGCTGACCACATTAAAGTTTACGGCGCTAAAATAACTACCACGAATATCATCGCGACGTAGACCGATTTCGTAGATTTTTTGGCTAAATACATTATAGTCAGTAGTCCATCTTTAGAGAGATTCGTGCTCTTTTCTCGAAATTATGACTTTTATCTGGAAATTCGGAAATTAAAGTCGAAATTACCTACTTAGGCCGTTGATTGAATACATGTATTCAATCAACAGTTAGGCAGATGACAGTTGCGTCCCTCCACTACCACTGTCCCTACAATTTGACAGTTGGCAATAGGGTGGGTTCGGTAATTTCTATTTTTAGTTACCTAAATCTCGGTTTTTTTTCTCGAAATTTCGAGATTAATAGTTGAAATTTCGCCACAAATCTCAGTTTTTCGAGAAAAAAAGTCGAAATTTGGAGTTTAAAGACGTTTTTAAGAAAAAAGTCGAAATTTCTAAACAAAAATTTCCAATCGATGTCCTTTTTACGCCTTCGTAGAAATGTCACAATGTCAATTTTAGGTTCAAAATTTTGACTTAATTTCGAAATGTCGGATTTATTTAAATGAAAATATTAGAATATTGCTTATTTTTGATTTTTTGGTATTTAGATTTTGAAACTCTAGAACAAATTCCAAATATCGAGATTTTAGCCTAAATTTTGAACAATTAACGTCAAAAATATCGAATTTCACATGGAAATTTTAGAAAATATAAAAAAGTTAAATGTGCCTTAAAAAGGTTTAAAAACTCTTTCAAAATTAGGAGAGAAACTCGGCTACGTGAAAAAATCGATAAAATCGAAAAAAGTTCGAGAAATAATTTGAACACTGAAATTTAAACTGAGGATTTCGAAAAAATAAATCATAATAAAATGTAAATTATGATTTATAACCTCAAAAATTACCTTGAAAAATTTAAAATTTCCGAGTCGTAGACATAACCTTGAAAAAAAGTCGAAGTTTTACGAAAGAAGTAAAAATTAATTTAAATATAAAATTTGAGAACTAAGTCGAAATTTCCAAAAAAACTTGCATTTTAGAGGCTGCCGATTGAAGTGAAAACTTAAAACTAGGAAATAACTGTATCTATGTAGTGTAATTCGATACATGCTCTAATGTTAACGCGTGATGGTAACGCGAAACCATAAGTTTACCTCCCATTCAAAATGGCTCAACGCGCTCTCTTGAAAAAATTTCATTATGCAAGTCCTTGCTTAATGAAATTGTTGCTGTTGTTCTTGAATAACTACGTGGACAACTGCCTTAGAATTAGAATAATTAGAACCGATTTAAAAAATGTTGATAACCTAAATTTATTATAAATCGTGAATAATAATAAGAGTAAAAATTTAAATTTTCATTTAATTTGGTCAAGATTAATACATTAACAGATTATTAAGTTAATACGTTAATAATCCATTCTAACATCGACCAATTCTACTAAATAAACGACTTTGATAGACTAAACATGAATCCACGCACTTTTAATCCGAATTTGTCAGCTTATATTTTGTCAAATCATTTCGCATTTGACATTTAAGTATGTCATGAAAAACAATTCGTTGTCTGTTTACAAAAAATCGAAAGTAAATATCAAAACCAACAATAAAAATCGCTAATTTTGGTGGAAAATACAAAGGTAAACCTGGAATAATTTGTGTTTGGCGCTCGCTGGTGACGTCAAGAACGGTTTACAACGAAGAGCAGGTTCGATAGCGTTCGTTCATTTTAGTGTGGCGGGCGAAGCCATATTGGCAGTTCGCGAAAAAAGCTGATACGTTTTGTGTTGTGTTGTGAAATTTATCTAAAAACATCTATAAAATGTCCGAAAGGGAGGATAACGTTTATAAAGCAAAACTAGCGGAGCAAGCCGAACGATACGATGGTAAGTTTATTTTATCGCATTCCCCAGATTCTCCACCGTAAACCGCTGTAATTTGTCGGCAAATAGACGCTTAAAAATATTGACGTTTGTGACGTTTAGTTTTGTCGGATTATCGGGTTTTTTTAGATGAAATTTTCGGGAATAATCAATGAAAACCCCCGGCGGATTCTACGGGCGAAACAGATGGTCGTGTGTCAGTTTCGCCGCTATTATCGATTGAGGTTTTAGCGGTCTTCGCGACAGATTCTTCCGTAAATTCTTCAAACGTGAATCACTATAGTCGTGGTCGCTTCTCGCCGCCAACAATGCCTAATTTGGGCAAAAATTGGGGCAATTCCCATTGTTGTAAAAGAGCAAATGTCTCAACTGTCATTCGCGCGATCAATCGATATAAAATAGATTAAAAAAAGGAGTTTATCTCTTAGTGTCGGGACATTCCGGAATTTATTGCTAAATTGTTTGTTTTTTTTTGACGTAAATGTTGTCTGGGACGTCATTTGTCACCTGCAACGAAATTCTATCGACCTACGCGATTTTCGTGCAACGCTTTCTTTGATACTTCGCGGAATTCTTACAATTATGTAATTTGCCAGAATTTCTTCGAAGTGTTAACGTTGACGCCTACATTACGGTTTTCTGGTGTATTTCCTGCCCCACAATTGTCGAGTCGAGCATTCGAAGAATGTCACAATAGAAAAGTGGTCAAGCCTAAAATGTTACAAGTTTATTATACCCATTAGACGCGTTTGACAGGTTTATAGCTTCAGTTCGTACGTGAAGTTAAATCGGAAGATTTGCATAATTTGCATAACTCATCAAATAGTTTAATTAAATTTAATTGCAAATAACGGGTTTGGTGTTATTGCAGTAGGCTTGTTTTGGATACGAGGGCCATGTCAAAAGTTTCCCATAACGTCTGTATTTCGATAAGCCTTATCAGTTGAAGCGTAAATAAAATTTGTATTTGAGTTCAATGAAGTTGCATTTGATAAAGTCGAGTTTTTGCAGTAAATGATCAAGTTTGGTCTAAATACCTCACACTATTTAGGTAAATAAGCTCAAAATTATAAGCAATCAATATTTTTACTAAATATTTGTAAAAAACGACTTTTTTTTTTCCTAAAAAACTTTAGTTTCCATTTCCAGTTGATATTTTTATTATGATTTCGACGTTATATCGAAATTTGAACTTATTTCTAGCTCACCAATTCCAAGTTTTCATGTTCATATTTTGCTTTTTCCCGAAACTTTCACTACAAATTCCAGAGTTTACATTTTTTTTATTTCGAATTTTTCGACATTGTATTGAATTTGGGTAAACAAATTTAAGAAATTGTTATTTTTTGTTAATTCAGTTTTTGTTAGAAACGACTTTTTTCTCAATTTCGACGTCCGTTTTCCGTTTTTATTTATTTTTTTGTTGCGATTCCGCCTTTAAACTCTAAATTTAGAATTTAATACACTATAACATAATTTTTTGTGATAATCCAAGTTGAAGGTTTCAAATTTTGCTTTTCCCCAAAGTTTTTACTGTAAATTTGCTGATTTTATATATTTTTTAATTCGACTTTTAACTTCGAAATTTGACTCAAATTTGAATTCAAACATTTTACCTTTTTTTTTTCTTAGTTTGTCATCCTTTTTCGCGACTTGTCTCTGCTGAAAATTTTTAAATTTCCCCATTCCTCATCATATTTTAACTTTTTTCAAGTTTTTGAATTCGAATCGCGTGACTCGCTAGATTGATTTGGTTTTTACTTTTTCGAAATTTACATTTTTCGAAAAATATGGGCTATATTGATTTTTTGAAAATTTTGGGACTCTTCGAATAACTTTTTTAAATTCTGACTGAAATATATCATAAATTATTTCAAAGGCTCGACTTTTTTTTGAAAATGTTTACTTTTTTGGATTCTTCAACTTTTTATGAAAATTTTGATCTTTTCCAAAATGTTGACGATTTTTTTTCGAAATTTTGGCGTGTTTCCCAAAATCGTAACTTTTTTTGAAAGTTTCGACCCCAAAATTTCGACCTTTTTTCAAAATTCATCCATTTTTCTTAATTTCAATTTTTTGGAAAGTCTGATTTTTTTTTGAAAGTTTCAGTTTGAAATTTTCCTTTTTCAAAGAAATTCGATTTTTTTTCAACATTGCGCCATTTTTTACGAACATTTCAATTGTTTTGAAAATTCCAAGTTTTGATCTTCCAAAATACGAGGTTTTTTTTTTGGAAATTTCGACCTTCAAAAGTCTTGACTTTTTCCAATTTTTAATTTTTTTAAACTAATGTGATTTAAACATTTTTTATCTTTTTTGATAATTTCGATTTGTTTAAATTTTGACCAATTTTCGAAATTGGTTTTTTTTAAATTTTCGACAATTTTTCAAAATTTCGGCTTTTTTAAAAATAATGAATTATTTGAAAGTTTCGACTCTTTTTTTTTTGAATATTCATTTTTTTGAAACATTAATTAACCTTCTGATGAAAATTTTGATTTTGAGATTTCGACTTTGAAATTTCGACTTTTGTTTTGAAAATCTTAATTTTTTTGAAACCTTATCCTTCTTATGAAAATTTTGACTTTTTTTTGCTAGACTTATCTGCCAAATTTTGGCCTGTTTCCAAATATGTTAACTTTTTTTTTGAAAATTAGACCTAAAAATTTCGAAATTTTTTCCAAATTCATCCGTTTTTCAAAAATTTCCGACTTTTTCAAAATTTTGAAATTATTTTGAAATTTTCGTTTTTTTCCAAATATGTTAACTTTTTTTTTGAAAATTAGACTTTAAAATTTCGACTCTTCCAAATTCATCTATTTTTCAGAAATTTCCAACTTTTTCAAAATTTTGAAGTTTTCATTTTTTTTTTGAAATTTCGAATTTTTTTAAATTGCGCCATTTTTATGAAAATTTTCATCTTTTCCAAAATTTTGACTTTGAAGTTTCGACTTTTTTCCAAATTTTGGCTTGTTTCCCAAAATCTAACTTTTTTTGAAAGTTTCGACTCTTACATTTGGACATTTTTTCAAAATTTATCCATTTTTCAATTTTTTGGAAAATCTGATTTTTTTTTTAAAGTGTCACTTTGAAATTTTCCTTTTTCAAAGAATTTCGAATTTTTTTGAACATTGCGGCATTTTTTTTTTACTAAATTTCGATATTTTTTCGAAATTTCGCGTTTTTTTTTATAGAAATTTCGACAAAATTTAGAATTGCTATCAAATGTCGACTTTTTTTTTCGAAATTTCAATTGTTTTTTCAAAATATTGATCCTTTTCTCGAATCTTCTAATTATTCAGTCAATAAAGTTCTCAAACTTCTCCCTTTTTTCGAAATTTCGACAAAATTTAGAATTTTTACTGATTTCGACTCTTATTTTCGAAAATTTGAAAAATTGCAAAGATTAAAATATTTCTCGACTGAATTATTTTAAATTTCGATTTTTTCTCGAAAGTTCGATTTTTTTCTCGAAATTTCGATTTTTTTCTCGAAATTTTGAATAATTCAGTCGAGAAATTTCTTAATCTTCGCCTTTTTTTTCAGTTTCGATAAAATTTAAGATTTTTACTAAATATCGACTTTTTTCCGATATTTCGATTTTTTTCTTAAAATTTTTGAAAAATTTATTAAACATCGCCCTTTTTTTTCCATAAATATCGATTTTTTTTTTAAATATAGATCTTTTTCTCAAAATTTTTGAGAAATTTTATAAACTTCTCCCTTTTTTCCAAATAAATTTCGACAAAATTTGGAATTTTTACTTTCATCTATTTTTTAAAAATTTCCAACTTTTTCAAAATTTTGAAATTATTTTGAATTTTCCTTTTTTTTTGGAATTTCTCATTTTTTTAAATTGCGACATTTTTATGTGTTTTACGTTTTACGTGTTTCCTAAAATCTAACTTTTTTTGAAAGTTTCGACTCCTTAATTTTGACATTTTTTAAAAATTTATCCATTTTTCTTAATTTCGATTTTTTGGATAATCTGATTTTTCTTTTAAGTTTCACTTTGAAATTTTCCATTTTCAAAGAATTTCGAATTTTTTTGAACATTGCGGCATTTTTTTTTTACTAAATTTCGATATTTTTTCGAAATTTCGCGTTTTTTTTTTATAGAAATTTCGACAAAATTTAGAATTGCTATCAAATATCGACTTTTTTTTTCGAAATTTCAATTGTTTTTTCAAAATATTGATCCTTTTCTCGAATCTTCTAATTATTCAGTCAATAAAGTTCTCAAACTTCTCCCTTTTTTCGAAATTTCGACAAAATTTAGGATTTTTACTAATTTCGACTTTTTTTCGAAAATTTTAAAAATTGCGAAGATTAAAATATTTCTCGACTGAATTATTTTAAATTTCGATTTTTTCTCGAAATTTCATTTTTTTTCTCGAAATTTCGATTTTTTTCTCGAAATTTGAATAATTCAGTCGAGAAATTTCTTAATCTTCGCCTTTTTTTTCGAAGTTTTGATAAAATTTAAGATTTTTACTAAATATCGACTTTTTTCCGATATTTCGATCTTTTTCTTAAGATTTTTGAAAAATTTATTAAACATCGCCCTTTTTTTTCCAAAAATAACGATTTTTTTTAAAATATCGATCTTTTTCTCGAATTTTCGAATTTAAAATCTTTAATAAATATCGACTTTTTTTCGATATTTTGATCTTTATCTCAAAATTTTTGAGAATATTTATAAACTTCTCCCTTTTTTTTTCGAAATAAATTTCGACAAAATTTGGAATTTTTACTTACATCTATTTTTCAAAAATATCCAACTTTTTCAAAATTTTGAAATTGTTTTGAATTTTCTTTTTTTTTGGAATTTCGCATTTTTTTAAATTGCGCCATTTTTATGAAAATTTTGATCTTTTCCAAAATTTTGAAGTTTCGAATTTTTTCCAAATTTTGACGTGTTTCCTAAAATCTAACTTTTTTTTTGAAAGTTTCGTCTCCTTAATTTTGACATTTTTTAAAAATTTATCCATTTTTCTTAATTTAGATTTTTTGGATAATCTATTTTTTTTTAAGTTTCACTTTGAAATTTTCCTTTTTCAAAGAATTTCGAATTTTTTTGCATTTTTTTACTAAATTTCGGTATTTTTTCGAAATTTCGCGTTTTTTTATTTAGAAATTTCGACAACATTTAGAATTGCTATCAAATATCGACTTTTTTTTTGAAATTTCAATTGTTTCTTTAAAATATCGATCTTTTTCTCGAATCTTCGAATTATTCAGTCAATAAAGTTCTCAAAATTCTCCCTTTTTTCGAAATTTCGACAAAATTTAGAATTTTTACTAATTTCGACTTTTTTTTTTTCGAAAATTAAAAAATTGCGAAGGTTAAAAAATGTCTCGACTGAATTATTCTAAATTTCGATTTTTTCTCGAAATTTCGATTTTTTCTCGAAATTTCGATTTTTTTCTCGAAATTTCGAATAATTCAGTCGAGAAATTTCTTAATTTTCGCCTTTTTTTTCGAAGTTTCGAAAAAATTTAAGATTTTTACTAAATATCGACTTTTTTTTTCGATATTTCGACCTTTTTCTCAAAATTTTTAAAAAATTCATTAGACATCTCCCCTTTTTTCCAAAAATATCGATTTTTTTTTAAATATCGATCTTTTTCTCGAATTTTCGAATTTAAGATTTTTACTAAATATCGACTGAGATAATAAGCCTTGTATATACGAATATATACAAGTTTATTACGATGCAATTGAAAAGTTTTGACAAATGACCAATTAAATGTTCTGTAATTAAACAGTTAAACGTGCTTAAAATTGAAAATATGTACAACCGCAACCATAGACTAGTTTCGGCCTTCCTTGGCCTCGTCAGCATGGTACGGTGGTTGTATACACTTCCAATTTAAAGCCGTTAGTCAGTCGTATAAGTACCCAAGAGAGCAAACCTCCATCGGGTGACTTGTAACTGACTTTTAAGTGTTTATTACGCAAACATTTTCGCTACATGCTAATTGAAGCATTACTCTCTGCTGAGATAATAAGCCTTGTATATACGAATATATTATACAAGTTTATTACGATGCAATTGAAATCTAATTTCATTAGAATCTAATGAAAATTAGACTGCAATTGCAAAGTTCACGTAGGTGAGGCAAAGCTTGTATCACGGGTTGCATCGCAACATCCATAGATACAAACGTCCTCGGCGTGACTTTACTTTCATCTAGTTTTGACAAATGACCAATTAAATGTTCTGTAACTAACTAACTAAATATCGACTTTTTCGATAATTCGATCTTTTTCTCAAAATTTTTAAGCAATTTCTTAAAATTCCCCCTTTTTTCCAAATTTCGACAAAATTTGGAATTTTTACTAAATTTCGACTTTCTAAAATTTGATCTTTTTCGCAAAACTTCGATTTTTTTCTCGAAATTTCGAATATTTCAGTCGAGAAATTTCTTAATCTTCTCCCTTTTTTTTTTCGAAGTTTCGATAAAATTTAAGATTTTTACTAAATACTGACTTTTTCGAAATTTCGATCTTTTTCTGAAAATGTTTGAAAGATTTATTAAACTTTGCCCCTTTTTTTTTCAAAAATATCGATTTTTTTTTTAAATATCGATCTTTTTCTCGAATTATTTTGGGGAGAAATTTCTTAAACCTCTGCCTTTTTTTTTGAAAGTCCGATGAAATTTGGAACTTTTACTGAGCTTTGACTTTTTCATTCGAAATTTCGATCTTTTTCCCCAAATTTTGATCCTTTTTCCGAATTTTCCAATTATTTAGTAGAGAAATTTCTTAAATTTTGCCCTTTTTTTTCGAAATTTCGACAAAATTTAGAATTTTTACTAAATGTCAACTTTTTTTCGAAACTTTGATCTTTTTCTCAAAATTTCGATTTTTTTTCTCGAAATTTCGATTTTGTCTCGAAATTTTGAATAAGTCAGTCAGCCCTTTTCCTTCGAAATTTAAACAACGTTTAAAATGTTTGCTTAATTTCGATTTTTTTTCGAATTATCGATTTTTTTTCGAAATTTCGATTTTTTTCGAAATTTCGATTTTCTCGAAATTTCGATTTTTTTTAAAATTTGTATCAATTTTCGAAACTTTCGAACTTCACTTCAAAATTCGTCTTTTTCTCGAAATTTCGATATATTTGCTCAAAATTCGTATTTTTTCAGATTCGTCTTGCAGTGCATCGTTTATGATTCTGTCAGTCTCAAGTTTTTCCTGAAAATTTGACCATTTTCTTAAACTTTGGCTTTTTATGTGAAAGTTCCATATTTTTTTTTGTAGAACTTTGATTTTTGTCCTCGAAATTCGTTTTTTTCTCGAAATTTCAACTATTTTTTTAAAATTCGCCTTTTTTTAATTTGGAATTTATTCGCCAAATTTTTACTAAAATTTGACTTTTTCTGAGAGATTTTTAATTTTTTTATTCAAAATTTCAAGCGTTTTCTCGAAATTTCAGCTCTCTTTCGAATTCGTTTTTTGACCATATGAGGTTGTTTCTGAAACTTTTCGAAAAATTTCTTTCAGAAACTGATCTTTCAGAAATTTTCCTAGTTTTTTAAAATGGACCTTTTTTGAAATGTTCAATTTTATCTCAAAAATTTAGAAAAAAAGGTAACTATTTTAAAAAACCAGGAAAAATTTCTGAAAAATCAGTTTTTGAAAGTCGAGGTTTTTAGTTTTTTTTTTCCAAATTTGTATTTTTTCTTTTCAAAATACGACCTTTTTTTTAATTTCGACCTTCAAAAATCTTGACTTTTTCTAATTTTTAATTTTTTCAAACTAATGTAACTTCAAAAATTTTTATCATTTTTGATAATTTCGATTTGTTTCAATTTAACAATTTTACGAAATATGGTCTTTTTTGAAATTTTCGACAATTTTTCAAAATTTCGGCTTTTTTAAAAATAACGAAATATTTGAAAGTTTCGACTCTTTTTTTTTGAATATTCATTTTTTTGAAACATTAACCTTCTTATCAAAATTTTGATTTTGAAATTTCGACTTTGAAATTTCGACTTTTTTTTTTGAAAATCTTCATTTTTTTGAAACCTTAATCTTCTTATGAGAATTTTGACTTTTTTTGCTACACTTATTTGCCAAATTTTGGCCTGTTTCCAAATATGTTAACTTTTTTTTTGAAAATTAGACTTAAAAATTTCTACATTTTTTCCAAATTCATCCATTTTTTAAAAATTTCCAACTTTTTCAAAATTTTGAAATTTGGAAATTTTCTTTTTTTTGGAATTTCGCATTTTTTTAAATTGCGCCATTTTTATGAAAATTTTGATCTTTTCCAAAATTTTGACTTTGACGTTTCGATTTTTTTCCCAATTTTGGCGTGTTTCCCAAAATGGTAACGTTTTTTGGAAGTTTCAGCTATTAAATTTCGACATTTTTTCAAAATTTATTCATTTTTCTTAATTTCGATTTTTCACTTTGAAATGTTCCTTTTTCAAAGAATTTCGAATTTTTTTGAACATTGCGGCATTTTTTACGAACATTTCAATTGTTTTGAAAATTCCAAGTTTTGACTTTTCAAAATACGAACTTTTTTTTTGAAAATTTCGACCTTCAAAAATCTTGACTTTCTAATTTTTAGTTTTTTAAACCAATGTGACTAAAAAATTTTATCATTTTTGTTAATTTCGATTTGTTTCAATTTTAACAATTTTTTGAAATATGGTCTTTTTTGAAATTTTTGACAATTTTTCAAAATTTCGGCTTTTTTAAAAATAATGAATTATTTGAAAGTTTCGAATCTTTTTTTTTTGAATATTCATTTTTTTGAAACATTAACCTTCTTATGAAAATTTTGACTTTGAAATGTCGACTTTTATTTGAAAATCTTCATTTTTTTGAAACCTTAACCTTATGGAAATTTTGACTTTTTTTGCTAGACTTATTTGTCAAATTTTGGCCTGTTTCGAAAAATGTTCACTTTTTTTTTTGAAAATAGACTTAAAAGTGTCGACTCTTTTTCCAAATTCATCCATTTTTTAAAAATTTCCAATTTTTCAAAATTTTGAAATTTGGAAATTTTTGTTGGAATTTCGCATTTTTTTAAATTGCGCCTTTTTTATGAAAATTTTTAACTTTTCCAAAATTTTGACTTTGAAGTTTCGAATTTTTTCCAAATTTTGACGTGTTTCCTAAAATCTAACTTTCGACTCTTTTTCCAAATTCATCCATTTTTTAAAAATTTCCAACTTTTTCAAAATTTTGAAATTTGGAAATTTTCTTTTTTTTTTGGAATTTCGCATTTTTTTAAATTGCGCCTTTTTTATGAAAATTTTGATCTTTTCCAAAATTTTGACTGAAGTTTCGATCTTTTTCCAAATTTTGGCTTGTTTCCCAAAATCGTAACTTTTTTTGAAAGTTTCGACTCTAAAATTTCGACATTTTTTTCAAAATTCATTCATTTTTGATAATTTCAATTTTTTGGAAAATCTGATTTTCTTCCAAATTCATCCATTTTTCAAAATTTTCAACCAGCAAAATTTTGAAATGATCTTGAAATTTTCGTTATTTTTTAGAATTTCGCATATTTTTTTTAATTGCACCATTTTTTTTAATTTCAATTGTTTCGAAAATTCTAAGTTTTGACTTTTCAAAATTCGATTTTTCAGAATTTTCAACTTTTTCAAAACTAACTTCCTCTCAAAATGGCGAGTTTTGGCCTTTTTAAACCTTGAAATTTTTGAGCATCTTTTTGAATTTTGAATTAAATTTCTTCTATTTTCCTAAATTTCGAAATCATTCAAAATTTCAAATGTATCAAAATCGACTTTTTTTTCTACTTTTAAATGTCGACTTTGATTGGATTTTTCCACTTTTATTACAAATTGCTATTTTTCAAATTTTCACGTTTTTCGAGAATTTGAACTTTTTGAAAATTGCAGATTTTTGAAAAATTGGAATTTAGTGAAAATGGCGAATTTAAAAAAAAACCATTCGAATTTTGTTTGGAAATTTTGTTTTTTTTTAAATTTTGCCTCCTTTGAAAATAAGTAAGATTCCAAAATATCATAAGTTTCGACTTTTCGAAATTTGCAAGTGTTTTCGAAATTTTCAACTTTTAAAGTGATATTTGTACAAATTTGACATTTTTTTTGAACATCTGGTTTTATTTTTCAGATTTTTGAATTAAATGTAGGCTATTTTTTAAAAATTCGATGTTATTCAAGATTTCTACTTTTTTAAATGTCGACTTTGATTAGAATTCTCGACTTTTAATGAAAATTTTGACTTCGAAAATTTAAGACTTTTTGAAAATTGGAATGTTTTCAAATTTTGACTTATTTTAAATTTTCGAATTAATCTTAATACAAAATCATTGGTGTTTTTCATTAGGCTTGTTAAAGAAAAAATATTCAAAATATTTTGATTTTTTTTAAAGCTCAGTCCACTAGCAAATGGTAACCCCTTTATGCCTTCGAAGCCTTGCTAGTAGGATTCTGAGAAACAAGAATAGGTGGCGATAAAGCATCTTTTTATTCCTTTAACTGCACAAAAATTAATGGTGAAAAAGTAACTGTAAATGTTCTTCAATAGGAACTAAGCTTCAGATGATTTTATGACAGAATCGTCAATAAGTGTCGCTCGATTCTGGCTTAATTTGTTTAATTGCTTTTTGAGGACAGCCGTACTTCACGAAAGAATTGTTATGCAGCGTCGTATATAGACGACAGCCGTAGTTAAAGGGTTAAATGATAAATTGTAATTTTCGGTGAAAATCCGTTCGGTTACAAATTCTTGGAAGTTCTATAGAAAAAAGAATTTCCGTAGACAAATGTCCTCACTGTGTCAAGCTGGACCACACAGGAATTTGCTGTCTTCGAATGTCTTGTATGCCTCAAAAATCGTACCCTTGGGGGATAACCCTATTAGTTCTTGAGAGCGTCTCTTCCATGAAAATACTTGTAGAAAAGAGACAAGTCACCAACCATTCGCCCAGTGCTCTAGTGTTTCGAGAGAATCGGTCAAACTCTCGTCATCAATTAGGTGATTTGGTTTTTGAATTGAATCCAAGAGCCAAAGTGTGCTTTGGAGCTGAATTCCAAACATGAGAACAGTTTTGGCTAGTGTTGGCCTAACTTGAGCTTTGTATAGAGTGAGTAGCTGATGAGATGTGATGATGTGAATCACTTTTTAGTTCTAAAAAGAAAGCCAAAACATAAGAAGGATGTTCCATTTAAAAAATATAACTTTCTTCTGTTACTCATTGAAGCTCGAGAAATAATCAGACGCTTAAATAACAAACGATTTTTTTCTGAAATGATGTGTGTGGATTACGATGTTTTCGCAATGAATTCTAGCTGAAGTGGTTGTCCTGGTTTGTGCCTATTGATTTAAAAATTTTTGATGCTCCGTTATTTATACGTTCAAAGGATCTGACCAACGGGGAATTTTTAAAACTCAAAAAATCTACCAGATGATGTCGCAAGGGTTGTCAGTAAATGATATTTTAAATATCGATACATTTACGACTAAAATCAATTAGGTGTCAATTAGTTGGATTATTTTAGCTTCCACAGCAGTTGTGGCGCCAACGTAGTGCCTCTGATTTCTAATGGGAAATACCTTTTGATTTATTTGAGGAAATCGATCGTCAGTACCCCAACATAAGTACATACAATGTAGAGTTTACATTTCCTCTTTTGCAATTTGTCGAATTAAAATTTAAATGACGATCCTACCTACATTTATGCATTTTACAATGTCACTTTGAAAGGCGTGTGACTATCCATTATTTGCTTTTAAAACGTCATTTTAGTTTAGATAAGCCAGTCTGTAGGCTGAAGCGTGCGTGCTTATTAATTTTACATGAGATGATACAAACTTTATGAATAACGTGTTTAATTTAAACTTCGAATCGCTATGTTTCCAACTCGTACCCTTATTTAAAGACGTGCCAAATTGCGATTTCGCGTTTTCTTCGAAAATAATGTCAACCTAATTCCATTTTATATGCATCACGTGCACTTCCAACTAAAAAACGATCCATAGAGAACGATCCAAAAAATTTTTACTCCATCACACATGAACGACTATTTGGATAAACACAAATCCAAGAAATTATATTTTACCAAACTAATTATCTTGAATGAATCGGTGGAAATCAAAGATACTTTCGACTTCTCTGCTATAGAAACGACGAAGTCTTATGACGTATTGGAATTGGGTTTTGATCCTTTAAAATATTAATCTCATTAGAAGCTAATTTAAAATAAATGAGTTACTTTTTCGATTATATTCTAATGGGTTCTTACCGCGCGAAGATTTTTTTATGTTCTTACCGCGCGAACATTTTTTTATAAAAAGATTACGCACCTTGAAATATTAAAAATGTGACGCAGAACACTCGAATTTTGTAATATTCCCCGTTTGATTGAAGCTACTTAAATTTGCAGTTTTTTTATTTGTCATTTTACTGGAGATGTTTTAAAAATAAAAATAAAACATGGAGCGTTTAATTTGTCCCCTTTTGTCAATTTGTGATCAAACAGCAATTAAAATTAAATCGGCAAAAACCATTGTTGTCGCTGCCTGCAACGGCAGTCGCCCTGGGGGCGATAATCCCATCAAAACCGAATCTCCAAAAGCCCGCAAATCCTCCGGCACCGAAGGCGGCGAAAGAAAATGCACATCCGCTGCAGGTCTCCCGTCGATGTCTGTAGTATCGTATCGCCGGCGAGCAATCGATACGATCTTACCCAAAGGGCGACGAGGGGTTGTGCCGCCCCGGCGCTGGCAACTGGAACGACCACCTCTCCTCGACTTTGCATGTAATGAAGACGGCGGCGGCGTCGACCTCGAACCCTTTCGGATGAACTTATGAGTGTTGCCGCCTCCCCATCATCGCCCTTTCAATCAATCGGTGGCGGTTGGGAGATAGATCGACGGTTAGCCGCCGGGAACTAATTGTGCGGTGTGCGTGTGCAAATGCGACACGGTTTTAAATGGCAAATTTGAAAAGCCCCTTTCTTTGACTTTTTCATTAATGGAAGAGTGGCTCATCCACACTTGCAGTATTTGAATATTTTAGTTAACATAAAATAAAATAAATTTACATATTGTCTTCTGGAATGTGCCATCGTACTAATTACAAATTAATACGATAGCACATTCCAGAAGACATCACATGAGGTTCGAGGATCTTAATATCGAAAGCAAAAAAATAAACTTAATTCCTGTTTTGATTTTTTTTATGCGAAACAAAAAATAATGCTGGGAAAATGTACCAGACTTTGTACTAAACAAAATTTGACTTTTCATCAAAATGTGTCGACTTGAAGTTTCGATATTATCAACATTTTCTGTGAAACTTCCAGTTTAAATCCAATATTTCCACAAAAAAAGTAGAATTTCTTGAAATTTTCTGAAGAAATTTAAAATTTCAAAACATTGTTATTTAGAGAGTGAACTCAAAATTACACTTCGACTTTTGATGTTCAACCTTTTTGTCGAAATTTCAACATTTAAGATTTAATTTCTAGGAAAAAAATCGAAATGTCAAGAATTTTGACTTGACAGTCGAATGGTAAGAAAGACTGTTCCACTTTTTCTTGAGCTTTTGAGTTTCCAACTTTCATTTTTATAAATTTTCAACTTAAATGTTTAAACTTGTCTCTTGGAATTTCATTTTTGGTCTTAAAATCTCGATTTCAAAAGCAGAGTTTTCAAAAATTATTCGGTCCAATTGATACTAACATGTCGTGGTGTGTGAAAATGTTTCTTATTCTGATATCAAAACTATCTTTTCAGAAATGGTGGAGGCGATGAAGAAGGTGGCCAAGCTGGACGTCGAACTCACCGTCGAGGAGCGCAACCTGCTGTCAGTAGCGTACAAAAACGTGATCGGAGCCCGAAGAGCCTCGTGGCGCATCATCTCCTCCATCGAGCAAAAGGAGGAGAACAAGGGGGCCGACGACAAGCTCGAGATGATACGCCAGTACCGCTCGCAGGTCGAAAAGGAGCTGCGTGACATCTGCTCCGATATATTGACCGTTCTCGACAAACATCTGATCCCCGCGGCCAGCACGGGCGAATCCAAGGTGTTCTATTACAAGATGAAGGGCGACTACCACCGCTACCTGGCCGAATTCGCGACGGGCGCCGATAGGAAGGAAGCCGCCGAACACTCGTTGGTGGCATACAAGGCGGCCGGCGATATCGCGATGACGGAACTGCCCCCAACTCACCCCATCAGGCTGGGGCTGGCGCTCAACTTTTCGGTGTTCTACTACGAAATTTTGAACAGTCCGGATAGGGCGTGCCGATTGGCGAAGGCCGCGTTCGACGATGCCATCGCCGAATTGGACACACTTTCCGAGGAGAGCTACAAAGACAGCACACTTATTATGCAGTTGTTGCGTGATAACCTCACCCTGTGGACCAGTGACATGCAAGGGGATGGTAAGTCCATAACCCGAAGATTCATTTTCTTGCATTTCTCTAAATTTTGAGTTCCTCACATTTTTAACGCTTTTTTCTCGAAATTGTCATTGTAAAATTTCTATTTTTATTTTCGAATTTCTATTTTTAACTCGAATTAAACTTGAAAATTTCTCATAAAATTTCAAATGGGAAATGCCTTTAATTATTGTTGCTGATCAAATAGAGTAAAGATCAAGTGTTTTATTAAAATCTAATTTTAGGCGAGGCGGAGCCCAAGGAGCAGCTGCAGGACGTAGAAGATCAGGATGTGTCGTAATCACCGCCAGGCAAGTAAAAAAATGACAAACTTAAACAGTGCTGTGTAGTGCAGGGGTAGCAGATTATAATGCCTCCCCCTAGACATTGAAGGGTATCGTGTCGTTACGTGTCCGATACAAAACCCAGTACATACTGTATTATTATTATTATTATTCTTAGCCGTAATATACTGTCTCTGTTTTTTGTCTCATGTGTGCCTGCTATCAAAGTGCGACTGAATCTAAAACCAACTGACGATCGCACACCATTTTAGTCAACAAGATCTGTAGCTCGAATTTTAACTATTTTAACTGTCTTTGTACGAAATTTCGAACACTTCCGTGGTGACTGCGATTGGCTGAACACTGATATGTCAAACATAACCTAAAAATATCCGTATGAATGGTTTCGATGTGCGATAGTGGTAACTGTACTCATGTTTGGCCAGAAAAGCGCCGAGCGATTTTTTTTACTGATTTGTTACCATATTTGTTGTGGTATAATACAAATTTAATATGGCAGCCATTACAAAAACATGTTGATTAGTTGAATAGCTTAAATTCGCTTATTTGATAGAGCACCGGAGAAAATGACCGTTCACGTAACAACCCTCAAAATTAATTCCGATTTTCTCCGCTTTAAATTTTTCATAATACCATATCAACATGTGTAGTCTTTCTAAACGCGAATAAATGTATATTTAACGCTTATGTTTAAAAAGTAGACTGTCTTATACTTTCCAAGCAAGTTGCATTCCTTAAATTTGTGTACTTAACCTAATTTTGAAGGATGTAAAGCAATAATGTGGTTGGCGCCGCGCGCGTCATTCTGACAATCCAGAGTCGGTTTTATTTTTCTACTTTTAAACATCACCGTGTACTTATGTTGTTCTTTGTTCCCTCATCCACGAAAGTGAGTCTTGTAAAAAAAATTGTCCACATGCGTGACTTTTGTTCACTGCCATTTCGCTATTTTTGATTTGTTTTTTTTTTGCATTAAATTGTTGGGTTTTTTTGCAAGACTTTGCACTGTTAAAATTCCTTAATGTCTTTCTGCATTTCTTAATTTGTAAGTATGGATGTATAATGCTGTGTAGATTGATATAAAAATTTGATGTATTATTAAAAAAATATTTAAAACGAAGTGCGTTTTATTTAAAAAATTTCTCCCTCCCTGTAAAATGTTTCTGTGCACCATCCATCACGGTAAGTACAAGTTTGTGAGAAATTTTATGAGTTATATAATGGATAAATTATTATAAATTTTAGGTTAGGTTTGAAATTTTTAATTAATTTGTAGAAAACAACTGTCGAAGTCGTAATTAATTTGTATATAACATTTCACTATTGAGGAGTTTTCATTATTTAAAAGACATAGTCCATACAAAAATTATGCGCACTCTCGCGCTGGTCTGCTATTTTATTTAAAGCATTTTCCAGATTGGAAAACGTCGACGGTGCGCCACCTATAAGGGGGATAATAAAGTACAACGATATTCCTACTTGTCACGTCATTTCTACAGTATCGTATTCTATGTCCCAGGCTACTGACATTTTTCAACGCCATTTTTCTTTACCGTAATAGCAAACTCATTTTTATTAATAAGTATACGGGCAAACTATTCTAAGTGCAATAACCTTTCATTGTGTAAATTATAAACAATATAAAATTGATAACAAAAGTCGTTAACACAAATTTATAAACAATTCCGTTCTTCAAATTATAATGTTGGCTACACTTATAACCAAGGTAATTCATAGACATTTAGCTACCTCCATAGAATATTGTGACGGTTGCTGGTCGTATAATTCTATGCCCCAATTGACGTAAACAATTCGTCAAAATGTCAGATTAATTTTGAACGTTTACGAAAACAATGTTATCCGAACATATTTCGTAAATAAAACTTTTCAACGGCCCAGATGTGAATATCGTTGAAGCTTCGCCGACCGACAGGACGTAATATAAAATGGGCCGAATAAGATGGTTAACACGAACGTCGAGGATAGTGGCGCTATGCAGCGCTGCGAATTTCATAAACAGTGCAGACAGGGTGATAATGCCTATAGCCATAGTACCTATGACCCACGTATTCGGTTGGAGCTTACACACAAAAGGGTGGATTTTGTCTGCTTTCGCCATCGGGTATTTGACTAGTCAATTGATAGGTATGGCTCATTTACTGTTACGATTGATTGTTTATCGGGGGATTTGTAGGCAGTTTCTGGTTGAGTAAACTGGGGGCCAAGAACGTGCTGATATTCAGCGTTCTTTTGTGGAGTATAACAACGTTTGTAACTCCGCTATTAGCTGATAGTATTACTTTGTTGATTATGTGTAGGATAATACTTGGATTTGCCGAAGGTTTGGGTAAGTGTTTTGGTTTGGTATGACGCGAATTTACGTTTTACTTTTTGTGTGTTTAAGGTCTTCCGACGATTTTTCATTTATTTGCCCACAATATTCAAGTTGAAGAGCGATCCAGGGCTTTTAGTTATTTGTTAGCATCAGGATCGGTTGGGCAAACTGTCGCTTCGGTTATATGTCCCCATTTATCATGGGAAGGTTGTTTTTATTGGTTTGGTTCGCTCGGGCTTTTGTGGGTGGTTCTGTGGTATTTCATGTATCCGGAAGTAACATATGGAGGAGACGAAACTATACCTTTGCATATGCCTAAAGTGATATCGAGGAATATCAGATGGGCCGATTTTATTCTAAGTAAACCGCTCTGGGCAATTTATTCGGCGCATTTTGCAATGAACTGGTCTTCTTACATCATCATGCAGTGGCTGCCAACTTACTTATCAAGGTACAAAAAACTTTTACATTTTTATTAATGGTTTTGTAGGCATATAATTTATGTCCACTAAGAATGACTTCTTAAGCTAAAAAAAGCAGTACAAGTATGCCAAATTTAGGAACTTTCCAAGTTTTTGAGTTTTATTAATCATTTAAAGTTTGACAAGTGAGAGAGTGCAACAAAGTTAGAATTTTATTAACCCTTTCGTTAAAAGTTATTTTTAATATTACAGTGCTCCAAATATGGCGCTTTAAATGAATTTCATATTATCTTCAGCTGCAGTAATATACATGCTTATAGGACACATATTTACGTTTCTTGTCTTTTAACTCTGTAAAAATATCAATCAAAAATATACATTCTTCGGTCACAGCACCCGTACATACAAAAATGTGTATGTACGTTCCTAGTAACGAAAGGGTTAATTTTCTATTCTTGTTGCTTTCTCTTGAATCCACATCTCCATGAAATTTTCCTCACGTGCTTTTACTTTTGTGGTTGCAGTTATTTGGGGGGCGATGCTCACAGTCTTAGCCTGACTGCCGTCCCTTACATAGTCAACTCAATTTTTGGCGTCATCTGTGGCCATGTAGCCGACGGTCTGCTCCAAAATAAGGGTTGGTCGGTTTTGAATGTGCGAAGACTAATGACGAGCATCGGGCTAGTGGGACCGGCGCTTTTCCTGGCTATATTCTGCGTGGTAGATCATCTTTGGTTCGCTGTAGTTCTTGTGTCTATATCCATGGGGTTGTCGGCGTCCAACAGCGCGGGACATTTGAGCAATCACGTGGACGTCGCTCCTAATCACGCTGGGACCACATTCGCTATTAGCAACACGATCGCTACTATACCGGGTGTCTTGTGCGGACCTGTGACGGCCTCGTTGGTAACCGCGTCCGATGGCAAGTGGATGACGGTATTTTTAGCCGCGACGTTCGTGAACTTGTTGGGAGCTTTTGTGTATTTTACAAGCAGTGTTGCAACGCAGGTACTTTAAGTTAAAGTTTTGCAAGGTGGGAAATGGACTTCGATGAAGATTGGGGATGTTTAAACACCGTGTGATAACAGAGACAAAAGGATGATTATATTTTGAACTTCATAATGTATATTTATGCATAGATAAGAAATAAACTATGAAATTCACATCGAATTATTAGTTTTATAGTTTTTCAGTTGAAATTTATCAAAAGAGAGGGTGAACGATCAAAAAATTAAAAAAATATTTTTATTTATGTATCACAAGTTTTCAATGTAACAACGTAAAAAACTAAAAAGCTCAAAAACCTTATTTACTGATGCAGAATTTTTTCATAATTCACTAACCAAAATCCCTTTTTTGGATAACCCAAATGTTTTGGGTAGATGGTTCTGGTTATTTTGTCTGAAACATGATCTTTTGCAAATTAGTATGTGAAATTCTAATTGCTCTCGTTCGTGATGTGATGCTGAACGATATGTCTTGTTAATGATGACATGTAATTGTAGGTGCATCCACATATATTGCAACTGAAACAAATAAGTCATTTATCAAAAATCTCATAATCTCTAGAAGATATTTCGATATTAAAGTAGAATGTTTGAAACATCAAAAATTTTAACGTACGCTTGTGTCAAAACAAGTTTAAAATTATAAAAAAACGCATTTATAATCGAACAAAGTAAAAATCCGGATTTATAAAAAGCCTAAATGGCCAGAAAATGTTGACATTTTGAATAAGTCGAACTTGAATTTTTTTTTTTTAAATCTGGTGGTTCATGTATCTGGTATTTGTTATTATGTGCAATGCCAATTGGCGTTTAGAAATAAATAAAATCTAGGAACAAGCAAATAACCTACACATAACTAGTTTGGGCATCCTCGGCTTTCTTATGGATTTCCAAGTGTCGTTGCAAGTTGGCGAACTTGGAGAATGTCCTTGTGCAGATCTGGCAAGCGTAATGGGAGGATGTATCGTGCAGACGAGTGTGGAAGTTAAGATCTCCTTGAACTAGGAACCTTTTGCTACAAAACGGGCATTTGAAAGGTTTGATGCCGGTATGTGTCAACTGATGCTTCCTCAGTGACGAATTGCTGGCGCATTTTCGCCCGCAGACGTTACATTCTAGCGGGTAGTCGCGCTTGGCTGCCGTCCCTTCGCCTTCGTTGTGAATGAGGGTCATGTGACGCTTAAGCTTAGCGCTGGTGGTGAATTGGCGGTTGCATATGTTACATTCTGGAAGTTGGTACAGTTCGGACTGCTCTTGAGCGTTGGATGGATCCGCGTCTGTTCTTAAATGGGTAGCCTGTAATGAAATTTGATAAAAAAGATTATTAAATTTCCAAATATCAAAAATGTCGAATTTAAATCGATTTTTTTTGCGAATTACGAGTTTTCTCGAATTGATAATTATCTCAAGGTGATGGGCCCAAAGAAAAATCGTGGTTAGTCAAGTTATTATCGAAAACAACAAATAAAGTATTAAGAAAGCTTTTCATTTTACCTTATGTTCTTCTAAGGCGTCGTAACTTAAGCAAATTTTTCCGCACAATTCGCAGCATATCTTCTTCCCAACCACGTTATGAACGTACAACTTATGCGTCCTCAACTGGGTCCCATTTTTGAATTCTCTGCAGCACATATCGCACCGTAACAGCGGTTTGCTCTTCAAAGACGAATTCACCGTACTGACCGGATTCAGCACCAATTTGGTGGAATGTATACCGCCGTCTCTCCCGTGGGTTATCGACAGCAGAATCGACGCCTTCTTAAACTCGCGCCCACCACTGGACCTGTAAATAGACGATGACCGAATGTAAAAAAATTGTAGTGGATGCTTACGGTTTCTGCAGAGACTCGTACTGAAAACGCCACTTGGGTGCCTCCGGGTCCGTGATCAAGATCGTGTCGTCTTGCCGAAGCTGCATCCTGCCGTGCAGACGCGACTCGGTTTTGCGCGGATTCTCGCCCATTTCCTCGTAGTTTTCTATGAGAGTGATTTCAATTTGCTTATGTTGCAGCTTCTTCTGAACTGTCTCCATGTCCATCAAGGTGCTCCAATGTTTTTGCGATGTAACTTAGCGTTTCTTCTTTTACATCGGCCTGTCGGACGATCGTGCGTGAAGATTGTGTAATTTCCATCAGTTCGTCCGGTATTTCGTCGAAATTTTGTTCCTCCGTCGTATTATTGACCTCCTCGGCTAAAACTTCCCCTTGTTTATCTTGTTCCACTTCCTCGCTCTTTCGTTTAATCGAGACGATTTTGCCTACAAGCTTTTGGCCTTTGGACGTCTTCCCAATTAATACTTTTCTGTTCAACAAGCCGCTTAAGTCGTCTTTTTTTCCGCTTTCGCTGTCATCTTGATCGACTCTTAAATTATTGCTCAACGCTTTCGAAAATTTCTTTTTCTTGTTTAACTTTTTGATGTAGTGATTCAGGGAAACTGTTTGGCCAGTCAACAGGTTTTTACCGGTTATTTTGGAAAAATCCACGTGTTCGTTTTCAAGGGGCGTCGTTCCATTTTCTTCCGTATTTGCAATGCTACTTTGTTGATTTTCTTCGATTTGATTCTCGTAATCTAAATATTCTAAGTGTAATTGGCCATCATTAATTACCATGCACTGGTATTCAGTCCTACAAAATGATTTACTTTGTTCAAGTAGGGTCCTAATGATATCATGTTTTTCTAATTGTCAAATTTCTACCACGATACTAGACTTGCCTTTTTGGAATTCAGACTTTTCTCAAAATTTCGATTTCATTCTCTACATTTCGACTTTTAAGTGAAAAACTGGTAAAAATATAACAAACTTTTACTTTAATTTAAATCCTTTAAGTCAAAACTTCCAAAAAAATGTGGAAAATTCCTAATATCTCGAATTTTTTCGATAACTTTATCTTCTAAAAACTTGCAACTTAAATTTCTATTTTGAAAAATTCAATTCGAAATATTGACCTTTTTTTCACAATTTTTAATGGGAAGTCAAACCGACTCTTAAAACTTTTAAATTTTGCCTATATATATTAAATTTTACATATACATTTAAAAAAATTATTAATCTCAAGTTTGAACTTGAAATTCTGAAAACAGCTGAGATTTTCGAACAAAAAAATCAAATTTGTAAACAAATGGCACAAGAGTTTTTAAGCTGTCACTTTTTCAAAATCTCCATATTTTTAGATCTCAAACTCGAATTTTCACTGTTCTTCAGAAAATTTGAAATTTAAATTAAATAAATCAACCAAAGTTGAAATTTCAACTTCAAAAGTTTGAGAAAAAAAAAACAGAAATTCCAAGTTTAAACTTGACATTCTCAAAAGCTGAAACAGCAACATTTTTTAATTTCATTCACTTATTTTATAACGTTCATTGTAAACCTAATCCTTACTCATCTTGACTAGTTTGTTCGGAACTTGATTCGAATATTTGGTCCAAATTGATAATTTGCCCCCCTAATTTCAGTTTTTTGAAAGGGGTATTTTCATCGCCATTGATAATACTGACTTGCCCATCAATCTCGTTCAGGTCCTGTGCACCCAATACATTACCATCTTCTTCGGTGTAATAAACAATTTGATTACTGTTGCTGCTGTCGTCCACATACTGGACAATTTGGGCATTTTCTACAGACTCAGTCTCCAATATTTGTGATTCGTTGGCATCAAAAATAATATTTTCTAAAAAGAAATTCATTCATATTAAGTTAGCCACACAAATGCAGAATCCAGATTAGGTTTTCCAATCAGGGTGCTAGCCGGGGATAGCACAATGGGCCCGGAAAGGGTGGCCTAAGTGCTGGCCTAAACTTTAGGCAACCCACAACGAATCCAGGGTGCTAGTCACACGAGCATGGATTTCTTAGTTTACAGAAATGTGTTGCATCTGGTGCCTGAATCTGTGCGTATGTGGCTAACCCCACTAGATTTACAAAAGTGTAATATAAACCCAGTGTTTTAAACACTAACCGAACAAACAAATTTACATATAACATTGTTCCCCAAACTTACTACAGATTTTTACTATATTACCTGAATTATTATTAACAATGTATTGTTCATACAATTCATTATCTTGACACACTATTGCTCCTAAATCCGTTGGTATGTAATACTGACCATTGACAACAATAGCCTGACTTCCATCATAAACAACCTACAAGAAAAATTCTAAATCTGCACATTTTGTAAATGGACAACTATTCCCACTTACATTGGCATATTGTTCAGACCCATCAAAAACAACCTGATTCTGATCATAAACCAATTCTATTTCCTCCTCCTCCAGTTTTACTTCCACATTTTGGGACATTATTCCCGGCCGAATCGGCGACTAAAATGGCAAGATGACGTATGAATTTACAACGTGCGGGCGTAACAGTGACGGTGCACATATCGAAACGTAAGGAATTCGCTCAAAATTGTCACGATTTCGTCGAAATAACGCCCAGCGATATTACTATCGAAATTGACAAATTTGAATTTTTTGAAATTCGCAAAGCACAATCGGTAAATGAACTTACCTCCCGAAATTATTGAAGATACGGAACTGTCGGTAATCCGGGCGAGTTGGCGTTACCGATCGAAATTTTTTGCTCATAGAAACCGTATTACAGCCGCGGTAATGATTATTTTAGGGTAAAATTCGGAACGCTAGATATTTTAGAAGACTGTTTGCAACATAATATTTATATTTTCTCTAGAGTTGCCGTATATATCGCGAAAGGTTAGAAAAGTAACTGACCTGTGGCGCCCTCGGTAAAGAGTTATGTAAATCACTGCCAAGAGTTTATCTATCCGAGCTCTGTGCTTTTGAGGTTTCTCTCCTTAGATAATATAAATATAATAATATAATATATAGTCAAAGTTTCTCTCACAAGGAAAATTCTTTATGGTTTCTGTCATAGAGAAACTAAGCGGTGTTGCCAGTGGTAGCGGAATTTCGTTATTGGTAGCGACATTTGAAGAATTTAGCGGTGTGATATCGAACCACTGGCAACATTGAAACTAAATATAGTCTATGGTTTTTCTGGTCAAAGAGTTTTCTTTTTTTCTACTCTATCTAGGGAGGATCGATATTGGAAAAACATCGATAATAACATCAATGTTAACATCGGTTCAAAAGTATCGATTTACGATGAATATCGAAAGAAAAATATCGATGTCCGAAAACATCGATGTTTTAGGTTAACAAAAAAACAATCCATTTTATTATACGGTATACATATAGTAAGCGACGTAAGCAAATTCATGGTAGATTGTTGGGTTACATTACTGCAAAAGTTTGAGTTTACTGGACAGACATAGAGTACAATTTAGGGGTACATTTACTATACCTGTTATTTCGTTTTCGAAGTTTCATTATAAAAAAAATTAACTTCTACTAACACTCGCTCCCACTTTATTCTTAGATAATAAAAATTGGCCACGGCAGGTTTTTATTTTGTTAGCTTTAATTTGGTTACATCGATCAGCGGTATTTAGTGTATGCAACATTTGTTACACCTAATCACGCTAGGTGGCCTAGCCCTAGACTTAGAGTGTATCGATATCGATGTTCCGATTTTATTCAGATGACATCGATGTATCAATACTATCGAAAATTTAACATCGATATTAAAACATCGATGTTTTTCCACTAAACATCGATATTCAATCACCATCGATGAATATCGATCATCCCTAACTCTATCACATATATGTTTTGTGATCACACTAGATTTTAGTTGACTTTGGTGTATATTTTTGCTGGATTATTCAATTTTTCAGCAATATTTCTGTTTATTCTAATAACAAACTTGTTGCTCAATATTAGTAGGTTTTTCACTTATGTTAAACTTGAAATCAATGAGACAAAAATTAAAGCTTTCGTCGATTTGTCTGATAATTACGAAGGCGTATAAAGGACATCAATTACAAAAAATTCAGAAATTTGCAGTTTAAAGTTGAAATGCAACTTTAATCTCGAGATTTCGATTTTTGTTTCGAAATTTCAAGATTAAAGTCGAAATTTTCTATATTTTATGGTTAAGTTGGGTAGATGACAGTTCCACCACTCCCCTTTCCGAACAATATTGACTGTTGGCAGTAGGGTGCGTTCAGTAATTTCTATTTTTAATATTTTGTCTTTTCTCGAAATTTCTAGGTTAAAGTTGAATTTTTGAGGAAAAAGTCGAAATTTCGAGTTAAAAAAAGTCGGAATTTAGAGTTAAAAGTCGAAATTCCGAAAATGAAGTCGAAATTCCGGGATTAAAGTCAACATTTTAGGAAAAAAGTCGAAATTTTGAGAAAAAAATCGAAATTTCTATTTTAGAGCCTAAATTTCAAGATTAAAAATGAAATTTGGTGAAAAAAAGTCGAAATTTCGAATTTAAGTCGAAATTCCAAGATTAAAGTTGAAATTCTGAGATTAAAGTCGAAATTTCGAGATTAAAGTTGAAATTTCGAGAAAAAAAAAATTTCTAAAAATGTATGTTTTAAATCGATGTCATTTCTACACCTTCGTAGATAATCGTGTTCTGAAGCACTTATTTTTAATCAATAATCTTAGTTCATCGAGCAAATATAATTAAGTCAATGAAATAAACACAAACTGTAGATTTGCACTTTTTGTTATGAACATGTACAATTTTTCGCTGGTTTTTGTTTTTCAGACACACGCGCTTTTAATTGTTATAGGGTTGGCAACACTGAGCTGACGCTACAAAATACAAAAGAAGAAGAAAAAAATTAGGTTATGTTGAAAAAACAACAAAACATACAAAATTCAATCTCAATTAAAATGTTCAAATAATGACCGAGAGCCGAATTTTAGAATTACTTTTAGACGACCAGCCCGCTGATGTTGAAAGTGTGCTACTTAAACGGGAATGTGTTGGTGAAATTTCGGCTAAACTAGCTGATTCAATATATGAAAGCTTGAAATTCAAATCGGCTGCCTCTAACGAAAGTAGATACAATATCTTGGTAAGCTTAAAATCGTAATTGTGAGATTAAAGTTGAAATACCAAGAATAAAGTCGGAATTAACAAGTTTTAACTCAAAACTCGACTTTTTCTCATATACTCAAAACAAAGACAAGAGATCAACTTTTTCTCTGGTCTGAATTAGTGCACACATCTTTCCCAGATGGCGCTCTTTAGATTATACAGACCGATTATTTTAGAAACTGGTGCAACATTGGTGTTCAGAAGAGAAAAATCATTTAACTGTAAATGAAAGTAATTGTGATATATTTATAAGCAATATCGATAAACATGTTTATAAGGAAGATTCAGATATTGGGAAATTTTTAAAGTTCAACTCGTTAGAGTTAGCAAATACTGAACCTGCTAATTTCCCAGAGGAATTGCTGATGTTCTACTCAAACAAAAACAAAAGGAAGGAATCACGAAATGTCCAGTTAGGTATGTTCATAATCAAAAGTTGCATGGAAGCTCTCCATCCATAATGATTTGTGGCCTAAAAAAATATTTTCCTTAAGAATTTGTCTACAATTTGGACAACGAGAGAATCAAGAACTCAAAAGTCAATACATATCTGAGCAAATATGTCGCCCATAGTAAGACCAATGAAGTAATCATAAAAAATATTTTCAAATATCCACTGGAACAAAAACCGAGTGATGCTAATGCTGCCATCGATTCGCTAGAAGTGCGAGATAAAAATTTTAGAAAAAGCCAAATAGCTTACTGCTATGCCCTCATGAATCTGAAAAAGGAGTCACACTATTTAAAGAAAGTTTTGTCGAAATTATCCGAGTACTGAAGTTTTAATGAACAATGAACGACAATTTCTGATTTATTATTTGGGATACTTAGGTAATTTGATGTAATTTAGGTGTATACGCCCAGAATGTAATGTCAATTAGAATAATTGGCCATTTTCAGATTGATTTGTAAACATAACTTTTTTCCCCAGATTCGACATTTTTTCACCAAATTTTAACTTTTTTCTCCAAATTTCAACCTTTTTTTCCAAGTTACGAAGTAAACTTGAAGATTAACTGGGGACGTCGAGATTGAAATGTTGGAATTTAAAGTCTAAATTTCGATAAAGTTGAAATTTCAAGTTATTTGTCTAAATTGTTGTTTTTTAAGATTAAATTTAGAGAGGAAAGTTGAAATTTTGAAATTAAAGTGGACATTTTAACTTAAGGTTGATTTTTTTTTTTAGATAAATTTAAATTCTTCAGCCGAAAATTGAAATAATTGAAATCAAAGTCTAAAATTTAAATTCGAAATTTTGTCATGCATTTTAGAATCATTGAAAGCTATATTTGTAGGTTAAAATCAAAATTTGGATTACAAGTTCCACATTAAATTCGAAAGTTAAAACCTGTATTTCAAATTTGAAGTCGAAATTTCTACTTTAAACTAAAAATTTTTAAACAATAGATATTAAAAATTCCACGATGTTTCTATAAATATTTGCTATGACCGGGACCTGGTTTCGCTTTTCATTATCAGAAATTTTAAGGGAAAAAATCAAAATTTAGAGACAAAAGGTTGAAATGTCGAGGTTAAAGTCGATATTTCGAGAAGAAAGTCGATATTTCAAGAAGAAGGTCGCAGATTTGTGTTCACTTTAAGAATTAAAAAAAAATACTAATTGATATCCGTTCTATACTTTCGTAGGTTTGTGTACTAATGGAAAATATTTATTTTTAGGTTTACATCCAGATATTACAGAATACTTTTTACAAAATTTTCCATTCACATGGCAAACCGTTTTTATAAATATATGTAGTGACATTATAAAATGTCCTACAAGAACAAAATATTTAGACTTAATCAAATCACTGAAGAGTGATTCCAAGTTTATTAATATACAAAAGTGCTGCCATACACTTGAAACTTTAAATTTACAGGTGAAATGCTTTTTATATGAACTTTACTGTTATAGTTTTTGTAATCAACATATTTTAGAATTTATTACATATTTTTTTGAATAATCAGCGTTTGATTGTCCCCGCTTGTTTTTTCAGTTGAGTTAATAGGTTAATTAACTCTTGAACATTAATAAAAAATCTGTTTTGTGTAAGAATTTCTATGAATGAGATCCGTCTTCATCTTCTAATTAATTAAGGAAGTATTTACAGATAGCGCTTTCGCGTTTAGAATTAGCTAATGATTGATTAGAATGGCAACGTAGGTTATGTACCCAATGCATGACTTCTTCGGCATCGGAATAATATTCTATGATCATACGCAGTGTTGCCAGTGGTAGCGGAATTCTGCTATTGGTAGCGACATTTGAAGCGTTCAGCAGCGTAGCTGCGATGACGATAAATTGAACAAAAAGTAGCGGAATTTTGAGGGCACCCAAATTTTTACAGTTTATTTTCAAAAACTAAGTCAACAATAAATAAACTAGTTGTTGAAAAACTTACATAAAGATTTATTTCATTGCGCCATCTGACAGAGTAGTTAATAACAAGTGTAGAAAGTTAATCACAATCATTGCAATAATCTTTAGAAAACTTAGTTTTTATTTTTCTTGTAGAAAAATATGTATGTCCCCTAAGATACTATGTTAATCGACGACTTTAAAGCCATTTAATAATTCAAAATAGCCCTCAGGTAGTATAAGAATTTTTTTTAAATTTTTGTTAGCGATCTTTATTTTAAAGATAAACGAAAGGTTTTTTATCTTTGGTTTTAATTATCCTCTGAAGGTAAAGAAAAGGTATTTATTCTTCAAGGTCAGGCTTCTTGTAGAATTCTTTACCCTTTTTGTTTTGGGTAGCGGCCGATAGCGGAATTTTAAGGGTCTGGTAGCGACATTTGATATTGAACCACTGGCAACACTGATCATACGTCAATTGTCAAAATTCACAGGAAAAATGGCGTCCATCCTCAAATTATCCACATCGGTCGCGAAATTATCAAAAAATGCCTCATTATCAAAGGTAAATTTAACTATTTATTACAAAAACTACTCGTTGTTGCTCCATTCTATATGTTGTAATAGATTTGGGGTACAGCTGCCATTGTTATCTGTTACGTAATTTTAACGTAACCTGGTTCAAACGGTCAAAGTATTAACAAGTGTTTTATCAATTTTAGACCGCGAATCATCTAAGAAAAGCGTCAACACTTCTTAAACCACAGCAACCCGTATTAAATGTACCACCTACATGTGTAACCACTTTGGATTCAGGTAAGCGGGCTTAATTTCGAATGCTGTATTTACTGCATCGAAATGTTTGCCAACATCCAGCATCCATCGCTTTTTGATGCATTAAAATTTTAGGTATTCGAGTAGCCACTGAAGATTGGGGCTCTCAAACGGCCACAGTAGGTATCTGGATAGACGCAGGGAGCAGATATGAAAATGACAAAAATAACGGAGTGGCCCATTTCATGGAACATATGGCTTTTAAGGTATCTAAAAATATAAGCAAATATCAAATTATTGTGTCTCGATTAGAGGTGAATCTTGTAAATTTATTTTTACCGTACAAAATGAGCTGCTGTTCCTAATTTCCATTTTCTCTCAAAATTCTTTTAAATATGAGTTAGGTTGTAATTTGGTAGTTCCTAAAATTTCAACTTCAAACCAAAGTTTACAAGATTTACACATTCTTCTTTAAAATTCCCCTTTATTTTTCTTAAAATTTCCATTTGTGTTAGATATTGTTGCGTGTTACCGGTTCAATAACTAAAACCCTGTGAATTGCAAATTAAACTTATTTCAGAACACAACAATTATGATTCACTTAACTATCTGAGGGAAAGACGAACGCGTATTTATATCCAGCTTCTAAAAGGATCCCGTACAGATCGGGCTCGAAGCAAGTGGAAAAAGTCTAAAACGTTTATCTGCCGTATTATTCATTCTCGCGGCCGCTTCTCATTAACAAATGTTTCCACAATCACTAATACAAATTTTACAACTACAGTTTGTCACAATATTTGCAAAGTGCAAGTAAATATTCTGATACACATTTAGAAGTCATCATCTACATAACTTTGTCATTATTCAAAAAATCATCACCTATAAGCTGGTATTCAAATTTGTATTTATTGATTTAATGGTAGATGAAAAAGTTGCTAAATTTATCTATAATTTTGATGAAATCGCTTCTCAGGACTTTATAATTCTCCCTATTAAGTACCTCAAAATTAATGTCTCATAAAACGAAATTCTGTGCATTAGGGAACTAGCAAGCGCACGCAATCCCAGCTAGAGATTGAAATCGAAGACATGGGGGCCCAATTGAACGCCTACACCAGCAGAGAGCAGACCGTCTACTATTCAAGGTGTCTTGCGAAGGATGTTCCCCGTGCCGTTGAAATTTTGTCCGACATTGTCCAAAACGCTAAATTGGGCGATGCCGAAATTGAAAGGGAACGGGGCGTCATCTTGAGAGAAATGCAAGAAGTTGAATCTAACCTGCAAGAAGTCGTATTCGACCATCTTCATTCTGTCGCTTACCAAGGAACACCATTAGCCAATACAATTCTTGGTAATGACGTCAGGTTTTCACCACTTAAGCGTTTTAAATGTAAATTTATTAGGTCCAACTGCTAACATTAAATGTATTAATGCTACCGACTTGAGAACTTACTTGGATACTCATTATAAACCCAGTCGTATTGTCTTGGCTGGCGCGGGGGGCGTTAAACATGAAGAATTAGTTCAACTGGCGGAATCTTGCTTCAATAAGCTGTGTAAGTTGAGTCCCTTTAATCATTTTCTTGTATTTAAACCCCAGAATATGGTCATGTAATTTTTTTTCCCCTATAATATGAGCATATTCAGGAGATTGAACAAGAATAAGAGGCATCCAATTAAATATGTATTTTATTGGCGATTTAATCCTGTTTGAATGCAGCAAACACTTGTGCGGGGGAAATCCCGACGTTGGCCCCTTGCCGATTCACTGGGTCCGAAGTGCGCATTCGCGACGATTCCCTACCTTTAGCCCACATCGCCATTGCCGTTGAAGGTGCAGGATGGACAGACCCAGACACTTTAACACTTATGGTGGCTTCGACCTTGTTGGGGGCCTGGGACAGGTCGCAGGCTTCGGCCAAGCAGAACGCGACAGTGTTAGCGAGAGCCAGCGCTGAAGGCGACTTATGTCACTCTTACCAAAGCTTCAACACATGCTACACTGTATGTATCTGTTCACTAAACTCGCAAACTATTTCACTTGGGTACATTATATTTAATTTTACATAGAACTTTGTTTTTATTTTAGGACACTGGTTTGTGGGGCGTTTATTTCGTCTCAGACCCACTCAAGATCGAAGACATGGTATTTAACATACAACAGGAATTCATGAGATTGGCAACGAGTGTAACCGAAGGTGAAGTAGAACGTGCCAAGGCTCTCTTGACCGCAAATACATTCTTGCAACTGGACACCTCATCTGCTGTTTGCGAAGATATCGGTAAGTTTATACAGTCAAAGTTTGACTTCACCTACAAGTGTTGTTGTGTTTAGGGCGTCAGCTGTTGTGCTACGGACGCAGGTTGCCTCCCAGCGAAATGACCCACCGCATTAATGCGATAACAGCCCAGAATGTACGCGACGTCTGTTATAAATATTTGTACGACAGGTGTCCAGCGATTAACAGCCGTTGGGCCAGTCGAACAGTTGCCCGACTACAACAGAATTAGGTCTTCAATGTACTGGTTGAGAGTCTAGGTTTATTAACACGTAAATTATTAAATTACATTCGTAAGTGTTGTCAAAGTGAATTCCTTGTGTACATACTACATATGAGCAACAATATACTTCTAAATGAAAAATAAATAATATAAAACATTTTTAAATGAGTTGTTTGAATTATCTTGCCCTCTAAAGATCCCCTTTTGTGGTGAACTAAGTTAATTAACAGAAATTCTCTCAAAATTTGACTTCCTAGAATTTTAAACTTTACGAAAAGTTTAATAAGTAAATTGGTCTTTTAGTCAATATTTTCTAATTAAAATTGAAATCCTTTAAAATAAACCTCCAGGTTTTCTTCAAAATGTTCTTCCACAATTCTGAATATAACTGAAATTTTGATTTTCTGAATTAATTCTATAAATGTAAAGCTCTGGCGAGGGGTAGACGTTCCAGCTTTTAAATGATTTTGTTCAAAACTTTTCTAAAGCTGAAATTGTAAATGAAAATTGTAGGTTTAATTTTCAAAAAAATATAGAAAGTTATGGAAATAGTGAAGGAAAGCAAAGGTTTAAACTTATAATTTCAGTAAGTTTTTCTAAGAAATTTTTTTAAAAATCTATAAAACTAGCACAATTAGTTATTTTTTGCTTTTTTAAGTTATTAACTAGGAAGGTAAACCAAAACAAAGAAATTATAAAATTTATTAACGAAATTTGAATGACAAGGACAATTTTAACACTAAAGGAATAATTAATACTATGAATTTTATTACGGAATATAACATTTTTTAGATTTGTTGTGTAACAACTCCAACTATTTAATATATTTACATCATCATTGATAAGAGTAGAAGATTGAACAATTCACGTTCGTCATCATCTTCATCTTCAGAAGTATCAAGAATGGATTCGACATCGCTGTCCATATGCAATATAGGGTAGGTCTCACTAGTAACAGTCCTTGGAAGTTGGGAGCCTCTGCTCCTTTTCTTGGGGGGGACAGTTTGCTTATTTTTCTTTGGTTTTTCCCGTTGATCAACAATGTCTTTACGATACTGTTTAGCATTCTCATCTGAATTTTCCACAATCTAAAATCAAATTAACAAGAATTTAAATTCGTTACAACCTCTTGCATCGAGACATCTACCTTTGCAACAAAATTATCCAGTACCAAAGTGGGGTTAACTCTGGTGATTTTCTTTCTGCAGATGGGGCAATCCTTTTTCTGCTTCTTCCAAACGTTAATGCAGTAAGTACAGAAAGAAGTGAGAGCAATTTAATGTCACAGCTTTTACAAAGAGCTCAGAGCATATGCTACATTGTAATTCATTTTCTGCGTTTTCTAACGTTATTTGGCCGGATAGCTTGACAGGATCCGCGGCTGCGTTTGGTTTATCTTCTTCATGTTTTAGCTTTTTGGGAACTTCTTTGTGATTTTCGGAGCTTTTTCTCTTTTTAACATTTTTTGAACCACCAACTGTATTGGGCATGATTTATTTTTATGTTAACTGTTGAATACAATTTATTGATTTATTATGCTCGACACAGTTAAAATTATAACATTTAACCTATCAAAGGTATTCGCAAAGTATTAAGCGGTTTTTGACAATACGTAAACCTGACTAATGTTGACTGACCGTAGTCTTGATGCTCTAAAAAATATTTAACGAAGTTAGTTAATGGAGTATTTTGTGTAAATTTTAGTGGCCAAACTAATTATAATTGGACAGATTTTAAAAATTGATATTTTTACTTACCTAATATTACACTTCTAACCTTTACATACAAAAAATATTTAATGAAAACGAATTGACAATTAGAGGTTATGCTTGGAAAATCATAGAATTTGTAGAGTGGAGTTTGTTAACTCTTCCACGTTACGGCCTTTTCCCTTTGAAAATTTGGCCAGTAAAATCTAGTAGATCAAATATATTGTTTACGTCAAACCAGTGGCGTCCTTAAAAGGAGGGTTGGTTGAGTTGAGGGGAAATTCATTCAGTAGACAAACCCGTTTAGGTGATAAAAAAAGTTGTCCGCAAGTGAAAACTTGAGAAAGTAACAGTGTCTATATGTATAGTGAAGTTCCAACCCACATTATCAAAAAACTAACCTACCTTTTTATATTTGTGTTTTGCATGCTGGCAGTCATGTAAATATGAATTTAATATTTATTAATAATGAAATACACTATACAATTTACACTCTTTTTATGTATTGCATTCAACATTTTACTTTAATTAATTTATTTATTTATAATTATACTGTTAACATTGAGTATATAGGGTGACGCAAATTAGTGTGACGGCGTCCTTGTGATGGTAACGCTAAATCCTAATTTTACCCCCTATTAAAAGTCACTCACCATGCCTAAAAAAGTTTTCATTTCAAAAATCTTTAAATTTATGTCATTTTTATATCTTTAATAGGAAACATATTAAAGAATTCGTTATGGAATGGATTTTCTCCAAAAATTACAACCTGTCCTTGTTTAAGAAGGCGGTTCATCGCCATCTATCCTTGTCTCCGCATCCTACTCGCAGTGCTTTGAAAGCATAATGGGGTTACCTTTTGCGAGTGGAATAAACTTAAAAAAAATTGTCTTAGTATGCCTCAAGAAATTTGCCCTTGGGGGGATCAATCTTATTAGAGTCTCTGCTCTGAAGGCATAACGGGGTTGCGCTTTGCGAGTGAATTAAACTTTAAAAAAAGGCCGCAAATCTGGCAACGGTGCTCTGTGATCAGCTGCGAGACGGAGATCTATGACCAATGGTAGGTTTCTTATTTAGTAGGTAAAATGGAAATTGGGATACCTTGTTATCTATTTTCTATTTAACCGAATATTTTTCTATGACACGTCGGCAAGACCTACAATTAATATTAGCTAATGTTGCAAAAGAATCTGATAACGGCTGCAAATTTCGTGATTATACAACTCCCCTTATCAAATTAATTTGGGAAGCGACAATTAATCGAAAATAATCGTATTTGTGGCAACATCTGGTGAAAAACACAAAAGTGATCTGTTGCGGACGCCGCCATCTTAGCTTAAAAGTTTACTAATAAGGAAGATCTTGTCAAATAGTTTTAAAAGAAAATGAGATGTTAATTACCCACATCCATGCAGGAAATTGATTAAAGAAAAGCGCTGTAATCTGGATATTATTTGTTGTTTTGTTTAAACCTCTATCCGTAACTTTTTTGCAATGGTAAGTTACGCCTACTACGAAAAAGGTGCGATTGGCTTTAACCGCTGATGTTTTCAGAGTTTTTTCGGTTTTGGACAGTCGGCTGAAATTGAAATCTATTTAGATGGCCAAGAACAGAGAAAAACTGTAGACGTTAATGTTGATGAGGTAAAAAAAGAAAGACTACTTTTGTACTACGATGGGGAAACTGTATCTGGGAAGGTTAGTGTGAGGTAACTAACGCAAAACTGGGTTTTATTCGGGATTGTTCTAGGTGAATATTAGTTTAAAGAAGCCGGGGAGTAAGCTGGAACACCAAGGCATCAAAATTGAGTTCATAGGTCAAATCGAAATGTTTTACGATAGGGGTAACCACCATGAGTTTATTTCATTGGTGAAGGAGCTCGCCCGACCTGGTGAGATGATAGCTCACACCAGCTATCCTTTTGAATTTAGCTGTGTTGAGAAGCCTTTTGAAATTTATACAGGTAAGCAGTTTCGCTTAGGTTTGTAATATTTTGACATTCAAAATGAAATAAACCTTTATCTTAGCACAACAAACTTTGACGTACCTTTTTTTTTAAAATAAGTAGAAATTTTAATTTAAAACACTAAAGGGCTCTAATATTTATGTATTTTAGGTTCAAATGTTCGATTAAGATACTTCTTAAAAGTTACAATAATACGTAGGCTCGCCGATATAGTTAAAGAAGTGGATATTGCTGTTCACACTTTATCAAGTTATCCAGAAATGAACAATTCCATTAAAATGGAAGTTGGGATAGAAGACTGTTTACATATTGAATTTGAGTACAATAAATCGAAGTAATTTAGCTATTTGTGCCTCCTATTTTTTTCTAATGTTTTTTTACGCAGATACCACTTGAAAGATGTCATAGTAGGTAAAATTTATTTCCTTCTTGTTCGAATAAAGATTAAGCACATGGAAATTGCCATAATTAAGAAAGAAACGACAGGATCAGGGCCTAATATTTTTACTGAAAATGTTACTATTGCTAAGTATGAAATTATGGATGGAGCACCAGTTAGAGGTATGTGTGTTTATAATCATAGCGTTAGATATTATTTGTATTTTCTTTACAAAGTATTAGTATTTTTATTCATGTTTGATTGGCTTTTTCTTCGCCAGTTATTCCTTTCACAACTCCAAATTTTCAGTAACGTTCTGTTAAGGATTGGCAATCTGTTATAGATTGCCCCAAGCAGCGATTTCAGTGTCGAGTCACAAATAGCGACAAACCAAGATCCTACACAATTGCTCCTTGGGGCAATCTATAACAGATTGCCAATGCTTAACAGAAGGTTACTGAAAATTTAGAATTGTGAAAGGAGTAACTGGCGAAGAAAAAGCCAATAAAACATGAATAGAAATCATAGCTTTATTGTACCAGTATCGAAGCAATGCACCAACCTACGCTTAAATTACACCACATACTTTGGAGGATTGAACTGTACAAAAATGTTTGTGCATATGGCTGCATTAGAAATATTTTCAGTCACCCTGTTTGCAAGCATTTTGCACCAATGACTGTATATGTAATTTTTAGGAGAAAGCATTCCAATTAGAGTTTTTCTGGCGGGTTACGATTTAACCCCAACCATGAGAGATATTAATAAAAAGTTCTCCGTGAGGTACTTCTTGAACTTAATCTTGATGGATACAGAGGACCGAAGATATTTTAAACAACAAGAGATTACGTTATGGAGAAAAGGCAAGATTTATCTCCCAATTTTCTCTCCGTATTGTAACATTGTACTTTGTATTAGGTGATAAAATCAGGAAAACCAACATGCACAGCCCAGCGGTAATGGCAGGCACGCAAAATCTTCAAAACACGGCTGCTATGTATCAGCAGCCGGTTAAAAAACCTGAAGAAAGCGAAGTTCCTGCTTCAGAGGATGGCGCTAATGTTAAAGAGGACTTTTTAAGAGCGCCCAGTTCTGAATCCAATGACAATCTATCGTCGGCCGACAAGGTGGATCCTTTCGAAGAACAACGTCAAATCCAAAACAGCGAAGAGAATTCCCCACCTCACAATCAGATACAGAATATGACGAGAGAAGCTGGAGATGGGCAAAACAATGACAGTGTAGTGGGGGAAAATCAGACTACAACTCCATCAGACTAGTGATTACCATAGCTGTGGATATTTAATAGGAAAGGTTGGGTTTTGATTTTGATCGAATTAGTTGTTTATAAGCCTATAGACAAATTAAAATTGTAGTAGCTTGGACCAACAGTTGAATTTTGATTAAAAGCCCTTTTGCCTGTTCAACATGTTTCTGTTGCTAGAGCACTGAACTAAACATGGCGACTTAAGAAGCATCGACATTATCTGCATTGAGATTCAAATTGATACTCATCAATATCGATTTGAATCTTAATGCAGATGATGTTGATGCTTCTTTTGCTAATCAATTAGGATTAGTAACACTTAAAAATGCTTACTTCTGCTGGCGAAATACATATCGCGTAATTATTTGTTTAATTAGTGATGAGGTAAAGGGGTAAAACCTATGTTTACTCTTGAAAGTAATTCCTTTGAATCGAACTACATATTGCTTATTTTTTTGTTTCAGGTGTGATTGATTTGGGAACAGTGTCTAATCTCAAAAGGGCGAATATTGTTGAAAGTTGATGCAGGTGAATGTATCTGTATATATTGTAATTGTTATTATTACTATTATTGCTATGTAACAACAGTTTGAAACTGTCTGTCTTGTATATTTTAAATTTATTATTTACACACATTATTGTATATTTCTCATATATCAAATGCAAATAAAAGTTAATTATTAGTTTATTATTTTTAATGAAAACATCTAAAAAGCAGTAAAAACTTTCATTTTATGGAGTATGAAACGGTGGCGATATGTCCTCATTTATAAATTTAATCTTGCACCTCGTGAAAGCTGTATTATTCCCCAATGATTCATTTCGTTTGATCCCTCATTTGCCACCCTTCAAGTCGATTACTTGTTTATTCCCCTAAATGGGATGCATATTCACAACTTTTGTGTGATTTCTGATTGATGGGTCGCTGGATTTAGAACACTGGCTGATTGTTCTTAACTATTTATTTTAAAACTACAACAATTGTGGTGGCGTTGCTTGCCTTGCATATGCTGCGTGAAATTCTTATATATCTTTGTGCGGCTGTAGCAAGTTGCCGTCTGCTTATCTTAATACGTTTTTTGTTGCATTGCTTCGACGCAGTAGCAATGCCCAATAGAAAACATAATTCAAATTCTAACAACTTTTATTAATATAAAAAATAGCAGAATAGGTGAAAATGATTAATGTATTTCCTGAAAGAGCAATTTGTCTACATGATTGTTTTTTAGAATTTTCGAGCTTTTACTAATTTCTTTAAATTAAAATTTTATATAAAAAAACAAAACATGGGAAAATATTTTATTCAAATAAAAATAAGATATATTTACATTACATTAAACTTATAAATCAATGTATACCTGTTAAAATGCAGTATACTTATAAATGGTAACTAACGATTTAGTTGAAACGGCTCAATCAGTTTAACTCTAACAAAAATATAGTTTGATCCTAAGTTAATATTAAAATAAAAAAAATGGAATAACTCAAACAAGCAAAAAAAACCCTACAATTTAGATAAACTAAAATTATTTACACAAATATTGGTACAAATTACACAAGTTTAACCACTCAGTGCTGTGTTTTGTTTAAATGAACTGACACAAGGTTCGTAATTCAAATTTCATTAGGAATGTGTATAACTTCAACACGTTTATCGTAGAATTCAGATGAATCGGTTTCATCCTCTTCATAAAGTAATGTGTCTTCTAAAGTTGTTTCTTCCGGAACTTCTTGCTCCTCATCTTGGTCTTCCAAGTTTTGACCATCTTGCCCTTGCTCTTCAACGCTCTGATAATCTTCCTCTTCCATACTCTGGGAACCTTCTCCCTCTTCCATACTCTGGGAACCTTCTCCCTCTTCGATGATCTGACAATTTTCTTCATCCTCTTCCATGATCTGACAATTTTCTTCATCCTCTTCAATGATCTGACCTTCGTCTTCAGAATCCACTTCAACATATTCGATCAATTCTTCTTCAGCGTCCGATAGCAATATCTTCATATGCTCTTCAACTTGTTCAACGTAAATTCCATGCCTTTCAATTAAATGTTGCTTATAGGGCTCCTCCCTTACGTAACCTTTATCACATTTGTTGCATCGGAAATTGGTATGTAGACTTTTCCCGTGTTGATTTTCCAAATGCCTGTCTAGGTTGTATTTGAGGTAAAATTGTCGTAAGCAGTATTCGCACTTGAAATCCTTCTTCAAATGAACTTTGTTCTTGTGGAGTTCCAGGGACGCCTTCTTTCTAAAAGATTCATCACAAAAGTCGCATTTGAACTTGTTGTCGTTCGCGTGCGCTTTCATGTGTTCCTCTAAACTGCGTTGGTATTTAAGAACCTGCAATAAATCGTCATTTAAATTTATTGACTTTAAGTATAAATTATTCAGTAAATAGGATCGAAGAAATCCAACAGAAAAATTTTATTATTCAGAGCTTGTTCCGCAAAATATGTGTTTAAAAGTTCTCTAGAATAAAGGAAAAAGGAAAAGTAGAAATTCTGAGTTTACAGTCTGGTTTAAAGCTGAAATTTCCTAGATTAAAGTTGGACGTTTGATAGGTAGGCTAGGTTTTGTACCAAGGTACCCCCTTTGAACTTTTTTTGTAACTTTAAACTCGCATATATTCTAAACCAAAAGTAGCAGCTCAATTTGGTTTTTAAATTCTTAATTTACGGGACAAAATCTATCTGCTAGGGTACTTTTAAATCCTGAATATCGACTTTTAATTTTCGACCTCAGAAAATTTCGAAACTTTCTTGTATCTCACGAACGGATAGTGGTAGTTCACTTTGGTTTTCAAATAAGTAATCTATTGAGGTAGGTATTGAGGAAGAAATATCTTACCTTATCACAAATATTGCATTGAAATGCTGCTTCCACCTCATGCTTTTGCAAATGTTTTCTCAATCTAAATTCATGATGGAAGGACATGAAGCAATATTCGCATTTAAACTGTTTCTCCCCATGACAGAGTTTGTGTGTTCTTAATGCATAGTTTGTATAATAACTTTTACTACATATAGGGCACTGGAACTTCTTTACTCTGTTCTCGTGAGTCTTGATGTGAATTGCTAAAGCAGGACGATTTGAGAAACTGAAAATGAACATCATTCAATATTATTTTTTTAAACTGCTTAAATCACTTACCACTTTCCACATTTGTGACATATATGTATAGTATCTTTCTGTTCCGTTGAATGCCTAATCTTCAAATGTTGCCTGAAAAGCGTAACAATAACCATCTTCCCGCATTCCGGACAAGCTTTCCTCTCCCCCATCTCATGCTTAATCTCAATGTGTCTCCGGTATCTATCGACTGACAAGGAAACATATCCACAATATTCACACAAGAATGGGCCCCTCCCATTCATAGGTTTCTTCAAGTTGTTGATTCTTTTGATGATTTTCCCGCCAGGCTTCCCTTTGCGATACTTTAAATATTCCCCGAATTGGGGTGATAAAACGTCCAGATCACCGTCCCAAATGTCAAATTTGACCCGCGGATTAATAAACTTTTGCAAGTCGAATTTTAATTCATTCTCGCAAGCCGGGATATAATCGTGATCTTGCAAATATGAGGTTTTTCTCTTCTTCGGCTTCGATTCTTCAAAAGAATCGCACCTGATGGTATCCCATTCCCATCCTTCTTCCAAGTCGCTCAATGTAATTTCGTCTTTAACAAAGCGAGTCTCTTCAATTGGTGAAGGATCTTTTATAGTGGATTTGGTAGTGGATTCTTCGGTTGCTTCATCAAGCGTTTCAATTTCTTCTGCGGGGGCGGAGTCGATGTATGGTTTATCCAAAATATTTTCATCCACTTCATTTACTGGCGGTAGATCATCTATAACTTTTAGGAGATTGGTTAGCGGCCTTTTGGCTAACCTAGAGGCGTGCCTCAATCTCATCTCCGAGGATTTACATTGTAGTTTAAAATCGTAAGAGACATTGATTGAATTTTCACACTTCTTACAGACGACCACTGGCTTTTCCGATAGATTAAAATCCTAAACACCATAACAAACATAATATAAATTACGGAAAATTGTGGTTTAAGTGAATAACTTACAATATATGGAAGAAGGTTGTATAGTTTTTCTTTCAAACTAATTCCATTTTCAAGTGGATTTTCGACCTCATCGTATATTACAACAGTGTCTTCGATATCAAAGACTTTCAGGCATGTCCGACAGACTTTTTGTATTTCAGCATCTGCAAAAAATGCATTTGAAAAGGAAATCGACTTGCTTTTTTCTTGACATTTCCAAAATATGACTCGGAACTGAAAAACCCTTCTCAACATTTCGAGAAAAAAGTCGATATTTCGAAATGAAAGCCGAATTTTTTAATTAAACTCTTAATGTTTAGATTACACTCGAAATTCAGAGTAAATAGTTTTTAAAATTCGAATTGAAGATCTCAATCGATATTTCAGTATCACAAACAAAATTTCGAAATCAAAAACCTGCAAAAGAAAGATACCTTGATTTTCCTCTTCTTGTTTGGTCTCATCTTTAACTTCACATAAAACGACTGTATATGTATTATCTTCAACTTCCCAATTTTTAACGCCATCTGTACTGCTGGTTCTTGTGGTATAATTCTCCCTACCATTTGTTGAACCGTGTTGATTTCTAGGGGAAGTAGATGGTGCATCAGATTCGTTTTCTGTAACAAAAGAAATACTTGTAAGCAGAGAACCAAATCAGACCGGAATTCATTTGCGCGTCCAACAGCAAAATTAGAAGAGAATAAGAAGAGCAATCATTGGGAGCTGCAAATTTTGGAGCAAGTTTCTCCATATTTACAAAAAAAATGCAGTTGTGCGAGTGGTGGAACTTAAAAATCTATCTCAGCTACTACAAAAGAAATTTGAAAAGTAATCCAGTCCATTGGGGGAATTTCGACAAGTCATTCCCTACAACTGATAGAAACCGTATTTTAGGTAAAATCCTATGATCCTATCTTTTCACCTTTTTCGAATTCTTCGTGTATTTTAATATAACTTTCGACTTTTCTTCTCAAAAATTCTCACTTTTTTCCTAGTTGTTCACTTGAAAACTTAAAATTTTTTTCCTTTGTTGGAACTTTTGGTCTTATATGTATTTTTGAAATTTCGATTTTTCAAAATTCTTTATAAACCTCGAGTTATTTCGAAATTTCGAAATTTTTCTCATAATGCACCTTCAATATTGTTCTTTTTGCGAGTAGTTTTGTTATAAATTTTAAACTTCTTTTGTAAAATTCCTAACTATGGCCTTATTTTTCTTCGTAATTGTGATTTTGACCTTTCCATGCCTTTTTGAGAGTATTTTGTCTTTTTAAAGCCTTTTTTAGCTATTCTTTTTGCCTAATTTAACGTTTTATTCACCTTTTCCCCTTATTTGATTATCCCTAAAATCCGGTCTCTACTGATTTTTATCGTCAAACGCATATCACATTTCCAAAATCTCTCTTTAATGAGTTTTGATATGGATGTCTCTTTAAGAAAGTGTGAATTGAGGAACGTACCTGTCAAATTAATAGAAGGCACCGCGTCGTATTTCAAGTGCACACTGTTTCTCCACGGAACTAGACAATCTGAAGTAAAATGATCTTCGCATATTCGCAAATTTCGTCGTATTTGCAATAATGACGAAGATCCACGAAAATATTGTGTCAATTTAAGGGCATCTACCCACTTCTGAAAAATGTCCGGGCTGTTAGTGGGAAAACAGTGCCTCCTCTTCCTGCTCTTACAGTGGGGAATACAACAATCAGATAACGGTTTATGTGGCATGTTTTCCACCAGAGTCTCCAAATGTCTATATAATTTTCTCTTTTCTTCTATGACAAATTTCTCCAGATCTGCCATATTTATTTGTTTAGATAGAGCCTTTGATAAAAGCCCAATTTTTTAAATGATTTTCTGAAAGTTGCACAATATTGTCAATTAGAATTAGAGACTTATTTCTGGGATGGGAACATTCTCAATTGCAATTTCGTGATATATTGGCATAAGACATTTTTTATGCAGGCGAGTTTTATCAAAAAGCTCTGAAATTTCAGACAGTAACAGGAGATTTCAATAAGTCAGTCCTTATTTTAAAAGTAATTAAATAAAATTAAGGAATTATAACACAATTTACAAATTGTGTTAAATTCAAATCATCATCAAATGTACCTGTTTATTTTTAAACAAATAATGTTCAAGTTACTTACGTTGCAACTTTTCCAAAGGAGTCAGATAAATAGTTGGAATTCGTCCTGGTTCAGCAACAAATTTAGCAGAATCTGTAAATATTTAATAACTAAATAATATCCTAACACAAATAAAATAACACGAACCGCCACTTATAACACTATTTTCTTTATTTCCAATCGAATCATTTTTACCTAATACGAGGGATTTAGTACGACCTGCAAAAATTAAAAAATACATTCGTTTCCTAATGGACAACCATAAATGAGAATGGTTTTCAAAGATAAATTGATTACAGTTTTATTATTACTTATTATTTTTCCATTTAACGTAAACTCGAACTTTCGAGAGATTGAATTTCCAAATAAAAGTCAAAATTGTTGAATGAAGACAGCAATTTTGAAACTTTAAATTATTAAAAAAAATCTGTATTTTTGAGTTTCAAGACAATATAAATGTTAAGCTCAATGTTTAACTTTCTACTTCAATCTTCAAATTTGGACTCAACTTTTTCCCTAAAATATTGAACCAAAATCTCACTTGAAATTAGGAATTTCTAGAAACATTCGCTTTCAGATTAGCCTTAAAAAAAATCAAAATTCCTCAAGTTGGGGAACAATTCTCATAGTAAAGCTGAACATTTTTGCATCCATAGCAGTAATAAAACACGAACAAAGTGCGATTTTTCACACTAAATTTGAGCTGAACACGTATTACAAACAGCAGCTAAGGTCGCCTACAGGTTTGTTTGGATTTTTAGTACTATTAAAGTGGAGAAACTTGTAGCAACGAATTAGGTCAAGAAGTAAGCAGTACAAACCCGGGATATTAAACGTAGGGACGGATTTAGGCTTCAAAACGCCCCTAGGGTTACCAAACAGCTGACAATCTTCTGTGAAGTGTTTGCCACACACGAAATACAACTTGCGAACGATTTTCGGTGGAGCGTTTTTCAAAAACGGCGAATTTATATTCCTAATCCAAAGTTTGTACAATTCGGGTTTTTTTGGAAATCTATGTCTGCGGCTGATAGTATCGTTACAGCAGGGCACACAACACTTTCTCAAATTCATAATAAACAACAAGTTCCATTTATAGAAGGAAAGTCAAAATAAAATAATCAAATTATTTAACTGCTATTTTCATTGCAAGCTAACCTATAAATTTTATTTGACAGTTGAAAGATCAGTGTTGCCAATCAGAAAAGTAGGCGTTAAATTCCGAACCATAGAATCTGAGTCATGTTGCCACAATGCTCATTTTCAAGCAGAAATCCGTAAATACTAGAGGCCACCGACTTGGGTCATCCTGATCACATATTTTGTGAAATAAAGGTGTTATAATGAAACTAACTGTCCTACAAGATATCATTCAAGTTTTAGAATGTACGCGCCCTCAAAATAAGGATTCATATCTGCAGGGTGTGCACCAGCGCGAGTGTCACGTCAACATTTTGTCGACTGCTACCATAGAGAAGTTTTACCGCCTTTGTGACAAACCAAGCTTTGATTTTCAACAAAATTCAGATTTAAAAAGGCTTCAATTGCAGTAATTACAATCAATAAATATTGATTAAAAATTACTAACATGTTTCGAATATAATTAGTTGAAATTGTTGCTCAAATGTAGGCAGTTGCCAAAGTGTTTCTGATTTATGATCTGGCATGTTTAAACTTTGATTAATTTATCTCGAGGTCGAGATGGTAAAACAACTTCAGGTTTTCAAGATAGTTAAATAAATGATATTTCTTGTAACTATGCAAGAATAAAATCCTATCATCTACTACCTTAATCTCGAGACTCGTTAACTGCAACAAGAAATAACAACATAAACTATGAAAATTCCAAAATGTGGAATTTATAATTTAGTTCATTGTATTTATTGTGGAATAATTTATGAACTGAATTTTTTCAGTACAATCCGTATAAATACTTATTGTGGTGTAGGTGCACCGGGTAAATACCTATTATGCTGTAGGAGCACCATAAAAGGTGGAAATGATTATAGACGAAGCCAGTAAAAGCACCTAACATTCGATATAACGTTGATTCAACTATCTCACCTTCATTAACTTCCGTCGAGTCTGGAAGATAAAGAGAAGGCAAAGCTCCCTGTTTCAAAAAAAATTTATCTACTCGTCTATAAAAATCACTAGCTTTAAAATGTTTTGAACAAATGCATCTATTTCTATTCCATTTATAGCTACTATTCTGTCCCATTAATTTCAACCATGTCTCATAAACTGGCCCTCTTGGAAGCCTACAAGAAATAAAAATTGAAGATTTCGAAACTTGACGATCAAAATGGCAGAAAAGCTTGAATTTTTAAATATCTACATGCTACATTTAAAAGGAAATCTAGCAGGCGTATATTTCTTATTATATGAGTTAAAAAATGTGTACATCCGTTGAGAAATAACCGACAATTTCGATTTAATCTAATTCGCACAGAAACCTAACACTTATAAAAATTGCTGTGATAACCTCCAACTCTATATAAAACCTCAGGAAGAAGCATTTTCCACCAACAATGCGTCCGGAATGGGTGTTGCCGATGGCGAACAGCAGTTTCCGCATATACTTATATGACCCTTTGGTCAGTGGCGTATCTACTTTCTTAATTTGTTGTATATTTGTATTAAAATATCTGTTCAAGATAATTCACGGATCTTCCTGTTTAAAGTTCTGTTAAGGGAAGTATCCTGCTCCATTTCATCATGTTTTATAACTCTACCTGGTGCAGGTGAAAGAGTTCGAGTTAACCCAGATGCTCCAGGCAGGGAATCAATATCGACAGGTGGTAAACTTCCACTTATTCGCGGGTCCCAGATGAACTGGATTGAATGTCCTTACCTGTCAATAAATAATGATGAATATGTTACAGTGACAATGTGTTTTAGGCAGAAATAATCACAAATACAATAAGTTAAAACATTTTTATAACACTAATCAGAAGAGAATAAGTAGAATAAATTTCAGAAGCTTGATGATTTTCAAATCACAGCCAATATTAAAACATACATATGCAGTAAAAGTACGTAACATATTTTAATCGATCTTCTGTAGGAAGAACAGTTGATGAGTCTCACTACTTGCTGAGATGTTCGATCAAAGCATTCTTGAACAAAATGATTGGAACATAGAACATTAGTTCTTTTTGGTATCCACTCTGGTTTATTAATAAAATTAATCCATGCTTGTCTTCTCCTTCAATCTCTGGGAAAACTAAAAATAAATATTTCATCAATTTGTATGTAATGTACCAGACACGTATGTTATGCCAATGATTTTTCTCGATTGATTGAGGTAACATTAAGCGAAATTAATTAAGATAAACTATCAAGTGTACAAAAATGTTTCCAATTTGGTGTGCTGCTATCATTTTTTGAGATGTTAACGTATGTTCCATACAGGATATACTTCTTCCGGGATTGGACCGTGTCAATGAACTACTAAAAGTTTTCGACGTTTCGTACTCATCAAATTGACATTTAACCTTGACACAAAATTTCTGCAGTACTATCACGAATAGAAGAGATCTATTCACGACTGCCTTTTTAGGATTTTCGAAAGTAGGATTCAACAATAAAAGATTTATCTTCTATTGTAACATCAAAGTCAATAAAATAGTTTTTTAAGGTTATGTTTGTTCTTCTGTCTGTTTAAAATACCGATCAAGTAAGGAACATACGTGAACATTACAAAAAATGACAGCAGCACACTAGATTAGAAAACTTTTTGCACACACGGTATATTAAGCCAATGAGTTTTATCGTTTGGCTGAAGTCTGAAGGGTTTCGGAACTGGGATTTATCTGCGCAAGTAGGCGTTTGGGTACTAAGAGATGGCAAAAGATGGTGCTGATATCACAACAAAGATAGGTGCATCTCTTTCTATCACATTGTTAATTTGACATTACTGACATTTAATAAAATTGACATTTACTATGTCAATGTCAAAAACTGTTGTCATTTACAACTTTCATCAATAGATGTCTCTTTCAATGTAAAATCTGGGAATTTACATTTTTGAACGTTGATTCATTGGTAATATTGTTTGAATGTCATTTTAAAAATTGCTGACCATTCAAATGTTGTCTTCCATTTATTGCAGAGTATTCTTTGTTTGTTTTGATATAAATATTCTTTCTTTTTGTCTTAAATGTCGTTTTTCATAATTGAAAACTACTCTACACTGTTATTGAGTTTATGCGTTAAACAATAGAACTGACGCCTGCTACAAGGTAAGGAATCTTTATAATTGCTCACTGAATTCATAACATTTATATGCTTTGTGAGAAAGAAAATCTAACAATAAACATTGCTTTAGGTGAGCGTACTAGCTGAAAATTGTGTAAGGAATATTAGAGTTGGAGAATCAATAACCAGTAGGCTGTTTGAAATTGAAAAGGAGAAATTTATTCAAGGAGATACCACTAAAACTCAGGAAACTTATACTGCCAACGTTAAATTTATCAAGTTAGTATCTAAAAATGTGTTTTAATAATGATTACTTATATATTTTAGTACTTTAAACCTATTTAAAAATAGCTACACGTAATTTTCAACAGAGTTTATATTATATCATAACAAAAATTCTATCAATTATGAAACAAATTATGCCGAATCCATATCAATAAAAATTTGTGTTGTTATGTTTTCCACACAGGGTCAATTGTTTTGTGATGTAAATAGTTACTTTGTATGTTATAGCACCAAATCCGTTAATGTGCGTTCTAATCCCTACAAATACAGTGCAAAAATCGTAAATATAACCTAACTTTTTGTGCAAATACAACATAAATTTTTATTTATGTGCATCGAACTTTAGATATAGTAATTTAAAATAAAATGTTGAAATAATGTCAAAAATAAATAATTTTTTAATACATAGAATTTTATAAATAACTGCGTTATAATTTGCCTTATATCCATAATAGAAATCCGAATTTTTATAGTATTGCACGGTATTAAATATTTGTGATTTAAAATATGTGGCCTAGTACATTTTATATATGTATAACATATTTTAAATACACAATTTATTCTGTGCAATATTCGAAAAGTAATAATTTTAAATTAAAATAATTTGAAGTTCCCGCGTTCAGAAAAAAAGCTACAGTTTCCTGTAACAATGACATTGACAGTTAAGATATAGGGATAAGAGATTCCCATAGATGGCGGTGAAAACAGTATCTCATCTCTTTCTAAAGGAGTGGGGCATCTTTTTTGATCTTGTCTTTGGCTGAAGTGACCTTGAGCGAAATTGAGATAAACTAGTTCGAAATTAAATAAAAATCGCAAAAAGCTTAATATACTCACCTATGAAAAGTAATACCCAAACTTTTATTTTTCGGGGTCTATGAGCAACCACAAGCTGCACAACTAACCATGTTTAATTGTCTTGTTTTTAATACAAGATAAACTAAACATTGAACTACAAATATCATTAAAACTACAGATACGACCACCAAAACTTGCACTCTGCCATCGTCCGTTTCAACACAATGTAAACATCAACGCGAATGAGTCACATTTGGTTGTTTAATATGGCTAATTTGCCACTATGGCGCAAAAGCGTCCTTCCTGAGGTTTTATATTCTAAACTCAAACTACATATCTACGAATCTACTCTCTATGATGTCATTTAAGTTAAGTTTGATCTTGTCTTTGATTTAAGTATCTGCCATTTTGAAGCAAACAAGTAACACTTACTGGTGAAAAGTAATCCCAGGTGGCTTGAATCGTCTAACGTTACGACAATTTTTCACAGAACAAGACATTCTTATTAATTAAAGATATTCCCAAATCAACTTCATAACGAATTACGGAAAATCACTTCAATTTTTATTTCAAGTTTAAATATAGAATTAATGCGTGAACGCTTTATGTCAATATTATTAACTGCACAACCGACAAAATGGCGGACAAGTGAAAGCTCAGTGTTACCAATTGTTAAAAATGATGCGAATAGGAACACAGAAACTTCACTTCCAAGACGAAATGTTTTAAACCCTGAAATTTCGATTCTAATCTCGAAATTTCTACTTTGAGCAGAATCAAACTGCAAAACGTATATTAAAAGACTACCTTTTATAGAACGTTTTAGAATAAGGGGTCTGAATTTTTCGGGTTTTTCGGAAGCCTGGGCACCTTCTAAAAATTAAATATAACTATTTTTAATTAAAATACTGGAAGTATACCTAGTAGTAATGTTCTAAGAATATTAGATGGTTCTGGAATCCTCAGTGGATCTTCATCACAAGGATAAGGGGGTTGAAATACAGTTGGCACAGCACTAGGTAACAATCTATTTCTTTCGGGACTTGTAAAGCACTTTAGTTCAAAATGTTTACCACACACTCTATAATTTTTGTATAGTTCCTCTGGTGTTTTTTGCAACAAATCACTTCTATTGCAAGCCATTATCCACGCATAACATCTGAAATGAATTTTTATAAACTAAAAATTTCCTACTGCGCGTAGTTAAATCTTCAAAAATCATGGATACGACCAATGGCGGATCCATATCAATAAAAATGCGTAATATGCGTTGTATTTGACAATAGTAGTTTGTGCAACAAGAGCGGATATGATGTCCATATTGCACGAGAACGAAGTTTGAGCACGACGGCAAGGCGGAGTGCCTGAATCGTTCGAGTGCGATATGGACAATCCGCTCGAGTTGTACAGCGTATTTTTCCCAAGACTACGATCTATCAAAGACTAAAATACGATTTAGCAAATTAATAATTTTTCATGTGACATTTGCAGTTTCTAATATATTTTATATAGTGTCCATGTGTCAATGAAACGTCATAAATTTATCGCAACAAAATTCATATTTACTATTTGATTTTTAAAGTAATCATATCTTGAATATTTCACTTGCAGCCTCAGAAATGTCCGCTGGGATAAAGTTTACTGATTCAGCACTAAAAGCACTCATTTTAAATATTTTCTTTGGTAAATACCGAAGTCAATTTGATAGATTCTATGGTATAATAATGAATCTAAAAATGACATTCGTCTTTATCGCATGCCGTGATTGGTCAATTTCATATCCACACTAGTGTGGATATGAAATCGACCAATCACGGCGCGATTTTCGTTATATCCGTTCACTAGACTGATATGGTCTATGTATCCTGCTCGTAAGGTATAAAGAAAACAGTGAATATACGGGTGGGAGTGGGAAAAAATATGTCCATGGCTTTTGCCATAACACACATCGCTGTAAATGTATTGTACCTTAAATTTTGAAATTAAAAAAAAGAATTCAAGCAATATATAATTTATATTGCTTGAATCTTTTTTTGGGGTTGTACCATCGAACACCATCGAATTCGTTTGTGTCCGCACTAAACTCTTTAAATATAGCGCAAAAACCGTGAACATAACCAAACTTTTTGTAACAAACATCGTCTACACAAAAAGTTTTCTAATCTAGTGTGCCGCTGTCATTTTTTGTCATGTTAACGTATGTTCCTTATTTAATCGACAGACAGGTGAACAAACATAACCTTAAAAAGATATTTTATTGATTTGATGTTACAATCGAAGAAAAATCTTTTATTGTTGAATTCTACTTTCGAAAAGGCAAAAAAAGCAATCGTAAATGGATCTCTTCTATTTTTGATGGTAATGTATAACTTTTATCACAAACCACTAATTTGTGACTTTTATGTCAAGGTTAAATGTCAATTTGGTGAGTACGAATCAAGTAAGGGACATACGTGAACATCTCAAAAAAATGACAACAACACACTACATTAGAAAACATTTTGAGATAAAGCACAACACAAATTTTTCTTATTGTGTATCCATCTTCATAGTAAGGTTTTTGTTCTGAATTTGAAGAGGTTACGAGGCACACAAACGAATTTGGCATTGCAACACACAAAATAATTGATACTGCGTGAAAATATGTATATTTTTTAAATTTGAAAATACAACGCATAACTCAAATTTTTATTGGCGCAAATCCGCCTTTAAAAACCGAAACATAAACAGCACAATCAGCGAAAATGTACCATACCTGTCTAATTCTTTTGGTATTCGAAATATCGAGATTTTGGTACGTGTATCCGGAAATTTACAACTACGAACACAGCATGTTAACATTTTAAAATTATGCCAATATTTGCACCTCCAAATGTGCCGATGGTCTAACTTTGCAGGCAGTTGGAAGCTAATTGACACAAAATATATATATTCTAACTGATAAATAAAAATATTTCCAACTGATCTTAAATATAATTAAAAAAAAAAATTTTAACTTTTACAAACATAAACAACCAGGAAAGTAAGGTTGACAACCGAAATTAACACCAACAAAATGGCGCCAGTGTTGCCAATCTGCGCAGATGAAAACTGTGAATGTTGAATGATTTCATTTAAATAATTATCTTCTCGATGTTATGCACTAGGCGATTATGCACTATATGATTATATAAGAACAGAAATAAAAACCCTATAAAGTCCAGGCAATCTTTACCAAATATTCCGTTCAGCGAGGCCCTCGTTGACCTTATCAGTATGGTACTTTTTTTAAATAACATAAGATTTTTCACAAATATTGATTCATTTCTTAAATTTGGTAAAGTTTTTTTATTCAAAGTGTGCAATTTTCAAAGATCTGCAGGATTTATTTTTCTAGCATTTGACAACACTGCACAAGGCTATCACTATTAGCGTTGATTGAATGTATTATGGCGGAAGCAAGATAGCCACAAAACATATATAGTCATATACTTTTTAAGTATTTGAAGATATATAGCCCAGATTATTCAAGCGGCCTACGTACATGTTGAGTGGTCTACGTCTTGGGTGCTTTGTGATCTTCAAAACAAATAATGTTTTGTGTTTTCGTATTCTACATACAACTTTTGCTAAATTAAATTGTAATGCGGCTTTTTAGGTTGACAACATTTACCGGCTAAGTTGTCAGTTTTTCATAATAAATAGTTACTTCGATAGCGTAACATTCAAGACAAGTAAGACACATTTGCCTCTTCTGTCTCTTATTGCACTCGTCACTTACCAGTCTCCTTACTTACCCTGCCAAGTATTTTGTCTAGTTCCTAAATTAAAATTGCTGAAATGGATATTGAAGAAGACATCGACGACCCCATGGAGATCGACGATACGATCCAAACATCCCAAATAATAGAAAATAAATCGTTTAGTTCTGAGCTTTCATTTACGGATAAACCACCAGAAGAAACCGATGTGAATAACATATCTACTGTTACTACCGAGGTCAGTGAAAACAAGCAAAACTCCGATGATCAAAGCGTAGATAACAAAACAGAGCAAAAGATAGATGCTATTGTTGTACTTGATGACTGACGAAGAACCATCAGCGGAGAAAGAAAAGCTCAAAGCGAAAACGGCCAATTTGGAGGTTAAAGAGGTGATAGATTTGGTACCGCACGCCACTAAATGTATAAATTATGAATGTAAAAGCGGAAAACAGTTAATGGCTGCCCCAGGTTTCTGCCTTTCGTATTATAGGGTGAAGAGTTCGACAAAGAAAAAACAAGAAGTATGTAGCAGCTGCTACGATGAAGCAGTGTTGATTTATGATAAATTAGTCGAGGAATTGAAGCAGGGGAAGTCCATATTTAGCGTAAAAACGCCAATGCGGGATGACTTATTCGAAATCGAAGACTCTGATGAAGAAGATAATAATGATTTGGAGGCGACTTATGTGACCGAAAAGTCTTCTACTTTCATAAAAAATAATATTGATAATGTGCTTAATAATTTACTTTGTCATTTTAATTTAGAGGAGATTGCTAATAAAGAAGTGGTAACTTTTAACGAGCGGATGTCAAATATACAAGGTGAGTTGGTTAGTTACTATAATGTAAGAAATGACTTGAGGGTGTTTGTAGAGCAATGTAAAGAGCTAAACGAAGAATTAAAAAGAGTCAGAACTAACGTAGACAAGATGCAACTTAATTTTTATAATGAATTTAAACCAGTGATTAGAGAATTAAACCCAGTGTCTATTATAGACGACCACACTTATAACCCAAATACAGTTATTAGACCAGGTAAGATCCTAACCAGAAACAAGGTTGTCTTACACACAATTATTATGTAGCTATCTTGTAAATATAGTGATCAGTTTCAAAGTCTCCAGTAAAACATTTAAACCAAACGTGAATTTTATAAACTAAAATTTAATTCTGATTTGGGTTCTACCCAAAAAAAATGTTTATTTTTAGAATTTCTGCCTAACCCTGGAAGGAGAGGTGTGCGTAAAGGTGTTAAAACGATTAACTACGCTGAGATGGACGGTAGCTCCAACAGCCCCAAACCTATTACTGCAGATTCATCGAAGCCTGTAGAAAAAGAAGTAAAAAAAGCAGTTGTCGAACAAATTGCAGCCAATGAACCCCACAATTTACCACCTGTAGGGGTCAGTAGAAAAACCACCACTGAAGATAGGTTAGTCTTTTTTTGTGATTATAAATCCAGATGTCGATATCTTTTTTCTTTTAGGTGAAATTTATTACATTTCTCGGGATAATGCTTCAGGATCGTGGATACGTGGTCGGTTAACCAGCATAATACTTGCCTGGTACCATGTACAACGGGCAGAAATCCGCCACCACGCTCTACAAATTCACAGAATTGAAACAACTGAAAGAGAGGGTGGTTAGCGGTAAAAACGTGGCGTACAATGAAAGCGCTAAAGTGCGTCTGGAAGTAGGCGCTAGAGTTGTCGCAGTTTTTAAAGAGACCGTCAGCACCTGGTGAGATGAAAAATAGGCGAACCAACGTTTATTATCCAGGGGTGGTAGCAGAACCGCCTTACGAGCAGAATAACTATAGATATTTGATATTTTTCGATGTCGGGTATTCGCAGTATGTGGAGTACAGTATGGTGAATTTGGTGTATGAAGTCAGCAAGAACGTTTGGGAAGATATGCCGATAGATTGCAGGAACTTCATTAAAAAACATATCGAAAGCCAAGATTGGCCTATGGTCAAACTTACAAAGAATCAGAACATTATCACTGAATATAATGGTAAGGATCGATCAGGATCACTGATTTTTTTTTCTTCAACTTGGCTTAGATTAAATAGGGTTCAATTTTCAACTTCACTCTGAAATTTCAAAGAAATCAAATTTTGAGAAAACTAAATTTATAAAACAAATCCAAGATGATGCAGAAAACGAGGTGTAAGTTTGTCCTCTAACAACAATATCGGGTGGTATATAAAAAGTTAATGTGTCACATTAGCAAATTTATTTATTTTTAATAAATTCAGCCATTTCGACCTCAGATCTCTACCACCAATGCTTTCTTTTATAGGAAAATGGCTGCCTTGTACGGTTATTAACGTGGATTGCTCCCTAGTACACGTTTTCTTTGAAGACTTGAACAGATTCGAGTGGATTTATAGAGGTTCCAGGCGCATCAAGGAGATTTTCCGCGAGGAACAAGCAGCTGCCAGTAGAGCTGGACAAAGAACTTCCTCCAGAAAAGTTGTAGGTTTTCATCCTAAGTTTTTGAATGTTACTGACTGCAGTAGTTTTTGAATGATCGTATAGTTTTCATTACTGACTGCGCAGTTTTTGAATGACTGTACAATTTTCAAATGTTACTGATTACTGTTTTTGTAGAATGAATCCGGCACCATTGTGCAGTACACGCCAAACGTTAACTACAACCAAAGTAACGCGACTAAAGAAAAAGAAGCCGAAATTGTTGAAAGTCAACCGAACATATCACAAACCACCGGTGTGCGTGCAGTCGCGAGAAAAAGTACTAATAAGCCGCAGAAGACTACGCCTGCGGTTGTGCCGTTTTTGCCACCTCTTAACAACCTGTTGAACGCCACTGGCCCAACAAGTAAAATAATGGTGAGAACTTCATTATGTAACTGTGTCTTGTGCTGCAGATCGTACTTTCAACTGATTTCTCTCTGATTGCTTTCAACTGATGTGCTCGCTTGTCTTTAATTGATTTGCTCGCTTGTTTTCAGTATTTTACACCAAGAGACCAATTGACTATGAGGCGACCATATAGAGCTCATGAATGCTCCAACGCCTGCAAAGACTACGTAACCCACAGTTTTGCCAAGTTACGAGGTCAGAATCCCCTCTCGAAACCCCTACTGTGCGGTTGGGCCAGAATGACCATCAAGGTTCGCGGTAGAAAAGACATAATGTACAAGGCGCCTTGCGGAAGACTTGCTTAGAAATATCGCCGAGGTTCACTACTACCTTCATCTGACTGACAGCGATATGACCGTCGATTTGTTCGATTTTAATCACATGGTGCGCTGCTTGGCCGAATTCAGCGTCGATTGCGAGCCGGATCCCAAAGATCTTTCCAAAAGTAAATTGACATATTATCAATAACCCAAATCTAGTGGATGGGTAACTTGAACTTGGAATTATGTTTTAGGCTTGGAGCAAGTTCCTATCCCTGTTATCAACGGCATAAACAATGAAATGTTGGACTTCTGCAACTACTCCACAAAGAGGGTACCAATGGAGGGGGTCAATATGAATCTCGATCCTGATTTTCTCGTTTCTTGTGATTGTGAGGACGACTGCATTGTAAGTAAAATGTATTTAATGCAATTTGATCTGATGCGTGCTTTGATAGGATAAAACAAAGTGTAGCTGTTGGAAACTAACACTAGAAGGGGCCAAATTCTTCGATCCAAATGTTGATCCAAATTCAGTTGGGTATATATACAGGAGATTGCCAGAGCAAGTTGTCACTGGTATTTATGAATGCAACGATGGGTAAGTTGATTCAGGAACTTGTAAACCATGAGTTGACTAAATTAGAAAAAAGTTGCATCTTGAACTCTCAACTTTACAACATTATATTCTCAAATTTTAAAAACTTCGATTATTTTCGAAGATATTTAGGAAAAACCAATTTTTTGCAACTACTATTTTATTTTATTCTGGTTACATTTAAAAAGATACGTCAAATTTCAAAATTTTGGTAAAAACAATCAAAATTTAAGAAACAAAACTGAGATTTTGGGAACAGGAACTAATAGGATTGATCCCCCTAAGGGCAAGTTTCTTGAGTCATACAAGACAGTTGGAGAGAGCAAATTCCTGTGCGGTCCAGCTTGACACAGTGAGGACTTCTGTTTACGGAGACTTTTTTTTACTTGAACTTCCAAGCTGTGGAATTCGTTATCAAAAGGAATTTCCACCAAAAATTATAACCTATCCTTGTACAAGAAGGCGGTTCATCGCCATATATCCTTGTTTCCGCATCCTACTTGCAATGCTTTGAAAGCCTAATGGGGTTACCCTTTGCGAGTGGATTAAACTTAAAAAAAAATAGTCCCCAAATAAAAAAAAAATCATTTCTAGAAAAATCAGAAATTTTGATAAATTCCTCTTTACAATCAATCCTTCCTCGTACTCGTATTATTTAAACAATTTGATAAATTTGAAATTTAAAAAAATACCAAATTTTTGAGTTTAAAATTTTCACTTTAATCACAAAATGTTGACTTTGCATTTGAGTATTCGACTTTTTTTTCTAAAATGTTCCTTCAAGTCTTAAAATTTTTAGAATAAGACGAAATATTGATAAGTTTTAGTTAATTATTTTACTTTTTTCAAAACCATTTTGACAATTCCGAAATGATTACTTACTTTTTAAACTTTCGGCTTGAACACAAACATGAATTAATTTTTTTTCGAAATTTAGATTTGAATCCCTAAGATTCGATTCCAGGGGCAGTTTAAACTATGAAAACTTGATAAATTCAAATTTAAATGCGAAATTTTGAAAAGTAAAATCGAAATTTCGCTGAAGCGCCAGAATTCTATGTGTGGGGAATTAAAGTACGAAATAAGTTGCTCAAAATGGTTTCCTCAACAAGAATATGCCAGTTACATCTTCTCCAAGTAACTACCGGGAGAATTTGGGACCAAAACACACCAGTCGGTCTTTCTTTTTATATTTTTTTTGATTTTCCAAGGGAAACTCTTCTTATGCCGCTGAATATAAGACAATTTGAGTGAGATTAATTGAGATTATTAAAAATCCCGGCCTAAGATGCTGGCATTTTCCTTGGTGGGATTGCGAAAATCACATCCATCTGGTTTCGTATTATTTTGCTTTGCTTCAGACTTTTGTTCGCCCACCTTATTTTAGGCACCAAAGTTCATTAATTAAGCGATGTTAGTAAAAACATCTTTTACATAGAATATACCTACAGAAAGAAAATATTCGTAAAATTAATGGTCTCCTAAATAAAACCTGCAAGTCAGCACCTCGTTGAATATGTGTCCTTTTTTCATTAAAATTCCAAATTTGCAAAAGAATGTATCTCTGAGTTCCCTTTTCTATTCGCAAACCTACTTATATTTACAACGACTGTTTTTCCTGAATTTCAGACATAAATTTGAATTTTCTAATTTCTAATCTTAAAATAGCAACTTTAAAACCGATCATTTTGGATATAAAGTCGAAATTCCAGGAAAAAATGGAAGATAAAATTAAAAATCTTTAAAAAATATTACAGATTGGAAGTTTAAAGAGGAAATTTTAAGTCAGAATCTGTAGAACTAACTGGGAAAAATGTCGGAATTTCTTCAAAAATATTCCTCGAAAGTTTAAGTCAAAAATGTTCATCGAATTCTTGAGTAAAGAATCTCGAAATCTTGAGTTTAAAGTCGATATTTGGGAATTAGGAAATTGCAAAAAAAACTACGAAATGTCTAAAGGAAAAATTTTCCTTCAAATTTTAACACAGTAACTTCGAAAACCCTAAATTTGAGTTCAAAATCTGTATGAAGTAGAAAAAATTTCAGAATTAAAAATTTCCTTTGATTTTCGAATTTAATGAAAGTTCTAAATTTCAATTTTAATGAAAGTCGAAAATTTCAAAATTAATCATTAATTATACAGAAGAGGGATTCGTAGGAAAGAGGCTTTAGTAGTATTGTTGTATTTCAGTCATATTAGTGTATTTTTTTAAAAAACAAATTAATTTGTTTGGCTAGAATATTCTATTACTGTTCCTCTTAGTAATGATGCCACATAATAATATCGTCAGAATTAAGTTATTTTCCGTGAAATACTACATCAGATATGTTAATATCTGGGAGGCTTTTAATGGTAGAATAGGCGACAAAGCCGAAGTTTCTCATTTAAGTCACCGTCGAAATATTCAGGTTTCACGCTTTGACCACTGTTAAAGTCACCGGGGTTCTCGCTTAAACTATCGTCGATATCTCCGAGTTTCTCGCTTTAACTACCGTTGGTATCTCCGAGTTTCTCGCTTTAACTACCGTCGATATCTCCAAGTTTCTCGCTTTACTACCGTCGATATCTCCGACTTTCTAGCTTAAATTACCATTGGCATCTTCAGAATTCTCGCCCAAACTACTGTCGATATCATTTTGCGTTAAATCTTCCCTTTTCTATTCGCAAACCTACTTATATTTACAACGACTGTTTTCTCTGAATTTCAGACATAAATTTGAATTTTCTAATTTCTAATCTTAAAATAGTAATTTTAAAACCGAAAATTTTGAATATAAAGTCGAAATTCTAGGAAAAAATTGAAGACAAATTTATAACTCTTTAAAAAATGTTACAGATTGGAAGTTTAAAGAGGAAATTTTAAGTCAGAATCTGTAGAATTAACTGGGAAAAATGTCGGAATTTCTTCAAAAATGTTCCTCGAAAGCTTGAGTCAAAAATGTTCATCGAATTCTTGAGTAAAGAATCTAGAAATGTTGAGTTTAAAGTCGATATTTGGGAATTAGGAAATTGCAAAAAAACTACGAAATATCTAAAGGAAAAATTTTCCTTCAAATTTTAACACAGTAACTTCGAAAACCAAAAATTTGAGTTCAAAATCTGTATGAAGTAGAAAAAATTTCAGAATTAAAAGTTTCCTTTAAATTTCGAATTTAATGAAAGTTCTAAATTTCAATTTTAATGAAAGTCGAAAATTTCAAAATTAATCATTAATTATACAGAAGAGGGATTCGTAGGAAAGAGGCTTTAGTAGTATTGTCGTGTTTCAGTCATATTAGTGTAATTTTCCAAAAAACAAATTTATTTGTTTGGCTAGAATATTCTATTACTGTTCCTCTTAGTAATGATGCCACATAATAATGTCGTCAAAGTTAAGTTATTTTCTGTGAAATACTACGTCAGATATGTTAATATCTGGGAGGTTTTTAATGGTAGAATAGGCGACAAACCCCAAGTTTCTCATTTAAATCACCGTCGAAATATCCAGGTTTCACGCTTTGACCACTGTTAAAGTCACCGGACTTCTCGCTTAAACTATTATCGATATCTCCGAGTTTCTCGCTTTAACTATCGTTCGTATCTCCGAGTTTCTCGCTTTAACTACCGTCGATATCTCCGAGTTTCTCGCTTTAACTACCGTCGATATCTCCGAGTTTCTCGCTTTACTACCGTCGATATCTCCGAGTTTCTAGCTTAAATTACCGTCGATATCTCCGAATTTCTCGCTTTACTACCGTCGATATCTCCTAGTTTCTAACTTAAATTACCGTTGGCATCTTCAAATTTCTCGCCCAAACTACTGTCGATATCATTTTGCGTTAAATCTCTCGATATTAAATGCAACATAATCTGTAAACGTAGTATTGTCGTTTGTTTCTGTCATATTAGGATAATTTTCCAAAACAAATTTATTTGTTTAGCTAGAACATTCGATGACTGTTGGCAAAGATACCGTAGTTTCAGTTATGAAGAAGTTTAAATAAATTAATGTTTGACATTTTTTTTCATTGCATTCAATAGCTTCAAGAAAAAATTGAAATCACTTTAAAATAACTCTCCGTACATATATCAAAATCCTAATACGTTGACTATTTTTAAATTAGGAGGAAAAACAGTCACTTCAGTTAGTGAAAACACTGCGCTGCATACAATCACATCAGAAATGTTCCAAATCAAACGCTTTATGAAACTAACCATCATTTAAATAAGCATCTGCTTTTCGTTTCTCCAATTTGAAGATAATTAACTAACGCAGGAAAACATATTTAAATAAGCACAAGGCTTTTCAGTGACATTTTTTTTTTCAACTTTTAAAAATTTCGCTATCTTACAAACTATCACTCAAACAAAATAAAGTATTGATACTTTTTTTTTGTAAATAGTAAGATTATATAATAAACCTTTTTATTTAGAAAATACTTCCAAGAAAGTGATTTTTATTTTACCTTGAATAAAATTGTTAGCACAGTCGAGTTTGATCAAATAAATAAATAAAATATGCCCTACATTTAAGCGAGAATTTATCAAAATCAGTATGACCGTTTTTACTCCAAACAAACATTCAAAACCATTTTTATGGCATTTATAACACGCAAAAACCAATTTTATAAAGATTTGAAGCGACAGATGACACTTTTTCAGTTTAATTAACACATTATTTTGACTTGTTTTTCAAACTTCAGAGACTGTGTATCTTAATTTTTCCCTAAAATTTAAATAACTAAATAAAATTACAAAATTTTTCGAAATTCCGAATATTCCTTTTTTTTGCTTAAATTCTTGAAGAACGTAATTCTTTGAAAAAGCTTCTTTTTCTTTCAACAGCGTTTTTGATTCGTTGGTTTTTACCACTCTGTTCATCAAAGGTATCACAAGAATCCTTACACTCAAAATAAAAATGATTTGCACATAAATACAACAAAATAACGTTGGCAGTTAAAAATATATACTTTTAAGGCTACTTATCAATTACTATAATTATGAGTATTTTAAAACAAATTCCGCATCCTACTTGCAATGCTTTGAAGGCATAATGGGGTTACTCTTTGCGAGTGGATTAAACTTTTTTTAAAAACAGTCCCCAAATAAAAAAAATTATTTCTAGAAAAATCAGAAATTTTGATAAATTCCAGAAAACTACAAGTTAAGACAATATTAACTGGTAACATAGCAAAATTTTCAGAAAATACCCAAAAAGTAGCGACTTTTTCTGAAAATGTTAAGAAAAAAATCAAAATATTCAACTTGAAAGTCAAAATTTTGGGAACAATTTCTTGTTTAATGGTGAAATATCGAGATTAAGGTTAAAATTCCAAGTTTTGTAAAAAACACTTCTTTTACTTTTAAAAAAAAATCGATATTTCTGATTAAAATCGTAAAAATATTTTACACAAAATCTAAACTTTGAAATTTTGATGTTTCGTTTCATGTTTCGTTCGAGATTTTGACTTTTTTAATCTCTCAGGTTTATTCTGAGATCTCAGCTTCTTTGTTTTGTGAATCTCTTTTTTTTTGTAAAAATCAGTTCTTTAATTTCTACTTTAATTTCGAAATTTTAGTGTAGATTTTTCTGCACGAACTACAGGACTTTTTTTTAGAAATGTTGGCGTTTTTTCTTGAAGTTTCTACTTTAACCCGCCGATGGGCGCGCGCAGTCTCTCAGACCGCACTTATATTTATTATTTTATATTTCAATAATTAGTTTGCCAATAATACTCATTTTTGGTTTAGCTGAGTTTTATAACATCACAAATGTAATGGTTGATCAAGTGATTAATTATATGTCCATTTTTGTAAGTTATAGCTATTTGCATTATGTGATACCGCGCGCGCCCACGCATGTTAAATTGTTTTGTCATTATAGTTCCAGATATAAATTGACTTTTGCTTGGAAATAAGGCTGTAGGGGATAATTCCAAACTAGTATGGTCCAAATGAAACCTAGTTTTGGGCCCAAACCCTTAAATATAATATTATCGGAAATTTAGTTACGTATTTCGTACAATAATTTGGCCTTTGTATTTGGCTAAATTTTTTGTTTATAGGTTAAAGCAATGCATGATTCGTAATTTAATTTTATTAACAAATATACCAAGATACCACATTTCATCATAGAACCAAAAAAGGTTAATAAATAACATTATTAATAGATGCGGTCTCTGAGACCGCGCGCGCCCCTTCGTGTTACAAAGTATGGCGCGCCTACTCTAGGGTTAAGGAGTAAATTTCGACTTAATGTTATAATGCCAAATTCTGGATATTTCGAATTTAAACTAACATTTTTTGTATAAATTTAACTGAGGAATGTTTTATAGATGTAAGTGCAAAAAGACTTGCCTGAATCGTGTAGCTCAAAACTCAATGTCGCTTAAACTGCAAGTGTTCAGGACCCACAATCGTGGTTGGGGTATCCGTTGCCTCAACGATGTGCCCCAAGGTACCTTTATCTGCATTTATGCCGGTACCATTCATACTGATCAAAGGGCGAATGAGGTAAGTCGTCCTTTTCATCACTTTTATTATAATCATAATTAAATAAAAATCTTAGGACGGCAAAACTTACGGAGATGAATATTTCGCCGAACTAGACTATATCGAATCTGTAGAGACCTACAAAGAAGAATATGAAGAAGACAAGGACGAGGAGGAAGAGGATGAAGAAGAAGGGACGAAAAAGAGCACCATCTCCGATGGATGACGAAACAGACCTCGAATCCCAATTAAGAAACGGAGCTGGTGGTAAGAAAGCGAAAGGATACATGGACGACAACGATTTTGTGGCGAATATCGCTGTACCGATCTCTGAAAGGGAAACCTAGAATGCAGTAAGTAGCGCTCAAAGCTGCAGAATGCAGTGTTAGCAGGATTAAAACCTACAGAATGCTTCTAAAGTATGTATTTCATAGGACACGACAGCGTAGGAAAAACCCGGTTACACCAAATCAGACTTCTAAGGATAAGAAGGAGGAAGCACCCAAGAAGGAGGAAGCCGCAAAGAAGGAGGAAGCGTCAAAGGAGGAAGCATCAAAGAAAGACGAAGCTGTTAAAATAAAAGAAGAACCAAAAACGGACATCAGTAATCTTTCTTCTGCGATAGACACAGTTACTATTAGCGATGATGAAGATGGTAAAATCAGGATATCTTTAATATTTTTTATAGGCTTGACATTTTCAGTGTCAATTTTTATAAAATATAGCAATGTCCGCTTATAATGAACCCGTTTATTACGAACTTTCGCTTATAATGAACCAATGTGTAAGGTACAGATGGATTAAAATACTAATAATGCCTTAATTAGCTTTTGTCATTATACGAACTTATAACAAACTGATTTGTTGGGTCCCTTGAGGTTGTTATAAGCGGAAGTCATTGTTATTCTTTAATGAATCAGACCTTGGAAATTTCAAGCAAATAAAAAATCGTTTTATATAAAAATTTTACATTACGGAAATATTCGACGTTTGGACGAATTATTTTATTAAAAACTGAACATTTCAAGTTAATTTTGGCGTTTTTAAAAAAATGACAGACTTTCAAAAATAGTAAATTAAAACTGATTTAGAAAAAATCAAAATTTCCAGACATACAGATGACTCGATTTTATGGAATTTCGAAAAAGTATTTCAAATTTCGAGGTTTTTTCCACTTTAACCCCGATTTTTTCTCACACTAAAATATGTCCAGTAAACTAAAAAGTTAACTCGACATTTTTTTCTATTGAGACAGTTTTTTATTACAGAATTTCGACTTTTGAAGTCAAAAATTCAAACTTTTGAGAAAAGTCATAATTTTGGTGGAAAGGACTTGTCCTTGATTATCTTCAAAAATTGAAATACAAATCTTGTCCCCTGAAACCAAGAAAGATTAAAAAATATACAACGAAAGTTACAACAACTTTTTTTGTATTTTTTAATCTTTTGGTTTCAGGGGAAAGATTTGTATATCAATTTTTAAGTCATAATTGAAAAAATCTATAAAAAAAATGCAATTTCCAAAAAATATATATTTATAAAAAATTTAATTATTTAAAAAAAGTATCCCAGACTTTTAGTGAAAATTCTCTAACTTTGTCACACAAGTTCGTTATTTGACTGTTTCAGAGGTGCCTGAGATTTTAAGTTTCAATCCCAAGAATGCGGAGGATTTGGATGAGAAAGCTACGCTTATGCCGTCTGTGCGCCAGATGTACGGCCGAGATGAAAGCATTTATATTATGGATGCCAAAAATGCGGGAAATATTGGTCGATTTCTCAATGTAGGTACCATTACAGTCGACTCCCGCTAAAGTTGCGCCCGTTAAAGTTCCACGCTCGTTAAAGTTGTCAGGATACGATCGTTAAAGTTGCGGGGATATTCCCCCACTCTAATTTTCAAACAACGAATTGGACTTCCGAGTTTAAGCACCACTTTTGAATAACCCATTCAACCGCGCAAGGAGCAATAAAACATATTTTTTGACAATGGTAGGGATTACGGAGAATAGCAATTTTAACGGTTGATCCAGTACGGTGAGTACAACTTTAGCGGGAGTCTACTGTACTTGCTTATTATTAGCAGGAACTTATGTTACTAACGACTATACACGACTTATTAAAATTAATAAATTTTATTTTGATTGAATTTTTTTAGCATTCATGCTCCCCGAATGTATTTGTTCAAAACGTATTTGTGGATACACACGATCCACGCTTCCCTTGGGTCGCCTTTTTCTCATCACAGTTTATAAGAGCTGGCACCGAACTGACTTGGAACTACAGCTATGATATTGGAAGTGTTCCTGGAAAAGTACTGTACTGTCATTGTGCATCTTTAGAATGTAAAGGAAGGTTGCTGTAAATGCTGATAATTTTAGTTGAATTTGTTTTAAAATACTGATAATTATAGTAATTGATAAGTAGTCTTAAAAGTATATGTTTTTAACTGCCAACGATTTTTATAAGTTATTTTGTTGTATTTATGTGCAAATAAAGTTTTCTTAATTTTTATTATGAATGTAAGGATTCTTGTGATAACCTTCGATGAACAGAGTTGTAAAAGCCAACGAATCAAAAACGCTGTTGAAAGAAAAAGAAGTTTTTTCAAAGAATTACGTTCTTCAAGCATTTAAACAAAAAACAGGAATATTCGAAATTGCGAAAAAAGTTTGTAACTTTATTTAGTTAGTTAATTTTTCCCTAAAATTTAAATTAGGAAAAAATAAGAACACAGTCTCTGAAGTTTGAAAAACAAGTCAAAATAATGTGTTAATTAAATTAAAGAAGTGTCATCTGTCGCTTCAAATCTTTATAAAATTGGTTTTTGCGTGTTATAAATACCATAAAAATGGTTTTGAATATTTGTTTGGAGTAAAAACGGTCATACTGATTTTGATAAATTCTCGCTTAAATGTAGGGCATATTTTATTTATTTATTTGGTCAAACGCGACTGTGCTAACAACAACAAGGTAAAATAAAAATCACTTTCTTGCAAGTATTTTCTAAACAAAAAGGTTTATTATATAATCTTACTATTTACAAAAAAAAAAGTATCAATACTTTATTTTGTTTGAGTGATAGTTCGTAAGATAGGCGAAATTTTTAAAAGTTGAAAAAAAAAGTCACTCTGGAAAGCCTTGTGCTTATTGAAATGTGTTTCCCTGCGTTGGTTAATTATCTTCAAATTGGAGAAAGGAAAACCAGATGCTTATTTAAATGATGGTTATTTTCATAAAGCGTTTGATTTGAAACATTTCTGATGTGATTGTATGCAGTGCACTGTTTTCACTAATTTAAGTGACTGTCAACGTATTAGGATTTTGATGTATGTACGGAGAGTTATTTTAAAATGATTTCAATTTTATCTTGAAGCTATTGAATACAGTGGAAAAAAATGTCAAACATTAATTTATTTAAACTTATTGATAACTGAAACTACAGTATCTCTGCCAACAGTTATCGAATGTTCTAACTAAATAAATAAATTTGTTTTGGAAAATTACACTAATATGGCAGAAACAAACGACAATACTACGTTTACAGATTATGTTGCATTTAATATCGAGAGATTTAACGCAAAATGATATCGACAGTAGTTTGGGCGAGAAATCTGAAGATGCCAACGGTAATTTAAGCTAGAAACTCGGAGATATCGACGGCAGTAAAGCGAGAAACTCGGAGATATGGACGGTAGTTAAAGCGAGAATCTCGGAGATACCAACGGTAGTTAAAGCGAGAAACTCGGAGATATCGACGATAATTTAAGCGAGAAGCCCGGTGACTTAAACAGTGGTCAAAGCGTGAAACCTGGATATTTCGACGGTGACTTAAATGAGAAACTTCGGGTTTGTCGCTTATTCTACCATTAAAAGCCTTCCAGATATTGACATATCTGACGTAGTATATCACGGAAAATAACTCATCTCTGACGACATGATTATGTGGCATTATTACTAAGAGGAACAGTTATAGAATGTTCTAGCTAAACAAATAAATTTGTTTTGGAAAATTACACTAATATGACTGAAACAAAAGACAATACTACGTTTACAGATTATGTTGCATTTAATATCGAGAGATTTAACGCAAAATGATATCGACAGTAGTTCGGGCGAGAAATTTGAAGATGCCAACGGTAATTTAAGTTAGAAACTAGGAGATATCGACGGTAGTTAAAGCGAGAAACTCGGAGATATCGACGGTAGTTAAAGCGAGGAACTCGGAGATACCAACGGTAGGTAAAGCGAGAAACTCGGGGATATGGACGGTAGTTAAAGCGAGAAACTCGGAGATACCAACGGTAGTTAAAGCGAGAAACTCGGAGATATCGACGATAGTTTAAGCGAGAAGCCCGGTGACTTTAACAGTGGTCAAAGCGTGAAACCTGGATATTTCGACGGTGATATAAATGAGAAACTTCGGGTTTGCCGCCTATTCTACCATTAAAAGCCTCCCAGATATTAACATATTTGACGTAGTATATCACGGAAAATAACTTAACTCTGACGACATTATTATGTGGCATTATTACTAAGAGGAACAGTTATAGAATGTTCTAGCTAAACAAATAAATTTGTTTTGTAAATGTAATATGACTGAAACAAAAGACAATACTACGTTTACAGATTATGTTGCATTTAATATCGAGAGATTTAACGCAAAATGATATCGACAATAGTTCGGGCGAGAAATTTGAAGATGCCAACGCTAATTTAAGTTAGAAACTAGGAGATATCGACGGTAGTTAAAGCGAGAAACTCGGAGATATCGACGGTAGTTAAAGCGAGAAACTCGGAGATACCAACGGTAGGTAAAGCGAGAAATTCGGGGATATGGACGGTAGTTAAAGCGAGAAACTCGGAGATACCAACGGTAGTTAAAGCGAGAAACTCGGAGATATCGACGATAGTTTAAGCGAGAAGCCCGGTGACTTTAACAGTGGTCAAAGCGTGAAACCTGGATATTTCGACGGTGACTATAAATGAGAAACTTCGGGTTTGCCGCCTATTCTACCATTAAAAGCCTCCCAGATATTAACATATCTGACGTAGTACTTCACGGAAAATAACTGAACTCTGACGACATTATTATGTGGCATCATTACTAAGAGGAACAGTAATAGAATATTCTAGCCAAACAAATAAATTTGTTTTTTGGAAAATTACACTTAACATGACTGAAACACAACAATACTACTAAAGCCTCTTTCCTACGAATCCCTCTTCTGTATAATTATTTATTTATTTCGAAATTTTCGACTTTCATTAAAATGGAAATTTAGAACTTTCATTAAATTCGAAAATTAAAGGAAATTTTTAATTCTGAAATTTTTTCTACTTCATACAGATTTTGAACTCAAATTTTTGGTTTTCGAAGTTACTGTGTTAAAATTTGAAGGAAAATTTTTCCTTTAGATATTTCGTAGTTTTTTTGCAATTTCCTAATTCTCAAATATCGACTTTAAACTCAAGATTTCAAGATTCTTTACTTAAGAATTCGATGAACATTTTTGACTCAAGCTTTCGAGGAATATTTTTGAAGACATTCCGACATTTTTCCCAGTTAGTTCTACACACTCTGACTTAAATTTCCTCTTTAAACTTCGAATCTGCAACATTTTTTAAAGAGATATATATTTGTCTTCAATTTTTTCCTAGAATTTCGACTTCATATTCAAAATTTTTGGTTTTAAAGTTACTATTTTAAGAATAGAAATTCGAAAGTTGAAATTTACGTCTGAAATTCAGAGAAAACAATCGTTGTAAATATAAGTAGGTTTGCGAATAGAAAAGAGAACTCAGAGATACATTCTTTTGCAAATTTGGAATTTTAATGAAAAAAGGACACATATTCAACGAGGTGCTGACTTGCAGGTCTTATTTAGGAGACCATTAATTTTACGAATATTTTCTTTCTGTAGGTATATTCTATGTAAAAGATGTTTTTACTAACATCGCTTAATTAATGAACTTTGGTGCCTAAAATAAGGTGGGCGAACAAAAGTCTGAAGCAAAGCAAAATAATACGAAACCAGATGGATGCGATTTTCTCAATCCCACCAAGGAAAATGCCAGCATCTTAGGCCGGGATTTTTAATAATCTCAGTTAATCTCACTCAAATTGTCTTATATTCAGCGGCATAAGAAGAGTTTCCCTTGGAAAATCCAAAAAAATCTAAAAAGAAAGACCGACTGGTGTGTTTTTGGTCCCAAATTCTCCCGGTAGTTACTTGGAGAAGATGTAACTGGTATATTCTTGTTGAGGAAACCATTTTGAGCAACTTATTTCGTACTTTAATTCCCCACACATAGAATTCTGGCGCTTCATTGAAATTTCGATTTTACTTTTCAAAATTTCGCATTTAAATTTGAATTTATCAAGTTTTCATAGTTTAAACTGCCCCTGGAATCGAATCCTAGGGATTCAAATCTAAATTTCGAAACAAAAATTAATTCATGTTTGTGTTCAAGCCGAAAGTTTAAAAAGTAAGTAATCATTTCGGAATTGTCAAAATGGTTTTGAAAAAAGTAAAATAATTAACAAAAACTTATCAACATTTCGTCTTATTCTAAAAATTTTAGAGTTTGAAGGAAAATTTTAGAAAAAAAAGTCGAATATTTAAATGTAAAATCAACATTTTGTGATTAAAATGAAAATTTTGGAATTTATTTTGCATGAATTTTAAAATTTTCTCCAAAACGTTAACTTTTCCAAAAATTTCTAGTTTAATTTTGAAATTTCGCTTTTTAATTTTGAGTTTTAATATTTCAATGGTGGCTTTTTCCTTAATTCGCCACAATATTCTTTTTTTTGGTCCTTTTCGTTATCCTTTTTTTGTATTTTTTTTGTATAAATATCAAGATTTTTTCAAAATGCTTACTATTTGGCTAAATATTGTGATAAGACGTGATTTTATTTTTAAATTTTGGGTTACTAAAAAAAATTGGAGTTGTAATTTGATATTTCTAGAAAAAAGCAGTCAAAGTGAAATTTTTACAAGAAAAAGTAGTTATAATTCATAACCATTAAACTTTACTAACGATAATTACAACAAGAGATGGAAAACTCCGAGATGATTCTATAAGTATTTGCTATAATTGGACCTGGTTTCACTTTTCAGCATCGTCATATTTGTAGAAAAATCGTGGAATTTTTAATATCTCTTGTGTTATTTATCGTTAATTAAAGTTTAATAGCTATGAATACTAATAAATTGCACACAGTAAAGGTTTAAAATGTCAACTATTTAAAGAAAAATTAAATTTGTAAAAACGAATTTTCCCGAAAATGTTGAGTTTAATCTCTAATTTTACAATTTTATCTTTTCTTTAAGTTTTGTACGAGTAGTAGAAATTTTATTAAAATTCTAAGTTAAGCAGCGAAATTTTATCAACATTCTAAGTTAAGCAGCGAAGTTTTAAAACTTATTTTCATAAATTTTCCAAGAAGTTTTTCCAAAAATCTCTACTTCTTTAGCGAAATTTCATATTAAAACCTGACCTTTATTTTCATAAATGATAAGTTTTCTGAACTCAAAATACGGAATTAAAGCTTGAAAAATTTTAAACTCAAAAATTTGGTATTTCTACAAATTTCAAATTTATCAAATTGTTTAAATAATACGAGAAGGTTGATTGCAAAGGGGTAAAAACTTCCGTAATTGGGAATATTTACTTTATTTGGCATAACTTTGCAAAATGAATAGATCAGAAGGGATATTGGTTGTAACTTCTCAACCTTCAAAGGATCCCAAAGAAACCCTGAGGACCTCAAAACGCTACGACGATTTTTTTTTCATTACACTCAAAATGATCGAGTTTGTAATATTTCTGCTACAAGCGTAAATATCTGTTCAAAATCAGATATCAAGTAACCGCGGCGGCCCGCGAAGTGAATTGTCTTCGGTGGAATAGTCGAGCGTCCAAACAGGTGAGTTCGAGAGGTCCATCGGAGTTCTGGAGCACAATCACCGGCTAAGCCGTGTCGAGCAAGTACCACCACTCGAGTTACCAGCAGCCCCGGCAATGCTGCATTCCAACATGGCGTCTTGAAGGAATGTACACATAACTGTTAGATTGATGTGCACTTGTTACGTCTCAGCATGTAGAGAGGCAGCAGCGTCGATTTTCGACCCGATACACGCGTGAACGACGTCGTTTTTCTCGGTACTCGGCTACCAGTACTAGTTTTAATTGCTACACCGCGGATACCATGGGATAAAGAGATAAAAGAATTAGTAATGAGTTAGAGAACGAGTTGTCGCGCTCGATTTGGCATTACATAAACAATGAATCGCCGTGGAATCGACGAGAAAAGTGCGTGCTGGCCATTTAAAGGCCACCTGTGAGTGTGTGCTTTGAAAAATGGAAAAATGTTTTTGTGAACATGATCCGGAGGAAAAGGGTCGACGATAATGTCACATCGGGATTTTACTGAGGTACTGAAAATATGCATTAAAAACAACAAAAAAGAATTTTTCGCCTTCGTACACCCCAATCTTTTTACAAGACACTGACAAAAGTCCATTGTGCACGCAGGAGCCTAATAATTAAATTAATCGAAATATAAAATGTTGATGAAAACTCGAATATTTAACTTTACTCTAAATTTGGAAGTTTCTCTGAACCGTAATTCTTAACATTTACACTTTAATCCCGAATATCATTTTATTTTTTTCAAAACTTTAGCCAAAATTCAAATACTTTTAGAAAAAATCGAAATTTTCATATAATTTTTTCAAAATTTTTACGTTTTCCCTCAACATGTTGAATTTAAATTGCAAGTGTTGGCTTCAAATTTAGGATTTAGCTTTTTTTTAGAACTTCTTCTTCTCCAAATGTTTACTTTTTGGTGGAAATTTCGATTTTAATCTCGGGCTTCTTTCTTGTGCGACTATTGGAGTCTCCTCGGTTTCTCGCTTGTGTGACTATCGATATCTCCTAGAATCTCGCCGAATTAACACTTGTTCTTGTGGTCATCAGTTTCTGTTTCTATTCAGGAGTAAATAGTGTATATTTTTTATAATTTCCAGCGTATTACTAATGTTTTCCGATTGAATTAAATAAGGCCTTTAATCATAACTTTACAATTTAGAGGCCTAAAAAATTCGACTCTTTACAAGACATTTCAAGTTTAAACTCTAACCCAATATGTGTAATTTTTTTTCATTTGAGGGCAGTAACAGCCACCCATCCCCCATCCTTCCAATAAGGCTAAAAAAATCCCAACGTCTGTAACAAATTTCCTGCAAATTTTGAAATTTCATTTCACATTTTAGGAAAACTTGACAATTTTAATTTAGGGAAAAATTGGAAAAAGAAAAATTGATAATTAAGACCAAAAAAAGTCCTTAAATTTCAACTATTGTTTCTGAAATAAAACTTTCGCGAAGCTACGTCTAAAACTAAAAGTCTAAGTTTTTAGATGAAACATCGAAAATTTCGATCTGAAGTCGAATATGTCGTGGAAGAAGTTGGATTTCATCAACAAATGCTAAATTTAAAAATAATCAATTTTTTCGAAAAACTTTAAGAAAAGCGAAAATGATAAAAATCGATATTTCAGAGGAAAAGTCCAAATTTTGTTAAAAACTCGAATAGTTGAAATACAGAACTTGTTCCTTGAAACCAAGAAAGATTAAAAAACACAACAAAGGTTGCTCTAACGCGTTTCGACATCCAAGCTGTCATCTTCAGAGAGAAACCTAACATCTAATCTTAAAATTAACCCTTATATACTAAGAATATTCACTTCGTGCATGATCGGCCGCACCCGAACGCGCATGCGCATCCAATCATACACGTCATTGTGTCACAAATCACAATTTATATCAATAAATATATTAAATATTTTTATTTATTTTATTTTTTTTATCTATCGACCTTAACTATTTTTAACAGAGATGAATGGCCTAAAGGCCCAGCGCAACCATTCATAAGGTTGTTTCCAGCCTTCTTAGCCATCCATTTCTCTCTGAAGATGACAGCTTGGCTGTCGAAACGCAGTTGGAGCAACCTTTGTTGTGTTTTTTAATCTTTCTTGGTTTCAGGGAACAAGTTCTGTATTTCAATTTTTGAAGATAACCAAGGACCACTCCGTTCCATCAAAAAACTCGAATGTTTAACTGACTCTAAATTTGGAAATTTATGTAAACCATGATTCTCAAAATTTACACTTTAACCCCGAATATGATTTTATTTTTTTTAAAAAACTTTAGTCAAAATTAAAATACTTCTGGAGAAAATGGAAATGTTGATATAATCTGAATTTCTCTCTGAAGATGACAGCTTGGCTGTCGAAACGCGTTAAAGCAACCTTTGTTGTGTTTTTTAATCTTTCTTGGTTTCAGGGGACAAGTTCTGTGTTTCAATTTTTGAATTTTTACGTTTTTCCCTAAAATTAAATTGCAAGTTTTGGCTTCAAATTTAAGCTTTAGGGTTTTTTAGAACTTCTTTTTCCCCAAATATCGACTTTCTTATCGAAATTTCGATTTTAATTTCGGGCTTCTTTCTTGTGCGGCTATTGGAGTCTCCTAGGTTTCTGGCTTATGCGACTATCGATGTCTCCGGAAATCTCGCCCAATTAGCGTTTGTTCTTGAGGTCATCAATTCCTGTTTCCATTTTTCATCTTAAGCAAGCGAGTGCAGGTAAATACTGATTACTTGAGGCCCAATTATATTCATTTCCAAGCTCATATGATACTTTTTTACAGTGTAACACATACAAATGCAAAAGTGTGGATTAACATATTTTGTAATTTAACTTTTTAACCATTAACTTAATAAGAACGTTTATTGGATGGTGTTCAATCACCAACAAACTTAAGAAGCAGAGTCGCTTTCCGGGTTACCTCTCGAGGATGAAACAAATTTAAACAAATTTACAGTGTAACACATACAAATGCAAAAATATGGATTAACATATTTTGTAATCTAACTTTTTAACCATTAACTCAATAAGAAAATTTACTGGATGGTGTTCAATCACTAACAGACTCAAGAAACAGAGTCGCTTTCCTGGTTACCTCTCGAGGATGAAACAAATTTAAATATTTGCTTGAAAATCAGGTTCCATCTATCCCAGGTAATAAACGAGAGTTTGGTAACCATCCCTATTTATAGTACTAAAGAGCTTTCGTTACTTGAACTGGCCTTGTCTTTGGTTACTTGGCTGAATAAAACATCAAAGTAAAACTAAGCGACATCTCACAGAAAGTCAGATCTTCGAAAATATCGACGAGTGCATATACTTTAAGAATATGGACGAGTGCAATTCAATAAAATTCGAATATATTCTCGCCTATGCATGCATCGAAGTCTTTAGAGCTTCTCGCCTGTGCCGCTATCGAAGTCTCCCCGGTTTCTCGCATATGCGACTATCGATATCTCCGGAAATCTCGCCCAATTAACGTTTGTTCTTGAGGTCATCAATTCTTGTTTCCATTCAGGAGTAAAAAGGGTATACTTTTTATAATTTTTAGCGTATTATTGTTTTTAGATTGAATCAAAAGAGGCTTTAATTACAATCTACATCTTGATAAGCTTAAACAATGTTTGCTAGACATTTCAAGTTTAAAGTCTAACCCAGAATTGGGCAGCTTTTCCTTATTTGGGGGCCCTAAGAGCCACCCATCCTTCCAGTGAGGGTACCTTCCAAAAAATCCAAATAATCTGCGTCTATGACAACCTTTATGCAAATTTTGAAATTTCATGACATTAAGTTAAAATTTTAGGAAAACCTAGCAATTTCATTTAAGGAGAAGCCGGAAAGAAGAAAATTGATAATTAAAGCAAAAAATGATTTTAAATTTGAAATATTGTTTCTGAAATAAAAATTAGACGAAGCAATTAAAGCGTCAACATTTTTGGAAAAAGCATCCACAAATTTGACCTGAAATTGAACCTGAACTGTGGAATGAAATCGATTTTTATCAGTGCATATACTTTAAGTATGCAAACGAGTGCAATTCCATAAAATTCGAATATATTCTCGCCTATGCATGCATCGAAGTCTTTAGAGCTTCTCGCCTATGCGGCTATCGAAGTCTCCCCGGTTTCTCGCTTATGCGACTATCGATATCTCCGGAAATCTCGCCCAATTAACGTTTGTTCTTGAGGTCATCAATTCCTGCTTCCATTCAGGAGTAAAAAGGGTATTCTTTTTATAATTTCCAGCGTATTATTGTTTTTCGATTGAATCAAAAGAGGCTTTAATTACAATCTACATCTTGATAAGCTTAAACAATGTTTGCTAGACATTTCAAGTTTAAAATCTAACCCAGAATTGGGCAGCTATTTTTTTATTTGGGGGCTCTAAGAGCCGCTCATCATTTCAGTGAGGATACTTTCCGAAAAAATCCAAATCTGGTAACAAACGATTGTTTGGTAGCCATCCCTATTTATAGCACCAGAGAGCTTTCGTTACTTGTACTGGTCTTGTCTTTGGTTACTTGGACTGAATTCACAAAACGTCAACAACTAAGCAACATCTTACAGAAAGTCAGACCTTTGAAAGTATCGACGAGTGCATATACTTTAAATATATAAATGAGCGCAATTCAATAAAATTCGAATATATTCCCGCCTATGCATGCATCGAAGTCTTTAGAGCTTCTCGCCTGTGCGGCTATCGAAGTCTCCCCGGTTTCTCGCTTATGCGACTATCGATATCTCCGGAAATCTCGTCCAATTAACGTTTGTTCTTGAGGTCATCAATTCCTGTTTCCATTCAGGAGTAAAAAGGGTATACTTTTTATAATTTTCCGCGTATTATTGTTTTTCGATTGAATCAAAAGAGGCTTTAATTACAATCTACATCTTGATAAGCTTAAACAATCTTTGATAGACATTTCAAGTTTAAAGTCTAACCCAGCATTGGGCAGCTTTTCCTCATTTGGGGGCCCTAAGAGCCAGTCATCCTTCCAGCGAGGGTACTTTCCGAAAAAATCTAAATCTGCGTCTATGGCAAACTTCCTGCAAATTTTGAAATTTCATGATATTAATGTTAAAATTTTAGAAAAACCTAGCAATATTATTTAAGGAGAAGCCGGAAAGAGGAAAATTGATAATTAAAGGCAAAAAATGTTTTTAAATTAAATAAAATTAAACGAAGCAATTAAAGCGTCTAAATTTTTGGAAAAAACATCGACAAATTGTACCTGAAATTGAACCTGAACTGTGGAACAAAATGGATTTTCATCAAGAAATGCTAAAATTAATAAAAAAATCATTTTTTTTGCAATACTGTGAGAAAAGAATTGGGAAATAATAAAAAAATATTTCAAAGGTTAAGACTAAATTTCGTTTTTGAATTCGTACGTTTAGTTCTAAAATAAAAAGGTTGATAAATATAATTTCATTGAAACCTTATTCATGTATGTAATATCAAAAGCATTAAAAGTTTTAATTCGAAATAAACATTTCATGAAAAACGTTGCAACCTGAAATACAAAAATATAAATTTCTAGAAAACTTGGAAATTAAAAAATCGTATATTTAAAAGAAATTGAAATTTCAGATTTAAAAATTAACTTTGTTTTCTAAATTCGTTTTTTAAAACTAAAATTTCGTGAAAAACAGTTATTATCATTAAACACTGCCCAAATTTTAATGAAAAAATAGGAACTAAAGCCGAAGTTTTGTAAACAAATGGAGTTGTCTAGCCAACGTTAAATGTTTAGAGAAAAGTTTCTCTGAAAAAACTTGTGATTATAAAATATAAATTTTCTGATTTTTGGATTTAAAAAGCGAAACTTTGAGAACCAAAGTCAATGTTCCGAAAGAACGAAGCTAAAAATTGTAGGTTTAAACTCTGAATATTTAGAAGAAACTTAATACTTCGAAAAAAACTAGTATGTACTTTATATTTCTCGAAAATCTCGATTTTATTTCTAAATATTTTATTTTATTCTTAAACATTTTGATTTATAAATTTCTCGATGTTTAGTCATTTAAATTCGATAAATAAATGGAAATTTGGTAATTAAATTAAAAATTCGAATAAAACGAACATTTCGAGGTTGAATTTAAAATTTGGAGCTTTTTTAAAATTCACTCTAAATTTGGATTTTATATCTTAAAATGAATGACCAATTTACGAGTGTTAAAATTTCAAATTTTTCTTATTTCACCTTACCGAGCCCAGTTTGTAAGATATTTAAATTTTAAAAAAATGTGCAATTTAAGACGAATCAATAAGGATCCAAAAATGAAAAATTAAAATATTTTAAACTCTATACCGCTGGTAATGTTTCTCAAAGAGATAACCAATGTTGTGGTGAATTCAGGTTGAACAAATCAAAGCTATAATTGTATCCGATCGTCGTATAACTGCAGGAAAGATTACGGAGAGAATAGATTTACTACAAACAACAATTGAAACTTATTTGCAATATCTTGGACTCGGCTTTTATTAATAAAACATTAGACGTATTCAAGTACAATATTTGACATTACTAGTTGAAGTAATTTCGTAAATGAATAAACTACGTTTTGCTAAAGCGAAGGCTTCTTAAGACTCGAACGGAAGTTCTTAAGTTCTCAATTAATAGCAACGTATAATCAGCTGTACATTTATAATAAGTAAGCATTAATTTTTCTAATCTTGGTTGTTCTACCTCTCTTTTTAAAAAATACACATCTTAGCTTCCAAAGCTTGTTTCTTATCTCTTCGTCATGATTTATATTTTTTCTGTTCGGTGTACAGAGCTACCTATTTTAAATTCTCCTCGTGTATCTTTCGAAATAAGTCCACGACGAAAGATTTATAGGAATGTATGACAATTTATATTCATAACCAGCACAAGATTAGATACAAACACAGCATATACCTTGTTGACAAAAAGCGTAATGCTCGGTAATTTTCAGGAATTAAACGAATAAATCAGCATATTTTTCATCTTAAGCAAGCGAGTCCGGGCAAATTACTGATTACTTGAGGCCCAATTATATTCATTTCCAAGCTACTATGATACTTATTTACAGTGTAACACATACAAATGCAAAAATATGGATTAACATATTTTGTAATCTATTTTTTAAACATTAACTCAACAAGAAAGTTTACCGGATAGAATTCAAGCTCCAACAGACTTAAGAAGCAGAGTCGCTTTTCTGGTTACCTCTCGAGGATGAAACAAATTTAAATATTTGCTCGAATATCAGGTCCCATCCATCCCAGGTAACAAACGATTGTTTGGTAACCATCCCTATTTATAGTACCAGAGAGCTTTCGTTACTTGAACTGGTCTTGTCTTTGGTTACTTGGACCGTTGATTGAATACATATACTATATTCAATCAACGCTTGGACTAAATTCACAAAACGTCAACATCTTACAGAAAGTTAGACCTTCGAAAGTATCGACGAGTGCATATACTTTAAGTATATGAATGAGTGCAATTCAATAAAATTCGAATATATTCCCGCCTATGCATGCATCGAAGTCTTTAGAGCTTCTCGCCTATGCGGCTATCGAAGTCTCCCCGGTTTCTCGCTTATGCGACTATCGATATCTCCGGAAATCTCGCCCAATTAACGTTTTTTCTTGAGGTCATCAATTCCTGTTTCCATTCAGGAGTAAAAAGTGTATATTTTTTTATAATTTCCAGCGCATTATTGTTTTTCGATTGAATCAAAAGAGACTTTAATTACAACTTACAGTTTGATAAGCTTAAACAATGTTTGCTAGACATTTCAAGTTTAAAGTCTAACCCAGAATTGGGCAGCTTTTCCTTATTTGGGGGCCCTAAGAGCCACCCATCCTTCCAGTGAGGGTACCTTCCAAAAAATCCAAATAATCTGCGTCTATGGCAACCTTTATGCAAATTTTGAAATTTCATGATATTAATGTTAAAATTTTAGGAAAACTTAGCAATTTCATTTAAGGAGAAGCCGGAAAGAAGAAAATTGATAATTAAAGCAAAAAATGTTTTTAAATTTGAAATATTGTTTCTGAAATAAAAGTTAGACGAAGCAATTAAAGCGTCAAAATTTTTGGAAAAAGCATCCACAAATTTGACCTGAAATTGAACCTGAACTGTGGAATGAAATCGATTTTTATCAGTGCATATACTTTAAGTATGTGAACGAGTGCAATTCCATAAAATTCGAATATATTCTCGCCTATGCATGCATCGAAGTCTTTAGAGCTTCTCGCCTATGCGGCTATCGAAGTCTCCCCGGTTTCTCGCTTATGCGACTATCGATATCTCCGGAAATCTCGCCCAATTAACGTTTGTTCTTAAGGTCATCAATTCCTGTTTCCATTCAGGAGTAAAAAAGTGTATATTTTTTATAATTTCCAGCGCATTATTGTTTTTCGATTGAATCAAAAGAGGCTTTAATTACAACTTACAGCTTGATAAGCTTAAACAATGTTTGTCAGACATTTCAAGTTTAAAGTCTAACCCAGAATTGGGCAGCTTTTTCTTATTTGGGGGCCCTAAGAGCCACCCATCCTTTCAGTAAGGGTACCTTCCAAAAAATCCAAATAATCTGCGTCTATGGCAACCTTTATGCAAATGTTGAAATTTCATGATATTAAGTTAAAATTTTAGGAAAACTTAGCAATTTCATTTAAGGAGAAGCCGGAAAGAAGAAAATTGATAATTAAAGCAAAAAATGTTTTTAAATTTGAAATATTGTTTCCGAAATAAAACTTAAACGAAGTAATTAAAGCGTCAAAATTTTTGGAAAAAGCATCCACAAATTTGACCTGAAATTGAACCTGAACTGTGGAATGAATCGATTTTGATCAGTGCACATACTTTAAGTATATGAACGAGTGGAATTCCATAAAATTCGAATATATTCTCGCCTATGCATGCATCGAAGTCTTTAGAGCTTCTCGCCTATGTGGCTATCGAAGTCTCCCCGGTTTCTCTCTTACGCGACCGTCGATGTCTCCCGGAATCTCACCGAATTAACATTTGTTGTTGAGGTCATTAATTCCTCCTCCTATTGACGAGTAAAAAGAGTGAAATTTTTATGATTCCCGGTGTATAATCAATGCTTTCCGATTGAATCAAATCATCGACCGTGAAGCCACTAATCACAACTTATACAGTTTGTAAGCCTGAAAAATTCGACGATTTTTTCCTTCGATAATTGTTAATGCCTACCCTCGCCTCATATTTCCCATAGTTGACGACTCGAAAGTTAAAAATCGAACCTCTTTCAGAGGCAATAGGCTGTAATGGCACTCGATTACGTAGCGCCGTCACAAATGATGGGTTTTGAACAATAATGATTTCTACCGACGGAGGTGAAGAGAAGACATGTCATTGGGCTTCTGTTCCCTTCACTTCACCTTGTCTTTGAATCCGAGTTTGTGGTTTAGAAACTCGTGTAATTATTTCAACCGGCCTGTGCGGATAATAACAGGGGACCAGACAGAAAAACGGATGTGAGGGTAAAAACGAAACCACTCGAGTAAATAATGTCGCATTATTGTGTCATTTGTTGGTAAAGTATGAAATAAACAGAGCTTTCGGGCTAGCAGGTTAATCATAAGCACAACGTCTGCTTAATGATTTTTAAAATGCATCTGAAAGCACGCAACGTTTTTGTCTAGGACGTACAGCAATAAAAACTCGCATTTGGAACGAGCATAAAAGTTTAATGCTTTGTGAATTTAGCATTTTAACTTTCCCAGAAGAAAGCTTTCATAGTTTCATATTTAAATCCTTTTTAATTATTTTATGGGTTTATTGCTAATTATTTAGTTTGTGGAATATTGCTAATTTCACAGGATTTATTAATAAGAAAGTGCTCAAGACGTAAAAGTGATAACTAGGGAATCCCAACGCCATCGTTTTAGCTATCAAACCACATCTAAATACCTGACTAAGACCGTGATGCTTAAGTAAATGCTCATTGCTCAAGTCCAAACGTAATGATCCTCACATTTCACACAAGATGTCAATCCGATGTTAAAATTGTTCAGTAATCGTTAATGTTCTTCACATTTCACACTAAATGTCAATCTGAGGTTAAAATTATTCAGCAACTATTTACATGCTTAATTTCCAGCAAAAAAACTACTTTAAATTAGGGAAAATACTGAAACTTTGACAGATAAAATTTTTGAAAAAACTTCAAGATAAACTTCGAAATTTAAAAAAGTGTACATATTTTGAAAAGAATCCAAAGCTCGGTATAGTTTAAAATCGAAATACAAAACTATTTCATCGAACACAAAAACAGTTGATATTTGGAAATTCGTTATTGAAATTTCGAAAATTTGAGTTTAAATTATAGATTTCAAGAAAAAAATCAGTGTCGCAAATAAAATTGAAATTGGACAAAAATTACATAAAAAATTATTATCAAATTTAGAAAATCGAGCTTATAAAACAAACTTTTTTAATTAATTCAGACTAAATCGTTATTATGTGCCAAATCTAGAAAATAAAGGTTTTCCGCTAAAATCTATGATTTATAAAGTATTTCATCGTAGCGAAATTTTGAATTAGGGAACAAATAGTATTTAATATTAAATCTGTTTGTATGCAGTTTTGTTGGCTTTTTCTTCGCCGGTCACTCCTTTCACAATCCTAAATTTCAGTACCTTCTATTAAGGAATGGCAATCTGTCAGGTACTGAAATTTAGGATTGTGAAAGGAGTGACCGGCGAAGAAAAAGCCAATAAAACTGCATACAAATATGAATACTTCGCAAAGAAATTACAGAGAATATATTAAATCTGTTTACTTGATAACAAATTGTGTTGCCCAAATGATAAAACTGAGTTTTGTCTTAGGCCCAGAGAGCCTTTACGAGAGCCTAATTTGGCCTTGACGGAAAGTAAAGTAGAAATTCCACTTTTTAAGGATACTAGATTTCTCTCTTGGGGGGCTAATTCCAACTTTTTGGGGGCTAAGCCCCCTAATCCCTACCTAAATTCGCCCAAGAAGGAACCTAGACACTTTAAAGCAGCGTAACAAACCTCGATAAGGCAGAAACAGTAGAGACTCCAATGGTCGCATAAGACAGAAACTTAAGAGATTTCAATGGCCGTATAAGACAGAAACCTTGGAGACTTCAATGGTCGCATAAGGCAGAAACCGTGGAGACTTTAATAATCGCAAAAGACAGAAACACTGTAGACTTTGATGGTCGTCTAAGTCGGGAATAGTAGAAACTACTTAATTTTCTAGGGGTCCTGGCTTAGGTTCATTAAAATGATATACAATCGATTCCCGCTAACCCGTTAAAGTTGTCCGCTCGTTAAAGTTGACAAGATACGATCGCTAAAGTTGCGCGGATATGCTCCTCTCTGTTTTCGAACGACGAATTAGACTTCCGAATTTTAGCGCCACTTTTGAATAACTCATTCAACCGCACAAGAAGCAATGCATCATATACATTTTTCGACAATGGTAGGGATGGTAGGGGAGTAGCAACTTTAACGGTCGATCCAGTCCGGTGAGCGCAACTTTAGCGGGAGTCTACTGTACTTGATAACAAATTGTGTTGCCAAAATGATAGAACTGTTTTGTCTTAGGCCCAGAGAGCCTTTACGAGAGCCTAATTTGGCCTTGGCGGGAAGTAAAGTAGAAATTCCAGTTTTTAAGGATACTAGATTTCTCTCTTGGGGGGCTAATTCCAACTTTTTGGGGGCTAAGCCCCCTAATCCCTACCTAAATTCGCCCAAGAAGGAACCTAGACACTTTAAAGCAGCGTAACAAACCTCGATAAGGCAGAAACAGTAGAGACTCCAATGGTCGCATAAGACAGAAACTTAAGAGATTTCAAGGGTCGTATAAGACAGAAACCTTGGAGACTCCAATGGTCGCATAAGGCAGAAACCAGGAGACTTCAATAATCGCAAAAGACAGAAACTCTGGAGACTTCGATGGTCGTCTAAGTCGGGAACAGTAGAAACTACTTAATTTTCTAGGGGTCCTGCCTTAGGTTCGTTAAAATGATATATAGTCGATTCCCGCTAAAGTTGCGAACGTTAAAGTTGTGCGCTCGTTAAAGTTGACAAGATACGATCGCTAAAGTTGCGCGAATATGCCCCTCTCTGTTTTCGAACGACGAATTAGACTTCCGAATTTTAGCGCCACCTTTGAATAACAACATATACATTTTTCGACAATGGGAGGGATCGTAGGGGAGTAGCAACTTTAACGGTCGATCTAGTGAGCGCAACTTTAGCGGGAGTCTACTGTACTTGATAACAAATTGTGTTACCAAAATGATAGAACTGAGTTTTGTCTTAAACGCAGAGAGCCTTTACGAGAGCCTAATTTGGCCTTGGCGGAAAGTAAAGTAGAAATTCCAGTTTTTAAGGGTACTCGATTTTTCTCTTGGGGGGCTAACTCCAAATTTTTGGGAGCTAAGCCCCCTAATCCCTGCCTAAATTTGCCCGGGAAGGAACCTAGACACTTCAAAGCAGTGTAACAAACCTCGATGAGGCAGAAACAGTAGAGACTCCAATGGTCGCATAAGACAGAAACTTAAGAGATTTCTATGGCCGTATAAGACAGGAACCTTGGAGACTCCAATGGTCACATAAGACTGAAACTTAAGAGATTTCAATGGCTGTATAAGACAGAAACCTTGGAAACTCCAATGGTCGCATAAGGCAGAAACTATGGAGACTTCAATAATCGCAAAAGACAGAAACGCTGGAGACTTCGATGGTCGCCTAAGTCGAGAACAGTAGAAACTACTTAATTTTCTAGGGGTCCTGGCTTAGGTTCGTTAAAATGATATATAGTCGATTTCCGCTAAAGTTGCGCCCGTTAAAGTTGTCCGCTCGTTAAAGTTGACAAGATACGATCGCTAAAGTTGCGCGGATATGTCCCTCTCTGTTTTCAAACGATGAATTAGACTTCCGAATTTTAGCGCCACTTTTGAATAACCCATTCAACCGCACAAGAAGCAATACAACATATACATTTTTCGACAATGGTAGGGATGGTAGGGGAGTAGCAACTTTAACGGTCGATCCAGTCCGGTGAGCGCAACTTTAGCAGGAGTCTACTGTACTTGATAACAAATTGTGTTGCCAAAGTGATAGAATTGTTTTGTCTTAGGCCCAGAGAGCCTTTACGAGAGCCTAATTTGGTCTTGGCGGAAAGTAAAGTAGAAATTTCAGTTTTTAAGGATACTCGATTTCTCTATTGGGGGGCTTACTCCAACTTTTTGCGGGCTAAGCGCCCTAATCTTTACCTAAATTTGCCCAGGAAGGAACCTAGACACTTCAAAGCAGCGTAACAAACCTCGATAAGGCAGAAACAGTAGAGACTCCAATGGTCGCATAAGACTGAAACTTAAGAGATTTCTATGGCCGTATAAGACAGGAACCTTGGAGACTCCAATGGTCGCATAAGGCAGAAACCATGGAGACTTCAATAATTGCAAAAGACAGAAACGCTGGAGACTTCGATGGTCGCCTAAGTCGGGAACAGTAGAAACTACTTAATTTTCTAGGGGTCCTGGCTTAAGTTTGTTAAAATGATATACAATCGATTCCCGCTAACCCGTTAAAGTTGTCCGCTCGTTAAAGTTGACGAGATACGATCGCTAAAGTTGCGCGGATATGCTCCTCTCTGTTTTCGAACGACGAATTAGACTTCCGAATTTTAGCGCCACCTTTGAATAACCCACTCAACCGCACAAGGAGCAATACAACATGTACATTTTTCGACAATGGTAGGGATGGTAGGGGAGTAGCAACCTTAACGGTCGATCCAGTCCGGTGAGCGCAACTTTAGCAGGAGTCTACTGTACTTGATAACAAATTGTGTTGCCAAAATGATAGAACTGAGTTTTGTCTCAGGCCCAGAGAGCCTTTACGAGAGCCTAATTTAGCCTTGGCGGAAAGTAAAGTAGAAATTCCGGTTTTTAAGGGTACTCGATTTCTCTATTGGGGGGCTAACTCCAACTTTTTGCGGGCTAACCGCCCTAATCTTTACCTAAATTCGCCCAGGAAGGAACCTAGATACTTCAAAGCCGCGTAACAAACCTCGATAAGGCAGAAACAGTAGAGACTCCAATGGTCGCATAAGACAGAAACTTTAGAGATTTCAATGGTCGTATAAGACAGGAACCTTGGAGACTCCAATGGTCGCATAAAACAGAAACTTTAGAGATTTCAATGGTCGTATAAGACAGGAAGCTTGGAGACTCCAACGGTCGCATAAGGCAGAAACCGTGGAGACTTCAATAATCGCATAAAACAGAAACTCTGGAGACTTCACTGGTCGCTTGTGTCGGGAACAGTAGAAACTACTTAATTAAGGGTTCCTGGCTTAGACTCGTTAAAATGATATAATAGTATAAGATAGTATAGTAGTAGACAGTGTAGTAGTACATATAAGTTAGTGTAGTAGTAAAGGACGAGATCCCAGATCCGTCAATGGTTCAAAATAGAAAAACTGGAAACTTCAGTCGTAGCATACGATAGAAAATTAGCGGTTTAATAAGTAACATAAAAGATAAACATTGAATGTTTCAATGGTGGCTTAAGAAAGAAACCTTTGACTTCAGTATCGGGTATTCAATTCAAAAAGTCATAAACTTATCAGAGATTGACAACTGCAAGGTTCTAGTATATTTAAACTACATCTCATAAAAACTGCTGATGGAAAATCCAGTGATTTTGTTTAAGATCACTGACCTAAAATTGATCACCTTGACCTTGAAATTGAACCTGAACTGTGGAACGAAATTGAGTTTTAGCAACAAATGGTAAAACTAATAAAAAATAATTTTTTTGTAATACTTCGAGAAAAGAATTGAGAAATAATAAAAAAACTGCTGATGGAAAATCCAGTGATTTTGTCTAAGATTATTCAATTCGTCAAAGAAAATAACTTATCTAAAAGATTTACTTTCGTCTTAGAAATTCTAACCTGTTTGCATAAATACGACGTCAAAATGACACTTGTCAGGTCAACCAAAGCAATTAATAAGTAATCGCATGCCGGTGTTTGCTGCGTCCCTCTTCTAACAAAAAATCACAGCAGATTTGATGACTTTTTTAATTTTAACACCCGATACATTGATTGTCAATCAACGCCCGATATAAGCATAAAATAGAAAGCGTAGAAACTGTAATAAGAGCATAACGACAAAAAGGGATATTTACAAACAATTAACAATGACCAGAATGAGCAGAAATGCATATTTAACAAAACTATTTTAAATTACTGCTACTTTATCTTTCTTTTCTATTACATTTCATAAGATTGTTTTCGCCTGCAAGGATTAGGTTTAAGAACATTTATCGCCTTATCTGGGACACCTGCGACGATGTTACGGTTACTTAATACTCGACCAGTGAGTTTCTTCGGAGTCTTTTGAATGCAAAAAGAGGTTTTTGTAAAAAGAAGCATTTGCATAACGTAATTACACAATTTACCTTTCTCCTATCTTTAAACGTACACCAAACCGTCGATAAATTGTCACTTATAATAAATATGCAATTAATTACATAAGACGTGCAATTAGTAAAGAGGAAGCTGATCCGTGATGACACCCACGCATGCATACGATTAAAATGTCCCCAAGAACACCGAAGTGTGTAGTAGGTTAACATCTTTAAATATAAAGCAATTTTTGTACAAATAGGTGCCAAATTTACCTCACTTGAGGATTTTTGGGAATGCAGTTGTTTCTATTACAGTGCCAGAGATTGTTAATTTTTGAATTGAATGGGATTCAAACTTTCAAAATTCCAAATATTCGAAGTTTAACACGAAATTCGTTTCCAAGCGAAATTTCCCCGAATAATGCTCGTTTAAAACGGGGTGTCATCGCCATCCATTTTCATTTTCACCTCCCATTCCTTGTGCTCAAAGGGCATAATAGGGTTACTCTTTGAAAGTGAACAGAATTTTAAAAAAATGCGTCATTAATTATTGACTTATTCTTGACTCTTTCAAAGGAACCAAATGCGTGGCGCAGCTTCTTATTCATTAAAGAGAAACATCCATGTTGGAAATTTAAGTGAGGAACCTATTTGACTCTTTCGGATTTTTTGGAAGAATAGTAGACACGTTTTCACTGGCTTTTTACTTAGACAACTCTAATTTTAGAGACCACTTCTAAGATTTTGAAATTATGTAATAATCCAGTGATTGTATTAACAACAAAATCAGGCCCGTAACAGGGGGGGGTGGGGGCTGCAGCCCCCCCCCCGAAATTTTTTGGCTTCATACTAGATAGAACTTTCCAGATTTGCGACCTTTTTAAAAACCATTTTGAATGGATCATCTTGTTTTCGTGTTGAAATGCAAGGATGTTTTTTTGTTGTTCAAATTTGGCGCCATTTCTTATTAATAGAGACCGGATTTTAAGCACAATCAAGCAATGTAAAAAGGTGAATAAAATGTTAAATTAGGCAACAACGAAAATCTAAAGAAAGCACCAAAAAGGTAAAATACTCCAAAAATGGCACTAACAGGCCAAAACTCACAATTAACAAAAAAAAAACATTTTAAAATCTCAGTCGATATTAAAAAAAACTAGATTTTAGGTTATACTCAGAATATTCAGGAGTATGACAGTTTCAAATAAAGAAGTTCTTGAAATTTCGAGTTCATTGTTGAATTTTCTCCCTAAATCTTAAAATTGTTGCCTTGAACTCATTCGTATTTTTTCAAAATTTTGATTTTTTCTAAAAAATTTTAAACTTTTCTTGAAATTTCTTTTTTTTAATATTTGAGATTTCAATCTTATCTTTTAAATTCTATTAAAATAATGTTAAATTTTGCAAGTTTTTTAAGCTTAAACTCCCCATTTTGAGAAAAAAATTCAAATTTTAAGAACTGAAAATTTATACAAGCAATTTTTCGAGATTTAACACCAAATTTTGAGAAAAACTTGGATCTTGTGATAAAAATTTTACAGTTTTGGAATTTAAAAATTTATATTTTAAATTCGGTATTTGAATAAAATTTTGAATATTAGACCCTTTACTAAAATATCAAAATATCTTATAAGCCATTATTTTGAGAAGATATATTTTAATAAGTTATTTTCATGAATTTCTTCTATAATTTTTCTAGCATGGCGATTGCACTTTTAAGAAAATGTCTAAAATGTAGATTCTTTTATAAATTTTAAGTTGTACACAAAACTTGAGCATTTTTAAGTTGGAAAATTCAGGATTTATTTAATAACTTTTACCCATCACTTTAATTCGAATTTTCTAATTTTTTTAAAAAGTTTTTACTTAATAAAAAATTTCGAAATTTTTTGTTATAAAGTTAATTTGTTTATATTTCGATTAAGATTTCAAAAATTCGACTTTATCCTCCAAAAGTCGACTTCCAAGTGAAAACTTTTAAAAAACCATTAAAATTTTTATCTTACTTATCAAATCTCAACTTTAACTAAGAAATTTTTTACTTTTCATCACGACATTTCAACTAAATTCATATTTTCAGAAAATTTGTAAAATTTTTGCAACTTTTTACAAAGAGTTTAAAAATGTCAAGATTAAAGTCGAAATTTAAAAAAAAAGATTAATGAATTTAGTTTTTCAAAATTTTTACATTAGCACTGATTCAAAATTCAGAGTTCTTTAAATTATTTTGACTTTCTTTCTAGACATTTAATTGAAAAGATCCCGTGGTTATTTTGAGAAAACATTAAAAGTTTCAGGAAATATCAAAGCTTATTTTTTGAATTTTGTTTCAAAACAAAGTGTTGAGTGTGATTAGCTTTCGTTAATAGATTTGATCTTTTGGAAATTAGAGATTTTTTTAGAGAATTTTAACTTCAAACCTTTTTTTTTTCAGAAATTATAGTTTCTTTTTTCTTCGGATTCAGAGAGTAATTGTAAATGTCAACTTAATTCTAAAATTTAGGATTTAAAAAACTAAAAATTTCGAGTTCGAACAGTGTAAATTTGTTAAGAATTAACATATCCTACTATTTGTTTGGAAATTTATAATTTCTAAAAAAGCAAATATTTAAAAAAATGTTAATTAATGAATTCTGGTTATTTTTAAGTATAAATACAGTTATAATTATTGTTTATTTACTCTAAATGTAGACTTTTCTAGACATTTCGAATTAAAATTCCAAATTCAAAAAACTCAAGATTTCAGATTTTCGATATCTGACATTTTTTACAAAAAGTTTAGAAACATTTCTAGGTTTCTAGAAAATAGCAAAGTTTAAAAAAATATTTGTAGGTTTGAAGAAAATAGCAAGATTTTGAACTTTGAATTTTAAGAAAAAAAATATAAAAGTATTAACATAGTTCGCATTTAACAAAAAATCTAATTCAAATTGAAAAATGGTAGAAATTTCTAAATAAATAAAATTTTCGACAAATTCGTTATTTCCAAAAAAAAGTCCTAAGTTTCAAAATGGTCAAACTATTAAAAAATTGTGAAAGCTATTAAAAAACTTAAAAAAAAAGTCGAAATTTTCAGAAAAGCTCAAAATTTTCAAAACAAAATCTCATCATCTCGTCATAAAATTCAATCTTTAAAAAAAAGTTGAATTCTTTAAAAACAAATCAAAATGACAAAAAAAATCCATCTAAAATCAGTCTATTTTTCAAGATTTTCAGTTTAAACTATAGTTCTATAGTTCCTAAAATGTGGACTTTTTCCGTAAATTTGGGGATTTTTCGTGAAATGTAGTATTTTTTCTTCCAAATTTCTAATTTAAATCTGACGGTTCTACATTCGTTTTCTGAAAACGTCGATTTTAAAATCGAAATGTCTATCTTCTCCTGAAATGTCTATCTTCTCCTGAAATGTCTACTTTAGTCTCGAAATTTTCACCTTTGTCACGTTATTTAGCTATTGGCGGGGTTGCCAATTATGAAGTTTTCTCCCTAAATTTAGTGACAAAATTAGGGATCTTTTAGGGGCATCCACGTGTTGTAAAATAAATGTACATGAGTTGAAAGGGTTTCTTTTTAAGTTTTTTTGATATTTTTTCATGTATCTAGTAAACCTTTGGTGGTTTAAATAAAATATCGAGTTTTTCTCTAAATTTGGTATTTTTTCTCAAGATTTTTAGGTCCAAACTACAGTTTCAACCTTTTTCTTAAAATTTTGAACTTTTTCCGTAAATTTCAGGATTTTCGTGAAATTTGGTCTTTTTTCTTCCAAATTCCCAATTTGAATCTGACGGTTCTACATTCGTTTTCCGAAAGTTTCAAATTTAAAATCGAAATGTCTCATTTTTTTTAAAATTTCTACTCCAATCTCGACAGTTTTATCTTTATCATGAAACTTCGCTATTTGCGGGGTTGCCAATTTTGAAGTTTGTCCCCAAATTTAGGGACAACTTTGGGGATCTTTCAGGAGCATCCACGTGTTCTAAAATGAATGTGCATGAGTTGAACACGTTTGTTTTCTAGTTTTCTTAACATTCTTTTATGTATCTAAGAAACCTTGGGCGCTTAAAATAAAATATCGAATTTTTCTCTAAATTTGTTATTTTTTTCTCAAGATTTTTAGTTCAAACCTCAGTGTCAACGTTTTTCCTAAAATTTGGACTATTTCCGTAAATTTCAGGATTTTCGTGAAATTTGGTCTTTTTTCTTCCAAATTCCCAATTTGAATCTGACGGTTTTACATTCGTTTTCCTAAAGTTTCAAATTTAAAATCGAAATGTCTCATTTTTTTTTAATTTCTACTCCAATCTCGACAGTTTTATCTTTATCATGAAACTTCGCTATTTGCGGGGTTGCCAATTTTGAAGTTTGTCCCCAAATTTAGGGACAACTTTGGGGATCTTTCAGGAGCATCCACGTGTTCTAAAATGAATGTGCATGAGTTGAACACGTTTGTTTTCTAGTTTTCTTAACATTCTTTTATGTATCTAAGAAACCTTGGGCGCTTAAAATAAAATATCGAATTTTTCTCTAAATTTGCTATTTTTTTTCTCAAGATTTTTAGTTCAAACCTCAGTTTCAACGTTTTTCCTAAAGTTTGGACTTTTTCCGTAAATTTCGGGATTTTCGTGAAATTTGGTCTTTTTTCTCCAAATTTCCAAGTTAAATCTGACGGTTCTACATTCGTTTTCCGATAGTTTCAAATTTAAAATCGAAATGTCTCATTTTTTTTAAATTTCTACTCCAATCTCGACAGTTTTATCTTTATCATGAAACTTCGCTATTTGCGGGGTTGCCAATTTTGAAGTTTGTCCCCAAATTTAGGGACAACTTTGGGGATATTTCAGGAGCATCTACGTGTTCTAAAATGAATGTGCATGAGTTGAACACGTTTGTTTTCTAGTTTTCTTAACATTCTTTTATGTATCTAAGAAACCTTGGGCGCTTAAAATAAAATATCGAATTTTTCTCTAAATTTGCTATTTTTTTTCTCAAGATTTTTAGTTCAAACCTCAGTTTCAACGTTTTTCCTAAAGTTTGGACTTTTTCCGTAAATTTCGGGATTTTCGTGAAATTTGGTCTTTTTTGTCCAAATTTCCAAGTTAAATCTGACGGTTCTACATTCGTTTTCCGAAAGTTTCAAATTTAAAATCGAAATGTCTCATTTTTTTTAAATTTCTACTCCAATCTCGACAGTTTTATCTTTATCATGAAACTTCGCTATTTGCGGGGTTGCCAATTTTGAAGTTTGTCCCCAAATTTAGGGACAACTTTGGGGATCTTTCAGGAGCATCCACGTGTTCTAAAATGAATGTGCATGAGTTGAACACGTTTGTTTTCTAGTTTTCTTAACATCCTTTTATGTATCTAAGAAACCTTGGGCGCTTAAAATAAAATATCGAATTTTTCTCTAAATTTGCTATTTTTTTTCTCAAGATTTTTAGTTCAAACCTCAGTTCCAACGTTTTTCCTAAAGTTTGGATTTTTTTCCGTAAATTTCGGGATTTTCGTGAAATTTGGTCTTTTTTCTCCAAATTTCCAAGTTAAATCTGACGGTTCTACATTCGTTTTCCGAAAGTTTCAAATTTAAAATCGAAATGTCTCATTTTTTTTAAATTTCTACTCCAATCTCGACAGTTTTATCTTTATCATGAAACTTCGCTATTTGCGGGGTTGCCAATTTTGAAGTTTGTCCCCAAATTTAGGGACAACTTTGGGGATCTTTCAGGAGCATCCACGTGTTCTAAAATGAATGTGCATGAGTTGAACACGTTTGTTTTCTAGTTTTCTTAACATCCTTTTATGTATCTAAGAAACCTTGGGCGCTTAAAATAAAATATCGAATTTTTCTCTAAATTTGCTATTTTTTTTCTCAAGATTTTTAGTTCAAACCTCAGTTTCAACGTTTTTCCTAAAGTTTGGACTTTTTTCCGTAAATTTCGGGATTTTCGTGAAATTTGGTCTTTTTTCGTCCAAATTTCCAAGTTAAATCTGACGGTTCTACATTCGTTTTCCGAAAGTTTCAAATTTAAAATCGAAATGTCTCATTTTTTTTTAAATTTCTACTCCAATCTCGACAGTTTTATCTTTATCATGAAACTTCGCTATTTGCGGGGTTGCCAATTTTGAAGTTTGTCCCCAAATTTAGGGACAACTTTGGGGATCTTTCAGGAGCATCTACGTGTTCTAAAATGAATGTGCATGAGTTGAACACGTTTGTTTTCTAGTTTTCTTAACATTCTTTTATGTATCTAAGAAACCTTGGGCGCTTAAAATAAAATATCGAATTTTTCTCTAAATTTGCTATTTTTTTTTCTCAAGATTTTTAGTTCAAACCTCAGTTTCAACGTTTTTCCTAAAGTTTGGACTTTTTCCGTAAATTTCGGGATTTTCGTGAAATTTGGTCTTTTTTGTCCAAATTTCCAAGTTAAATCTGACGGTTCTACATTCGTTTTCCGATAGTTTCAAATTTAAAATCGAAATGTCTCATTTTTTTTTTAATTTCTACTCCAATCTCGACAGTTTTATCTTTATCATGAAACTTCGCTATTTGCGGGGTTGCCAATTTTGAAGTTTGTCCCCAAATTTAGGGACAACTTTGGGGATCTTTCAGGAGCATCCACGTGTTCTAAAATGAATGTGCATGAGTTGAACACGTTTGTTTTCTAGTTTTTTTAACATTCTTTTATGTATCTAAGAAACCTTGGGCGCTTAAAATAAAATATCGAATTTTTCTCTAAATTTGCTATTTTTTTCTCAAGATTTTTAGTTCAAATCTCAGTTTCAAGGTTTTTCTTAAAATTTGGACTTTTTTGTAAATTTCAGGATTTTCGTGAAATTTGGTCTTTTTTCTTCCAAATTCCCAATTTAAATCTGACGGTTCTACATTCGTTTTCCGAAAGTTTCAAATTTAAAATCGAAATGTCTCATTTTTTTAAAATTTCTACTCCAATCTCGACAGTTTTATCTTTATCATGAAACTTCGCTATTTGCTGAGTTGCCAATTTTGAAGTTTGTCCCCAAATTTAGGGACAACTTTGTGGATCTTTCAGGAGCATCCACGTGTTCTAAAATGAATGTGCATGAGTTAAACACGTTTGTTTTCTAGTTTTCTTAACATCCTTTCATGTATCTAAGAAACCTTGGGCGCTTAAAATGAAATATCGAATTTTTTTCTAAATTTGCTATTTTTTTTCTCAAGATTTTTAGTTCAAACCTCAGTTTCAACGTTTTTCCTAAAATTTGAACTTTTTCCGTAAATTTCGCGATTTTCGTGAAATTTGGTCTTTTTTCGTCCAAATTTCCAATTTAAATCTGACGGTTCTACATTCGTTTTCCGAAAATTTTCAAATAAAAAAACGATATTTAACTTTATAGCGAAAATTATTTTCGAAATTCGGAAGAATCAAACGCATTTCGACATTACAAATTTAGATAACAACAATAATTCCCAAAATTGCCAAAAATAAAAACGTACGAATTAAAGTTGTTGCCAGTTAGAAAAAGAGTTGGACGCTAAAAGGAAACTTGAACTTTAAAAATGAACGAAATCGAAATTTGAAAGAAATTTAAAAAAAAAGTGATTTTTCTGCAGCTACTTTGTCAGAATGTTAGAAGAGTTAGATTGTAGAAATGTTTTTAGTGTATTTTTTTATATTTTAGTATACTTGTATACAAGAGTAATATTAATAGTAAAGTAGTATTGGACCGCGGCTTCTTAGCTCTAACCTAAACGCAAACAAAGACTAGATAGTTTTAGCAGAAGGATCGCAGCCCCCCTCGAAAAAATATCCTGGTTACGGGCCTGAACAAAATTGTAATTCTCCGGGGGACCGATATCATTCGCCGTTGATGCTGTAAAGCAAGACCGGAAGCTATTACTGTATTTGTTGTATTTATTATGAGTACCGTTTATGAATTATTTAAATAGATTATTGAACAGATTGGGAGGAGAAGTTTAATAAATGCAAATTAATCTATATTTTCTCAGAAAACTTGCAACTAAGTTATGGAATAATTGAACGCCACTCTTGGTTGTAATTGTCTGTAAAATTCACTTTGTGCTGCCTTGCTGGACTTCCTTCAAAAAAGTAATAGATACAAAACATAAACTTACGAAACACGGATGCAAACAATAGCAGTAGCATTTAAAAAGAAATTTTTTGAGAACTGTAGACAATCACAAGTATTTAGATACAATTGCGACAATTTACACTAAACTAAATTTTACTTTCGTTTTTCAGGTGGAACCAGAAGGAACCTCTCAACTGTCTGCAGCTAACAGATCTCTGTTTTTGGAAAAGGTAAAAGCAATAAGCAACTACTCGCTTTTTCATTAGCATTTTCATGGTCCCGTTTTGAAAGAATATCCCTTTTGTCGAAAAAATATGGAAGATATTGACAAATTTTTGAAACAAATAAAACTTAGGACATATATGTACATTAAAATTGATTTTTTTTCTTTAGAAAATTGTAACAATGGTTATAATTCTCAGCAATAATTGATTTCAAATAACGTATAGCAAAAATCTTCCTTGTAAGATACTATCGAGAGTTACAATTCAGTCAATAGTCTTGAGATCTATTAAACATTTATGTGGCTGTCTAATTGCTATAAGTTGAAAGCGTTTACAGCGACTGCACCATACTGATGTGACCTAGGAAGGTCAAATCAATCTATCGTTGTTATATTTTTAACTGTTTCATTACAGAACATTTAATTGAAACAAAGATTATCAATAGTTTATATTTTTTAACGATTTGAATATTTTTTGAAAACTGGAACCGTAAAAACGCAAATAAAAAACTAATTATTTTACGTCGAATAGTCCAAAACATTCAACGCTGGCTTTGGTTGACAAAACATCATTCGACTTTTCAGGTACGACAATCCAATGCAGCCTGCCAGAATGGTGACTTCTCGACAGCTGTGGCATTATACACAGACGCCCTTCAGCTGGATCCTACGAATCACATACTGTACAGCAACAGATCTGCAGCCCGACTGAAACAGGGTCTGTTCGCGCAAGCTCTACAAGATGCTATAGCAGCTAGGGAATTGTGCCCAACGTGGCCAAAAGCCTACTACAGGTAAATCCCCCATTACTGATTAACTAACCCGTCGATTGAATATGCTATATACAGAATGTCCGCGTTTTAAGTGCGGGGACACCATGTATATTCAATCAAGAACTAGGGAGGTGTGCCCGGTTTTAATCGAGTATTGTTTCAGGCAAGGAGTCGCTTTGCAATGTCTGGGTCGCCACGGCGAAGCTTTGGCTTCATTCAGCCAAGGTTTGGCACAAGATCCCACCTCGCAGCAACTCCTAGCTGGTCTCATAGAGGCGTCCATCAAGTCGCCCCTCCGCCACAGCTTAGAACCGACTTTTCAGCAACTAGAAACTATGAAGTTGGACCAAAGTCCTTTTGTTCTCATCTCGGTGGTTGGGCAGGAGTTGCTGGCCAGCGGTAACTACCACTCCGCCGTTACTGTGTTGGAGTCGGCCCTAAGGATCGGTTCTTGTTCGTTGAAGTTGAGGGGATCGGTATTTAGCGCCTTGAGCAGCGCCCATTGGGCTTTGAATCAACTGGATAAAGCCATAGGGTGAGTGGTTTTCATTTGGAGATTAGGGTGCAGATTCAGTTGAATATCACAATCTCACAACTGAAATGTTTAAATGTTTACTGCTTGCGTCGACTTCTTTTGAATTTGGGGAATGATTTCTACATTTTAAGAGCAAGTAATTTTGTTTTCGTTCCTGTCTTCATTTTAGTCTACGCTTTACATAAGGCTTCTAAAGATTGAAAGTGGATACCATAGACAGATCTATGGTGGAACGGCACCATTCAGTGTTTTTGGGATGGTATTCGCCACTAGTCATCATTGTAACGTATGCTCAACTTTTTTATTATTTTTTTGACTTCAAGTTATTAGCTTATGAGCCTGTTGTATAAATACTAACACTTTTGGACACACACAAACCCAAAATCAGACGTGGGAATCAAACCCTTGATTAGAATGTCTAGTAGTCAGTTCAACTCACTACGCCAGCTCGAAATCTTGATCAAAATTATTATTTGCTCCCGATGACTATCCATCTTAATATCACACTGAAGAAACAGGAAATTCTGAAACCAACAGGAAACGTTCAAAATTTTAGATACATGCAGCAAGATCTAGCAATTGCCAAAAGTCTGGGTGATACATCAGGGGAATGCAGAGCTCACGGGAATTTAGGTTCAGCTTATTTCAGTCAAGGGTCTTACAAAGAAGCTTTAACTGCCCACAGATATCAACTGGTTTTAGCTATGAAGTGCAAGGTAATTGCGTAAATGGTCTTTCAATGACAGTTATTATCACATCCCGATGTTTTAGGACACGCAGGCTGCCGCTTCAGCTTTGACTTCATTAGGGCACGTTTACACCGCTATAGGAGATTATCCAAACGCTTTAGCTTCTCATAAGCAATGCGTACAATTGGTTAAACAAATTGGTGATAGGTTACAGGAGGCGAGGGAGATAGGCAACGTTGGTGCTGTGTATTTGGCGATGGGCGATTTCGATTCTGCCGTCGATTGCCATACGCAACATCTTAGGATAGCAAGAAGATTAGGGCAATCAGGTAAATCAGTCTTATGCATAAAATTGTGTTCAGCAATCTTGACCTTGCGACTGTTTCATTTCAACTGTGGTCACCAATCTTAACCGCTGCGACTAATGTAAATAACTTACAAAATATCAGGGCTTCGAACCGGAACTAAACCGAAAACCAGAAACCGAAAAAAACCGTTATTTTTATAGGAACGAAAACCGGAACAGAACCGGAAAAAATAACGGTTGATTTCGGTTAGTTGAATTTGTATATTCTTAAAATAATTGTTACTTTACCCTAAAGTTTGGGATTTTTTTAAGAAATTTCCTTTTCAAAATTTGATACACAAATTCGTGCAACTTTCATCTGAAAATTATGAGTTAACTTTAAAGAACATTTTTTTGAAAGTTCAATTAGAAATCTACAATTTCCACTCTTTCTAAGAAAATGTTGATTTTATTCTCAAAATTTCAAATCAAATTGAATTTTAAGTTGTATAACTTGAATATTCATTTTTCAAAATTTTTGGTTCTGCTTTGAAATTTGGACCCTTTTCTCAAAATATTTCTTTTCTTTTTATAAAATTTCGAGTTTAAAATACAAATTTTATGTGCTATTGTAAATATGGACTCAAACAGTGAAGTCTTTTTCATTGAAGCCCAGTTTCCTGGCAATTTTATTTGCAAATTTGAATTTTTCCGAAAAATCCAACTTTTTCTTTAGAACAAACACTCAAACTTTGTTTTTTTCCTCAAACTTGGATTTTCCCTTTTATAATATAATACCCTTGTTTTTTGAAGTTATTAATAAAAATTTCGAGTTGCTTTGAATTTTTTCCTTCAAATTTCACTTTAATTTAAATATGCCAATTTTTTTCTCGATATTTCAAATTCTAATGATTTTTTGCTCTGCCCACTTCATCAAACTTCCCAAAATCTCAAAATTTGTGATAAAATCTTGCTATTTCTAATTTTTTCTAGAAATTGGGAATTTCAGTCAAAATTTCAAGAGAAAAATACAACATTTATATTCCAATTAAAAGCCGGGATCTTGAAATTAAAGTCAAAATTTTGAGGGTAAACTTGAAACGATGACATATTAGAAGATTTCTAATTTAAACTTCCAATTTTTATCTGGTTTTGTTTACAGCTAGATTTAACTTTTTTCTTAAAATTTCGACTTTAGCCTCGAAGCTGCGATTGTTTTTTCAGATTGTTTTGAATTTAGGCAGCTTTAAAATCGAAATTTAGTTGCCTTAAATTCGTTTCGTAGAATTCGTTCAAAATTTAAAAATTGGTAATTGGGAAAATTAGATTCTTCTGCGAAATTAAAAAAATCTGGAACGGGGGAACTTTCAAAAAATGTCGAAGTTATCACAAAAACTCGAACTTTTGAAAAAAAAATGGAAATTTCGAAAAAAACTTCAAATTTTGTAGAAGCTATATTTAACTTCGAAACAAGTCCCAATTTTGATGATAAAAGGTAAACATTTTCAAAAAAGATTAAAATCCCGAAAATATTCAATATTTGAAAAAGTTGCAATTTTGAAAAAAGTGAAAATTTTCGGGAAAAAATCGGAATTATCAAAAAAAAAGAAGTTAAAACTTCAAGAAATAGTAAAAAGTTGAAGCTAAAGTGGAAATTTTCAAAAAAAAAAGGTAAAGGTTTTCAGAAGACAATGTTTCAACATAATCATATTATAAAAAATCCAAAATTTTAAAAAAAAATGAAATTTTGAAAAAGAAAATCTTTGTGTTGTCAAATTTTTTACAAAAAGTCAAAACTTTGAAAAAAGAGAAGATTTTCCAGAAAAATCAAATTGCGAAAAGGTTACAGCTGCGAGAAAGAGTTGAAATTTTGAATCCAAAAATGTAAAAATACATAGGGTGTTCTATTTAAAATAAGAAAGTTGTGTTCATTTCCGGTGCAACCGGAAGGCCGCCATATTTGGCAATAATTTTAGGTTGTGGAGAACTTTATTTCGAACAACTTTTATCGAAAACATTTTTCGATATTTTGAACGATACGCCTACCAAAGACCGATTCCCGCTTAGTGACTCACCCTGTATAACCAAAGGATCCTTTTTTTTCCACCTAGGCGAAAGCGCGAGTATCAGCTAATTTTTTTTTATAAAGTTCGAGGTTTTTTTAAAGTATGAACTCAAAATGAAACCCAGAATCCAGAGTTTCAGCGCGAAATTTTTAAACTCGAAAACTCGAAAATATTTTCGTAAAATTTTAAGCATTACCGGAGTAGTTATATGCTGTAATATTTAAAAAAAGAGAAAACATTTCCAGAATTATGTTAGAAAATCAATTTAAATAAAAACTTTTAAAAAATTAAAAAATGAGTCACGCAGAACAGAACAAAAACCGGAAAAAAAAACCGCTATTTTTGTCGCAACGAAAACCCGAACGGAACCGATATGGTTTTTTTCCCGGAACGAAAACCTAAAATCGGAACGAAAAAAATAGTGGTTCGATGCCCTGCAAAATATTAATAAAGCTTTTTGGAAGCTTGGTCTATTAGTGAAGGCAAATCAGTGGCGGCTGGTGACTTTTTGACAGGGGGTGCGCAGGAATTTAAAAAAATAAAAATATCTAAAAAATGTCGAAATTTTTTAAAAAACCACAATTTTGAAAAATAAATTAACATTTTGAAAAAATTAAAAGTTGAAATTTTGAAAAATGTTAAATTTTCATAAAAATTAAAATTTTCAGAACAAATTCCAGATTTTCGAAAACAATTCGAAATTTTTATATAAACTCAAATTTTTATAAAAGTCAAAGCAGTTTGTGAAAATGCCAAAATCTTAAAAAAGCCAAGCTTCGAGTCTCAGTAATTTTCAAAAAAAAAGAGTCAAAAATTTAAAAATTCAAAATTTTCAGAAGAATCCGAAATTTTTTGAAAATCGAAATTTTCAAAAATTTCCAAATTTTCAAAAATTTCCAAATTTTCGAAAATCTAGAAATTTTAAAAAACGAAAAAAAAATACGAAAATTTTTAATTAGTTCGAAATTTGGAAAAATGTAGACATTTTCATAAAAAGTTAAAATGTTCAATAAAATGGCAAGATTTCTAAAAAACTGGATATTTTGAAAAAGTCGAATTTTGTAAAAAAATTTTTCAGCCGAAGAGTACATTTGAAGTTTAAATTTTTCAAACAAAGCAGACATTTCGAAATTATAGACATACATGGTAAGAAACTTTAACATTTAAAAGCTAAACTGAAAGTTCTAAAATTTTCCACTTTAATCTTAAATATTAAAAAAAATGTTCAAAATTTCGATAAAACTTTTAGATTAAAGTTCGGATTTGGGGAAAACAATTCGGAAAAAAAACCAAAATTTATAAAAATAAAAATTTTATACACAATTTCAGGAAAGATTCCAGATTTCTAAGCAAATTTGGAATTAAAAAGTATGCAATTTTCAAATTTAAACAAGGAATTTTGATAAAAATTTATAATTTCTTGTATTAAATATGATTTATTTATTCAAAAATTGACAACTTTTCAAATATTCCAAATTTGGAAATTAGGTCCGAAATTTTGGGAATTCTATTTAGGTTTTAATTTGGACATTTTTATTTCTAACTTGAAAATTGGTCTATTTCTAGAAATGTTTATCTTTTTTATGAAAATTTCGACTTTTTTTCTAGAGGTTTTCAGTTAAAATACGAAATTAACAAAATTAAAAGTTCAAAAAAAGGAAATTTATGTAAAGTAAGTTGTCTTAAAGGAACTGAATATTTGAAGTTCAAACTAGAAATCTTAATAGGTAAGAATTTTTTTTTAAATATTAAATAAATAGTAAATAATTGTGAAAATTCTGATTATAGTTTCGAGTTTTCAAATTAATACTTTTCTAAAAATTCTCATTTTTCTTTTAAAATTTGTGTTTTTTTATAGGTTGCCAAATAAAAATATCTATACTATGAATTGTCAGATAATTGTACTGTTTGTATGCCTGCCGCTAAGCTTCAGTATCAATTTGTTAAATATACATTGCTGCCATCAAGCGACTAGTTACAAAATTGTGTGGTCATTTGTACCATCAATATTAATTCTATGCAACAGATGGCGCTAATTCCATCGCGATATACGATACATCGATTTTTCAAACATCGTTTGTAAACTGAACGATGTATCGATATTTTTTATGCTTTAGAATCGATGTTGAAACACTGATGTTTACAAACGATATATCGATGTTTTGAAAACATCAAACTATCGTTTGCTTCCCTGCTTGTTTTTCCTCGTTAAGTAGTAATGCATAATAATAATACACAAAACATTCTCGTAACTTTCATTATAATTTAAATGATTAAACATTTATAGTTTTAAACCTTCAAAGTGTTCAGTCTGTGTCACTCATTTTAAAATTTGTTTAAATATTTAAATCATACAAATCAGTCAATCACAACAATAACAGACAACGCAGACAGATGTAACAAGATATGCTACTGCCAGATTGATTGCAGATGTATTACACGTAATAAAATTTGTAATTCATATGACTTCTTTTTATGTTAATAATTAAATAATCGAAATATAATTGATTGACGATATGAAAATCTATCCTTCATTTCGAAACAAAATTAAGATACAAAAGTTGTAACAGAAATATTATCACATGAACCATAAATATTTCACTTCAAACTCTATCTCGTACTCATCATTCGACAACATCCCGTGGTGGAGCGGCGTACCGCGCTAACTTTAATGCGCCCTCCGTAGTTTATTGTTTCTACATAAGACGAGGATGTCGTTAATAGGAATCGTACAGCAGCCACGCTAAGTGCTTAGTTTTGAGCGCACCAACTTATTTAAATTTCCTCATAATGGAATAAAACATATGCGCACTTTATACCAAGTAATGCACAAGTACTAGTTAATTAAGAGATCATTATTTAGTACTTAAAAAATGTGATAAATCCTTGTCTTTTACATTAAACAGAAAAAAAATTAATCACTCATTTCACGAGATGCGGGCGCTTTTGCGCTCTATAGGACCAGCCTCCACTGAGGCAAATATAACTTTGTCTTTGATAATGAACAAAATCATGCTGATGATAATGAATAGAAGAATACTAAATCGGTCAGACATTACAATTTTGTGAATCACAACCAAATGCTGGTCTTTTACGTGTATTTTTTCATTGCAGTTGTATTTTCAAAATATATGACAAAAAATAATTACAAAACGATCTGGTTCTGAGGTTTCTAAGATTTTTAAAATAACTTTTTCCTAATAATCATAAAAGTCACTGGCAAACCACCTTCGCTTGAAAGTCTTATTTAGTTGAAGAATCAGTGTGACACATGATCAGTCAAGAAGTGGAAACAACTTAAAAATCCACTTATTATTTTGATAATGTTGTAGCTTTCTAACAATCAAAATTAATGCCAAAATGAGATGGCACAAGTGTTTAAAAATTTGACCATCAGTCTAACGAAGTAAAAAAGCAGCTTTCTTTAACTGATTGTTACATCTAGGTGGAGGAAGCCAGAGCTTACAGCAATTTAGGATCCAGCCACCATTATAAGAGAAACTTCACTCAAGCTATCGTGTATCATGAGAAAGTGTTACGTTTAGCTCAAGCTATTGGTGACAAGTAAGTTAAAATATCATCTTCGATTGTAAACTTGCACGAAATGTTGTAGATCCGTCGAAGCCAGAGCTTACGCTGGTTTGGGGCACGCGTCAAGATGTGCCGGAGATTTTATTCAGGCCAAACAATGGCACGAGAGACAACTGGATGTTGCCCTATCAACCAGAGACAAAATCGGAGAAGGAAGAGCTTGCTCAAATCTAGGGATTGTGTATCAACTGCTTGGTAAGTCCTTGAGTTATGTTGTAAGCTGTTTTAGTTAAAAAATTCACCCCCATCACTGGCTGCTGTTGCTCGCAACAAAGATCTTTGGACACTACTAATATTGGCCAGGTTAGGTGCGATCAACTAAAGGTCACTTGTACTAGTAGTGAGATGGTAACTTTCTTATAATATGGGTGGCATGTTGCACAGCAACATTCATCAAATCACATCGCCGATGTGACATGCTTGTATTTGATGAATGTTTCTATTTTTGATGGACTGGTCCTTGGTTATCTTCAAAAATTCAAATACAGAACTTATCCCCTGAAATCAAGAAAGATTAAAAACACAGAGCAACCTTTGTTTTTAATCTGTCTTGGTTTCAGGGGCGAGGGCGGCCTTTGGGGGTGGCAAGCAGGGCAACCGTCCGGGGCCTCGCTCTTGTAGGGGCCTCGCGCAATAGCACGAATTCTAATGTTCATTTGAATTTCGAGCCTTAACCGCGCATTATAAAACTGGACTCGCTGCTTCCTTCCGTGGTAGTTATCGCGCTGATATCTGTCTCATTCGCTCCAATGAATGTTCCTTTCCTTCTCTTTCACATTGACGAAATTTCGTAACAGTGCCACAAGTGCTGCCAACTGCAAGGGCTAAACAAAATCTGATAGTATTCCATTTTCTTCGTGTTTACGATTCGGGGAATTCCCGTGTTTTATTTCAGCTGTCAACTGTCGTCGGATTATGCTTTTATATTAGAGTAGTCGTCATCATTTCTAAATCCCTGATCCTTTTAAGACATTAATGCACCTTATTTATCATGATTAATAGTTTGTTATCTTTGTGTTTAAAAATCGAAGGACAAAACTTGTCCCTTGAAGCCAAGAAGGATTTTTTTGAAGATACCCAAGGACCGATCCGTTCCACCAAAAAAAATCTTCGTGTTTATTAATTTTTCTTAGTTTCCAATAAACAATTTTAAAAGAATAAATATATTTATTTATGACTTTGCATTTCTAGTCAAACATCATCATTGAAATTCACAAGCGTAGGCAGGATTTAGTTCAGGGAGGGACAAGAATCATTTTGAAAAATTGATAAAAAAAGAAAACCGGAAAACGTTCCGATCATTTAACTACATCAACTCAGTAATCGAATTTTCAGATTAACTTAGAAATTTGGAAATAGAGTCGAACTTTGCGAAAACACTCAGAAAATTGAATCTAAAGTAAAAACCGATCCTTTCGGAAAACTTTAAAAACTATCCAAATTTCGAAGATTTCAAAAAATAACGATTTTAAAAAATACCGTCGAAATGTTAAGAAAAAGGTTGAAATCTCTTAAGAAAAGTGAACATTTTCAAGAGAAATTTTAATTTTGAAAGAGACGAGGAAAAACGAATTTTGGGAAAAAGTTGGAATGTTTAGAAATTCGTGTTTAAAATGAAATTCTAATCTTTCGAAAAATCTCAAAAATTGTTGAAAATTCGAAAAAATTATATTTTTAAAGGTGGAATTTTGTGAAAAAAAGATGTAATTTTCAAAAAAAGTTGGAACTAAGAAAAATTTTTCACTGTAAACGGAAATGTTCAGAAGCATAAAACATCCCTATTTCTAGTACGAGTCAAAATTTCCAGAATAAGACAACTTTTGAGAAACATGAAATTTTCGGAAACTTAAATTTGAAAAAAAATCAAAAAAAAAAACAAATATTAAAGAAATGAAAGTTCAGTTTTGAGAGAAAAATGTAGAATAAAGTCGTAATTTCCAAAGCGACCAATTTTTTTGAAAAAACCCTATTTTGGGAAAGGATTTTTTAGAAAACCGAAATTGAATAGAAACCCAACCTTTCAGAAAAACTCAAAATTTCTAAATATGCCAAAATATTACCAAAGGCCAAATGTTGTGAAAAAATTTGCAATTTCCAAAAACGCTTTTCTCGAAATGTTTACTTTTTTATTATAATTTTGTTATAATATTTAAATTTCAACAAAGAAATTGAATGTACAAGAAATCTTTTTCTCGAAATTACCCAAAAATATTTTTCGCAACATTTTTAATTTTTGATAATATGCCGACCTAATTTGGGGAAAAGAGACGTATTTCGAGAAAACTGAAATTTAAAGGAAAAGCTAATTTCGAGGAAAAAGTCCAAAAAGTTCCAGAAACTAAAACATGGCATTTTGAAATGAAAGTCAATATTTCGAAAATAAGGCGAAATATGAAGATGAAATTTCTAGTCAAATTTAAAAAGGTCAAAATTTAAAGAAAAGATAAATATTCTGAAAAGTGGCTTAATTTTGATAGAAAAAATGATTTCCGAAATAAGAGCCCAAAAAGTGGAATTTTGAAATTAAAGTCGAAATTTCTGAAAAGACGAAATTAAACTAATTTTAAGAGAAATTCAAAATGTTTAGCAAAGTTGAATATCGAATTTTGATATAAAAATATCGGGAAAAAGGCAAGTTTTAAGAAACCTGTTAAAAGTTCTGAAAAATCAAATTCCAAATGATCAAAATCTTCAGAAAAACCCGATGTTAATAAAAATAAAGGAATAAAAAAAAACGAAATATCTGAAAAGCAGTCGACATTTCTAGAAAAACTATCAAATGAAGCATCAAAGATCGAAATTTTCCAGAAAAAATTCAAACTTAAAGAAAAAGTGCAACTTTGAGAATAGTCGTCCGTTTGTGGAAAAAACGAGTCTTGAAAAAAAGTCAACATTTTAAAAAAAATACGAATTTCCTAGAAAAATATTCAGTTTTACGGGAACATACAGGATCGGATTTCAGGATAATTTTAAATTTGCGAAAAAAGGCGGATTTTGAGAAAAATATCAAAGTTTCGATTTTTCTAAATTTGTTTTTTTTTGGAAACTTCGATTTTTTTCCCTTAAAAAACAAAAAAAAAGATCGAAATTTTGAGAAAAAAGTCAAAATTTAGTAAACACTCGAAATTCTTGAGAGAGAGTCAAATTTTGTCGAGAAAAATGTAATTTCTAGATTTTTCTCTTGAGCGCTTGAATCAGAGGCAGACATGCGCCCTGTTCTGCCCTACCCTGTCAGTCAGAAAATGTCCAATATTGAAATAATCGTCGAAATTTTGAGAAACAAGTTGTATTTCCCTATTCCAGGGGAAATTTTATTGGAATTTTTGTCTTTTTATAAAATTTCCAAAAAAGTCATTATAAAAATTTCCAGATAAATATTGTTATCAAAAAATCCATCAAGTTTTAAGCAAAAGGGTAATTCTTGATAAAAAAAGTCGAAATTTTCAGAAAATTAAAGTTTAAAGAGAAGTCGAAGTTTCCGGAAAAAACTAATTTTGAGAAATGATAGAATTTCGAAAAATAAAACGATGAATTTTGAGATAAAAAATCGAAATTTTTACTTAAGTTGGATTCTGATAAAATAAATCGAATTTAAGGAATACATTTGAAATTTCCAAAGAAATTTAAGAAAAAAGACGAATTTCGTGAAATAAGTCGAAATTTCGGGAAAATATTAATAGCTTAAAGAAGGACAACTTTTGTCGAATGGAAATTTTTTAGAGAGTCTCCTCAGTTCAATATAAATTTTCGTTAACCACACGAGCTGAGGGGGGGGGGGCAAACGCCCTACCCTGCCCTATTCTGACTACGTCTATGTTAAAACTAATTCCACAAAGACGAGGGCCTCTTGAAGATCTACCCGCCCGGAGCCTCGCAATGGCTAAGGCCGCCCCTGTTCAGGGGACAAGTTCTGTATTTCAATGTTTCTATGCAAGTAACCTACATAACTTAACAAATAATGTCAACCAAATCTTCTGTAATGAACAATCGAACGTGCTGCAATAGAACAAACCAACAACCTTTTGGCCTTCCTTGACCTCATCAGTATGGCACTTATCTGAAATTTTTCTCAAAATTCGCCCTTTTTTCGAAATTTCGATAAAATTTAAGTCTCTGGAAAATTTCGAATTTTTACTAAATTTCGAATTTTTTCTAGAAATTCGATCTCTTTCTCAAAATGTCGATTTTTTTCTCGAAATTTTGATTTTTTTTCAAAATTTGTTTGAGTTTTCGAAATTTTTAATTTTTATCTCAAAAATCGTATTTTCCTCGAAATTTCGATATTTTTTACGTTTTTAAAAATGGTAAGGCTTTTATATTAAATTTGAATTCCTGAAAATTCCGACTTTATCCCAAAACTGTTTTTTTAGTATCATAATTCTTCTTTTTCTAACTTACGGCTTTATTATCCAAAATTCCACTTATTTTCAAAATTACCTTTGGTTGCAGGAGAATATGACGCAGCTCTGAAGCTTCACCAAGCGCATTTGGCAATAGCCAGAAGTTTGCAAGACCGGGCTGGAATGGGTAGAGCTTACGGTAATATTGGGAATGCTTACTCAGCTGCAGGATTTTATGAATCTGCCATCAAATACCACAAGCAAGAACTAACCATCAGCAAGGAAGTGAACGATAGGAGTTCGGAGGCTAGCACCCATGGAAATTTAGCGGTAGCCTATCAGGCTTTGGGTGCTTACGATATGGCGCTTCTGCATTATAGATCCCACTTAGGTAAAATCAAAATATGTTTTAATTAACGACAAATTTAAATATACAATCTAGGCATCGCCAGAGAACTAAAAGATACAGCGGGGGAAGCTTGCGCTCTTCTAAACTTGGCGAACTGTCTCAGCTCCAGGTCGGAGTTTGCCGAGGCCATTCCATATTACTGAACAGTATCTCATGCTCTCTCAAGAAGCTAGCTGACTGTGGAAGGTGAAGCAAAAGCATGTCACTTCTTAGGGTACGCCCATTACTGCATCGGCAACTACAGAGAAGCTGTCAGATATTATGACCAAGATCCTCGCTTTGGCCAAAGATCTCCAAGACAAGATGAACATGGGCAGAGCTTACTGTAATTTGGGTTTGGCACATTTAGCTTTGGGACAACTGGATACATCTTTGGAATGCCAAAAATACTTCTTGGCGATCGCACATATGACCAATAACACGTCAGGTATGTCGCCGCCTAAATATCGAACATTTTCATCAAGAAACGTTACGAAATAGGTAAATTTAGAGCACTGGGCAACATCGGCGATGTTCTTATTAAAATGGGGGACATTGAGGAGGCCGTCAAAATGTATCAAAGGCAGCTGGCGCTCTCCAGGAACAACAGGGACAGAAGCATGGAAGCAGGATCTTGCGGAGCTCTTGGAACGGCCCATCGGTTATTGAAGCGCTTTGACAAGGCCTTAGGTTTGCACCAAGTTCTGTCCTTCTTTGATCGCTTCTCTTTTTTCTTTGGGCTCTCGCTTTTTTCTTTCTTTGTCGCTTCTTTCTATTTCTGCTACTTCTTCTTCCTTATTTTTCTCAGTCTCTCCTTGGTTTTCCCTCCTCGCTTTTGCCTTGTTCTCTCTCCTCGTTCCTCTCTCTCTCTCTCTCTCTCTCTCTCATCGTTCCTCTCTCTCTCTCTCTCACATCGTTCCTCTCTCTCTCTCTCTCCCTCTCTCTCTCTCTCTCTCTCTCTCTCTCTCTCTCGCTCTCTCTCCCTCTCTCTCTCTCTCTCTCGCTCTCTCTCTCTCTCTCTCTCTCTCTCATCGTTCCTCTCTCTCTCTCTCCTTTCTCTCTCTCTCTATCTACTTCCTTTCTCTCTCTCTCTCCCCTCCTTTCTGCCTCTCTCCCTGCCCTCTCTCTTCCCCCCTCTTTTCACCTCTCTTCTCTCCTTCGCATACTCTCCCTTATCCCTCTTTTCTACTTTTTCATCGCTCTTCTCCTCTCCTTTCTCTCTCATCTCTCATCTCTCTTTCTCTCTTCTCCCCCTCTATCTTCTCCTCACCCTCTTTCCCTTATCCTAACAGTTCAGTTTCTTCCATTTGCTCTGTCCTCCATTTATTATCTTTATTGCTTTCGCTGTTTTCTGGTTTTTTTGATTCCCTCTTCAATAATCTATATTATTTTCGTTTCCTTTTTCCATCTAACTGCATATTTAACCTTCTTCTTTTTCAAAAAATGGGATGACCTGCCTTTGCTGAATGAAAACTGAATTTTAAACAGGTTACCACACTCAAGAGCTCACTTTGCGACAAGAAATGTCAGATCTTCAGGGCGAATGTAAAGCCCACGGCCATTTGGGTTCGGTTCATATGGCCTTAGGGAACTACACTCATGCTGTGAAATGTTATCAAGAACAATTGGAGAGGGCGCAAGAATTACAAGACTGTGCCGTTGAAGCTCAAGCTTATGGTAACCTGGGGATCGCCAGGTAAGATTCGATTGAAATCATAAACATGATTAAAAACATTGAAATGTGGTTATTGAAATGTGGTTACCTTTTGAAATATGGCGCTTCTACATTCAACTAGATTAAACATGGCCCACTACGAAGACTCCATCGGTTATTTCGAGCAACAATTGGCCACATTAGAAAGACTGAACACACCCACCGCTCAATTAGACAAAGGTCGAGCCTTCGGAAACCTAGGTGACTGCTACTGAGGCTTTAGGTGATCCAGAAGAGGCCTGCAAGTGCCATGAACAATACCTTGCCATTTCCCTAAAAATGAAAAGTGTCCGGGACCAAGAAAGAGCCTATCGAGGATTAGGTAAACGGTTCGAACAAAACATAAAAATTTTTCACAATTCGACTTGTAGGCCAAGCTCAACGATCATTAGGTAATTTACAACAAGCTTTGGTGTGCCTGGAAAAGAGACTTGTCGTTGCTCACGAATTGGCAGTACCAGAGGCCAAAGCGGCCGCTTACGGTGAATTGGGCCAGCTGCATGGAATGCTTGGGAATTTAGAACAAGCGGTTTCGTGTCTGGAGCATCAGAAGGCTATAGCTAGAGATTTGAGTAAGTAATAGGTCGAATATTTTGACGCTGTTGCGTTCATCTCGACGTCTCAACGGATGTAGACATACAATTATCTTTTAGGTGATAAAATAATGGAAGCCGACTCCATATCCGCGTTAGGTTCAGTTCATCAACAATTAGGAGAATATATGACTGCCCTTCGGTACCACCAAAACGATTTAGAGGTAGCAGAACAGCTTGATATACCATCCTTACAAAGTAGAGCTTGCGGCAACATTGGTACTTTCAAATTTTAAAATAATGAATCATTTAATAGAATTTCTATTTTCAGGGGCTGTATATGAATCGCTGGGTAATTTAGAGCAAGCTGTCAGGTATCAAGAGCGGCATCTTTCCATAGCTGTTAATACAAACGACCAGTTAGCCAAGACAGTCGCTTTTAGTTCTTTAGGTAGGGTGCATCAACTGCTTGGCAATACAGCGCAGGCTGTCGCTTATTTAACTCAGGGACTTTGTATTGCTGAAGCACTTGGAAGAAGAGATGAGGAGGTATGCTCACAATGTGACGATTTTACCAGCATCAGTTGCAATTTTGCGAATGATCGTTTTAGGCCAGAATCCGAAATAGACTAGGTATAGCACTCTGGGCTAATAAAGACCTAGAAGGTGCCCAAAAACAACTGGAGGTGGCCACTCATCTTCTAGAAAATATAAGAAGAGAGACTAGAAACACAAGAGATTATAAATTATCACTTTTTGAATTACAGTCCTCAAGTTACCAGATTTTACAAAGAGTCCTCATTGGTAGGCTTTGGAATGGATTTCGGGGATTTTCATAATGTGCAATTTTCAGGATTAAATCGACCTGAAGAGGCTCTGGTTGCCGCGGAACGATGGAGGAATAGAGCTTTTGTAGATCTGTTGCTGGAAAAACAGGGTATTTCTTTGGATAATAGTAGAAAGAAGATGAAAAGCGGAAGATTAGATGATATGCACACATATACACTCGACCACTTTAAAGAATTAGTTAATAGGCAACGAGCCCCCGTACTTTATTACAGCATAGCAGCTGGATTCCTATACTCTTGGTTACTTTTGCCCTCTAAAGGTACGACGTTAAAACGAATACTTCAATTTTGTAAGATGTTTTTACAGGTTTAGTCAAATTCCACGCCAATGCTCTATTCGAGTGCACCGAAGAATCGGTCAGAAACGACCCTACCTGCTACGGTACCGGTGGTACTAGTACCGGTCTCTTAGAAAAATTAGTAACTTCAGTGCGAGACAGCATGGGACTTGAAGCAATGTCATCGTACCCTATGACCGCGGCCTTCGTCTTGTGCGACAATAGCCGAAGAACACCAATATGGCACCAACGAGGACGCTTTATCAGATAGTACCAGCAGTACAGGCGCCGGATTCTTGCGCATGATTAATCGCCACCATATTATGAACTCTAGCAACTACTCCCTGAGCTCTTTATTCTCCGTTGGGAGCGTCGGTGGATCCGTGGCCTCGTTGCAAGGCTCCACTAGATCATCTTCGACAGTACCGGGTAATGGAGTCAGTACTTTGTCAACTCAAGGATCTACTAGGAGTAACAGTAACAGAAGGCAACCTTGGAAAGGACCCTCATGTCTTCATCAGTTGTATACACTGCTAATTCAACCATTTGAGGAGTATTTACCATCGAAGGTAGTACCTGCGGCGGTTAATGAAAGAAGTAATAGTAAAGAAGGTGGAGGCAGACGCGAACTTATACTAGTATTAGAAGGTGATTTGTTCCTGGTACCGTTCCCAGTGCTTCGTTCGTCCATCGACAGCTCTGAATATCTCTGTGAGCGATTCTCGCTCCTAATAGTACCGAATCTTTCAACGCTACGTACCAGGACCAAACGAGCTGCTCCGCCGCCTCCACCCCAACCGTCTCTTCCACCGCTACCTCCGACAGCTGTCGGGAATTGAGCAACACCATCCGCAACAACCTCAGGTACCATCCGGTACCGTTAGGAGCTTGGTGGTTGGAAATCCGAAGTTACCTTGCAACATAAGCACGCACTTATGGTTGGAAAGATATACCACATGCTGAAAACGAAGCGACGATGGTCGCAGAACTTCTCCAAACGCAGGGTTTGGTGGGCACCGCCGCGACAAAAGAGCAAATCTTGTCCCAGATCGAGGAAGCCGAATGCTTACATTTCGCCACACACGTGTCTTGGAAGATGTCGGCACTTGTTCTAAGCCCTTCAGAGGTAAGTGGACTGATGTCACACTGATGGTACTGGCCAAAACCAATCACGGCACAATGGGCCCATAAGTGCTGCCCTAATTTTAGGTAACCTAAATCCAGAATCCAGGAATAGTGACTGCTGCAAATTTTGATGTGTATTTACAATCTAACTCCATTTTTTAGATATTTGAGCTAGTGGAATTTGTTAATCGTTTGAATGAGCTCTTCAGATCTTTTTTTGAGCAGTTGGTACATTAACCATTAAAAATCAAAATCGATTTAAATTAGAGGATATTCAAAAAATGTAAATGGAATCAGTTGTGGAGATAACAGTCAAGAGAACCCGAAATACAAACCTTAGAGGCCAACAAGGTTTACGTCTTTGTAATGCAAAAATAATACACTTTCTTTTTTATATTACATTTTCTTTTTTATATTACATCTTCTTTTTTATATTACATTTTTTCTTCATATTACATTTTCTTCTTCATATTACATTTTCTTCTTCATATTACATTTTCTTCTTTATATCTACATTTCAAGTATCGATAATAATGTTTTCAGTTATTTTTACAAAAGTTAAGGGAAATTTTTGAATCAAAGGGACTCTAAAATTCCGATTTTGGATTATGGTATTCTCCACATATCCTAATTGAACATGTTTGTTATGTCTTAATTATGTTAACTGAAAAATAGATGCTGGAACAACCACACTCCAAGCGCCTTTACATGGCCGACAACGGTGAGGAGGACGAGGCCAGCGAGCTATCGAGCACAGCGGAAATTCCCCCTTTTTCCGAATTTTTACTAAGTCCCGCGGATATCTTATCCTTACGTTTAACAGCGCGCCTGGTGGTTGTAAGTATCTTCCTGATTAACGAACGTAGCTAATTTACCCCGAAAACTAGGTAAGTTCGTCTCACACGAGGGACCAACAAGGATGGGCTACCGCGGACGGTCTGGTCGGTTTGGTTAGGGCGTTCCTGACGGCGGGGGCCCAAGCTGTTCTTGTTTCTTTATGGCCGGTGCCAGATACGGCCACTAAGATACTTCTGCGGGCTTTTTACTCCGCCATGTTACAAGGCACGAGAGCCGCCAGGTGAGTTAATTTGGGGAGCAAAATAATCACTCTATGAGTCAATTTTTTAGAGCTCTAGCCGAAGCTATGCAGACGGTACAGCATACGAAACACTTTGCTCATCCGGCCAATTGGGCAGGATTTTTTCTGGTCGGGTGCAACGTCAGACTGTCAAATAAGGTTGGTAATTGCTTATAACAAATTTTCTGGAACTAAGTCGACAAATACTTTCTTATTTTGTCTATCGCTTGAACCTTTCGTTTATCCACAATCAATACTTTCGAACCAAATCAAGATTAATACTCTTGGTTATCTAATTCTTAGGATTTGTTTACGTAGATCTATAGAATTGTTGTTTCTTCAACTAAGTTAAGAATTGAGTAAAAGGAGGAGAATCGCTTTGGCACAAGAAATCGATTTCTTAATTAGTAACGATCTTAGGACGAAATATCGAAGGATTCTCATGCTGATTCCTAATGAAGAAAAGGAGCCTTTCAATAATTCCTTTTCTAAAATTTAGGTGGCCTTAATGGGGCAAGCTTTATGTGAGCTACTTCAAATGCCAGACAAATGTAGGGATGCACTTCGGGTAACTTTGCATTTGGTAGAAAAAAGTCTTCAGCGCATTCACAGAGGACAGAAAAATGCGATGTACACGACTCAAAAATCGATCGAAAACAAGGTAAGTGTATCTGACTTCCTTTATTCCTTTTATATCTTTTATTTATAAAATAGGTTGGTGTTATAATTGGATGGAGAGAACTCTTAATGTCTGTTGGGTTTCGCTTTGAGCCTGCATCAAATGGTATACCAAGTAGTGTATTTTTCCCTCAATCTGACCCAGAAGAGCGCCTGACCCAATGTTCAGCAAGTTTGCAAGCCCTTTTAGGTAATTTCTTATACAATTTGTAGCGGATTAATAAATAATCGCAATTTAGGTTTATCTTCGACATCTATTCATGCTCTTTCGAAGCTGACAATGAATCCAGAGGTCGCTGACGATATTATTGCAGTTATTCAGTCAGCTTTATCGCAGTTTTCCACTAAAAACAATGACAATGAATGCGCCGAGGTGGAACTTAATGTAAGGTAAGATCCTGGCTTCGACCTCCAAAGCAATCGAAGTTTTCAGATTAAATATGAAATTCTTGGGCAAGATTATCAAAACATAACTTCAAAAACCTGTTTCGAAAAAATTTGCCAAAAGAGTGTTATCTGTGGATTTCGAGAAAAAATTTCCAACAAATTTACCCATAAAATATAAAAAATTTCAAATTCCCAAGGTTCGCAATCAAAATTTTAAGGCAAAAGGAAAACTGGAAGTGTTACTTTGGATTGTGAGAAATGAAACATCTCAAAAAAACTAAATATCTTATTTTAAAAATCGAGTTTTAAATCAAAATCGAGTTTTAAATCAAAAAATCGAGTTTTAAATCAATTAATTCGATTTAGTAAGGAATGTTAAAGACGAAATTTTGAAAAAAAAATCCAAATTAAGCACAGAAATTTCTAAGAACAACAGAACTAAAAGTTGGTGTCTAAAGTCAAAAATTTAGGAACAAACAACTGCAAGTTTAATTTAAGTACAATGTGCCCCCGACGAAAACAACTTGCATTAATTAAAAGTTTTGTATAGACTCTGGAGAGTTCCCGGCTGTCACGAGCTGCTAGCTTCCCTAGGGATTCGATCTTACAGACGTGGGCCAAGACAAAGTTACTTTACGAACTGGAAAACAAGCTCAAAGGCGCAATATCCAGTTTACACATCAAGCTCTACTTAGCACTATTTGGTGAGATAAACGTTAAACACAAAAATCATGAAATAAAACCATTTGCTACCGTAGACACTCAAGAAGCCCCAAAAAGCCTAACCATCGACTCATCAAGCAGTTTGGAATCGCTGGCATCAATCGATGATGATTATTCACATTCTGACAACTGAGTTGGGTAGCCGTTGTGCACCCAGTCCTCGCCCCAGCGGCAAAACTAAGTCATCCCTTAGACCACCCATCTTTTCGAGATCTTTGCTTCTGCGAGGTGTTGGAGGCAGAGCTGGCGCTTTTACCAGTTACGTGAGAAGACGCGGGGAACCCGACGGGAAAACATCCAACTCTTCAGATAACTAGCAACAGTCCATCTGGACCCATACAAAGCAGTGAGAAAGCTCGGAAAACTTTAGCCAGACCAGGAGGGAATGTTTCTGATCAAGCTTTCACACCAAGCCCGCCGGTTGTACTCAACCTCAAACGAAGTTAGTTTAAGCAGTTGTATTTGAGACGCTCTTGAAATACGTTTGATTTTCAGTTTGAGAATCACCGGAAATGAAGATTCAGATTCCCCACGTCACCATAACATGGCTATGTCGCTAGCGCATCAATCTAGAATCAAGAACCTTTATTCTCATCAACAGACCGACGGAGGCAATTCTGGTATGCTCAGTGGGCGACCTGATAGCTCCAGTAGTGCTAGTTCTATCAATGATTGGGATAGCGGGCAAAACACAGTATTGCGGCGTCCGACAGTGCGGATTACCCAACAATAACCACCATCAACAGCAAGTTGCAAGCGATGAATAGCTCAAGTTCCATCGGTAGGGCCACCAAGGGAAAAGCACCACTGGCAGATATGGCCCTATTCAATAATTTATTCGAAAACAGGTACAGTAAAAACACAATTAATAGTCTTATGAACCCCAGATAAACACAAGAATTGTTTGCAATTGAATTAGGTGAACGTGACATCACTTCAAATTAAATTTGAAATATTTCAGCTCCGATAGTGAACTGGAGAAGATGGAGGCAAAACTCTTCAATAGCAGGAGCAAGATGGCGTACAAAAAGAGCAAAATCATGTCAACGCTAGACCGCCTCAGCTGCCGAACAGAACTAGCTTCTCACATGGGCGCCTCAGCGGCGAAGATTCTGAAAAAACACCCAACTTCCGCCATGGCGCACGACGAAGACACGCTGATGCCTCTAAACGAGCGCCTCTTGTACTTCTCGCCGAATTCAAATGTCCAAGAAGGAAAATCAAACGGCGGAAAGAAAAGTATAAACGTTGATGAAGATGGTAGCAAGCAAGCTGAAACCAGTGGTCTCCACAACGCGTTAATAGCGACGCAACTGCGTCATATCAATCGCGAACTAACACCGACGATTTCAGAGGTGTACCACGAGAGAAATATAGGATTAGGTCTGGCGCCTCCGCTGGCCAAATTATTACTAAATCAAGCAAACACTAGCAGCTCTTCCGGGAACGCTTCCTCGGGCCCAAAAGAAGTGACCGATAACCTTCTAATGTCGAAAATTACATCCTCCTTGGGTATGCTAGATACTGAAGATAGGGGGATTCCTGGAATCTCGCTATCATCATCTGAAGAGGAAGCGAACGAGGGCGCCGCTATGGGCAGACAGTTTTGTCCTAGATGTTGCGAAAAAGAGACCTGTTCGTGCAAAAGCATCAAAAAACCTTGGCTCACTGAAAACGCCGCTTCTCTTCAACAAATACAGAGTTCGGATTTGACCACGGCGGACATCTTGGAGAGGGAACAGTTTAAAAATAAGAAACAGCCACATCACAGGTAAGACACTATTTGCTTAGCTTAATTAAGTCGAAATGACATGCTAAGCCTTAAAACTAATTTTTATTTTTCCAAGATGAACTTTAGAAATGTCTCAGTGTACTATTCCGATGAAGTGAAAGATTTAAACGAGTTTTATCTTTATTTTTTAAATTGATGGTCGTTTAGCGTCTTCGTAACCTTCTTTTTATTTGTATCGTTTCGTAGGAGCGAAACATCTGCAAAAAATAGAAGAATGCGACACGAGTCACATGCAGACTCAGCAGCAGCGCATATCGCCCTTTTCCGAAATTTGTCGCAGAGACGAGGGCGATGGAAGAAGCATCGCAGATAGCTATTCCAGCTATAAAAACGGCAATGTTTCGGGTCCTGACTTCACCAGGTCAAGCTATAACAACAGCAAAGGCAGTCCATCGACTAGTAGTTCAAATGCTTCGGAGAAAGGAAAGCCAGCTGGGAAAATTCGCACGATTCACCCCCAGATGCCGCTCCATAGGAAAAATAAACCAACCTGAATGATTTTAATTAAATTAGCGAATTCGTCCAATTTTGTAGCTTAACGCAATACATTATTTGCTCAATTTTATTTTAAATTATACTCAATAAGTAGAAGCAGCTTTAATTTGCTTAACAGTGTAACGTTCAAAATTGTGTTTTATACACGAAAAGTATTATATTTTAACTATGTAATATATTATAGATTAATCTAAATTATTTTGTAGTTATTATACATTAATAAATTCTAGGTTCTTACCATCTCGTTTTACTTTATCATGTTTACTGATGACTGAAACTGAAGTCTTAAATTCTAGAAATTACGACTTTAACATCGAAACTTTTAGCCATTTTCTCCAACTTTTTATGATGAAACTATAGAAATTATTATGGAATATTGTTTACGAAATTTTTCAATGTTAACTTCATTGCAAAATTACTTCAGATTTTCCAGACTACTACAATATAGATATAAAAATGTGAAAATACTTTTAGCTTTTCCGCCCCACTCAGATTTTCAACAATAAAGCTTCAGAAATGAAATTTATTAACAGGTAATACATAAAATCACAGACTACTTCTTCTTGCTCTTCTTAGACGAGTCTTTCTGGCCACTACTATTCTTTACAGGTTGCCATTGCAAAGGCTTTCTTCTGTACATGGGCCAAGGAGGAATTGTTAGCTAAAATTCGAAAGTATTGGGTACCACAACACCTGACACTATGAATATATTTACCAAACAAGCCAAGACGAAACCAGCACCTAAAATATATACCGTCTGAGAGTACTGCTGAATAATGTATCCCCAAACCAAGCCAACAGCCCCAAAGAGAGTGATTATAATTCGAGACAATCTCTCTGCTCTGGCTTGGCCCTCAAAGTCCTACAAAATGCTGTTGTAATCGATGTGTATTGATGAGTAATTCTTACCATATGGACGGGGATTTTAGCAAAGAAATCCATTGATAAAATTAAGACACAGTAAATAATTTTAAATTGCAAACTTCAATGGTGACGTGTTTTTATTTAACTGTCAATGATGACAACTGACAGTTCAATTGACAATGACATTATAAATGTTCATATAGTCTGTGACCCAATGTTGCCAATCATGTAACCGATAAAAAAATGTCTGAAAAAGAAGCTTAAAAACAAGCTGCCGTTTTTGCTTATTTATTTAAAAAATTGTAAGCTAATGGATTGGTTTTTTGCAGATCTGTGGTGTAAAAGTGCCAACCATGGGGGTGCAGGCAGCAGGAGAGGGGGGGGGGGGAAACAGGAACTTTAGTTCGCCAGACAGGGTGGTGGCGCTAGTTCTTGGTCAGATTAAGTGTTTTTTCATATTCAATGTTGGTTAGCTACAAATATTTTGTGTTGGTTACCTGAACTGACCTGACAATTGACATTTGAATTATACAGTGTTGTCATGTACCCGTGTAGATCTGGCACTTGGAAGATTTTCAACATCTTGGATAGATTTGGCAAGAAAATAGGTGATGTGAGCGATTTATTTTTCGGTCTTTTGGCAACATTGAGCCATTTGTTTGTTTGAGCCATATACGAAGAAGGATGTAATGGCGGTTTTCATTTGATGTAAACAATATTTGGCGGTAAGTAGTTTTTGTAGTAAATATTTATTCGGTAATAATTCAATATATGACCTGGTTTTCCAAACACATGTAATTTTGTAATATTCACTAGACATTCTCTATATTTACTTGACTTAGCAATTAATGGTTAAAGTGTCTATTGTTTGGTTTTGGAATTAATCCTATAAAAATTTCAACCTAATTTTGTTTGCGTTACTGGCATAATATTTGTAGAAGTAGTCTTGCAAACTAAATAATTTTCTCGTGCCAAACTTTCTAATTGTTTTGGTTTTACTTTTTCATGCTTTATTCTTGGGAGTACTACAAACTACAACCCAAAAGAAGAAACTTTCTAGTGATTAGAAGCCTTGGTTTTATTTAATAGATATGAATTTATAAAGATAGATTTTAGTTAGTATACTAATTAAATTAAAAGTATTATATTTTTGTTAAAAAATAGATAAATTTTTGTTTTATTTGCAAATGTGAACTAATAAAACATTTTTCTACCTCATTTTTGTATTATACCTTTTATCATGTAATTTATGTTACATAAAACCGAACTTGCCCATTGTAGTTAAAATATCTGATGTTTTATTTTTGCATTTTAAATAACATTAAACGCAGTTTTGTAATATTTATCATGCAAAAATAAAATTTACCAGATATTTTAAACTATAATAAGAAATTTACTAATTGAAAATTAAATTTGAATCTGGCGCCGCCTGCCAGACGAATCTGTCAGTTTGTTGTTCTCGCTTTAAATGCTACCTATCCTTCTTAATATATATGTTTTGTGGTGCCAACAATTGTTGGAGCGAACAAGACAGATCTTCATCTGTGGTTTCCAATATGGTATTTTTGATCTACTCGTCGCATTTGTTCATATTTTTGATTTATTTCACTAGATTAGGATGAATGTAATAATAAGTTAATTAAGAACTACAACCTAATTAAACTTTGGGACAAATTTGGATTATCTCCGTGTTGCAAACACTTCTTTCCAAATCACCAAATGCAGACATTCATAGAAGCTAAACGCAATTTTCAATGACGTTGTGGCATCTTGCTATTACGCGACGTAAATAATGCACACTAACGTAGTAGAAATTAATTTATTCTAACTTACTATATTATAATTAACTAAAACTATTAACAAATAAAAATGTCTGATCATGAATTTCAGTTCGATACGTGAAACCTGCTCGAATCGTAATCATAGAGTCTTGCGTCGTTCCCAGTGTCAACAGTCATATTTGTCAGCTGTCACTTCACAGGTCTTGCAGTGTTGCCGCTCCTCCTGCGCTTGAGCTAACGGATATGTGGCGGTTGGTTCTATGAGTTCTGCCTATTCGCCACAACGTTAACATCTTGTCATTGGTTAACATCATAGAATATGCTTGAGATTGCAAAATAAATCAATTCCGTAGTTCTTATCTTTAGTTTATTTACCATTTCTTTGCGAGATTAAAAAAATGTCGAATTACTTTTGCGATTTTGATTTCTGCGATAAGGGGGAGGATTGTTGCGGTATAAACGTCTGTTGTAAAAAGACTGCTGATTTGTGGTATTTTTGGTGAGTAATTATCAGCAATAAGGTCAATTTGACTGCAAATCGAGTTTTTATTCCTATAGGTCTGGCATATTGTTGGGTATAATTCTGCTAGGAATCGCTTTGTTTTTCCTTTATAAGTTTTGCAGGCGGAAGCAAAATGACACCTATATTTTATTAAGTACCACAGAAAATGGTTAATTTTACCATATTTGTTGTTATTTTTAAGTAGTGTAGGGCAAAATAGTATCAGGCGGTCTGTCATTTCAATTTTTTTCTCCGTATGTCTTATCAAACTGTAATTAGGTTTCAAAAGTCCTTCATAAACTAGTTTGTTATCGATAGAATTTGTTGTTTAATTTTAAGGGTATGTGAATTTTTCAATAATTATTTGCATCTTTTGGATATTAATGGGGTTAGTTATGGCTACTGCTTTTGATTCTCTCTTTTTGTAACTTATAAGTCTGAACATGTTGTAAAAGCAACGAAGCATTTAGCTAGTCTTTCTGAACTATGTATGTGATTTACCATTTTTAAATTAAATTATTTTTGTTCTAGTTGTAATATTATTATTAAATAAATATGTATACTTTTTAATACGTTTTGTTACATAACCTTAAATTGCCACATATAGGGTAAAACACTCCAACGATTACTTTGATAAAAGATTTATGTATAAAGCACATTAACTAACAAGAAAGAGATCTTTTTAAAATTTAATCAAAACATGATTCAGTATAATGACTAATAAAACTAAAATATACATATTGTAAGGAATTGAGAATGTATAATAATGATGACTAGGACATGACTACCAGATTATGCTGAAAAAAATAAAATTGAGGTTATAGAACTTCACTACTCTCGAGTATCTAAACCACTACTTCAGTAAACAGTAAATGAGCTGAATTGAACAAAATAGTTACCTTGAAGGGACAATGTCGGGCATTCCTGGGTCTGCACCCTTTTTAAAACCTAAAAATCACTATTAAGGGCAATCCCGTATGAAGGAAAAATCAACTTACCTAAATATAATATAACTGGAATATATCCATAGTGAAATATCGTTTTTCCTACTTCTATAACAACCGATAAACGTTGTTTTACGTCCTCAGATACCATTTTTTGTTAAATATATTTAATTCGCCAGCTAAGATTTTTCAAAAATTGTATAACTTTGGAGTCATAAATTAAATTGACGTTTAAACATAACCTTAAAACAACACGAGCAAACGTCAAATTGCATGGCCAATGTCGCCAATTGTATAAACCTGGCATAGAAGCGGAAAAATAAGTCGCCCTAGAACAGCGGTACCCGACATGACGGGAATTCGGGTTGCAAGTTTCCTTTTTTATTTTTTGAGAAAGTGGCAAGATAGGTCCTAAGAAATGTGATAACCGTTATTTTTTGTCATAATCTTAAATCATAATGCATCGTCTGTTTTATTTGTTCAACGTTCTGCCTTCGAGCAATTTCATTTTTTAAACACGGTCCTGACTTATTTATTACTTGAAACCACTTTGACTAGTTTTTAGGATTTGTGACTCTAACCACAGAGCATATAAATTTGGAGATTAAAGTAGATTTCAGTTAAATCTGCATGAGGGTACGGACAGAGTAAAAGCAGAGTACTGGCGCCGTTGATTGAATATTCAACCAACGCTGGCGCCAAAAATTATGCCTGATATTAAATGTAAGTGCACAGAGTAAAAGCACCGCTTTTTTAATCTGAGAGCCCATATTAAATAACACACGTAATTTTCGGCGCTGGTAACCAGCAGGCGGAAACTGGCTTTTGCTCTGTCCGCACCTTAAAATATAATTCATATTCTAAAGTCCGCACCTTAAGGTTAAGTAGTGAAGTATTAAATTAACCTTTAGAAAAGTTACTAAGAAAATCACTAGAAGCAAAGCTGGTTTCCCCTGTAAACATTTTGATGATTAAAGTGTTGCCTATATTTCAGGGGTTGTTTGGCAGATATTTCTGCCAAATTCATATTATTATAGGAATAAATGTTTCCATATTATTTTTATTACTATTACTTACAATATAATCATTTTCAATAGAAATTGACATTAAATATAAAAGACACACTCTCAAAACGACCGACAACAAGTTAAAATATTAAGGTTAGGTTTCTAAGAACACAGAACATCATCATTAAGAAATGTCAAAACTGCCCTAATGTCTCAATATTACACATTATCGAGGTTGAAGTCAAATTATTTTAAAATGTAAATTGAAGACGGAAGTTTAGTTTGAACTCGAAATGTCTAATATAAAAGCCAACATGTCTAAAAAAAGTTGATATCAGGATGGAAATTTCGGGAAAATTGTAGAAATTTCGGGTTCTCGAAATCTCTAAAAGAAATTGCTTTTCGGGTTTGCAAGCCTTCCAGAAATAATGGCATTAGTCGATTAATTTTTAATCATGTTTAATAATTTGATAACTAACTTTTATTCCGTGCATAATCTGCATAAAGCTTGTCATCCTCATACCACTTTACGTAAGACGCATATTAATGAGGGGATACATTTTAGTAATCATCTAATATAATAAAACATATTTCTAAATAGGTAGATAAGATTCACAATAGATCTCTACTAGCGGTACATGCGTAAACAATCTTGTTTCTATTTTCTAATGTTATTATTAGTTTGGTGATGTTTAGAATAATTTGGGGCACCCACGGAGGTAAAACTTTAAAATTTAACCAGTTCGTCAAATGCTTGCAAAATAATTTGAATGCACACACATGAATAATCGATTTTCGAACAAAAAACCGATGAAAATCGCTCACTTATTTTCGTTTTATAGCCCGAGATGTTTCTATTTATATTTCCGCAGGTAAATATTGCTATTTTTGAATTTTAAAATCCACGACACGACGACGACGGCCGACGTCGATTCCGATGACGTCCGAAGCGTAATCAATGAAAGGTGTGTTTGATAAGTCGCTTTAGCGCTGAACTTCGCCGTATTATCCGTGTTTATTTCGTTTGTGATTTGTCAGTTGACGATGATTTTGTGATAAGCGATGATTACATTCAGGTTCTTTGGCATTTGACCGGTGTGGCTTTTGCGTTTAGCGGTAAAAACTGAACTGTCAAAATGTCTTTAACAAACACAGGTCAGGGGCTCTCCAAATTAAAGAAAAAGCACTTTAGGGTGAAACACCAGAAAGTTAAGCTGTTTAGGGCCAATGAGCCGTTTCTTTCCGTGTTGATGTGGGGCATAAACCATACAGTGAGTTGAGATTCTAACCGCGTTTGCGATGTTTTGTAAAGCGATGTTTTTTTTTTGTAGATAAACGAATTGATGCATGTCACCATTCCAGTTATGTTGTTACCTGATGATTTTAGGGCTTATTCGAAGATAAAAGTGGATAATCATTTATTTAACAAGTAAGTGGGTTTGTTTTGTTTTTAACTTCGATTACTTACGTTGTCCCTCGTAGGGAGAATATGCCCTCACATTTTAAAGTTAAAGAGTATTGTCCTATGGTATTTAGGAACATTAGAGAACGATTTGGTATTGATGACTTGGATTATAAGGAATCACTAACCAGGTACGTAATATTAATGTGTGGTTTTTCCAGTTAACGATTCATATAATTGATGGCTAAAAATAGTGCATATTTGCACAATAGAGATTGCTGCAATATGTCAATATGAGATTACTTTTAATTAGTAAGTTTTATAGCCCATTATTTAAGGAGGTGTTATGTCATTAATATAATTAAATTTCAAGGATCTTTACTTTAGGTAGAGGTATTATTACGAGCTTTAGATTTAATATTACGTTTCTAAATATGAGTCAGAGGCGACATTTATCAACGTTTGCTTCATTTAAATCAATTTGGTTCACTTAAGACAAATTAAGCTGCAGAAAGTTTGCAAAAAAAAATGTTATCTTTGACTTCCAAATTTAAGTAAGTTCGTAAAGCTTTAGAATATCCGTGTACTTTGTACGGAATGAAATTTTTATAAACTGGGTGGTGATTTGGGGAGATAAAACCCCTCATTTAAAATAAAATGAACATATAGTGATTATAATGAATATTCGCTTTCGCATTAGCGAATATTTCCAGTTTTTTAATATTCATATTTGTTAGAAATTATTTGAATATATTGCGAATGTATTTGATAAGAAAACGGGAAATTATGGATATAACAATGCAACTGCTAAGACAGGGGTTCCTAAACTAGGGTTCATGAACCCTTGAAGGTACCTATGTCATGAGTTTGGGAATCCATAGGAAGTGTCCCTAACAATCTCCTGCGGATAATTATCCAGTCGCACTGAATAAAGATTATTTTTTAATTCACTTTCCTTTTTTCTTCTCTACTCTATTTATTTTCTTTCTTTTCCTAGGTTGCTAGAATAGGGTACTAGAGCGCTTGCTCTCCCCTGGTTCATACAACCAACCAAAAATTTATATTCTCAACTGCGGGATTAAGGTCGAAATTTTAGAAAAACAAATCAAATTTAGAAAAAAATGTGTACATTCGAGTTTCCAGTCAAAATTTTAGCGAAAAGTGAAAAATTTCAGGTTAACCCAGAAGAAACTTAACTTTTTGATGACAACTCGTAATTTATGTAATAAAATTAATCCTAAAATTTCGAGTTTATTCCCTTAATTTTTTGTCTAAAAAATTCCATATCAAATTAAATTTTTCCCACAAACTTCTGACCTTTAAATTTTAAAGTTTTAAATTTCTGGACAAAAAGATCTAAGCAAAATCCAACAATTCGAGGCTTTGGTCGTCTCTGGAAATTGCAAATTCTTAAACTAAATTTCAAAGTTATATTCGAAAATTCGAGAAAAATATCAACATTTCGAAGGAAACCTCGAAATTTATATAAAAAAATTGCCTATGTCAGATAAATCTGTTAGTTTTGTTTTAATAAGCAAATTAATATTCTCTACTAATTAGATGATTACAAATTTCAGATCGCAGCCATCTACCTGACGACTCCTCAGGGAAAAAGTGGCGCCAAATTCTACCTAAGTTCCGATAAACTTTTTATTATAAAAACTCTAACTTCTGAAGAAGTGGAACGAATGCATTCCTTTTTAAAACATTATCACCCGGTATGTCCTGCATCGTATCCTGATGCTGTAGTAATGGGGTTGATTTTTAGTATATTGTTGAACGACATGGAAAGACTTTATTACCGCAATACTTGGGCATGTACAGGTTGACAGTAGACAACGTAGAACATTACATAGTAGTTACGAGAAATGTATTCTCAAATCACTTGCACACACATCGAAAATTCGACCTCAAAGGTTCCACGGTAGATAGGGAGGCCTCGGATAAAGAAAGAGAAAAGGAACTGCCTACTTATAAAGACAATGATTTTGTAAATGAACAGATGAAGGTATACCTTTTACTTAATTTAACAGAAAAAATGTTCTTACAATAAACAAATTTTCGAATTTGATGTCATTGTAATTTCAGGTGTATATTGGTGAGGAAGCAAAGTCAAAATTAATGGACACGTTAACCGCCGATGTCGAATTTCTTACAAAGTTGCACCTTATGGATTACAGTTTACTATTAGGTACACCCCGCGACATTACACTTTTCTGTTACTAAATAAAATATTCGATAGGTATACACGAGGTAGAACGGGGCGAGCAGGAGCTCCAAAGAGAACGAGAGCTGGAGGCTGAAAATCCCGGTGGAGACTCCGATGAAAGCGAAACGGGTTCGGGCGATCAGAGAATGTTCGGCTTGAACACTCCCCCGGATTCCCCGAACGCTTTCGCTCAGTTTATGAAAGAACAAAGCCTTCAGTACGAAGGTGAGTGCCCTCCGACCCTACACATACGAATATTCCACAGCTAATAAAAATTAATTCAAGGTGGCATCATCCCCGAGCTGGATATCTACGCCATACCGAGCTGTGAGTCCGCCCCAGTCAAAGAGATATATTTCGTTGCCATAATCGACGTTCTGACGCATTATGGCGTTAAAAAGCAAGCCGCCAAAGCGGCCAAGACGGTAAAATATGGTTCGAACGTCGACGGCATAAGTACTTGCGATCCGGATCAATACGCTAAGAGATTCATAGACTTCATGTCAAAAGCCATAGAATAAATCGGTTGTGGGGTGAATTTATATCGATGAGTCGTCGTGGGTGGGTTTCAACGTTTTCTTTGCAATAAACTACAAGACTTGCGGCTAAAAAAAGGCAATATTTCGTTTAATTTCACAATTTTTCCGATGTAGAACTCGCTGTAGGTTAAAATTTTATATCTAGCCGGTTTCAGGATGGAAACAGGGTACTATTACACACGTTGGATCAAATCGTATTTCGTCTTCTTGAATTTGTCTGATTCAAACTAATGCGGGGGTTTCTTATTTGGCACAATTGTTCTCCTTGATACATTGCGTGTTCGACATAGCTATAAAAAAGTAAAATTTTTGAATAAATGAAAATTATTGATAAATTTCTTTTACCAATTTACCATTGATAGAGTGCCCCTAACTTGATATGATGCCACAATGTCGTATTAGCCGCGTCAGAATTTAAAAAGAGTTTCAAAATTAGTCAATCATTTTCATTTATTTAAATAGCATATTTTTCAAAAGCTGTTATGTAAAAGTCAAACAAAAAAAAATGTGCTTATGTTAACTTTTTATCTCCCATATTTGTGCAAAATCTGTGCGTTTGCCCACAGAAATGTGAACAGTTTATAAAACTTCGAAAGGAATTGATCATTCAAATGAGTCTGAAGTTGTAAGATGACCCCACATTAACACAGATTAAGTACTAGATTACTAATGTGTCTATTTTCAAAAAACAACCTTTTGCTGAATGCTGAGTGTGAACTTGACTGACTATTTACTTATATTCTACATTCGCCGATTTGACATAGTGTAGATAATAAAAATAGAGCTTTTTTTTAGATAGGAGATAGGTTTTTGAGGTGTTACTATAGGAAACTACGAAAGTCTACAGTTTTTCGACAATTTTGCACATATTTTGAATTTTTCTATTCGATTTTTTTTACAATTTTGATATATTTGTCTGCTTGTAAAAATTGCTTTAACGATGCATTTATTTTGTCTAATTTTGTTGCTTGCAGTGGCGTAGATAGATTTTTGCGACTTGACATTGTATTTAATTTTTTACAGTCGTATTTTTCTTGAGTGTGGAAACAATTACGTACTATTTATGTCTACGCCACTGGTAGCTTGGGCTTAAAATGTATAATGGTAAATTAGGGACACACAAAAGGTCGAAGAGGGAAACAGCTTTTGGTGTGTTCTTGTATATTTTTGCTTTATTATATAGAACCCCTGAAAGAAATAATTTTTTTTTCACCAAGGCCTCTTATGTATTGTATATTATCTTTGTTATTTTTTATATTTTTATTTTATAAATATATCTAGTCTATGTTGTTAGCTAATGCTAAGGAGAAAGTTTTGTATTATCTGTAAGAATATTATCTTATTATATACTGTCCTCATGTTTAAAAATGTGTTTTATTAATAAAATATATCGAGATATTGAGTTCTTAATAACATACTGTATTTAAGAGAATTAATCAACTCGTTAAAAAAAATTATATTGATTTTCTAACTACTGGCAAAGAACATTGCCCAAAACTTTAATCTTGTTATTTAGTTTTACGTCATTTAAAATCTTAAGATAATTTTTCACTACTGTCACAAGCAACGACCCAACGCAATCGCTGCTGGGAGCAATTTGTAAGAGATCGCCAATCTTTAACAGAAAGTCACTGAAAATGTAGAATTGTGGAAGGACTAACTAGTGAAGAAAAAGCCTATAAAACTAATGAAAATAACACTACTTCGCAAAGAAAATAGAGAGCACTTCAACTCATTTATACCTTTTATAAATGAGAGGCTGATTAACAAAATAAATTTAGAAATTTCGATTTTGTGTAATTGCATATATTTAACGCGCCCAATAAGCCAAACCATAAAATTGCGCGCCACCATTAACATATTAAATTTTATTTTGACTTTGGCATTAAGTTCGATATTTCGACCTGAAACCTGACATTTTGAGTTATAGCAAATGTCGACAAAAAGTTCAAATTTTGGAGATAAGAAAAAGGTAAATAGATAAAAACTAGATATTTCAAATTTGAAACGAAAACTTATGTATATCTTAAAATGTCTTACATTGGAAGTTTCTTAAAGATAAAAATTTTTATTTAAAGAAAAAGCGAAAATTTGGGGAAAAAATTTAATTTGCAATTTCCACTTTTGAGGAAATGTGTACAAACGAAGACAAACAGTTTCTTCTCAATATTTCAAATTTAAATTTTTGGTTTTCTCACCATTGAGACTAAATATTGAAAATTTGGGATTTAAATCGAAATTCCAGGAAAAATTTTGAAAGAAAATTAGTTATGCAATTTAACAGAAATTTATTATGAAAATAGTATTTAAACATTTATATGAAACATAACATTTCAACTAAAGAACAATCATATTGAATAATATAAGTCTTTGGTTAACTATTCGTATAACATATAAGCACTAATTTTAATCTCAAACAAATAATAACAAAAAATGAAATTCAAAAAAGACTATATTTAATGCGGAGTTTAAAAAACTGTAATGTTACAACTTTAAAATTCCTCTTCTTAACGATATAATTATTAAGCAAATAATCACTGTGATTAAATAAAATCAATGTCTACCAAACACGTAAACGTTTTATATAACTAACAACTAATTCTAAATTGGTAATTTAACAGCAATATCTTTTTTTATCAGTTCATCATTAATAAAAATGTCATCTTTCGAAGATGTATCGACTAAAATAAGCTTTAAGACTATATCGGAATCGTACAACTCATCTTTCTCTACTTCAATCAAAATCGAAACGTACGAATTACCCTTAACTAAATTATTGAAATATTCGCAGTCTTCCATAGTCCATTTGTCTTTCTTCGGTTTGATACCCGCCAATTTCGCTTTGAGAGCTTGATAGGGAAGTTTCGTAAATTCAGGCATCCAATGGTAGAAGTTTTTGGAGCGATAGATTGGCGTAGTATCCAAAATCACAGTAAAATACTGATATGGAGTAATGATTGATCACCTTCAAGACACTGGTTCTGAAAATTAATTAAGATTACAACTTATTTTTTTGCCAGTTGTCAGTGAGGTCTTGAGCATGTAAACAAATAAAATCAAAAAATAAATTTGGGCTACCTGTACCAATGACCATCCTCATGTTTGGAAGCGTAAATTTTTCCTGGAATTATTTGATCTATTTGGAGTGGACTCAAAGTAGCGTTATTGTATCTTTTTTGCAAATCTTTCATCATTTTCATTAATTCTGCAGCTGAGCTAAATGGCTTGGACCTGAAATTGGGTAATTACAGCCGAACTGAAGGGAAAGCCTTGCAGCCTTATCATATTATAATAATATTATATTAATAATAATATTTCATAACATAAAAGGTAGAAGCATGTTACACTTACAAAGAAGTTCCAGGGATTTACAGAAAAGGGCACTTTGACTTCAAAATACTGCCCCTTGGCTGGCAAAATTGGTCTACTTAACGAACCTCCAGAAGGGACATTTTCTGAAAATATGTAATAAGATTTCACGATGACAAATGAGCGGACTTACTACTGCTTTCGTCTTTGCTTTGAGCCAGTTGAACGAGTTTCTTTTTGGTGCCTTTAAAATTGTTGTTTTCCTCCTTCCTACAACAAATTACTCTCATTTAGATTTATAACTGCAATTCTTTGTATATTGGCGAAATTGTGTTAATGTCGTTCATTTTGATTGGGTTTATTTGCGTTGGTTGCTTCCTGTTGCTATCAAAATTATCCTTGTGGCACATGCCAAAAAAAAAGTTAAAATTTTCAATTTTCTGACGTCGGGTGAAAAGGAGAAGTATGGATCCGAAACGTAGAAAATGTTAATGTTATTTATTTATATTTAACGTTAAAGTGTTCTCAAGTGCACTGAATCACAAAAAGTGTTTGACAAATTAGGAACTTTGGGACAATCTGGAAGAGATTACTAATCGTTAGCAAAAAGGTAACCCAGGATCTGGATTTAGAAAGAAAGCAATTGATGAAGAAAAAGCCAATTAAAATGAACTGAATTAATTAACAATCTCGTATAATCCATTTAAGTAATTAATGCAGATTAGATCTTCAGCTATTGGGGATCTCAAACTCCACATCTCTGGATCTTTGGTCGATAATGCAGAAACATACAAATTTGGAGGTCAATAGCTAAAGATCAAGAATCGTGGAGAAGAATGTGATGATAAAAAAATGAAGTGCAAAGAAATGTTATCCAGAGAACCTAGCAATACGTAACGAAATCCAAATTTTATCTTTGTTAAAAGTCAATAAAGTAATATTCTCTGAATCGTCAATAAAATGACCTACCTTAGTTCAGATTCCATCGCAATCGACTTATTAATGCAAAATAGGCCGCCGTCTTGCGATCTTTTGTAAAATTCCCCCAATGGCACTTCCTCCTCGGTGGTATCGGTAACTTTCAACAACACCATCGACCCCACGGGCATCATGGCGCCGGCCAACTTGACGAAATCATCAGGTACTTTATCCAAAACAGTACAAATCCTCACAGCCTGATACGGGTACTTGACTTATCACATCGCTGAGTTTATCCAGTGGATACATAATCTCTTCGGTCAACTTGATAACTTTGGCATTACCCTCGTCTACAAAGTAGATCTGGGCCATGTCGCCTTTGGGCGACCAGTCGATTACTTTGGCACGATGCCAACGTTTGGTTTCTTTGTTCTGTGTGAAATAGAGGACGTTTTCGCTATTGGCTTTAGTGACTGGGGGTAAAAGCGGGGTGGGTGGCTGCTTCGCTATTTCTTGTTCCAAGTTGTGTAAGAGCTCCTGGAGACTTTCGAAACCAGGGGAACGAATTTGTATGTATATGTCGCCGTTGGGTTCTATGTTCGAAACATACACTTCGGTGACTGTGTCCTGTTAAATGTTCAACTTAATGAGTGAAATTTGATATACAAACTGGTACGAAACTATCACTAACTGGAGAGCAGTTTAGCAGAAAGGAAGCTTAAATGTTTATTACACTCGACCAACAATTTTAGGATAATGCTTAGAAATTACCAGACTTTTTATTAGATTTTAAACAGATAGTTCTATAATATGTATTTAAATAGATTTCCCGACCAAAATATTAGAGAAACTCACCTTCTTCAATGTTGGTAATGCTGATTCAATGGTAAGAAGCGATATCAATTCCTCATTAATGGAATGTCCATCATCGAAGTCGTACATAACGACTGGTATACTTTGATCATTTTCAGTACTGTCGTCTAAAAATCAAGAGATCAAGAGAAAGAAATCAAGATATCACAAGGAAACAAAAAAATTTTTGAGGCGTTAGTTGTTGAGTGCCCCCTTCTGATTCATGTAGTCAGGACTTTTTTTGCGACCATTGAAGTCTTCACGGTTTCAGTCTTAAGCGTCCATTGAAGTCTCCAAGGTTTCGGTCTTACGCTATCGTTGAAATCTCCATAGTTTTTGTCTTAAGCGACCATTGAAGTCTCCCCAAAGTTTCTGTCCAGGACTTTTTTTTTGCAAAATTTAGACAGTTATTTCAAATTTTAAGTTTTTCCCGCAAATTCGACTTTTAAAATTGTATATTCGTCCGCTTTTTTTTAATTGTGTATTTTGTTCCTAAAATTAGACTTTTTATCCCAAATTTTCCTTTCTTCTCAAAGCTCGACAAATGTTTAGTGTTTTCTAATTCAACTTTCTGGAAGCTTCGAATTATTTCTCAAACATTCATCTTTTTTAAATTTTAGTCCATTTATTTTAAAAAAAAGTGAAAAATTCGAGAAAATTATAATTTGGAGATGTCAAGAAAAATAGTTTTTGAAGATTCCGGCCTCTTTTCTCGGTTTTCTTTTTTCTTCTATTCTTAAATTTAACTTTTTTTCAAAATGACATTTCTTCGACATTTGCTCCAAGTCAGGCTTTTAAATTTGTTCTGGGTTTTTCAATTTATTGTCGAAATTCGACGCCTTTTTCGAAATTTTTGCCTTTCTTTAAGAACTTTTGACAAATTCATTTTTTTGAAATCTCATTTACCAAAGTTTTTCGAAATCTCTTCCTTTTTCTCAAAATTCGGCTTTTTTCTGAAAATGTCAGCTTTTATTTCGAACTTTAACATTTAGCATTTCTGTAAATTTAGATTTTTTTATCACAAAAGTAATTCAACTTTTTTTTCAGGCAATTTCAAGGTTGTAGAAAATATTCAAATAAAAAATTAAAAAATCGTGAGAAAAATATCCTTTTAGAAATTTCGACTCCCCAAATTGGCCCTTTTCTAGAAATTTCACGAGTTTTCTTAAAATCGTGACATGTTACAAATCAATTAAAATTTTCGGAAAAATATTTCTTTAAATCATTACCTTTTTCTGAATATTTAAAGATTAGGAATGTTAAAATTTAAATAAGAAGTAAACATCCTAGAAAAATATTTCTGGAAATTTCGATTTTTGTAGATCACTCGTTTAAAGTGTTCTCATTTTCTACGTGTCAGTCCGCTCCTAGCTTTTATTTATTCCTTATTATATTTTTTACGAGAAATTTAGAGCCGTAATTGTCTTTTAAAGAGTCGCATGCGACTCGCAAGCCGCGGTTTGCCGACCCCTGATATAGCCATACAAAATAATTAAGACATTCCGTTACAATTTCGTGATTTACAAAGTGTTCCATCGCAGGAAATTTTTGGGAAACACTGAACTAGGAAATAAATAATTGAAAATCTAATTACTTCATAAATACTCTTCTGTTTGATACACCAAGATGCCAAATATAATTAGGCCCGATTTACATTTTGGGCCCACTGAGAGCTTAATCTCGTTTTGGTTTAAAGTTAGTTTGAATATTTAAGAGTATTCAGTGAGATCTGAAGACATCAAGACGTGGATAAGAAAAAATGTACACTGTAAAGCAGCATAACAACCCACGATACCTAGAGACTTTCAAAAGACAAACGTGCCAACAGGCACATAAGACAGAAGATCCAGAGATTTCAATAATAGCATAAGAAGAAAATACTAGAAAATTCAATGGTAACATAAGACAGAAACCTTGGAGACTTTAATGATCACATAAGACAGAAAACTTGGAGACTTCAATGGTCACATAAGACAGAAACTGTGGAGACTTCAATGGCCGCTTAAGACAGAAACTGTGGAAACTTCAACAGTAGCATAAGACAGAAACCTTGGGAATTTCAATGGTCGGTTAAGACAGAAACTGTGGAAATCTCAATAGCCGGCCATACATTAGCGGATTACTCGACGAATTTGATATAGCACATACCAAATCAGCGGAATTTACTTTGCGTTAATGGACAGGGCGAAGCCACAGATAAATACGCAGATCGGCAGACTGTATCTTGCACTCAGTTAGTGAACGTTAAAGGTTTTGATTCGTTAAGAGCTTGACATCTTTCAGTCAAAAATGCCGTGAGTCAAGTCCAATTCGTACAAAAGTGACGAATATTATCCTATTAACGTGGAGTTTTTAAGTGACGGATTTAATTGGAAGATCTAATATGTGTACAGATATGTACGTTAGTGGAAAGCATCATATCTGGTAGGTGGCGGGTCAAGTGCGCAGATATATCGTTACGCATTAAATCCGCAAATCAGATTCGTTCGTGTATGGTCGGCTATTGGTCGCTTAAGACAGAAATTGTGCAGACTTCACCGACAGCATAAGGAGACTTCAACGGTCACATAAGACAAAAACTGTGGAGACTTCAATGGTCGCTTAAGACAGAAACTGTGGAGACTTCAGCGGTAGCATAAGACGAAAACCTTGGGAATTTCAATGGTCGGTTAAGACAGAAACTGTGGAAACTTCAAGAGCCGGCCATACACCAGAGGATTACTCGACGAATTTGATATAGCACATACCAAATCAGCGGTAATTATTTTGCGTTAATGGACAGGGCGAAGCCACAGATAAATACGCAGATTGGCAGACTGTATCTTGCACATACAAAATATCTCAGTTAGGGACCGTTAAAGGTTTTGATTCGTTAAGACCTTGACAACTTTCACCCAAAAATGCCTTGAGCCAAGACCAATTCGTACAAAAGTGACGAATATTATCTTATTAACGTGGAGTTTTAAACTGACGGATTTAATTGGAAGACCTAATATGTGTACAGATACGTACGTTAGTGGAAAGCATCATATTTGGTAGGTGGCGAGTCAAGTGCACAGATATATCGTTACGAATTAAATCCGCAAATCAGATTCGTTCGTGTATGATCGGCTATTGGTCGCGTAAGACAGAAATTGTGCAGACTTCACCGACAGCATAAGGAGACTTCAACGGTCACGTAAGACAAAAACCGTGGAGACTTCAATGGTCGCTTAAGACAGAAACTAGAGATTTCAACAGTAGCGTCAGATAGAAAACTTGGGAGACTTCAATGGTCACATAAGACAGAACCTGTGGAGACTTCAATGGCCGCTTAAGACAGAAACTGTGGAGACTTCAACTGTAGCATAAGACAGAAACCTTGGGAATTTCAATGGTCGGTTAAGACAGAAACTGGGGAAACTTCAATAGCCGGCCATACATCAGCGGATTACTCGACGAATTGGATATATCACATACCAAATCTGCGGAATTTACTTTGCATTAATGGACAGGGCGAAGCCACAGGCTGAACTCACAAATATAAATACGCAGATCGGTAGACTATATCTTGCACACACTAAATATCTCAGTTAGTGACCGATAAAGGTTTTGATTCGTTAAAACCTTGACATCTTACACTCAAAAATGCCTTAAGCCAAACCAAGTTCATACAAAGTGACGAAGGTTAACCTATTAACGTGGAGTTTTTAACTGACGGATTTTGTTGGAAATCACGTTTAAAATGTGAGAGCAAAAATCTATTGGTGCTTATTTTAAAGTAAAATATTAGACATCTTCGAATGCTTTATGGGTTTCTGTGTATCTTTTTCAAACTTAAATCTGATTATTATTTGGAACACTCTTAGGTGGATGATTAATTCTAATAACGCTGGTCAGTCCCTTTTCTGAATATAGGTTTTAAGGGATTAACATTGACATGCATATTAGCAGGGTATCATAAAACAGACCAGATGTATTTGGAAATATTATGAAAAGATTCCTTTTCGACTGCGAAGTTGAGATTATAATTTGGTCGCGACAACACACACCTTCCGAGACCTCTTGAATAAGTAAAGTCTTGATAATTAAAGTGTGGTGTTTCATTGAACTAAATAGTTCATACACACTCCATTTCCAATAGATTCAATTGGAAGATTCAATATGTATACAGATATGTACGTTAGTGGAAAGCATCATATTTGGTATGTGGCGAGTCAAGTGCGCAGATATATCGTTACGAATTAAATCCGCAAATCAGATTCGTTCGTGTATGATCGGCTATTGGTCGCGTAAGGACAGAAATTGTGCAGACTTCACCGACAGCATAAGGAGACTTCAACGGTCACGTAAGACAAAAACGGAGGAGACTTCAATGGTCGCTTAAGACAGAAACTGTGGAGATTTCAACAGTAGCCTAAGATAGAAACCTTGGAGATTTCAATGGTCATATAAGACAGAAACTGTAGAGACTTCAACAGTAGCATAAGAACGCAACCTTGGAGACTTCAATGGTCGTTAAAGACAGAAGCTGTAGAGATTTTACAGCATAAGACAGCCACTTTGGAGACTTAAATGGTGCTTAAGACCATTCTCCAGGGACTGATTGATGCTATTAAGTGAGATTAGAAGTTGTTACTATACTTGTATTGATTATGAATCCTGTTTATGAATTATTTCAGCAAGTTAATGAATACAAATGTATCATGGCTTACATTCTTCTACAGTCTCAAGTATAACTTGTTTGCCTAAAATGTTTTGCGAATGTTTGGAGTTGTTGGATAATTCGTATAAGTCTTCTAGTCCCGCCAATCGGCACACGAACGCCTACGATGTGTATATATTAATTCGGATACTTTAAAAACTCGGGAATACATACTTGAGCTTGTGATGTTGCATACTCTCTTTTCAATTTGTAGACGTAACTTTTTGGAATCAGAAATTCGTCCCCGAAATCAATAAGGAAACAATTGACGTCGTTATCTCGGATTTCCAACGCTCTGACTCTATACCAGTTGCAATCGTAGTTAGCAACGTAGTAAGATCCTGGTTGGATATTTTCAGCCCTAATTTCATACCGTGCAGGGTATAGTATGCCTCCATCCGTAGAACCATATCGCTGTAGGATTCCTACAAGGTGAGAACAAATAAAAAGGAAATGTTTGATATTTATAAGTAAGCTAAATACAAATGACAAAGGAAACCTTCACGTTGGAGAGTCAATTATAATGTGAGAACAAATAAGGGGAGGTTTCAATCAAATCTAATAAAAGCTCATTAATGGGAGGGGGCCAGAGGTCGATGAATACTTTCGTTGGGAAAATGCAAAAAAAAGACGTCTCACATAATGTATGGATATTTCACATAATTAATGCATATCGCAAACTGGAAATAAGCCATAAAACTGGCTAAAACGGAAACTGTTCTGTGTGTTAATGCAAACCAGCTGGACTGTTTTATGACAGAATATGTAATTGACAAGTTAAAACTCGTAGGATTTCGTATATTCGTTTAATAACTAATGATTTAGGTCCTATTCACTTACAAATTCTGGAGTGTCCCACTGTCTACACCAGACCTCGTTCAGCGACATGACGCAGGTGATCTGTGCACAGACTTGTCCGTTGTCCGCGAACTGGACGGTATTGGACGGTACTGAAACGTCGGTTAGGGCCATAGCTCTCGCCAACTTTTGTCCTTTCTGCAAAACCTATGGGATTAGGCAAGAACACTTGTTAACAATAAATGCCCATGCAAAGCGTTATGGATACAGCAGCATCAAGCGAGAACACACCAAGCACCAAACCGAAATGTACATAAGAGCAACTCAAAATTTTACTTGATTATAGCTCATTCTTTGTATTCAAAAACTGAGACTTACTTCCCTTAGAAAATCGAAACTACTTTCTTGCCAAACCAATAATAGGTGCTCTTCAGGCTACTAATAGTACTCCATGAGTTAAGTCGTTCTATATTACTAAAAGCGCACACCTTTGTAAAAAAAGATTATAAATTAAAAATAAAAATGAATCATTATGTCATGTCAATAAAATCGCAGCTATTTCTTGATTAAATTTTTTGATTATACCTTTTATTGTTTATGTGGTCAATAATTAACCAAAATTGTTTTTCTTAGCTTTCACCTAGGTTCTAATTTCAGAGGGTGCGTAGCTTCCCCTTATTTCATTTCATTAGATTAACGCCTTTTGTAACTTGAGTCTGTTGTTTTTTTTTGGGCAAACAGCTCCATCATTAATAATAATAATAATAGCGAAACATTTTTATTTTAATCTTTGGTAAGAACATTTAAGGCAAGAACTATGATGCCACACACACACACATGTACACATCAAATGAAACATTTACAGTGAAAGGCGACAATTAAAAAATGAAATAAAAACATGTTCAGCAATTTAGCAATTAGTGTGTTACATTATACTTCATTGATTTACACATTCATGAATCAACAAATTGTGGGTCATTAGATGTCTAAATGTAATGAAACACTAAACGTCATTTTAAACGCTATAGCAAGCCAAGCATCTTCACCACCACAAATCAATCACCTTCTAAGCTACTTATCTTAATTCCACACCTCCTAGTTATGCCACCAAAATGTTTGTTCTTTTAAAAATTATTTTCAGTAACTGCGAGTTCAATTGGGATACAGAAATGCAAGTTTTGGGTTCATTTCAAGTCCATTTTCGTTTTTGTATCTTTTATATATCAGAAAATAGTTTTAATGTAAGGATCAAAAACAACTGATTTCGATCACTTATTTGATTTTTGTTTTAATCATACTTCGCCAAAATACCAAGCGCCTCCTCTATAGCCTGCAAACCTATCTTCAAAAGTGGTCCAGTTCATGACTCTCAAATGGCTTGATCCCACGAAAATATGTGATTCCCACAAAAGCATGTGATTCACCCAAAGTACATAATCCTTAAACTATGTTGCCTGATATGTATTTTACATAAGAGGATATTATAAGATGAAACTGTCGTTTTTAATGTAGTTTCAGGTTAGTAGCGAAAGTGAAAATCTTACGATCACCCAACACACCACAATAAATCATAAAACGAAACGATAACCAGGCTTAATGCTTCTATCAGTAGCTTGGTCACATTTCTATGTACTTACCGTTCCCGGTTTGCAGTACTGGAGCACATACTTATCCTGTAGTTTCTCGACGGCGACGCAATCGCAAGAATCGATGATTTCCAACCAATTGCTGGGCAAATCCTCATGATATTTATCTAACGTAATCCGCCTCAATCTGCCAGCTCCAAATACCTTGTGTATGCTTTTGTAGCATAGGGGGAATACGGTCTTTGACGTCCTTACTAGTTCGCTAACAACAAACTGGGTTTTTTGTTGTACTTAGGTACGAGCGCTTCCAGAGCCTGTTTCGCACAGAATTGCTCAGCGGATAACGCATCTGTGAAGTCTTGAGGATAGCTTAAGAATTTGTTATCACCAACCTAGTAAAAGATGTGTAATTCATCAACCAGTCTCTAGTTAGTCGAAATTTTACAACAAAATGTTAAAAAAAATTGGATTTTCCATCTTACGGTCGAAATTTCAATCAAAATCCAAACCAAGTTAAGAGTTTAAATGTCTAGATGAGATTGTTTTAGCATCGAAATTGGTCGGCAATATAACTGATGGAAAGCAGAGAATTTGGGGAAAAGGTTGAAATTTTAAATACAAGAGAATTATCGACAGCTTGAATTTGAAATAGATCAGATTATAATCGAAATTTCAAAAAGTCAGTCAACATTTCGAGAAACAGTCAAAATTTGAAATTAAAATTAAGGAGAACAAATTTGATTAAAAAAAAATCGAAATTTCGAAATCCCTTACCGTTATCGTGCAGCTATGTAACTTGAATACCTTCTTCGTATACTTCGACGTTCTCGGTTTGATTTCAGAATGTTTTATTTCAAACGGTTTAATATTGTGCATTTCAACAAACGTTTTCAAATCGATTATTGGATCCCCGGTCTGTATAAACTCCAACGGTGGTATATCAACCATCTGCAATTACAATTCATCTTCTTAGATTCTTAATCTCGAGAAGTTAATAAATTATTTAATATTTTCATCAGAAACACACCTTAAAATCCGTAGTGGGGCTGCTATTTCCGCTATCGCGATCCAAACTAATCTCGGACATCTTCTGCGTTATTCTCCTTTTGGTATGCTGAAGAGGCTCCTTACTATCAACCACCGATGTCGTTTCCTCAACCGATACGCTTGGCTGCCATGACAAATTCCGTCTTAGAGAGCTGACAGGGGCCGTTGGCTGTGTGCTAACACCGTCCGCTTTATTCGTTATGTTTTTAGCCCCATCGTACTGCGTTTTACTTTCATTGTTACTATTTAGGTGCAGTCTATCGGAAATACTCTTTTTCGGAGGAGCAGCAAAACTGGAATGATCAGGAATAACGATTTTTGAAGCGACAGGGGGAGATCTTTTAGGGCTCCTGTTCACGAATTGATTATGAGAGACCGCTTGCATCCTGGGCGATGTCCAGCGGTTGTTCTCGTATTGGTTACGGTTTACATTTTTGGGGCGCCATTTCGACGTTTGCGGGGCCCTGGCGGCAAAATTGAATCGCACAGTTTTTGGAGGCCTGCAAAATGGAGCTTCATTGGTGAGTATTTGGACTCACATTTAGAGCGAAAAGTCAAGTATGTTAATGACTTTTCAAGTACTCTTATATTCTTAAATAATCATATTAAAACTTGAACTTGAGTACTTATAAAAAGTGAACTTACGGTTTCTTTTTTGCGCTTTTCTGATTGTTTACCAGTTCGCTGATATGGCTGGTTTTCTCGTTGGTTTTGGCATCCACATATACGCCATTTCTGTCTTTCGTTACGCTTAATGTAGGTACTGATTGTAGGAAATCTTCTAATGATTTAAAACCTAGTTTATTGTAAGGTAACCTTTCACCAAGTAAAGTTCTGTAATCTTCTAAAATTGGAAAAAAAAATCATCTTTTAAACACATCATAATCAAAACGAAGGTAAGAGATTTATAAAAAGAATTTCTCGAAATTTCGAGAAATAAACCGACTTTTTTTGAGACTGAAATTGAAAGCCAAAATAATCACAAGTTACCAACCGTAAAAATCAGAAGATCATACAATCGATTTAGTTTCATTTTTTGTGTAGTGATTCAAATATTACTTACGAATAACATTACGATAGCAGACTGCATAATGATAATTATTTTTCATTTGAACTTATCTGTAACTATTACACACATGACTATTCTCTTATCTAATTATAACAATAACAATGACTTATTCAAGTAAGAAAACGATGTCTTAATCTTAAAAGAGAATTACATCCATGGTTAAAAGTTAACAAAGTCGGGATATATTAAATGTGACTTTTAAAAAGATCAACTTACTTTCTAATTGCTGAACAGGAACTTTTCCTTTCACTGACACCAAAAGGGCTCTTATATTCGCTACAGTTTCCGCTCTTATACCATCCATAACGCAATGGAGCTGCAAATTAAATCCTAAAATTATCAGATGATTCCTTTTAATATCAATCCACTATAAGTTCTTGACCAAAATAAACAAACAAGAGCGTTATAGTGACCTCTTTAGGAGAGCTCAATATCCAAATAATAAACAATTTCAATCATATGCTGAATCATCCAAAAACCATTCCAACATCTCCAAACATCATACGAGTAATTAATATTCTTCCGATGTACAGACACCTTTCACCCAATTAAAACGTTAAATCAGACCGAAGTTTAATGCACCGTTGCACTTTCATAAACGAAACAGAAATCCAATACAAAGCAGGTGGAGACGAAATACGAACCCAAAAATAAAACGCCAATTGAAAACTTGAGCGCTATTTAAAAACATGCACCCAAACCTAATAAACGAACGCCAAAACGGCATAAATTAAACTCTTGGGTGTATGATGTCCATTGTCCACGATTGAAAAAGTACAATTTGTTTTACAACTGGTAACCTACATTTACGAATTATGCCATAAGAGTAAAAACAGTGAGATTTCGCGACAGAGGTAGATTACTTACGATTTATGACACACTGGGAGTTTAGAGAGAATCACATAAAGAAATGAACACCGGGTTAGCACAACATCCAACTCTTCAATCGCTTTTTATCGTACTTTTTAATGAAATGTCAAAAGTCGGGACTACACAGAAGAAAATCAACATGCAAATTGTGAAAATATTTAGCGTTCTTTGCATTCTTCATTCGAGCGCCATCTATTCGATGGTAGCTTACACAAATTACTCATTGTTGCCAACCATCTAATTTTAATTATTAAGCACATAGAGAATCATAGAGAAAAATACTGCAGATATGCAGCTTCCTGTGATTACAAGTTTTTAAGTTTAATGTCCCAAATATATAGTTTTTTTTTAGTTTTGACACAGTATAGTGTAGTACTATGCTTTTGATGTTTTGTAATATTATATTGTTAATCAGACGACCTAGTGAAGAAGAAAACGGATTTTAACGGGACGTTTTTTTTGGTTGAAAAAATATTTAGGGGTACGACAACGTATATTTTTTAGTTGACAAAATGTAAAATTCCGTTAAGTAAAGAACGAAAAGTATCAATCATTTAAAGAAAATAATTAAAAACACTGGATTTTAAACATTTACAATTTTCTCCTTATACCGCAACTCGATATAAATTATTATAAATAAAAAATAAAATATAGCGCCTAAGTAAAGCGTAAAGAGTGAGTGAAAGATAGGGAAAGGAATCGGTGATCGGACTAAGAGCGAGAGAGTCAAGCAGGGTGGTTATTTTCACAAGTTATTTTCCAACTCTCTTCGTGGCGGTCGCCGTTGGTCGGGGATGATCGTGAATTGTCGAGGATGGAAACTTATTAGTAAATACCTAGTGCTTGGATCCATCTAGCGACGTCAGAGTAAGAGTCTGACCGGGAGAACTGAATTATTCCCGCTCCTGTTCCGGTATCACTGCAGCTTTCTTCGAACAGATCGTTGATTGAATATCAATGAACATATAGTTTTTCTCTAGATCACTCCAAGGCGAAAATTTCGACTTTTTTTCTCGAAATTTTGACTTTAATCTTGAAATTTCGACTTTTTTCTGGAAATTACCATTTAAGTCTACGACTTTCGATTTAATTCTCGACATTTCGACGTTAAAGTCAAAAATTTAAGAAGAAACATGTTTACACAAAATAGTACTACGTTAGTGTACATGAGCAATTGGATTTAATGAAATCCACAAAACTATATTTTCATATACAATTTTTAAATATTTAATTTTAATAAAATGTATATGCTGCTGCATAATACGTGATTTTTTATTCTCCTTCGTTGCAGAATTATGAATTCTTGAGGCACGATTAAAGAAATTTTTAAAATTAAAAATTAGGCAACAATGTTTTCTCTTCTGTGGTTTAATCTATGCTAGAGTTGGCAACACTGAGGTTACTGATCAATCATTTCCAATTTTACCTTTTTTCAACATTATAGTATTTTAGCGTAAAAGTATGCTGCTAATGCCTATTTGAAATTGACGAAAAATTTATCTTGGGAACATTCTTAAAGAGGATTAAATATTTGGAAGATAATAATATAAAAATTGTTGCAGCTAACTATCTTACCGACAATCGAATGCTTGTGTTTGTTTTGTTTTTGTAGTTTTGTGTTGAGTGTTTTTATTTCAACTTTAACTTAAGTTTTAAAAGTGTAACAAATCAGAATTTCGATGAGTGGACGAAGAAGGACTAGAATGGATCGAAGGCGCGAGGTTAGTGGCCTTAGAAATCGTTTGCATGTTTCTATTTATTTATTTTCATAATTTAAAGGGACAAAGACTTAGGTTATATTTATGCCAGATGTAATCATAGAACTAACTTGCGTTACATGTACGGTTTTAATCATAGAGAAATTCTGAAGTTACTATCAGATTGGCAGCAGCTAGTGAAACGGAACTTTTAGTTCAACGAACGATGGTAGATGGCACGGAAAATATTTTTTTTCGAAAATCCTATACAAAAAACTGCATTTTGACTTCAAACTTGGATTTAGGCTCGAAATTTTGTACTAAATGATCAAAGTTTTAGGTAAGAGTCGAAATTTTTAAAAATATTAAAAAGGCGCTTGTATTCCAAAGTTGGAAGAGTAAATCTTATAAAAAAATACAAATTTTTGATTTACATTACAATTTTAGGTAAAATTTCAAAATTTTCCTGAAAAGTTTATCTTTGGCAGTTTTTGAAAATTTTGAGTCCAAATTGGAAATTTTCTTTAAATTAAATTTCTAATTTAAAAAAAAAAATGTATTTTTGTGCTGATATTTGCGTTTTTAACTCAAAATGCAGAAGGTATTTAAAAATTATGACTTTTTTTCGAAATTTCGATTTTAATTCCAAAATTGTGATTCTTTTTCAAAAGAATTACAATTTTTAAAATGGAACATTTAAAATAGTTAAGGTTTTCAAAAAAAATCTCTTTCAAACTTGAATAAAACTAAAATTGTTCAACTATATTATTTATTATTAAAACAATTTAATATAAAATTATTTCTAAAATTTGGATTTTTCTAAATTTAGAAAACAGAAGGCAGCTTTTTTTTATAAGTATTGATAAATAAATAAATAGTTTAATCTTATAGTCTAATCGTCAACTTCTTCTTCTCCTGGTTTCTTGATTACTCCCCAGTTTTCAGCGAGCTGCAAGGTTTCGTTAGCAGCTTTGATAATCTGCTCTTTATTTTCTTCAGGCAATTTGGTCAAGGCCATCAGAATTTCCATGATATCAGTTTCCATTAATTTTTCTGTTAGTTCCTTGGAGGATTCCACGATATTGCGTACAATACAGGTACCTCTGTACTGCACGCTAGCCACGGGGTTCGCCAAGAGCATGTGGAAGCAGTCCAACCAATTTTTCGATTCGAAGACCTTTTCGCAGCACTTTGGACTTGTCCCAGTTAGAATGGCCAAAGCACCAGAGGCAGCCATGCAAGTATCTGCATCCTCATCCATGGCGAGGGAGATGAGGAATTTGATTTTGTCGTTAGGCCCTTCGTGGATTTTGACGACGTCGGGGGAAACACAGAGGTTGGTTATGCATTGCGTGGCCGCCCTGGAAAGGTACTGATGATCTTCGTAGAGATAGTGTTCGATTTTGGAAAGACCTCCTTCTTTTAGAATCCTTTGTCTGGCTGTCTCGTTCATCTGAGCGATATTGCAGAGCCCCATGAGGGCTTCAAAGTTCTCTAAAGCAGTACAGTCTTGGTGTAATAGAGCAAGCAGAGGTCTTATTACTTCCAGGGATCTCTGACCGGGGAATGCTATTTCTGGATTGATTGTTATTGCTATTCGGGCCAACGCTTGCGCCGCTTGTCGCTTTCCTTTATCCGTTCCTTCTAAAGCCAGAGGTATCAGTACTTTCACCCCGCCTTGTTGGACCACTGTGCCACGTAGTTCCTGTTCGCTGCAGAGGGCGTTGAAGACTCGAGATATCAATTCTCTAGAGTTAGGGCTTTCGGTTTTGGCTAGGGCAACCAAAGCTGTGGTTACGCCTTCTTTTCCTAATACCAGAATACGCTTGGTGACGAAATCCGGATCGTCCAATTCGTGTTCTTCCGGGATGTGTTGTTTGGCGAATTTTGCTAGCTCCACCATCTCTGGAATAACCTAAAAATTCGAGTTTAGCGACGGAGAGGTATTTCAGTTGGCACTTACCTCTTGTTTTTCGTAAGCGTTGCACAAGTTCACCAAAGTGGTTACAACACCAAAGAGACAGGATTGGCCTCCGCTTTTCGCTATTTCAATTAATGCTTGAAGGGCGGCTTTGTCTTCCACCAGTTTTTCTTTCACTTCGGCGTCTAGGGTTAAGTAGGACTAGACCTTCAGCTGCCCATTTTCTAATACTTTGGTCCTTCCCCGGATGTAAAAGGAATCGCCTGCAGGCTTCGGCTAGTTTAAGGGTTGAACCTTCGGCAAAAGGTTTCGTGGAGGCGTCGCTACCACTGGAGCTACCGAGCTTGCATAAGCCTACCAAAGCTCGCACTCTGATACCATCGTCTTTTGAAGTGTATAACTTCTTGAGGATGTTGACCCCTTGGCCTATGATGGCCTTAGCTTTGTCCGCTTTGCTGGCAGCGGCTACGATGCATTCGCAAGCGACTTTCTGCTGAAGGATGTCATCTGTATTTGCCATCACTAATACCATTTCCATTATACCTATAAGTAAGAGATACCAATAGTAAATAACTTTTCTTTTTAGTTTTGCAGTGGTCTAAGGTTATGCCCCCCTAGTCAAAGCAACTTATGTCATCATTTAAGCGGTTTTGTCTTATTCGAAGCGGTTTTGCGTTAGTTGAAGCGGATTTGAGTTAGTCGATTGCCTTAGTCGAAACGGTTTGGCCATGGTTTAAAAAGGTTTTATCATAGTCTAAGCAAAGCTTACCTTCTCGTCCAATGATGGCATTCCCAACATCCAATGGACCTCTCAAAAGCGCAGTTATGGCTACGGTCACCCTAACTTTTGATTCTATATCTGGCGACAGCAGTTTTTCTTTTATAAATTCATCGATTTTGGACATGAATTTGTCTTTGGCTTGATCATAGTACATATTATCGTATATTCGGCTTAAACAAACAGCTGCGATCGTTGACGTGGAATTAGTAATATTCATGGCGCTCTCGTATTTGTATTCTTCCAACTTCGCTGCAGCATTCCATCAGCTTTCCCACTCCCCCGATATCTACGAGTTTTAGAGCCCAATCCAACGCCGTGTAATGGACGTTTTTCATGAGGATTTCAATGATGGCGTCCCGGGCGATGCCACTGATGATTCTACTGTTGACTGAGCACACCAAACAGGATAGAATGGTATCTATGTCTTTTTTGTTTTTTTCGCACATCTCCTTGTTGGGTTTGGTGTCCGGCTTGTTGTCCATGCCGGAGAAGGTATTAAGGATGACCTGGATGCAATATTGGGCCGAATTCACTTGCTCTTGACAGTTGGAGTCGAGGATTTCCAAAAACCAAGGTATGCCGACGTCCCGTAGTACAATTCTCGTTTTCTCGGGGGTGTGCTTGCATAATTCTCCAATTATTCTAATACCTAGAGAATTTCAGTTGGTTATGAACAGCAAACGATATTACGAATGAAAAAATTCAGCTCTAACGCGATATTTCAAATTTAAATTCGAAATTTCGATAAAAAAGCCGAGAGTTTAGGATTGATCGAAACTAATAAACCAATGTCGATATTGCTTGCATGAAAATCTTAAATTTCGCGTTCTGATAGATAGGAAGTCGATTAACATGTAACTTCACCATTAATATACAACTCCTTGTTCTTTTCCACTTTCAACAGTTTTTTAATCTGCTGGACTACGGTAGATTTCAACATTAGTTCTGACCCGGCGTTTTCCCGAGCCAAAACCAGGAGGTTTTTCATGGCCTGTTTCCCTCTTCTCCGAATCGATAGTCACATCGAAAGCTATCTTCATCATACTATCTAATTTGGTGCTCGTTTGGGCATTCTGCCTAACCCTCTCCTGCACGATTTTGTGAAGTCGCTCCAAAGTAGGTTGAATACTCTTATTTGTTGGATCATCCTTAAAAATTTGCGTGGCGTCCTCTATAAGCCTCCTCAAAACGTTCCAATTGTTCCAAGGCTTGACACCGCCGATATAACGCTTTAGGGTCCGTCGGAACTATTTCCAAACTTCTATTGCAGTCTTCTAAAGCGTCCTGATACTTTTCCAATTTGAGATAAGCGGCCGCTCTGTTTTTATAATAGACTGATAATTCCTTGCTCTCCTGCTTTGGCTAAATTTATGGCTTTAGTGTATAACTTTACGGCGTTGTCCCAGTTGTTTTCTTTGAATGCTTTGTTACCCTCCTCTTTAAACGTTTCGGCTTCATTCACTGTAGGATCGCTTATACCCATTTTCGGTTTTTGAGTTTTTCGCACTTTTAGGTTAGAATTGTTGGCACTCGTTTTAGTCTATTAATGGTGGATACCGCACCAGAGTCGCATATTTATAGCACAAGGGAAAGTTCTAGTTGATTCTAGAGTTGGCGTTGCAGTGCGGTAAATGCGTTATTTTTAGTTTTTCATGTAAAAATAAATCTGTTTTCAGTTTGTTTGACAGGTCGAGATGTCAAAACACCAAAAAAGTCGGGTTAGAACAAGATATTCTGTGATCAAAACTACAAAAGTTAGGTTAGCTCGCTGTCATTTAATTGTCATGTTGACGTTGGGTGCTGTCAAAAGCGAAAAAATTGTAAATAATCGTAGTAAAATTGTGCAACGTATTTGTGTTATTGCGGAAAATTGAAATATTTTTAAAATGGTATGTTTCTTTCAAATTAGTTACGTATATTCGCTTGATCGAACTCTGCTGCTTAGGTCTTCTATTTTTGTCGACGTTCTTGATCTTTGAGGATTGGCGCCCTGTTTTTTCTCATCCCGATCTGCCTATAGACAAGACCAGTTATCTGCCAAGGGGGGAAGAGGGTTAAACGCTCCTATCTTGCAAACCTAACACAAAAATTGGTGCTATCAAATCCACATTTTAATAACCCGATAATTTTTCGCGAAAATTACGACTTTAAACTCGAGGCTTTTCGACTTTTTCTAGAATTTGAACCCCTTTGTTATTGAAATTACGACTTTTGTTAAGTCCAATTTCTGATAATTGGAATCTTTTTTCAAGGTTTTTAGAAATTTACTTCTAATTTTCGTTACAGATTTTTCGAATTTTCGTGACAAATTTTTCGAATTTTTCGTTGCAAATTTCAAGTTTTTTTTGTTTGAAATTTTGATTTTATTTGTTACAACATTTTGAATTACAGTTTTTTTACGTATTTCTACATTTTTCATTTAACCCAAATTTCTAGGAGATTTGATTGTTTTTTCGAAATATCGACTTTTGAAGTTACCTAGTTTTTTGTAACTTTCCAAAAAGCTCCAAAGTTTTCAAATCGTGCGTGGAATTGATAAATAAACGTGCAGTGACGCGTTTTCTTTTAGTTTCTCCCAATCGACTTTTGGAGAAATTGGATGACTTCTATTATGACACGTTTTAGTTTTTTATTAAAGAAAATATAATTCTTAGTAATACATATATGATCTCTGAAGTTTATGCCTTATAATTGTATTTTTTTTTTTTTTTCAGTTTTTCGGATTTAATATGTTTCCTGAACTCCCCAGACCATTTAACACTACTTATCAGTGTTTTTCCGTCGCTATGCTTCCCGGCAACGAAAGAGAAGACGTTGAACGAGGCGGAAAAAGTAAGTACTACTTAATCAGGAATAATCCACTTAACAGTTTTTTTTCTAGTAATTATGCCCCCTTCTGCCCTGGAACAACTTACCAGACTGAACATTAATTACCCAATGCTTTTTAAACTTGTGAACAAAAAGACAGGGAGGACTACACACTGCGGCGTTTTGGAATTTGTAGCAGACGAAGGAAAAGTTTATTTACCATTCTGGGTAAAATGGAAAAAAGAGTACCTGATAAAATACTTTATTTGTGATCTTTTAGATGATGCGCAACATGGTGCTAGAAGAAGGTGATTTAGTCCAAATGGAAAGCGTTTCTCTACCAGTTGGAACTTTCTCCAAGTTTCAACCGGTTTCCCCCTGAATTCCTAGATATCACCAATCCGAAAGCAGTATTGGAAAATTGCCTACGATCTTTCGCTTGTTTAACAACAGGCGACATAATCGCAGGTTAAGTACAACCAGAAGGTCTACGAATTGTGCGTACTTGAAACAAAACCGGGGGATGCAATCAGTATTATAGAATGCGACATGAATGTAAGTTTCTTTTGCCAACCCCTGTTTTATACATTATAGTATAAGACTGTCTTATACATTATACATTATAGTATAAGACGCAAAAATCTATAGAAAACTAAATCTTGAGAATGAAAACTGAAGTTTTGTTTGAATAATTAAATAAAATCAGTGGAGTGTTGCCTCTTTTCCAAATTGGAAACGCAAATAATGCCACTTTAAATTATTATTTTGCTTTTTATTGTAATGCATTCAAACTTAATTAAAAACTGGAATGATTTTGGACTGGTCCTTGGTTAGAGTCAGAAATTGATGTACAAATCTGGTCCCCTGAAACTAAAAAAGGTTGAAAAACGCAACAACAGTTACTCTAATGCGTTTAGATAGCCAAGCTATCATCTTCAAAGAGATATTGATTAAGATCTTTCGTGGTTTCAGGGGACTGGGGTGATTGTAAAACTAAGTCTAGCGTAGGGTTGGTAATAGTAGTCTAACCAATTGGTAAACATACTCTACACCATTGTCCAATTTAGGTTGAATTCGCCGCCCCAATTGGTTACAAAGAGCCGGAAAAGAAGCGCGAAGAGGAGGAAATGGTTGTGGATCCGGCAGATTTAATGCCCCAACCGACAGGTTTTGTTGCTTTTACGGGTACAGGTAATCGATTGGATGGGAAAAAGAAGAAATATTCGACGAGTAATGATATGCCCGCCCCTCAAAAACCTGTCTACGTGCGGGGAATTCCCGATTATGATTACGAAATCGGTACACTCAAGTTTATTAGGAGGGCGATCAAACAGACCAATAAGGAAACTGACGAAAGCAGCGATTTTAAACCGTTTAGCGGAACTGGGTTTAGCTTAAGGAGTCGAAACTGATTATATTGCTAGTGTAACCTGTGAGAAATAAAAATGTTTAAGTTTTGCTATTTAAGAGTTTTTCTTGTATGTTTTTCAGATTTAAATTTGAAATTTTAGGAAGATATTGTTGTAAATTTTCATTCATGTAGCATCGGTGCTGGAGAAAATATCTAGAAAATAAGTCGAATTTTGAGACAGTTTGAAAACATTTTCTTCGTTTATACTAGTAAGTGCTGTACCTCAAATTACAATGAAACATTTTAAACAAGGTTTTGTAGCAAGCTGGAAATTTGTTAGAATTGAGAATATATTCGAAGGGAAATTGTATATTTTAAAATGTTTTCTAAATTATCAAGTCAAAAATTTAGTAGCAATCTAGCGCCTTTACAGGGTCTGGGAAACAAATTATATTAGAGAAACAATCATTTATTCCTTATATAGTATAATGTACATTTCATCTATACCTAAAATACTTCTTTTTCAAATATATTTGTCTCTGTCAATTCAATATAAGATGATTTTAAACTTGACAACAGTTCAATACAATCTTACATCACGGCATCTCGAAATTGTCACATATATCAATTAAATAACTCCTACGTTTCAGCAATCGCCGAACAACAGACAACAAGAATCGCCTTACACAAAGAGAAACTCGTTTCCCTCTAGATAAAAGCCCGAAAACTTTTTGATTAATTTTTTACGAAAGAAATGCAAAAATAGGGCGTGTTTCGGTTACATTTAGAATGTGTAGGAAGTGTGAAAAGCATTTTAATGGGAAACTAGGCTAAGACTACGGTAATAAATAAAAAAAAGAAAGTTCACCCCTTAATATACTTTACACACATGACATATTGAATGTGCTTTGGATTTGGGATACAGCAAGAAATTGATTTGATAAAAATAACAGCTCTTAGCTCATGCGCCAGAACTACAGACTATAAAAGTAGATTTTCTGCCCAGCTGACATGATATCGAATATAAAAATAAAGCAAAGTGATTTTAATACAGGAATATTCAGGAGTAGTAGCACCTAAAAGGAGAGTAATCATTAAATTAGTACGAAAGATTCCAAAAAAACAAATTATATACCATACTAACAAGAAAATTGGTATAACCAGATAAAAAAAAGTCATCCCTCTGAATAGTCCTGTATATTTCCAAATGGAAGTAAAAAACGAGTGATATAAACGAACACCCTGTAGCTAAATTCATAATGATTATGTTCATGTAATCCGTATATAAAATATCTTCAGTAGAATTGACATTTTTAGATACTTAAAGCTTAAACTAAAAGTTCAACAAATCACATTTCGTTTAAATACCAAAATTACAATTAAGTAAAATGAGCTGAAGAAATCATTTTTAATGCATATCATTTTGGATTCACATTGAAACCTGCAACTGGCAACTTAGCAATTGGCAGTGAAAAATCAAGTTCCAGAAAAAAAAATCATTCCTTCAGCGCTGCTCCCCACGTAACGTAACAATAAAAAGGGCACTTTCCCCGATTTTTCGTTCAACATTTTTTTATCACTCTGTCGCCTATGTACATAACGTTTCTCTTAACAAAATATATATCAATCATGTTGAAAAATTCGAGAAAAGTGCATTTTGTCAAGTGACCGAACGCAAGTGTTGAAATCGTCAACAGCGCGGTGCTTATCACTCAATAACGTGTCGAAGTAGAGGGCGTTGTTGTGCTTTAGAGAATGGCGGCGTTCTCTATGCTCCTGCTGTGCGGTATTAAAGGGCTGAGCGTGCCAGCCACTTTTTGTCCTTTTTCCAATTCGTAGTGAGTATCTAGAGGAATGTCTGTCGAAAGCAAAAAAACTTTAAATCTAGCCTAATTTACATAACTACTTCGCTTAAGTTAGTAATTTGTGTAGTTTTCAAAATTTTTTTCTAATACAGGGAACCGTTCGAATAACCAAATAATTTGTTTATTCCGTAGGACGACAAATATGTTTCAAAATAATTTGACTTAACATTAACTTTGTGGATATGTTATTTTGATTCTAGTTTTTATCAAATTGGTTATTTTCATACACTTTTTACAACGCAAATCAAGTTACTGAAACTCCCTAGTCCAAATTAAGTTATACTTAAGAAAGTTTATAGAGAATGTTAAATTCAAAGGTGGAAAATGTCAGAATATGTGAATAGACCATCGAATAGGCTAATTATTTATATTAGTTTGAAATATGTTGTTAAATATTCCTGATTTCCCAAATAAGTAAAAGCTGAGTTATGCCTTCTTAAAGACGTTTAAAATATAGAAGAAAAATTTGATAACAGATTTTATATGTTTTGGATTTTTGTAAGACTTTAATAAATACATTTTGTATGAGTAAAGTATTCAGTTATACAATGAATACTTACTTGTATCTGGGTGTTTCTTTGAAGGAATGAATGAAGCAGTAAAAAGCGCGCAAATGACTAGAAATGCACCAAAGACAAAAGGAGGTCCAGGCACCAACTAGAAAATAGTTTAAATTAGATTAAATATGTCATAACATTAAAATTGCCTGTAAGGAGTCGAGGTCTGTTTTTAATCAATTTCTAACCTGTGAATATGTTTCAAACAGGGGTGAGGTAGACTGTGTAGCTTCATGATTTTCCCCTTCGTTGAGATCAACATGAAACATATAAAATATAAGTCCGTACATAGGCTGGTCCCAACCCATTGCATAACCCACGCATGCCTGTGACCATCCCTAAATAGTAAACAAGAATTATTTATGCAAAAGCAGAACCCAAACAACTTTAATACCCTGCACTACTCCTTGTCGATCTGGAGTACTATGTATCGACACAAACGCTGATATTGCCGGATAAGTGATCGAACTCATCGATGCCAGCATTCCAGCCCCCCACATCATCCATGTCGTTGTGCCAAAACCATACCATAGAAGTTGCAACATTTCAAAAACTAAACCTAACATTATTGTGTGCTTACAGCCTAGATTTTTCATCAAAGCCCCTGCAACAGAAATAATCAATCATCAGTCTTTTATCTGACATTAACCAGACTAGATTTTAGACGTTATAAATGTTTTTTCAAAAGCAATGTAAAAAAATATAAGCAAGAAACTAAATTAGTGAGATTCCAGTTACCTAAGCAAAGTTGCGCTAACACAGCCAATAACCCGACTAGCCCGACGAAAACAGCCACCATTGGGGCGCTCCACCCGATCACCAACTTCAAATAGACGAAAATGCAAGAATACTGTCCGGCTTCCGGTAGATACGACAGGAAGACGGTGATACACAACAGCAAAACAGTGGGGTCCTGCCCGACGTTCCTCAAAGCGGAAAACGGATCCGCCTGCTCCCAACTAATCGGCGACACTCTGACCTTTTCCGGCAAACTTTCTGGCACGGCCACTAGGATAAAAAACACGTCTAAGATGGCCACCGACGTCGCTAGCGCCACCACAAGGGAAACCGACCACCTGCAACAAATGTTATCAAAATCTAACTCTATTTTGGTGTAGCTAGTTCTAGATTTTGGTGCATCTAGTTGTAGTTTTGCAGTAGCTAGTTCTAGATTTTGGTGTAGCTAGTTCTACATTTTGATGTAACTAGTTCTAGATTTTGGTGTAGCTAGTTCCAGAATTGGGTGAAGTAGCTAGTTCTACGTGTAGCTAGTTACCTCTCCATGAGATACGCTCCCAGGGCGGGCGATATCACCATGCTGGCGGCGAAGGTGGCGCTGACCAATCCGTACGCCAGCGACCGGTCTTTCTCGTCGGTGACGTCGGCTACGTAAGCGAATACGACGCTAAACGTAACAGCGAATACGCCCGATATCGAGATCATGGCGAAAAACCAGAAATTATTGACTGTCATCAGGGGTATTGGTAGGCAAGTGAAGAAAACGGTGACGAGAAGGAACAATTTTCTACCGCATACGTCGCTGAGAGCGCCCACTAGCGGCGCCGATAGGAACGACAGAAGTCCCTTGATGCCCATAATTAAACCGTTCATTAGAAACGTGTGATCGGGGAATGTGGTGTTTAATACTTGTATAAGGGGCATCGTTAGCAGGCCCCAGGCGAAAAATTCCAAAAAAATAACCACTAAGGCATGGTACAGGCTAGGCATTCCAATCCCGGAATTCTGAAAAAGAACTTTTGTTAGCTAAACATAATTTTATTAAATCAATTAATTCATTCAATAAAATTAATTAATCACTATTTTTAATATCAATTGACGCATACTAAATAAATTCACATTCACGCCGGAGTATCAAGCAAGCGAAAACTAATTTTTTTTCTAATTTTATCTGTGTATCATTTTTTTGATCTATGATTTCGATTTTTGATTTTGATATTCTATGCAAAATTTAACCTATTTATTAACAGGTTTCTGAAGTGACATTTAATAGATATTGTTGAATGGCATATTAATTACGTCCGAGATTTTCTGAATAAATTAGTTCTATTTTTTCCAAAACTTAGTAACTGTTAACATCGTTAAGTAATTATTCAAGCTGCTTAAGGATTTAACGCCGTTTGACAGACGAAAATTATTTTTTTATTAAATCTATGGCGCATTTCAGATAAATGTACATCAGAGGTGAGCCGTGAAGTTTTAAATCGACCTTTAAATTAATTACTAAAAATATCACTAGCAGTCGAGCTAACTTCACGTTTAACTATTTCCGAAATTACGTGAAGTAAAGGAATTCAACATAATTTGAATTAATTCGTCAGCAAAATATTAATTCTTAATTTGACGTAATAAGAAATTTCGATTCTTTTGCGAAATATCATTTTTTTAGTCAAAATTATAATAAGTAATACGTCTTTCAAAAGTGAAAACTTTGAGGAAAAGTGCAACATCTTGATAAAAATAAACCCAAAATTTATAAAATTTTGGAATTATGGATTAATTGAAGAAATTTTATTATTACGAACATTTTTTTATGGAGCCACGGGAAAGGCTCCTTTGAAAACACTAGTAATGGTCATAAAAATACAATAAAGTCGTGCATTTTCCGCCGTTTAATTGCTTGCTGCGTTCGAATTTAAATGCAATTTAAAGATAACTATTTAATTGCCCCCGTATTAAACGCCACCGTTTCGTACGCAATTTTTTTCTATCTATTACCAAGTTCAATCTGCCAGGGATATGAATTTTAAAAAATTAAAGCGATAGCAACTGTAACGAGAAAATCATCCCAACTTTGTTAACTCCCTGATAATTCCTGGATATGCGTTTAGAAAATCAATAGTTTATTTCAGCAACAAATTAAAATGTACATATTTGAACAAACGTGTCACAAAATTCGTATTTTTAATCTTGATAAAAACAACCTCAGGTACTGATAAGCAAAGTGTAAAGATTGGCTAATGAATCATTAGGGATATCAAAACGAGTTCGTGTTATTTGAAATAAACCCGATTTTTTAAATGGATACCATTTATCTTTATTTAACGAGTAATACGATCGCGTAAAAGTTGGGGAAAGCGTAAAAAATAGCGCATAACAGTAAATAAAATGCCTCCGATTGACAGTACTTACAGTAACTACACCATCCTTGGCTATTGATTTTCTGGACCTAATGATTATCCCAGCCACTCGCTTCGAAGGCTTCGCCTTCATTTTAACTAGATATATTCTATCACACCACTCGATTGTTCAATCGTCAATACGTTTTGATTAAAATTAACATTTTCACCACACGCATAACGCAATTAAATTAGGAACTCCACAAACATCTGTCATCCACCATATCCATAACCGTCAACTGTCATTGCCAATGTCACCCTGAGAAACATAGAAGTTCCTCACCGACAACATTCATCTGGCGAAAAAGTAAGTTATCCTTACGCTGACACCATAGAGAAACCACTGAACGTTCTAACAAACACAGTGGTTCCATGCGTTCACAACACTGTTGTCAACCTACGGTTTTAGCTGTAGATTTGCGGAAAACTGTCGATCTACATTTTTTTTATTATCTCTTTTATATCTTCCTCGTTCTAATATGTTCGCTTATTTTGTTCTGCGACACCTTCTCGTTAGTTATCAGTTAAAAAAAGAGACGAAAAACTCAAACAATTGACATTTTTAACATTTTTAAAGTCGAAATTTCTAAAAAATAATTTTTAATCGATGTCCTTTCTACGGCTTCGTATTTTACCGACATGTCAATCATTTGAGGTAGTTCTGTCGAGTTTAGAATTACCATTCAGAATTTAATAAAACTGGATATATCGGTAGTAGTAGTAGATAATGATCCAGTTACATTGTTGAAGAGCTACAGAGAACCAATAAAAAGTTGTTGACATTTAAAATTTCACGTTTTTAACATTGAGCCTTATAGAAAACCAAAGATTTTATGATATTTTACAAAAAGTTCATTTCAGATTTAGGCAAAAGCGAAAAAAACAATGGAAAACAAAATATAAAACATTTTGAATACTTCGAAGTACAGCTTTAAATCATGTGATAGTAGTAATTACCGAATAAATATCAAAAATATATTTTTTATCGTACTTTTTCCGTAGTTTATTAGATATGGCAACGTCGTTTTCAAATAAACATTTCAGCGAGCCTTCATAGAATGAATCACTATTGTTTTCTACTGTTTTAAGGTAATGTGTCAATCTTTTTAGGATTGCCCGTTAATTAATTTGCTAATTCATACTACTGTAGCCTGTTTTCGAATGTTTTTTCAAGTAACTTATTTGTTTTTCCAATGAAATATTTGCTTATTGTGACTGAATGATATTAATTATGACATATTGGGTCATAGAAGTTCCTCTGACTTTTATTTTATCGCGACGTTGTCTAATCTATAGGTTTGTTCCAACCGAACATTTCTGATTAATTTCCGACTAATTCATGAACTAATTCGTACGCATGCGTGCATTCCGTATTAAACTCCGACTGGTTTGGGATTGTACACGTTGGAACACACTTTGGGGCTTCTCAGAAAACCCCTGGTCTTCGCCGTCTGTCTCAATCGAAAGAGATAAAAATAAATCTTCATCACATATAAATGCCTCTACGAATTAATTTTGTTATTTTTGAGCAAATATAGTAGATGAAAATAGATTTCAGAACTTAACAACGTAATTTACATTTGCCCAGACAAGATCAAAACATTGACAATCGTATTGACAATAGAGCTGAGAATTAGATACCGCTTATCGATTACTTATGCGCATGTTTCCAACTGCCAGTACAAGCTCTCGGCTGCTGACTGTTCTGACTGATCACAAATCATTCACGAACTAGTCAGAGCACTGTTGGAACACCGGATTGCCAGTTGGGTTGAGTTTGCACTTGGTTGGAACGGTAAATTTTGAATGCACATGCGCGGACGGTTGCAAACTAGTTTGATGTTGGGTTGGAACAAACCTTATATACTACGTCAATCAAACGAGATAATATATACCTTTGATGTGATTTTCAACTCTAGCATTATCGACAGTAATACCTTAAATAAAATAAACAAAAGCTGTAAATTTACAACTTTTATTTTTAACGTTTACAGTTTTATACAACTTTTTTTTCGGAAATGTGCAGTTTTTATGTGACATGAGACACGATTGGCAACATTGAATTCATTTAACCAGTCAAAAAGAAATCATTGGAGGTAAGAAGAAGTTAACCTAAAAGTCATAACATAACCTTGCTATTATTCTCAAACAAAAATGGGTAAAAACGATAGAAGAAAAAAGAACTTGAAGTCCGAGAGGGCGAAAGTTCATTTAAAAAGCACGAAAACCAAATTTTTGCCAAAAGGACAGAACGTTACCGATACCACTTTTAAAGTTAAGCCAATTATTCTGCCGCAGCAGTTTGATGAAAAAAGGGAAACGGACTTACTCAGTCGACGAAAATTGAACATTAAGGTACCTAAATTGATATCTAACTAATTCCGTGTAATATTTACGTATTTTTAGGACCTAGTAACGAGAATTAGGCATTACAATTGTAAAGTTAAGGTTGAAGCATGTGAAGATCTCATGGAAATAATCAAACAAAATCCGTTGGAAATAACGCCACATTTGGCCCAAATTATTCAGAATTGTAGCGTCCTGTTTCAGGACAAAGAGCACTCTGTTAGAAAAGCCTCTTTTAAAGTTATAGATGCTCTCTTGGAGCGAGTGTCCGAGGATAAAGTTCATCCATTCTTCGAGTATATTTCTACCAATTTTCGATGCGCCATGACCAACATAGACTCAAATATTCAAGAGGACGCACTAATAGTGTTAGATTCATTATTGAAACAAGTACCTTCGTTGGTGGCCCTCCACTCTGAGAAAATTTTACCCAATTTCTTCACATTAATCTCAAAGTTGCACAATTCGGGTGATCGTCGAATTTTGACGGTTAATCTTAAAAGTAAACTGACGAGCATCAAGTGGAGAATTCGGGTTTTAAGCCGGTTATACGGAATTTTGAACGCTATCATCAACAGGAGTAATTTTGATGATCTTTTGTAAATATTACTGTAACCAGTTTAGTTATTTATACTCATTGTGCGGTTTTTTATCCAGTAGTTTATCCAGTGAGATTGAGAAAAGCAATCAAATTACGTATTTTGCGGCGGCGACAAAAGGTCCGATTACGTTGTTTAGGAAAATTGAGGGTTTGGAGTCGACTAGTTTTGATTCGAATATGGCTGATCGATTGACTTCTGACGAGGAAAACGTTTTGAAGAAGAATTTTACGACCTTGGTACCGATTTTGTACCAGAGTTGGCTTGAGGTGTACCCGGAGTCGCCAGAAAAAAATACCATAGGTAAACTTTCTCCAAAAACATTAAATACTTGCCTTTTTTTGACGACATTTGACGCATTTTCACAGTGAAGAATCGTCGGAAGTATGCAGCGGTTTTGTTGTAACGATATTTATTTAAAAACTGAAGATATGTTCTAATTTTCATAATTTTTTTCACCCCCCTTTTTAAACAATTAACTATGATCAATATTTCCAGATGTCACATATTTAAATGAAGAATCGGCTCTAATGCTAAACTGTATACTAAATATTTTCCACCTTTTGTGGGAATATATTCGAATTCATAAAACGGATATGGTAAATTTGGTAAGTAATTTTATTTCAGTTGGGTATTTATTTGAGAGTCAATTTCATGCAGAATACGGTGTTTCTGAGCAGTGAGGGGGAAAAGTTCGTTAAACATTTGATTGGACATTTTCCTTATGCTCAAGCGGACAGGCCAAAGCTAAAGAATCCGCAAGTTAAGGAGTTTGAGAAGTATTTTCATTTTGAAGCAGACCCCAAGTGTATACAGGAGAATATTCTGATATGTTACATGTACCTGGTGCTTTATTCTGGAAGAACAAACAAAACGACTGTGAGGGATATTAAGGCAATAGAAAATTATCTTCAAAGTGAGTAAGGAATTAACTTGGCAACGACGATACAGAGAGTATCTAAGAGTTTCTTTATAAATTATGAGCTTTTTTTGGTATTTCAACATTAACATCAAAATGTTTACTATTTTCTCAATGTTTTGAGTTTAGCTTGATTTTTTTACTTTTAAATGTTCTAAAATGTAGGTTGTTAAGTTGTCAACAAGCCAGGTGACCTATTTTTCTTAGAACTCGAAGTTTTTTTTAAGTTACGAAAAATATCTAGTTAAAAATGACAAAATGATTAATAAGGAACCATATTTTAGAGGTGTTTCAAAAGGATTTCGTCAAATTTTCGGCGGATATAAAGAACTTAAAGTTACTAGCTCAACATATACTCGTGGACAGTTGTAATACTTGGAGCAGATCCTGCTTCAGTGTCAAAAATTTTCTCCTTTGGGTGATTCAACTGTACAACAATAATAAACTACCAGAACACCAAAAGCTGGATTTGTTTAACGTACTTTCGAAAATAGCTTGCGAAAACTCCCCATTTGCTAAGTAAGTAATGAAATATTTCATTTATTTGCAATTAATAGTAAAGTACTTAAAAACACTGGACTTCATATTAAATTTTAGGGAAAGTGCGTATGAGAATTGGGTAAAAAACTTGCCTAATTTGTTACTGAAGAAAACTACAACTGAGGAAGTGATTGAAACCTTTTTGACATTCGCTAAGCGTAATCACGAGATCTTTTTGAATTCGTTCATGGAGCAACTGCCCAATATATTGAGTATAGTTTATACCTAATATATACAACATGCTTATGTCAATTTTCAGATAATTTCGAGGATATTAAAGTGACGAATTCAAGCAACGAATACTTTGCCAAGACCAAAATTATCGACATATTATACTACTTGCCAAAATTCGACGTTTTGGCGCATAAGGCCATCTATAGACGCTTGGAGGACACACGATCTATATATTATAAGCATCTGAATGACGTTCTTAGTTTGAGGTTGGTTTAGTTTTAAATTAGACACTGAAGTGGTTTTAGAGCTTTAATAGTTTCGGCTTTTTATCGAAATTTTGAACTTTGGCATCTGTTGCAACTTCCAAATTTTGGAAAAGTCCATTTAGTTAACAGTTTAACGAGTTGAACTGTTCTGGAAGCGATAACTTACACTTTAAACATCAAATTGGAAAAACAGTTTTACCTTGGGAGATATTTTTTTTAAATTGGTAGCTGCTCGCTGAATATCGCTTGGAAATTTAGAAACTTCCACATTTTTCTCCAAATGTTGACATCTAATTCAGTTTAAGTCTCTTTCTTTTAATTGTGGCTTAACAAAAACCCTAATTTCGATTTTAATCTTAATCTTTACAATGTTTTGCAATTGAGTTCATGTTGAATTCAGTTCTTGAAAGTAAATCAAGCTATATTTTGACAGTAATTTTCATCAATAAGCAATATGTTATTTATTTCAGGCACACAATGAAGCCAATCAAAAACGAAGATATAATTTGTTAAACTTGTTCTGTTGCAATATTTATTAATAAAAATTAAAACGTCATCCTGTATATATTTATTAATCTCTAATAAACTAAGAAAAAAGTTAATGGAAGGAACCTATTATTATAATATCTTTGAAAAATGTAGATGTTCCAATCAATATATTAAACTTGGCCACATAGCTGTATTCCTCTGGAGAAAAAACGATTTTTTTCACCTTTGGCACTTTAACTTTCTTGCCGCTACTTCCCTTGCTGCCTTTCGAATCCCTACTTCCTGGGACGTTTTTTACTAGTACCTCCCAGCAGCTCCTTCAGTGCAGCATTCTCCTCCTTAATCCGTTTTGCTTTGATTTTGGCAATTTTCTTTCGACAAAATGTCCGGCAGCCCAAACTGGAACGAGATCCCCATTGAAGATTCCGCGTCAATAGTGAACGTGCCATTTTCTAATGTATTTTCCGTGTATTCAAAGTAGGAGTCTCCTGAAAACAGGATTCTGAAATTGGTGTCTAACAACTTATTTAGGTTAAGAGTTTACCTATTCGTACTTTGAAATCTTTACATATAGAACGTTTCTCGTCTTCGGTGAGTTCATCGGTGAATGAATCTACTTTGTGAGTTTTCAGTGGTTTCCCAGTCGCACTTCCTTTCCCTTTCGAAACTTTATCTGCGCTGTTTTTCATTTTAATGCTGCTGGAAGATTTGCCTGGCGTACACCTTGATATCATTCCTTCGACTTCGCTCACTTTTTGAATGCAAAATTCTATCGGGGTTGTTGTTTTATTAGTAATCTGAAAAGTAACATTGTACTAAAGTGCTTACATTTCTCAATTTTTACTTTTTACAACGAAAAATGACCTTTCGGAAATTCACAAAGCACCTCACCGGGGCCCAAAGACTATCTGCCCTCTCTTTTTGTTGATTTGGCCATACCAAGTGACAATTTTGAATAAAGGACCAACATTTTTAGAAAAAGTTGTTGAAGTTGAGGCCAAAATTTTTGAGATTGTTGTAAAAATTTCAGATTTACATTAGAAATGATGAGAAAAGTTAAAATTTCGAAATAAGAATGGAAATGTATGGATTAAAACCACTTAATACAAGCACTCTCGGCGTGATATGCGTTCAGATGTGTTAAACTGAACAAATTTAAGTGTAATCAATTCATTATAGAGCATTTAATTGACATTATCGTTGATGAAATAAAAATTTTTTTAATCAATAAATTTCACTTAATACAAGCACCTTCGGCGTGATATGCGTTCAGATATGTTAAACTTAAGAAATTTAAGTGTAATGAATTCATTACAGAGCATTTAATTGACATTATCGATGATGAAATAAAAAATTTTTCAATCAGACATACATTTTTAACTTAAATTTAAAATTTTATAAATAACAGCAGTTTAAAGTCCAAATTTGAAGGAAAAAGTGAAAATTGATGACAAAATTTTGAGCACAGTCATGAGAAAAAAGCAAAAATTTTTGAAAAAAGGGACAACAAAATCCCGGAAGAGTCAAAAAGCCGCATAAAAAGTTCAGACTTTAAATAAAAGTCGAAATTGTGAGTTATACATTCAACATTTCAGGTAAGAGCAGACGTTTCGAGTTTAATCGTAAGAGCAGACGTTTCGAGTTTAATCGTAAGAGCAGACGTTTCGAGTTTAATCGTTAGATTAGATGTTTCGAGTTTAATCTGAAGTTTCATTAAAAAAAGTAGAAATTTGGCCACGTTTCAAACATTTGGGAAATAATAACAGCGTTTAAGTTACCCGCCGATGTGGTTAAAACATTATTCGTGCTAGAATTTTGCGTTTAAATCTAATCATTAAATTAATACACAACAACTAGAACGTTCGCAACAAATAGAACGCATCAAAGTAACCATATATATAGTATAGTCTCCGAGAGTAACCTTTGACGCACACAGAAAGAGCAAAACAGTTTTAGTTAAAGACGTTTTGTTTCAAATAAAAATTTGTTGCTCCTTCTGTGTACGTGACGCCGAAAATGATTGTAAAAAATCTCGACGTCGAACAACCGGAGTGTGATTAAATGAGCCTAAACATTCTAAAACGTGCGACTAATCAGTGTCCGTCATCCCATTTAATTTACATAAAACAAATTTAGTCAAAAACGTTTTTGACTAAAACTGTTTTGCTTTTTTTGCACGCATCAAGCTAATAATTACGTCCGTTAGCTGCCGCCGTGGTTGATTCTCGAACTATCGTGTCTTTCGGTAATCGAATGCCCCAAAGATTCTCTATGGAATACACGTGAAGCTTCTATGGTCGGGCCATTAGAGCTACGCGGACGTAAATTTTTAAGGTTAGTTGCGAATTATGAGAATTCGAATCAGAGAATACCTTCAAATTCGAATGGATTTTTCTACCTCGTCCGGCCAATTCGTTCTATAAAATTCAAACGTGGGACGAAGGAAACCTATTTCGACCTGCCGCAGCCATCTACAGTTTACCGATCGTTACACGTTATGCTTCTATGGTCGGACCTTTAGAGCTACGCGGACGTAAATCTTTAAGGTTAGTTGCGAATTATGAGAATTCGAATTACAGAATGGCGCTTTTGCGTACGCCATCGTTTCTAAAATTTCTGGTCCGGTGTTTTCTAAATTAGAGAAATCTCTATTTTATTTTTTTATGCGTGGGACGAAGGAAACCTATTTCAATCTGCCGCAGCCATCTACCTTTCATCAATCGTTACACGTTTCTCTTCTATGGTCGGACCATTAGCGCTACGCGGACGTAGACTTTGAGGTTAGTTACGAATTATGAGAATTCGAATTAGGGAGTACTTTCAAATTCGAATTCATTTTTCTACCTTGTCCGGCCGATTCGTTCTATAAAATTCAAACGTGGGGCGAAGGAAACCTTCTATTTCAACCTGCCGTCTATCGTTCACCGATCGTTACACGTTACGCTTCTATGGTCGGACCATAGAGAAACTAAGAAAGAGTATGAACTACGTGCGATTCTATGGATAGCGGACACCCCTCGTGGAAAACGGAACTAATTACCATAAAAACAGAACACTGTAATGCCGGTAACACAGGAAACTGTATTATCCATAGTTTCCCACACTCTTTCAAATTAAATAAAAATTCCAAGTTAAAAAGATTTTACCACATCAATAATTGGCATTAATTACGCAACGTTTGCATAATTATTACCAATTACTGATGAGGAAAATCTTCCATACTTCAAAAACTAGGTTGATTAATTACTACAGTTTAAAAAAGTGTATTAAAATTTTTTAATTCTGTCACACAAAGAGTATAAAATGCAATATTCTAAACCTAATATAATTTAATTTTTATGTATGAATTATAAGGGTTAAAATAAAAAATATGTATACTTTTATAGTTTTTATTTTCAAATATAAATAATAATAATAGAACATTTTTCAATAGTTATAGTTCAACACAACAGTTTTTGATGTGAGAAGAAAAAAAAAGACAGCAAAAGACAGCATAAAAATGCACCAGTAGTTTGGAAAATAAATTGTAGATATAATTAAATAAAAAAATGTATGAAAAGTCAGATTCAAATGCACACCCTAATGGTCGTTTGTATGTCAGAATTTGACTTCTGCCACAAATTTATCAGCAATTCATTTTTTTTTAATTTAGAGACAGGAAAAAGTTAAAAAGAAATGAAATTAATAATGGAGTTCATACACACAAAAATATATCAGCACCGTTGACTTCTGAAACACATATAAAGTATTTTAATATAAATAAAAAATAAAATGCCAAACAATAGCACAAAGTTATAAAAAATTAACATAATGTTTATAATAACTTGTATGTACATACATTATTGTATAGTAAGTACATTTAACTTTTGATATACCTTTCATGTGAAAATAACTGTGTAAATGTTTGTTGGACAGACATAAATCATTTGAAGGTTTGATTTCCCTGCAATAATACATAAAAATACACAAAACATAAAAAAAGAATTTAAAAAAATAAACTTTAAAAACACAACATAAAAACTATAAAACAGAAAATAAATATAATATAAAATTAACAAAAACAAAACAGTTATCCTAAACTACAGAACAATAAATAATATAAAAAAACATAGTAATAAATTCGTTATTTATGTAAAAATTTCATTATTTTTTTGTTTCGTCTTACATCTCTTTTGTTCATTTTAAAGTCTTTAAAAAAATGTTTAACCATAGTTTTCATTATACTTGAAATAAGCAACTCTTTTATAAAATTCTTATGAACTGAACATAAATACCATTCAAAATTAACATTAGAAGATAAATACAACTGAAGCTTTTTATAAATATCGAATTCATGACCATGATATTTCAAAGCTGTTAGTATTAAGCCATGTATGTGAGCAATATAAAAACACAATTGCTCAGATACATACTTAAGGCGTTTTTGATCATCAAACTCTTTAAACAGGGTAAATAAGTGATGTTCTAAAATATTATCACTTAAAAGAGATTTGCTGCAGTCTTCGCAAGTGAAATCTAAAACTTTTTTGGTAAAAAAGCCCCCACATATGTCAGCGCTTCCTTGTCAACAATAGCCAAATCCCGAGGAGGCAGAACTTGTATCAAGGACTTTTTCAGGTTATCATTATCTTCTGAAAACATTTCAATTGGAGTGATAGATGGGGAAGTATCTGAGAGAAAATCAGTTAGATCTTCTAAAAAATCAAAGTCATCATCCTCGCAATTCTTTCCATAACTTCGTGGTATAATAAGCCCATTCAGAATACTAGTTTTAAGAGCACTAATAAACTGAAAAGGTGATGGATTTGTGTGTGCTCTTCCATGCTGTCTTATTATACTAAAAAGATTTTCAAGTGGATCTTGATTTAAATGTCGAGTTTGCAAGTACTGAAACCCTGCTTTTTCACAAATATTCCATACTATCAAAACTCCTTTAATCGTTTGAATCCAACCTGCTTTGCACCTTGAAGCCCTTGATGCAAATCCTGTTGTTCGATCTAAAAATTTCCAAAATTCAATTTTATTCTACATAGAATGCCAAAAAGTAACATGTTTACTCTTCTTACTCACACTATGCCTTAATTCCTTTCCTTCATTTCGAAAAGGTGTCGCGTTTAAAGAATCAAATAGTAAATCAATGTCTTTAACAAATTCTGCAGTGTGGGCAGCATTGGAAGAAATAATAGAATGTGATGCAAAAGCTTCCAGTGTAGCTGCCATTGTATGACTCAAAGTTTAAGCTGCAATGGAAACTTTTATTTTTAAGTGTGAGTTAGGAAGATCAAAATATTCCCTTTTGATTTTATGTAACATTTAGAATCTACTTTTACTATCAATTTCATAACACTGAAGTATGTGGTCCCACTGGGCAATCTTACCATCTTCAAATTGAATGTTATAATTTTTTAAAGCATTTCTTGTATTTTTTAAAAGATGTGGGATATCATGCAGTACTACAATTTTTTGATGGTTTACCATAAAAAAGTATCTGATTTGTCAGTATGACATTCCTCTATTTATTGCTTAAAAGCAGCTGCATTTGTAGTTCCTTGATCTGATACACAACATACAACTTTAAGACCTATATTTTGTAATTCTTTAATAATTTCCTTTAAAATGACATTTAAATGAGATGTTTTTATTTGATCTTTAGTAAAGTAATAGGCTAATGGTTGCTTCCATTTCTTCCTTAATCCTGAAATCATAAAAACTAAAGCATGGTTAGCCATTTCATTAAAACGTATTGATTTACCTAGATCAACATAGGCCAATTACTTTACGCAAGGTATGGTCATAATTTAAATCATATGATAAAGACATCTCATCGAACATTAAACAACAAAATTTATCTAAGGATTTCATTTTCTTTACGCTTTGCTTCAATTTTTTAAAAACATGCTGATTAATTCCAGTATCAAAATTCACAGATTGAAGAACTGATTGCAGAGTAGAAATACTTGGTAATTTTAAACATCTTTTCAAAAATCTGTAGCTCCGGGGACCACGTTTATAAAATGCTAACGCAAATGCTTTGTCTTGAGGAGACCAACGTTGACCATGCAATTTTAAGGAACAATTTCTAAATTGAGATTTAATAAATTGAACACCACAATTACTTATACCTTGTTCAAGTTATCTGAATAATTTTGTAGAAGATATAGAAGCTGCAGTTTGCAATTTATTTTTGGACTTTCTAATACGTCCTTTTAGGTTTAAAATTTGTTTTTGAAATTTTGAAATATCATACAGATATTTCTTACGAGGTGTCAATTGGTTGCTGCGAGTAACACCAATACTAGCCAACAAACCACCACTACTAGCAGAAGCTACATTAATTGATGTATTGCAAGCTGGAGCTTCCTGGAAAGTTAATGAGTTATCAAAATTTAATTTTCTTTTTGCTGATACTATAACATCTGAGGATATATTCTCGTTAAGAGTAACATTATTTTCGGAAGCACTCAAAGCTAAATTTGGAACAGCAAATTTATTTAATCTTATTTTTAATGTACTCGTAAAATTCTTTAATTGAAAGTGGTCCTCACAAATTCGTCTAAAATAACTATACTCAAAATTTGGAAAATGTTCTTTTATTTTATTTATCCAGGAGGAGCACAGATTTTGGCTTAATGGAAATTTAAAAAAATGCTTACCCTTTTGTTTATTTCCAAGTTCATATTTATTGTTGCAATTTGGTATGCAACAAGCGTTAGTAGGCTTGAGGGATGTCATTCTCACAATTTTTGATGTTATTAATTAAACTTGTTAATTCACTTACCTAGAAACGCATTAAAAAATTAAATTCTACATTTAAAGTTATTTGAAATGGTCTTAAACAGACAATTTCAAACAACAAATTCAGCTCAGTTAATGACTGATTCTACGTATTGTAAATACATGATTGATAATGAACTCGAGTTTTACTTCAGTTTTATATTGCTTATTAGTTACTTACCTCAAATTCGTTTTTAAACGTTAATTATCTTACGGGAACAAACAACCGGCGTCCATTTATAAAGTAAACAAAGGAATAACGAATCTGCGTCAATCGTGTTGCGTTGTATTACAGAGGGAGTGAGACCAGCATACTATTAGTTTTAGTGTCATGAAGTGAGAGGGAATGCTATATTAGTTCATTCTTCCGCACATCGGGGCGCCACAAACACACTTCTTCTTTCTTCTATTTACTAAATGGTCTTTTCCTGTATAGTCTCTGGGTCGGACCATTAGCGCTACGCGGACGTCAATCTTTAAGGTTAGTAGCGAATTATGAGAATTCGAATCAGAGAATACCTTCAAATTCGAATGCATTTTTCTACCTCGTCCGGCCGATTCGCTCTATAAAATTCAAACGTGGGGCGAAGGAAACCTTCTATTTAGACCTGCCGTAGCCATCTACCGTTTACTGATCGTTACACGTTACGCTTCTATGGTTGGACTATTAGAGCTACGCAGACGTAAATCTTTAAGGTTAGTAGCGAATTATAAGAATTCGAATCAGATAATACCTTCAAATTCGAATGCATTTTTTTACCTTATCCGGCCGATTCGATCTATAAAATTCAAACGTGGGGCGAAGGAAACCTTCTATTTCGACCTACCGTTGTTTACCGATCGTTACACGTTACGCTTCTATGGTTGGACTATTAGAGCTACGCAGACGTAAATCTTTAAGGTTAGTAGCGAATTATAAGAATTCGAATCAGATAATACCTTCAAATTCGAATGCATTTTTTTACCTTATCCGGCCGATTCGTTCTATAAAATTCAAACGTGGGGCAAAGGAAACCTTCTATTTCGACCTGCCGGAGCCATCTACGGTTTACCGATCGTTACACGTTACGCTTCTATGGTCGGACCATTAGCGCTACGCGGACGTAAACTTTGAGGTTAGTTACGAATTATGAGAATTCGAATCAGAGAATACTTTTAAATTCGAATGCATTTTTCTACCTCGTCCGGCCGATTCGCTCTATAAAATTCAAACGTGGGGCGAAGAAAACCTTCTATTTCGACCTGCCGGAGCCACCTACGGTTTACCGATCGTTACACGTTACGCTTCTATGGTCGGACCATTAGCGCTACGCGGACGTAAACTTTGAGGTTAGTTACGAATTATGAGAATTCGAATCAGAGAATACTTTTAAATTCGAATGCATTTTTCTACCTCGTCCGGCCGATTCGCTCTATAAAATTCAAACGTGGGGCGAAGGAAACCTTCTATTTCGACCTGGCCTAGCCATCTACCGTTTACCGATCGTCCTTCCTAAGGATATCGCTCCCCAAAATATCGACGTTGCAGGATCCTCTGAGGGATTAGGGATCTTCCTATTTTTGTAGATAACTTGCTGTTGATACAAAAAGTCAATTGGAAATTTTGAATCGAATTTTTTTTAAACAATTAACTTTTAAAAGCCATTTTAAGAACTTGAAACTGAGCAAAATTTATCGGTGTTATCAAATATTACTCGATAATTGTTGATGGTCAAAATTAAGTACATAATCGATAGTTGCTATCATGAGCACTACATTACGGTCCCTGGAATTGGATATAATAATTTTGTTGCGCGTTATCGGTTCGAATGATTAATATTTGGGAAGTGTAACCACTGGTTCCGGAACACTACAACTTACTAATTAATTCACTAACACTGTTTAACTAAGTTATTCATTGACCAACTAATTGAGGGAAAGCCGACCGCGTTTATATACCCTCTCGGTTTTCTAGACTAAATCCATACAGATAAGGTTTATCGTTTAAGGAAATTTCTGGAACGCTTATCTGTCGTTTGCTTCATTATCGCGGCCGCTTCCCCTTATCAAATTTCTCTAGAAAAATTCCTTAGGTACTAAATTCTATAATTAAATTTGGTTACACTATTAAGCACTTGCCTGCAACACGAAGTTAACAAGCTTCGATGGAGTTGTAACAAATCTGAATATATTAAATTCTGGTACAAGTTCCACTTGTTGCCCTAAACCTTCGCCGCTGAGGACAAAACGGTTTATGGTTTTTTCAGTTTTTACTTCAAAGTAATGCTTCTCCTGCAACAATAAGAGCTGTTAACAAGATTAAATTCTAAAATTAAATCAAAACACACAAGGATTTGTCCACTCAAAACTTATTCTAAAAGTAACAGGAACTGGATATTTTGTAAAACTTTTTGAATCAAACCAGATTCAAATATTACTTATGGTTCAAAGTTTTTTGGTCACAGAATACTACTAATTTACTACTTATACCGTACTCGGTATAAATTATTAAAAATAAAATAACATAAAAACGCGTAAATAAAGCGTGGTGAGTGAATGGAAGATAAGGAAAGGAACAAGCTGGTATACGAAGATAACCACAGCTAAAACTCGCTCCACACACACACAATAATTAGAAATGCCTATTGGCAACATTGTCCAACAGGGAAATTGCAAATGTCACTAACGGAGTGTTGGTATCATAGACAAGACAAGTGACAGATGGAATTGTGTCTATGAACGCGAGATTGCGCCAGAGAAATGTTAAGTAGTGTACTGCGTGTCAACCAATAGATGGTAGCACTGCGTGTCAGCCACAGAAGGCGCCCTGCGTGTCAACCACAGAAGACAATGTCACTGGTAAATACTAGAAAATGGCGTCTAACGGGTTTCTACACGTGCAACTAAACAAACAAAATGAAATAAAAGGGGCGTCAAGTCGCCGACTCTCGAATTAGCTATTAAGGCGTTTGCACGCGGTTAGGAAATCTTCCAGGGGCGATTACAATCGAGGAAATATAAAATATTACTCGACAAGAGAATAAGAATTAATTCTTCGGCCGAAACTCGAATAAAATTCGAATTTCGCCTAGAACTTGCTCGTTTTTACAAGCACGTGGTCGTGTTAGGTCCACAGGACGAAAATAAACAATTCACAACAATTGGACAATGCAGCACGATACAAATATATAATTCGGACAAATGGATAAAAAGAAATGCGTAGACTTACAGTTTTAGCTGGAGTTTTCGCCGTGGCACTATTAGATTAAACGGGTAAATAATCTTAAAGCAAATTAACGGTCGAAGCACTAGGCACGTGTTCGGAATTCTCGGGTAGGTGCTCCTCGTTCGGAGTGCAAACTTGGAGAGAGTGAGCCAAGCCAGGGCGGTTAACGACCAACCCTCCTTGTGGTGTTTTCCGTTGGTCGGGGACGATCGTGAATCGTCGGGGATGGAAATGTCTATGTCAATGCCTAGTGCTTGGATCCATCTAGCGGCGTCAGAGTGAGAGTAAGAGCGGAAAACTTGAATTATTCCTGCTCCGGTATCACTACCTAATACTACTTATAACCAATATCGCATTATGATTTGCTGTGGTCAATCAGATAATAAATTTAGAATTTGAAAAGAAAATTAAGCTACGACTTCTCGTTTGGAAGCGTTTACAATTTCCAAATTTCAAAATTTTCACTAAATTTCTTGATACCAAAAGGCAAGTCATCAAATAGCATTTAAAACCACCATATCATACAGATTTTGACACATAGAACCCGAATCTGAAAAGAAATTGAGTTACGATTTCGTTTGGGGGGGAAAAGCGTTTAAAATTATGAAAATTGTCCAAAGGGTACCCCCTCCTTTCAAAACATGCAAAAATTTCGATTTTTCGAATGTGGGTTATTTTTATATAGATTTCGGGACCTAATCCTTATCGAGTAACAAATTTCTTAATAACAAAAAGTAAGTAATCAAATAGCATTTGAAACCAACATATCATACAGATTTTGACACATAAAACCCGAATCTGAAAAGAAATTGAGCTACGATTCTACTTTTGGGAGACAGGAGCGTTCGAAATTTTGATAATTGTTTAAAGGGCACCCCCTCCTTTCAAAACATGTAAATATTTCGATTTTTCGAATATGGATTATTTTTATAGAGATTTCGGGACCTAATCCTTATGGAGTAACAACGATAAAACATAGAAGAAAAAATCAGATCTTAATTTGCTTATTCTTTGTTGTATTTCTGTAATTCGAAACGCTGTCAATTTAAAAATCAATTACCATGGAAATCGCGCAAAATTTTTGACATAATCGCACCACTAAAGGTTTTCCTGTGGAATTTTTTATATTTTTACAGTATTTTACAATTGTTTGACTGCCCAAAGAAAAAATGGCCCATAAAAAGAAATGGTTTTCGGATTTTCCCTTCAATGTCGGCACACAGCGTTTGTGCCACGTCGGTTTCCACCCTGAATTGGACAAAGCTAACAGCATGAAGAAACCGCAACCCGACCTAGGACCCGGCACATACGAGATCAAATTCCACGAATGCGAATACACAAAAAGTAAACGGACAAAGTAAATATCGAATTTCAATAATTATTTAAATCAAAATTGCTGCTCGATTGATTGAACTGATTAAAGAGTTTTGATCTTAAGCAGATTTTCACTCAGTTGAGTATTTGCTAGTGTTCTATGAAATTCTGTTCGGGGTATTTCAACTAGATTATGTACGATGTAGCTTAAGTCTCAAAGGTCGTCAGTAGTGAGGTAACTTTATTGTATTATGGGTTGCATAGCAACCATACCATACTGATGAGGCCAAGGAAGACCGTAACTGGTCTATCACTTAATTTTGGTGGAACGGATTGGTCCTTGGTTATCCTCAAAAACTAAAATACAAATCTTGTCCCTGGAAACCAAGAAAGATTAAAAAAGACAACAAAAGTTGCTCTAACGATAGCCAAGCTATCATCTTCAGAGAGATTTCTGGTTTCAGGGGACAAGATTTGTATTTCAATTTACGACTTAATAGATAACTGCGATATAGGTTAAATGAAGGTAAAGTTGCCTACACTAAGCAAGAAAAGAATCGCCTCAAAAGCCTTACTCAAATTATCGTATTAAAACGTTAAACGACTAGTTTTCGTTTGAATAACCACGGTTTAATTTTTAGCTGGGATCGCAAACGCGAAATGGAGGAATATTCCAAATTTTTAGGTTTCCGAAACGCCCCGCTAATTGAATATAGGAAATTTCGGGTGTCGCTCTGCGGTCCAGGTCATAGCGACATCAACGACGAAGTCTTCAAGCAACAGCGGAGCTCGATCTTGGAAAACGTCAGCTTCGGCACGGCGAGACGATTCCCCAAAGAGCAAACAAAAAACCTAGTCCCACCACCAGGTATTGTCTTTTTTACAAGCGGGAGATACGATTTAATTAAGGTTACAATAGTCGTCGTAGTGGGAAACTTTTCATTCTTGTATTGTGGGTTGCGTCTGCATCAAGCGCCCTCTAAAAAATTGAAATAGAAATCTTGTCCCCTGAAACCGAGAAAAATTAAATAACGCGTTTCGATAGCCAAGCTGTCATCTTCAGAGAGATACTTCTGTATAATATTGTTACGGGCTTATCGGTTCGAATTGATTATTAACAGGTGAATTGAGTAATACCCGCTTTATTTTCAAACTAAACTCGGAACACTACAACTGAATAATTAACTCACTTATTGACGTCTAACTACTAGCTCACTAATTACACTGACTGACTCTAACTAACTGATTCGAGGGAAAGGCGACCTCCTTATATAGTTTTGGTTCCCAGGTTCTAGAAAAATCCCGCAGATAAGGCTGATCTTTTGCCAAAATTTCTGGAACGCTTATCTACCGTTTGCTTCGTTATCGCGTCCGCTTTCCCCTTATCAGATCTTTCTAGAAAATTTTCTTACGTACTAAATTCTACAATTTACATTTGGCTACAATATAATTGCTTCAATTAGCGTATAGCAAAAATGTTACTCGTAAAATGTAGTTGAAAGTCAGTTACACTCACTCAACGAGATTTAGATGTTTTAAATATAATATGGCTAACTAATGGCTATAAATTGGAAATGTTTACAGCGACTGTACCACACTGACGAAGCCAAAGAAAGCCGAAAACCTTCTATGGTTATTGTTGTAAATATTTTCAACTTTAAGCACGTTCGAGTATTTCATTTATCTTCTTTAATGAAGAACACGTTTAAGGTACCTACTTGAAGGATATGAACAAGAAGCTGCCCCACTGGCCCGAGAGTTTCAACACGACGCCCCCTCTGGAATGGGACGGATTCATGGACAGATTAAAAAATAAAGATCCCAAGTATTTGTTGGCCCCCAATCGATATTCGGTTCCCGATCATGGATCGATGCAAGCTAAAGGCGAGAAGGTGGTTTCTAAAAGAGGACCCTACGACTTGTTCACGGGACCGAGGGATCAGAGCACTATTAAGAATCATTTTGGACCAAAAACGTTTAAGACTCCGGATCGGTTTCATATTCAGCCGAGCAGTATCGAGCACCTATTGAAACACCCCACTAAACGAAGGTAGGGATAGTAGACAGATGCTAGCATCCGCATTCAGAATGTATCATGGGCCAAATTTCTCGTGACCAACATTTTTTTAATAAAGAAAAATAATCACGTTATTAATATATCAACGTGGGTTTAACAGCACTAATATTTTTTTATTTGGTGGAATGGACTGGTCCTTGGTTATCTTCAAAAATTGAAATACAAATCTTGTCTGCTGAAACCGAAAAAAATTAAAAAACACAACAGAGGTTGCTCTTACGCGTTTCGATAGCCAAGCTAGCATCTTCAAAGAGATGCTCAAATAGTATCCCTTTAAAGATGACAGCTTGGCTATCGAAACTCGTTGGAGCAACCTCTGTTGTCTTTTTTAACCACTAATGCAGTGGTTTCCAACCTTTTTGTACCTGCGCCCCCCTTTAAAAAAAAATTGTTGCGCCTCTTTAATTTTTCTAACAATCTAATTTCATAAATACTCAACTGATATTATAATTTATTTAATGGACTACAAAACAATATACAATATATATATTTTGGTTTGTATTCGAAAAAAATATTTTGGAAACAGCTGCATGCCCCCTTGCAACAGTCTCGCGCCCCCCTAAGGGGGCGCGCCCCACAGGTTGGAAACCACTGCACTAATGTATGTTTCGCACGATTAAACCGGTGCAGGTAATCTAGTTAGATAAGTGAGGGGATTCGAGACCGAAAGTGACGTCCTGTGTTATTCCAAAGAGAAGAGCGCTGCTTAAGACTATTGACCTTTCTCTATGCTATTGACCAATGAAACTTTTTAATTTCCAGGTGTGGAAAGTTTTTGCAAGCCGAGCGCTTTTTAAAGAAACCAACAACGAGGAACATGCTAACTGATACCACTTTGTGCTACAGAGACCCGACCTTTCCAGGACCTGCAACTTACAATATTCCTATGGGGTAAGTTTTTGTGATTGTGTGCAAGTCTGGAGTAAAAGTGTTTTGTAACTTAAACGATTACTGTTCAATGGTGGCGCTTTGGTTGTAATTTTGATGTACTTTTTTTTTGATGTTTTTAGAATGAAAGAAACTCCCCCGAGTATGTATCCGTTTAACAACTCGAAGAAGGAAAATAGGCCAGGAATTCAATGGAAAATACATCCTGGACCCGGGCGCTACAACCCCAAACGGCCTAGATGTTCTAAAGTACATCATGCCAATTGGGTATTTAAAACCACGTATGATAGAAGTATATTTATATTCAAGGAACCTTATAGGGCCTACTAATTTGTATATGTATATATAGCTCTTTAGGAATATTATGTATAATATGATTCGTGTTTTATTTAATTTTCAATGTTTATTTTTTCAATATCAGATAATATTTTCAGTAAGAAATGTGACTTTTTCAAAAAAAGTTAAATTAATAATTGTCATTAGATATTTTTGCGAATAATTTGAGGTTTATGGACGTGGAAGATATTTCATGCAAAAAGGAATAACAAATAAAAATGAGACAGTGGCGTATTTGGCGTTTTTGCAATCTGGGACGATCCCCAAATTGACGCTCCTTTCCAAGTCAGTGCCCCAGCGCTCCCTTTAGCTACCCCACTGAAATGAAGGCGATACAGTAGCAGCTTTAATGAAAAAACAAGCAAAATTTGGGAAATAGGACGCTAATTGTTTTAGGTTTAAATTTTGTTTTGAAATTTCGAAAAAAATACCGCAATATCGATATTAAAATTCAAATTTCAAAAAATTCAAAATTGATAAATATTCTTACCGAAATGTCGAGGAAAAGGTAAACATTGCAAGATTAAAGTCGAACTTTCAAAAAAATTTTAACAACCAACAGATTAATACGGAAACCTCGAAAAAAAAGTTTATTTTGTAAAAATAATTGAGTTTACATACTTAGTTTTGCTAAACAAATAAAATTGTAAGAATAAAATTAAAAATACATTGTTCAAATTCGCAAAATATTGTCGAGATTTTGAAAAAATTGAAATGCTGAATTTAAACTCGAAATTTCTTGAAGAAACAAACCGTAATTTCGAAAATAGTTTAGAAAACATAATTTCGCCTTAATTTCGAAATCTTGAATCTTAAAATTGTAAAGAGGTCGAGTTTACAAACTACATCGCGATCAAAATTTCAAAAACAGATCATAAATTATTAGAAAAGAATTTCTAATTTACATTGGAAATTTGGAAAACATATCTCTATCTCCAGAAAATAATCGAAATCTTAGAATTAGGACCAAAATCTCGAAAATAAGTTCAAAGAGAGTAAATTTGTAGCAAAAAAATGCTGGAAGTAGAAGAGGTTTCCAAAAACAAATAATAATTAATATATTGAGTTTACATTTTAAGTTTTTCGAAGATTCGAGAAAAAATTACGTAATGTGAAGATTTAAAATTAAGAATTTCGACATAAATGATTATTTTGACAAAACCCTTGACTCTTGACGGAAGGTAAGGGAAATGAAGGGAGGGGAAGGGAAGGAAAGAGAAAATAAGAGAAGAGGAAAGAAAAGATGGGAAGGAAAGAGAAGAGATGGGAAGGGAGGAGAAGATAAGAGAAGGGAAGAGAACAGATGGGAAGAGAAGAGGAAAGAAGAGAAGAAAAGAGAAGAAAAGAAAAGAGAAGAGAAAAGAAGAGAAGAGATGGGAAGAGAAAGGATGTGAAGATAAAAGAAGAGATGGGGAGGGAAGAGATGGGAATAGAAGAGATGGGAAGGGAAGAGAAGAGAAAAGAAGAGAAGAAAAGAGAAGAGAAGAGAAAAGAAGAGACGAGATGGGAAGGGAAGAAAGAAATGGGAAGAGAAGAGATGCGAAGAAAAGAGATGGGAAGGGAAGAGAAGAGATGGGAAGGGAAAAGAAGAGATGGGAAGATAAGAGAAGAGATGGGAAGGAAAGAGAAGAGAAAAGAAGGAAAGAGAAGAGATGGGAAGGGACGAAAAGAAATGGGAAGAGAAGAGATGCGAAGAGAAGAGACAATTAATATATTGAATTGTTATTTTATCTTTATAGTTGAAATTCAAAATTTCGAAATAAATATTGATTCGAAAAGGTACGAAATTTATGTAAAATAATTATCGAATTGAGTTTGGCACAAAAACGTTAGGAAAAATTAAAAACTGAAAATCAAAAAACCTGAAGATATGAGAGGCGGTCGAAATTTCGAGAAAGAGTAAAACTTTTAAACTGCAAATGAACTGCTAACTCGGAACGTTGAAAAAATTGAAATTAAAAAAAAAATATTCGCAGTTCAAAAATAACAATTTTGAGTTTAAACTCGAAACTTCCAGAAATAAGTTGAAGTGTCAATAATACCATCAACATGAAAATAAAACCAAGCATTTCTAGAAAAAGTAGAAATTTTGAGTTTTCAACTAAATTTTTAGGCGCGAAAAAAATGGTAGTTGTAGTTACCAAAAAAAACTTAATTTATTTACATCGAACATTTTTGACTTTTAATTATAACTTGTAATATTTCTGGAAAACGTCAAAATTTTGGGTATTCAGTGGATTTTTAGAAGCAAAAATATGGTACTTTAAAAAAACATAATTTATATTAAAAAAATATCGACATTTTGAGTTAAATTGCAGTTTTTTCTTTTTCATTTTGGATGCTTATTGACTCATCTAAAAAAATTCATGAATTTAGTGTGTTTAAACCGTAAATTTTGAGAAAAAAGGTTATGATTTTTGAAATTCCAAAGAATCGAATTTTATGAAACCATTTTACGATTTTACATCGACATTTAAAAAAAAATAATTTTGAAGTATTAACTTGACATCATGAGAAATAGTAAAAATTTAAAAAATAATCTTGGTATATTTATAGAATTCTCAGTTTAAATTTAAAATCGCTGGAAATTAATTAAAAAAAAAGAAGTTTTAATCTTCAACAACGGTCGAAGATTGAAAGCAGCAAATTTAGAAAAAAAAGTAACCCAAAGTGTAAATTTTGAATTTTGAGAAAAAGCTAAAATTTCGAGAAAAACCGCGATTTTGTAAGAAGCAAAATATACCAGAGAACAATTTCTGAGAATTTTATTTATAAATTTCGAGTTACTTTCAGAAATCTCGATTTTATCTCAAAATGGCGATGAGTTTACATTTTATATTTTTCGAAGATTCGAGAAATAAATACGTAATGTGAAGATTTAAAATTAAGAATTTCGACATAAATGATCGTTTCGAAAAAAACCTTGACGCTTGAGGAAATGGAAGGGAAAGGAAACGAGAAAAGGGGTAAGGAGGGGAAGGGAAGAGAAAATAATGGAAGAGAAGAGAAAAGAAGAGATGGGAAGGAAAGAGATGGGAAGGGAAGAGAAGAGAAAAGAAGAGAAGAGATGGAAAGGGACGAGAAGAGATGGAAAGAGAAGAGATGCGAAAATAAGAGAAGAGACGGGGAGGGAAGAGAAGAGATGGGAAGAGAAGAGATGCGAAGAGAAGAGAAGAGATGGGAAGGGACGAGAAGAAATGGGAAGAGAAGAGATGCGAAGAGAATAGAAGAGATGGGAAGGGAAGAGAAGAGATGGGAAGGGAAGAGAAGAGATTGGAAGAGAAGAAATGCGAAGAAAAGAGAAGAGATGGGAACGAAAGAGAAGAAATGGGAAGAGAATAGATGCGAAAATAAGAGAAGAGATGGGGAGGGAAGAAAAGAGATGGGAAGAGAAGAGATGCGAAGAGAAGAGATAGGAAGGGACGAGAAGAAATGGGAAAAGAAGAGAATAGAAGAGATGGGAAGGGAAGAGAAGAGATGGGAAAGGAAGAGAAGAGATGGGAAAAGAAGAGATGCCAAGAGAAGATATGGGAAGGGAAGAGAATAGAAAAGAGGAGAAGAAAAGGGACAAGAAGAGACAAGATGGGAAGGGACGAGAAAAAATGAGAAGAGAAGAGATGGGAAGATAAGAGAAGAGATGGGAAGGGAAGAGAAGAAATGGGAAGAGAAGAGATGGGAAGAGAAGAGATGCGAAGAGAAGAGATGGGAAGGAAAGAGAGGAAAAAAGAAGAAAAGAAGAGAACAGATGGGAAGGGGCGAGAAGAGATGGGAAGTGAAGCCATGGGAAGGGAAGAAAAGAGAAAAGAAGAGAAGAAAAGAAAGAAGAAAAGAAGAGATGGGAAGGGAAGGGAAGAGATGGGAAGAGAAGAGATGAGAAGATAAGAGAAAATGAGAGAAGAGAACAGAAGAAAATAAAAGAGGAGAGAAAGAAGAGAGAAAAGAAGATAAGAGATAGGAAAGGAAGAGAAATGATGGGAAGAGAAGATATGGGAAGGAAAGAGCTGGAAAGGGAAGGAAAGAGATGGGAATAGAAGAGATGAGAAGATTAGAGAAAAGGAGAGAAGAGACCAGAAGAAAACAAAAGAAAAGAGAAAAGAAACAAAGAGATGGGAAGGGAAGAAAAGAGATGGGAAAAGAAGAAATGCGAAAAGAAGAAAAGAGGAGAGAAGAGAAGAGAAGAGAAGAGGAGAGGAGAGGAGAGGAAAGGAGAGAAGAGGAGAGGAGAGGATAGGAGAGGAGGGGAGGGGAGGGGAGGGGAGGGGAGATGAGAGGAGAGGAGAGGAGAGGAGATAAAAGAAGAGAAGAAAAGAGAAGAGAAGAGAAGAGAAGAGAAGAGAAGAGCAGATATGGGAAGGAAAGAGAAGAGATGGGAAGGGAAGAGAAGAGATGGGGAGGAAAGAGAAGAGAAAAGAAGAGAAGAAAAGAGAAGAGAAAAGAAGAGATGCGAAGAGAAGAGAAGAGACTGGAAGAGATGGGAAGAGAAGAGAAGAGATGAGAAGGGAAGAGAAGAGATGGGAAGAGAAGAGATGGGAAGAGAAGAGATGCGAAGAGAAGAGATGGGAAGGGAAGAGAAGAGAAAAGAAGAGAAGAAAAGAAAAGAGAAAAGAAGAGAAGAGATGCGAAGAGCAGATATGGGAAGGGAAGAGAAGAGATGGGAAGAGAAGATATGTGAAGAGAAGAGAAGAGATGGGAAGGGAAGAGAAGAGAAAAGAAGAGATGTGAAGTGAAGAGCAGATATGGGAATGGAAGAGAAGAGATAGGAAGAGAAGAGATGCGAAGAGAAGAGATGGGAAGGAAAGAGAAGAGAAAAGAGGAGAAGAAAAAGGAAGGAAAGAGAAAAGAAGAGAAGAGATGGGAAGGGATGAGAAGAGATGGGAAGAGAAGCGATGCGAAGAGAAGAGAAGAGATGGGAATGGAAGAGAAGAAAAAAGAAGAGACGAAAAGAGAAGAGAAAAGAAGAGATGGGAACTGAACGGAAGAGATGGGAAGAGAAGAGATGCGAAGATAAGAGAAAAGAAGAGAAGAGAATAGAAGAGAAGAAAAAAGAAGAGAAAAAAACGAAGAGATTGGAAGGGAAGAGAAGAGATGGGAAGAAAAAAGATGGGAAGGAAAAGAAGAGATGGGAAAAGAAGAGATGGGAAAAGAAGAGATGCAAAGAGAAGAGAAAAGAAGAGAAGAGAAAAGAAGAGAAGAGAATAGAAGAGAACTCTGGGTTAACATTTTTTAATTAAACTCCACTTCAACTACGCCTGGTCCACTAACACATGTTTAAAGAGTTGCATTATTGCAGTCTAGGTAAAATGCTTGTGAAAGGTATCTCCTAGTTTGTTTCATGTGCCGATAGGCGGCGCTATACTTGAGAATTACACGGACGACCGTAAATCAGACTAAAGTTTCACAAAGTTGAAAGCCTCGATATTTGGAATAAGTTCAAAGTCGAAACAAAATTTCAAGTTCAAAGGCCATCAATATTAAGCAGGCATAAGTTTAACATCAAGTTTAAAGTTGAAAAAGTTACTAAAAATATTTTACCTCCGCCTCCACTTGTGGTGCAAACGTAATTGGAATCTTCCAGATGTACTCGGTGTCCAACACAGGTTTCCCAAAATTGAGGAAAGTAAAGGGACCAAGTGGATTCAGCAAGGTTGTGATGGGGTATATTTTATAGTCTGAAAACATAAGTAGAAATGACTCTAGTTTGAACTGTTTTCGATCATTTACATGCGATATTCTGGACGTGCAAAATTTTTTGCTTCCTCTGACCAACTACCAAACTGCCAAAATCGATATTCTGCGTGTTCACGTTGTGTATGAAATCAGGCCTAATGACTTTACAGGAGACTTCCAAAAATAATATGTCAGGCTGAATATACCTGAAATATTTTGTGTTTTCACAGAATAAATCATTTCGTTATTAATTCATAAATCATATTTAACACATTGACTGTCATGAATTTCTCTTCTGATGCCATTGTCTCTGTGAGTTCGTTTGATTTGCTCTATCGGACAAGCGCCGTGTAGAACAATGCGTTAATGCTAGTCCCAAAACCAGATTTAGACTGTTTGATGACTATTTGAGACATGGGGCTAGTGTTGCCAAGTAAATATTAAATTTATTACTTTGCTGAGAGCAAAAAATTAGGTCATCACACTGCCTCGAAAATTATTAGTGACGAAACCAAAAGAGCTTCTTCATCTAAAGTAATTATTCAGCAAGGACCTTGCTTATGCCAACAATTTTATCGACGACTAAAAAAAAAGATTCTTGATCCTAAAACTTTTTCTGGACAACACTGTATATCCCCCCGCCCCATGACAGAGGGGTTTTAATCTATAGCTTGTATAGCTTTTACGTAAACGCAGCACTGACTAGACCCGCGGAACGTGACAGTCAACGTGTTAAATAATATATCAAATGTACACGATATACTTCTTCCGGGATTGGACCGTGTCAAAGAACTACTAAAAGTGTTCTACGTTTCGCCCACCATCGTAGGGGGCTTCTTCAGAAACAAAGAAAAGAAACAATAAATAAAAAGGGAAATATAAGGGAATATGCAAAAATGAAAGAGTAAAAAGGCCAATTTCCCGTTGCAAAGAATTCCACCAAGTTAGGGTTACAATATGGCTCTTTTAGATTCGGTTTATTTTGTTTTTTCGATCATCGGTGTTTAAATCGACAGTTTATCGCCATCAACATGCATCATAATTAAGTAACTGTTAATAACAACTTTTGATTTAGGTAAATCTATGTTCAAAAAGAGTCTATGCCCTCGAAACTCTATGATACGGCGAAGCCACGCCCACAACTTCTTCTACCGCGACCCTAGCAACCGGGTACGCGTCGTTTCTGCGCGACTATTCACTAATCCTAATTCCATTTTTAGGTATTTTCCTCGCCATTTGAATGGAATCAACCATACTTGGCAAAGAAGATACAGATAGTATCATTAATTCTAGTGGAGAGTTACCATTGGAGCAAAATATGAACTTACCCCTCGCAAACGTAGACAACTTTGCACACAAATTGACTTTTTATGACGTACGGCTGGATATCACGCCAGATGGCGAGTTCAGCCGGATACATATCGAAATAGGTTAAAAGCAACTCGTGCGGTTGTATATCTACCTCTTCTTCGTCTACAGTTTCCTGTCCTGTAAATTAGGTCTAGTACCAGTTTCTGTTCAGTTTTAGGCCATCGATAGACGCACGGAATCCTCATTAGGTTTTCGAACCAGGAATTCAGTCACTGATACACGCACGTATTCGCGATTAGTCATATATGTAATACTTCTATATGACCAGTTCCTCGTTTCTTACGGGAAATATTTCTTTCTCGCTGACCTTCACACGCATTAATGAGTCGCAATGCGTAGGTGTTACAAATCATCTGTGCATGGCCAACGTCAGCTGTGCACGGCCAAACACATATATGTAATACTTCTATATGGCCAGCTCCCTAGTCTCATCGCGAGTTTGTTCTGACCAAATCTGATAAAGATGGAACATGGATAAATGGCGAGTATTGCTCATGAATGAACGAAATGAACCAATCGCTACGCGTGGGTTCAACGAATGTTTATGTTTGGTCGTGCACAGCTGACTTTGGCCATGCGCAGATGATTTGTAACACCTGCGCATTGCGACTCATTAATGCGTGTGAAGGTCAGCGAGAAAGAGAAGTCTTTTCCATAAGAAACAAGGAACTGGCCATATAGAAGTATTACATATATGGCCAAACATAAACACCCCTTTAACCCGCGCGTGACGATTGGTTCATTTCGTTCATTCATGCGCAATACTCGCCATTTATCCACGTGCCATCTTTATTGCATTTGGCCAGAACAAACTCGCGAAGAGAATAGGGAGCTGGCCATATAGAAGTATTACGTATATATGATTAGTATTAGGTTTTACGTTTCGTAGAAAAGCGAATTCCTGATTTGGTAACTTAATCAGGTTCCGGTCTTACCGTCATCCATTCTCATCCACGATGGAATCAACCTCTCTAATTTCTTGCTAGTTCCCCCTTTTTTGCTCGACTTCGCTTTGCCTCCATTTTTAGTTTTACCGCGATTTTTCGGAAGCTGTTTCCCAGGCTTGGTCTTTTTCGCTTTACCCCCATCTTGGTCCAATTCCCTGCGAATCTTTTATTTCTTCTAGTTTTTTCTTCAGAACCTCGTTGTATTTGAGTATTTTGGCCTTTCGATTCGATTATGTCCAGCGGCACTTCTGGTTGAGCTAATATCGTCAATTTGCACACCTAAGAGCAATATGCTTAAGTAGTGACTGATCGACTAAATTTAATCAATGGCTTAAGTAATGTTGCACAAAACTTTGCCAATCTTTGCCAATACAGATATAATTTGAAAATCATTAAGATCAGAAGACCTGACAAGCAATTGGTGTAGGTCAAATGTTATGCCTGGTTCTAAAGGCCAGGATATTGTTGCGCGTTATCGGTTCGAAGATTAATAATACTCCGTGAATTCTAACTACTTTATTTACAAAATGATTCCGGCACACTACATAATTGTAGTGTGCCGGAAATAAAGTAGTTACAATTCAGTCAATGAGTTAGTTAGTTCAGGATATACTTCTTCCGGGATTCGGACCGTGTCAAAAAACTAATAAAAGTGTTCTACGGTTCGCCCACCATCGTAGAGGGCTTCTTCAGGAACAAAGAAATAAAATACAAGGAAATATGCAAAAATGAAAAAAGGGCCAATTTCAAAACATCAGAGTATAACTCAGTATGTCCACCATACCAGAGGCGAAACTCTTCTAAAGAGTCAGTTGGTTAAGTGAATTATAATTAATTCACTTAACCAATTGACTAATTAACTTACTAACATTGTTTAACTAACTAACTCATTAACTGACCGAGGGAAAGCCAACCAGACCGCTATTTATAGCTATTTATATATAGGAACGTACAGATAAGACTTATCGTTTGCGGAAATTTCTGGAGCGCTTATCTGCCGTTTGATTCATTATCACCGCCGCTTCCCCTTATCAAATTTTTCTAGAAAAATTCCCTACTAAATTCTATAATTACATTTTGTTACAATAAATAATGCTAACTAGAAGGCACGGTACCAATTCAACTAGCGCTCGACTTTCAACCCTAAACTGAACTATCAGTTGAATTAAACGTCACTCCACCGACAGTTCAACTTTAGCTTCTCTTTTATAAAACCCAAACTAACGTTCAACCGTCAGTTAAATTTCAACCTACGGTCAACTGAACATTATAATACCGAGTCTTAGACTCGAATAAACTTGAGGAGGGTACAAAGATTTTGAATCTAGATGACAGGACCAGTAATGTAACAAAATGTTACATAAATAAACTACCTGGATACCTACCTCGTCTTTGCTCATCACGCCAGCAGTTGGTTCGATTTGCAGCTCGTTTGATCCTCCAGTGATGATAAACTGTATGGTGTATTGGAGCTTCTGATGGTATGGTTCCTTATCAGCTGAAACATGTTTTGGCCTCTGGATCGGCTTCAAATTTATGGTAGCCGTGGAGTAGGAGCCTACTGGAGTGATGGGCAATTCGACGTACTGATGGGAAAATTCGTATAGTGGAGCAATTACGTTCGCCTGCAACCACAGATGCCGAGACAGATACAGATCCCAATTGAAGTAAATTTCTTTGAGTGTTTCATCCGTAACTGTCTCATGAGTGACCGTCGACTCTGAAAAGAGATAATATAGCTGTTACACTTTATTTAGAACAGCAGTGAACTGTTGTTACAATTTTTTCATCATCGACTTAAATCAGATTTTAGCCCGAAATCGAATGCATCCTATTCGCAAAGCTCTAAAGGTATAATAGGATTGATTACCCAGGAATATTTTGCTGAGCACGCATTTTTAGGCAGCCTCAGACTCCATTTGTTTTCAAGTGAAACTCTGTTGTCATACACACTTAGAACTTGTGACAGATAAATCGAATACTCGTAGTAGTATCTTAACTACTCGAGTAGTAAAGATAACCTTCATACCTCCATGCATTATCTCGTTGATCAAGATCGAATCATTGGTCGATGAACCCGCCGTAGCCATACTATTAAAATGAGCATCATGCTGAAAATTTAACGTCCTAAAATTAAGCACCCTCGACGCTCCCCTTATGACTCTCTTCAGCGCCATAATGTCACCAATGAGCGGCTTATTGTCAGGCACTTTTAACTCCACCAGCATAAAATCCAGCATTTTCTTCAACTTGTTAAAATTGTACTTCTAAAAATTTAAAAATTACCAAATCGAACGACTTATTCACGCAATGTGCACCTTTTTGTACTTTCCCCTGTTGGCCAAAGTATCAACGGTCAACCGAAAAGCTATGCTATTCGTTTGGGAATCACCGGCTGCCTTAAAATCCGGCATATCTTCGTAGCTGGGCTGCAGGAATACGGTCAGCTCTTTCTTCTCCAGAGGGGCCAGTTTACCAAAACCGTAGTTTGGTTTTATAGTGATATACTGCAAGATCACAAGTGGTAGGAGGTAATTTAAACAGTCTGGTAAGAGGTAATTTAAACAGTCTGGTAAGTAGTCATTTAAACAGTCGGGTAACAGATCATTTAAACAGTCTGGTAATAGGTTATTTAAAATCTGGTAAGAGGTAATTTAAACAGTCTGGTAAGAAGTCATTTAAACAGTCGGGTAACAGGTCCTTTAAACACTCTGGTAAGAGGTTATTTAAAGTCTGGTAAGAGGTAATTTAAACAGTCTGGTAAGAGGTAATTTAAACAGTCTGGTAAGAAGTCATTTAAACAGTCGGGTAACAGGTCTTTTAAATAGTCTGGTAAGAGGTTATTTAAAGTCTGGTAAGAGGTAATTTAAATAGTCTAGTAAGAAGTAATTTAAACAATCTGGTAAGAAGTAATTTAAACAGTCTGGTAAGAGGTTATTTAAAGTCTGGTAAGAGGTAATTTAAACAGTCTAGTAAGAAGTCATTTAAACAGTCCGGTAAGAGGTCATTTAAACAGTCTGGTAAGAAGTCATTTAAACAGTCTGGTAAGAGGTAATTTAAACAGTCTGGTAAGAGGTTATTTAAAGTCTGGTAAGAGGTAATTTAAACAGTCTAGTAAGAAGTCATTTAAACAGTCCGGTAAGAGGTCATTTAAACAGTCTGGTAAGAGGTTATTTCAAGTCTGGTAAGAGGTAATTTAAACAGTCTAGTAAGAAGTCATTTAAACAGCCGGGTAAGAGGTCATTTAAACACTCTGGTTAAAGGTTATTTAAAGTCTGGTAAGAAGTCATTTAAACGGTCTGGTAAGAGGTAATTTAAACAGTCTAGTAAGAAGTCATTTTAACAGTCGGATAAAAGAAGGTCATCTAAACAGTCCAGTAAGAGGTAATTTAAACAGTCTGGTAAGAAGTCATTTAAATAGTCTGGTGAGAGATCATCTAAACAGTCTAGTAAGAGGTAATTTAAAGTCTGGTAATAGGTAATTTAAACAGTCTAGTCAGAAGTCATTTTAACAGTCGGATAAAAGAAGGTCATCTAAACAGTCCGGTAAGAGGTAATTTAAACAGTCTGGTAAGAAGTCATTTAAATAGTCTGGTGAGAGATCATCTAAACAGTCTAGTAAGAGGTAATTTAAAGTCTGGTAATAGGTAATTTAAACAGTCTAGTAAGAAGTCATTTTAACAGTCGGATAAGAGGAGGTCATCTAAACAGTCCAGTAAGAGGTAATTTAAACAGTCTGGTAAGAAGTCATTTAAATAGTCTGGTGAGAGATCATTTAAACAGTCTGCTAAGAGGTAATTTAAAGTCTGGTAAGAGGTAATTTAAGCAGTCTAGTAAGAAGTCATTTAAACAGTCCGGTAAGAGGTAATTTAAACAGTCTAGTAAGAAGTCATTTAAACGGTCGGGTAAGAGGTCAATTAAACAGTCTGGTAAGAGGTTATTTAAAGTCTGGTAAAAGGTAATTTAAACAGTCTAGTAAGAAGTCATTTAAACATTTGGGTTAGAGGTCATTTAAACAGTCTGGCAAGAGGTTATTTAAAGTCTGGTAAGAGGTAATTTAAACAGTCTGGTAAGAAGTTATTTAAACAGTCTGGTAAGAGGTAATTTAAACAGTCTGTTAAGAAGTCATTTAAACAATCGGATAAGAGGTCATTTAGACAGTCCGGTAACAGGTAATTTAAACGGTCTGGCAAGAAGTCATTAAAACAGTCTGGCAAGAGATCATTTAAACTGTCTGGTAAAAGGTTATTTAAAATCTGGTAAGAGCTAATTTAAAGTCTGGTAAAAAGTCATTTAAATAGTCAGGTAAGAGGTCATTTAAACCTGGTAAGAGGTTATTTAAAATCTGGTAAGAGGTAATTTAAACAGTCTAGTAAGAAGTCATTTAAACGGTCGGGTAAGAGGTCATTTAAACAGTATGGTAAGAGGTTATTTAAAGTCTGATAAGAGGTAATTTCAACAGTCTGGTAAGAAGTCATTTAAACAGTCGGGTAAGAGGTCATTTAAACAGTCTTGTAAGAGGTTATTTAAAGTCTGGTAAGAGGTAATTTAAACACTCTGGTAAGAAGTCATTTAAACACTCTGGTAAGAGGTAATTTAAACAGTCTGGTAAGAAGTCATTTAAACAGTCTGGTAAGCGGTAATTTAAACAGTCTAGTTAAACAGTCGGATAAGAGGTTATTTAAACGGTCCGGTAAGAGGTAATTTAAACATTCTGGTAAGAAGTCCTTTAAACAGTCTGGTAGGAGGTCATTTAAACACTCTGGTAAGAGGTTATTTAAAGTCTGATAAGAGGTAATTTAAAGTATGGTAAGAAGTCATTTAAACAGTCAAGTAAGAGGTCAGTTAAACCTGGTAAGAGGTTATTTAAAGTCTGGTAAGAGGTAATTTAAACGGAATAGTAAGAGATAATTTAAACAGTCTAGTAAGAGGTCATTTAAACCTGGTAAGAGGTTATTTAAAGTCTGGTGGGAGGTAATTTAAAGAGTCTGGTAAGGGATCATTTAAGTGGTAAGACGTAATTTAGAGAGTCTAGTGGGTGGTTACTTTGGGTAAATCCGGGAAGAAGTAATACTGGACAGAGTTGCAGTTATTCTGGAGTTCGACTTTGGCCTTTGCACATTCGTTTAGAGAACACCTGCCAAGATCCAGAATCATGTCTTTGTTGCATGTATGGACATGGGCGAAATCCAGTGGTTTCAGATGTATGTTGCTGGGGTCGAGCAGTATGGCGTAAATGATCATTTTGATGGGGGGTGCGTCGTTGTACTGTTTCGAGAGAAGGTGTATTCGGATGGGGAATTCCAAAATCGAGAGCTCTCGGTCGAAGTATGGCACCCATTCCGTTTGGATGTCTTTCCTGAAATTTGCAAAGTTTTTTAATCCAGTTCGTCAAAGTGCAACATTTATGATGAATTAAAGCTTTCGAAGGGGTCACTTAAAGTGCAATTATTACATTTTAATCAATTTCAAATTTTCTTTACCAAAGTCTGTTTAAAGCTTTGTTTTGTGGAATTTTTTTGTTGGGAGCTTCGTGCCTGTTTGTTTGGTTATGTAATATTTTTTAAAGAGAAAACTTCTTTAAACGTATTGAGGGATTTTTGATCGAAAAAAATCTCCTCTAACATGCTCTAATATTAACATTATATTTACTATGAGTAAGAAGCGTAATGGAATATACAATCACCTCAAAATTTAAAAAAAAAAGAATTTGCTGTTTCTTCTTTGATCATTCCCACGACACACCACTATACTTGCCTTGGTAACAATCGCACGCACACCGTCCGTTCTTCGTAAGCTTGTATTATCAAATCAGTGACAGAGGTGGACACGTAATCGCGAACCTGAAGAGGTAATTTGATGACCAAAGAGTGAGTGTTCCCTGAACCATTTATAACTTTGAAACTGTGCTGATAGGCGTTGTCGTAATAACACAAACCAAAATCCAAAAGCGAGGGCGAAGTAGAGATAAACAAATCCGTCGTTTCAGCACGAACTAAAATTTCCTGCGGCCCCAAATTAGTCCCCCCAGATGAATTAGTCGTTGTACAAGCTCTACTCACTTCAGATAAGATTTCCTCGAAATTAAAATTGGGCATCTGCTGGTAGATACAAATCTGGTATTTGGTAGAGTAGCTTCCTACGTGTTCCGCTTCTTTGAAGTAAATTTTCACCCTTTTGTCGTCTGGTTCTTCCATGTAGAGATAGTGGTCGCTGAGGATGAAATACCCGAACATGTTATCCAACAGCTCCCTCAGAACCAAACGGATTACTACGTAACCTTCCTCCCTTGGGCTTAAAGGGGCGACCACTGAAAATTTTACGTCGATAAATTTCCCTTGGTTGGTTTTATTTGTATTAAACAGAAAAAAATTTTGGCCTGCATTGCTTACAACTGTCTATACTCGCTCTTTCTCTCTCTTGAAATTTCTCAAGGGCTTTCAGTTTGCTCAACCTCCTGACGGACATCGAACGCATATACCTGGTCAATAGATATTCTTCATCCCAAGGATTTGGCATTTTCCTCATGGTTATCTTATGTGGCAAGTCCACATCATTACTTATCTGGAATTGCATCAATCTTGAGCAAGAAGTGTGCAGTTTGAGTTACCCCACCGTCAGATATTTGATGTGAACTGTATGCTCTCGGCAGCGCCATATTGGTATCTGCCCAAAGTCCACCGTTTTGGGCGTTATGGATATTTCCACGGTTACAGGTAAGCATATCACGGGGATGGTGTACTGGAAGTATTTTTTGGAGTGTGATACAGTGAAAATTAATTCGGCTTGGAGTAAATCCATGAGATCCGAAGGGATGAAGGTTATATCGTATTCGATTGGAATGCCTGGATAAGCGATTTTCATACCTTGCGTTTGCACCTGAAGGTTATTAGGAAATTTGTCATTAGGACCACGAATTTGTCGAGGGTTTCACCCGTTTACACACTCACTCGCCCATTTACTTACTTATTCACTCACTCACCTACCACCTACTCACTTAGTCACTCACTCAACTACCACCCACTCATCCAACCATCCACCCACCGAGTCATTCATTCACTTGTGCACTCACCCACTCCTTCACTCACTAGCGCACTCACCCATTCATCCGTTCATTTAACCACCTACAACTCATTCACGTATTTAACTCAGCCACCTAATACCTCAAAATATAAAGCCGCCATTCCATAGGTGGATGAAATTTTCGAAAATTTGATTCTCTTCACAACTCCAGCTGAGTTAGTGATGTACAGTTTAAGTTTGTAAACCCAACCTTGTCGAAATCCCTGAAAATACAAATATCTTTCAATAACATTCTCCATGTCTTCATTCAAATGGTTTTCACCTTAAAAGTGGGCACTTCCGGAGAGCACACAAAGTCAGGATCCTTCGGAGCATCCAAATCGGACATTTTTCGAAAAGCGTACCGATTTTCCATCAGTTTATCGAATATTTCAAATTGCTTGATCATATCCGAGGCTTTGAAAAATTGATCAATATTCAAACGCTGTCGATAATTCACGATTGGCGCATTAGGCACAAGGAACTCATCCTAAAAAACATATTAATAAACAGAATACGATCTAGACTGCAATAAAAGTCTACTAGCTGATCGTAGGTAGGAGAACTCTCAACCCTCACGCTTAGCAGAAATGGACCCTCTCTTTGAATGTCTAGACTTAAAGGTTCGAACATTTATCAGATTCGAAGTTTGGAAACCTAAGACCGGTTTCGATATTATCACATTTCGTCAATTCAAGTCGAATATTGACAAATGTTTAAGCTTAGAAATAGACTTCGTCCTAAGTATAACACCGCCTATCTGTGTGTGAAAGAAACTATCAAATAGTTCGAATAAACGCTCTGCTCGTAACGCAATCGTCATCCCATTAGATGTTTTCGTTGCAAAAAAAAAAGAGAATTTTGGGTAATTAAATGCGCGGCGCACCCAAGGGGAGACTTTGGGACCTTAAGCCTCCTTTGCTCCTATCTGACATCACATATTTCCAAGTAAAAATGAAGTATAAACCAAATACTTTGATAAGCAGAAAACGAAAAAAATCTATTTTACCTTTGACGACAAAAATTAGAAATGTAAATTTACTTGATAATTTTTATTGCGACGACCAAAAGAAAATTACAAAATAACCGTTTTTTTGGTACATTTCGATTTTTTCTGAAATAGAGATTTTCAAATTTCAACTTTTTTAGAAAATCCGATTTTTCAAAATTTTGAAACTTTTGGAAAATTTGACCTTTTTTTTTAAACATTTCTTTCATTTTGTTTTTAGGTTTCGATCTCTTTTGAAAATTTCGATTTATTTTTATTAAAAAGATGGATTTTAGAAAATTTCAACCCATTTTGGAAATTTCGTGTTGTTTTTGAAAATTTTAGCATTTTAAAATGTCTAAAATGTGTTTAAAATGTAAATTTACTTCGTAATTTTCGTTGTGACGACCAAAAGAAAATGACAAAATAACCGTTTTTTTTTGGTACATTTCGATTCTTTCCGAAATAGAGATTTTCAAATTTCCACATTGTTTACAAAATCTGATTTTTCAAAATTTCGACATTTTTGGAAAATCTGTCCTTTTTTTAAATTTAAACATTTCTTTAATTTTAGGTTAGGTTAGGTTAGGTTAGGTTAGGTTAGGTTAGGTTAGGTTAGGTTAGGTTAGGTTAGGTTAGGTTAGGTTAGGTTAGTTTAGTTTTTAAGTTTCGATCTCTTTTGAAAATTTCGATTTATTTCAAAATGTCGAATTTAGAAAAATTCCAACTTTTTTTGAAAAACGCTTTTTTATTGTTAACATGGATTTTAGAAAATTTCTACCCATTTTGGAAATTTCGTGTTGTTTTTGGAAACTTTAGCATTTTAAAATGTCCACTTTTTTCAAATTTTTCACCTTTACTCGAAATTTTGATTGGGTATCTATAACTTCCAAAATTTTGACTTTTTTTCGAAATAATCACCTAATTTTAAAATTTTCAACATTTTTCAATTTTCGACTTGTTTTTAAAACTCTTGACATTTTTAAAAAATCTACCTGATTGAAAATATTTACCTTTTTTTTTAAAAAAAAACCTGAACTATTGTATTTTTGACTTTTTTGTAAATCTTGATATTCAGAATTCAATTTTATTTAAATTTCAATATTTTTTGAAAAAATGGTTAAAATTTCGCCTTTTGAGAACATCAACTTACTTGACATTTTTATTTCTTTTTGAAATTAGACGATTCTTGAAAGATTTTAGCGTTTTATCAAAATTTCGACATTTTTGAAAATTTTGAACTCTTTTTGAAAATTTTGATCATTTTTTCGAAATTTAATTTTTTTTTTCAATTTTGTTTTTAAGTTCTGATCTCTTTTAACAATTTTGACCTATTTCAAAATGTTGACTTTTGAAAAATTTCGACTTTTTCCCAAGAACTCGATTTTTATTGAAAACGTAGATATTTAAAAAATTGAACTTATTTTGGAAATTTCGTGTAGTTTTTGGAAATTTTGGCATTTTAAAGTATCCACTTTTTTAAACTTTCCACCTTTTCTCGGCATTTTGATGACACATCTTCTGTTTCCAAAATTTTGACTTTTTTTCGAAATAATGACTTAATTTTGAAAATTTCAACATTTTTCAATTTTCAACTTGTTTTTAAAACTCTTGACCTTTTTTAAAAATTCACCCGACTGAAAATATTTACTTTAAAAAAAAAACTTGAACTATTGTATTTTCGACTTTTTTGTAAATCTTGACATTCAGAATTCATTTTTTTTTAAATTTCAGTATTTTTTGAAAAAATGTTTAAAATTTCGCCTTTTGAGGACATCAATTCAAATTTTCTCGACGTTTTGATGACATTCTGCTTCCAAAATTTCATATTTTTTTCGAAATTATGACTGAGTTTTGAAATTTTCAACATTTTTCAATTTTCGACTTGTTCTTAAAAATGTTGACCCTTTTCAAAATTGTTCGTATTGAAAATTTTTACCTTTTTTTTTAAAAAAACCTAAACTATTGAAATTTTGCCTTTTTTCTAAATCTTGATTTCAGAATTTGATTTTTTTTTAAATTTCAATTATTTTTGTAAAGTTTTTAAAAATTTCGGCTATTGAGAACGTCAGTTTACTTAAAATCTTTTGTTTTTTAATTGAGACGACTTTTTTCGAGACATAGACTTCGTCTCAAAATTCTTGGCTTTCTGAAAATGACATTTTTTTGAAAAATTTCGATTTCCATCGAAAATCTTGACTTTTTTGAACATTTCGACTTTCGGATGTTTGCCATTTTTCAAATTTTGATCTAATTTGCTAAACGACTTCATTTCAAAACTTCGACTTTCTGAAAATGACATTTTTTGAAAAATTTCGATTTTCATCGAAAATTTTGACTTTTTTGAACATTTCGACTTTCGTATATTTTTTATTTTTCAAATTTTGACCTTATTTGCTAAACGACTTCATTTTAAAGCTTCGACTTTCTGAAAATGACATTTTTTGAAAAATTTCGATTTTCATCGAAAATCTTGATTTTTTTTGGACATTTCGACTGTCGGATATTTGCCATTTTTCAAATTTTGAATTAATTTGCTAAACGACTTCATTTTAAAGCTTCAACTTTCTGAAAATGACATTTTTTGAAAAATTTCGATTTTCATCGAAAATCTTGACTTTTTTGAACATTTCGACTTTCGAATATTTGCTATTTTTCAAATTTTTACCTAATTTGCTAAACGACTTCTTTTCAAAACTTCGACTTTCTACAAATTTTCGAATTCCTTGAAAAAACAATTTTTTTCAATTTTGTCTCTTAAAAATTTTGTTTTTTTTTTAAAATTTTGATTTTTTTAGATGTCGAATTTTTTAAAAATTTCGACGTAAAATTTCGATCATTTTTTAAATATAGTATTTCGTTATATTTTACAAATCTGCTTTTCTTCCTTCCTTCCTTGCTTCCTTCCTTTTTTTTTCTTTTCTTCCTTCTTTTCTTCTTTCCTTCCTTCCTTCCTTCTTTTCTTCCTTACTCTCTTTCTTTTTTCTTCCTTTCTTCTTTTCTTCCTTTCTTTCTTTCTTCCTTTCTTCATTTCTTCCTTCCATCTTTACTTCCTTTTTTCCTTTTGCCTTCCTTAGTTCATTTTTCTTTTCTTCTTTTCTTCTTTTCTTCTTTTCTTCTTTTCTTCTTTTCTTCTTTTCTTCTTTTCTTCTTTTCTTCTTTTCTTCTTTTCCTCTTTTCTTCTTTTATTCTTTTCTTCTTTCCTTTCTTCTTTCTTTCCTTCTTTCCTTCCTTTCTTTCTTTCTTCCTTCTTTCCTTCCTTCCTTCCTTTGCTTCTTCTTTCCTTCCTTCCTTTTTCCTTTCTTCCTTCCTTCCTTCATTTTTCCCTTTTTCTTTCCTTCCTTCCGTTTTTCCTTTCTTCCTTCCTTCTTTCCTTTCTTTCTTACTTTCTTTCTTCCTTCCTTCTTTCTTTCCTTCCTTCCTTTCTTTTCCTTCCTTCCTTTCTTCCTTCCTTCATTCCTTCCTTTCTTCCTTCCTTGATTTTTTTAAACATAAAATTTCGATCTTTTAAATATTTCCTTATTTTTTACAAATCTGCTTTTCTTCCTTCCTTTCTTCCTTCCTTCCTTCCTTTTTTTTTCTTTTTTTCCTTCCTTTCTTCTTTCCTTCCTTCCTTCCTTCCTTGTTTTCTTTTTCCTTCCTTTCTTCTTTTCTTCCTTTCTTCCTTTCTTCCTTCTTTCTTTCTTCATTTCTTCCTTCCATCCTGACTTCCTTTCTTCCCTTTTCCTTCCTTCATTTTCTTTTCTTCTTTTCTTCTTTCCTTTCTTCTTTCTTTCTTTCTTTTTTTCCTTCTTTCCTTCCTTTCTTTCTTCCTTCCTTCTTTCCTTTGCTTCTTCTTTCCTTCCTTTCTTCCTTCCTTCTTTCCTTCTTTTCTTCTTTCCTTCCTTCCATCCTTCCTTCTTTTCTTCCTTACTCTCTTTCTTTTTCCTTCCTTTCTTTCTTTCTTCCTTCTTTCCTTTCTTCATTTCTTCCTTCCATCTTTACTTTCTTTCTTCCTTTTGCCTTCCTTAATTCATTTTTCTTTTCCTCTTTTCTTCTTTTATTCTTTTCTTCTTTCCTTTCTTCTTTCTTTCTTTCTTTCTTTCCTTCCTTTCTTTCTTTCTTCCTTCTTTCCTTCCTTCCTTTTTCCTTTCTTCCTTCCTTCCTTCATTTTTCCCTTTTTCTTTCCTTCCTTCCGTTTTTCCTTTCTTCCTTCCTTCTTTCCTTTCTTTCTTCCTTTCTTTCTTCCTTCCCTTCTTCCTTCCTTCTTTCTTTCCTTCCTTCCTTTCTTTTCCTTCCTTCCTTCCGTCCTTCCTTCATTCCTTCCTTCCTTCGTTGATTTTTTTAGACGTCGAAATTTTTAAAAATTTCCACGTAAAATTTCGATCTTTTTTTAAATATTTCCTTATTTTTTACAAATCTACTTTTTTGCGTAAATTTTACTTCCAAAATTTCGACTTTTTCTCAAAATTATGACTTAGTTTTGAAGATTTCGACATTTTTCAATTTTCAAATCGTTTTTCAAAATGTTGATCGTTTTTCAAAATTCCACTTATTCAAAATTTTTATCTTTTTTTGAAAAACTATTAAGATTTATACTTTTTTTTGTAAATTTTGACTTCACTTAAAACCTCGATTTTAAAAAAAAATTTAATTATTTTTGCAGTTTTTAAAAATTTTGATTCTTGAGAAAAGCTAGTTTGCTATTTAATTTAAACGACTTTTTTCAAGATTTTAACTTTTTCTTAAAATATTTGACTTTCTAAATGTAGCATTTTTTCAAAAATTTCGGTTTTCGATTTTCATCGAAAATTTTTACATTTTTGAACATTTCGAGTTTTTCGAGTATCTGCCAGTATTCAAATTTTGACTAAATTTGCTAAACGACTCTTTTTCAAATTTTCAATTTTCTCCAAATTTTCAAATTTCTTGGAAAATGCCTATTATTTCAATTTGCAATTTTTCAGTTTTGACTTTTTATAAATTTTGAATTTTTTGAAACTTTTGGCACAAAATTTCGAGCTTTTTCTTAATATTTCGACCTTTTTACAAATTTTCATTTTTATTTTTTCGTAAATTCGACTATTTTAAAATACTTTTTTTTAGATTTTGACCTTTTTTAACATTTCTACTTTTTTTTGAAAATTTCCACCCTTCAAAATTTTGGGTGTTTCTCAAAGTTTCAACTTTTATATAAATTTGACATTTATATTAAAAATTAGATTTTTTTGAAAATTTCGATTTTTTCTGTTTCAACTTTTATATAAATCTCACATTTATATGAAAAATTAGTTTTTTTTAAAAACTTCGATTTTTTCTCGAAGTTTCAACTTTTAAGTAAATTTGACATTTATTTGAAAAATTCGATTTTTTTTTAAATTTTGACTTTTTCTCCATATTTCAACTTTTAAGTAAATTTGACATTTATTTGAAAAATTCGATTTTTTTTGAAAATTTTGACTTTTTCTCCAAGGTTCAACTTTTAAGTAAATTTGACATTTATTTGAAAAATTCGATTTTTTTTGAAAATTTCGATTTTTTCTCGAAGTTTTAATTTTTAGGTAAATTTGACTTTTATTTAAAAAAATCGAGTCTTTTTCAAGATTTGAAACTTTTGACACAAAATTTCTACTTTTTCTAAATATTTCGACCTTTTTACAAATTTTCATTTTTATTTTTTCGTAAATTCGACTATTTTAAAATACTTTTTTTTTAATTTTGACCTTTTTTAACATTTCTACTTTTTTTTTGAAAATTTCGACCTTTCAAAATTTTGAGTGTTTCTCAAAGTTTCAACTTTTAAGTAAATTTGACATTTATTTGAAAAATTCGATTTTTTTTGAAAACCTCGACTTTTTCTTCAAGTTTCAACTTCTAAATAAATTTGACATTTATTTAAAAAATTCGATTTTTTTTGAAAACCTCGACCTTTTCTCCAAGTTTCAACTTCTAAGTAAATTTGACATTTATTTGAAAAATTCGATTTTTTTGAAAATCTCGAATTTTTCTCCAAGGTTCAACTTTAAAGTAAATTTGAGATTTATTTTAAAAATTCGATTTTTTTTGAAAATTTCGACTTTTTCTCCAAGTTTTAAATGTTAAGTAAATTTGACATTTATTTGAAAAATTCGATTTTTTTTGCAAATCTCGAATTTTTCTCCAAGGTTCAACTTTAAAGTAAATTTGACATTTATTTGAAAAATTCGATTTTTTTTGAAAATTTCGACTTTTTCTCCAAGTTTCAACTTTTAAGCAAATTTGACAGTTATTTGAAAAATTCGATTTTTTTGAAAATTTCGATTTTTTTTCGAAGTCTTAATTTGTAAGTAAATTTGACTTTTATTTGAAAAAAACGACTCTTTTTTCAAGATTTCGACTTTTGAAAAGTTGGATATCACAATTCTAAGTTAAATTTTCGATCTTTTTTCATGATTTACAGTTTTTTTGTATATTTCATCCCTTGCAAACCCAACTATCCATTTTCCTAGAATTTTTTACTTTATATTCGAAATTTAGATCTTACTTTTGAAATTTGAATTTCTTGAAATAAAATTTGAATTTCTTGAAATGAAACTTGAATTTCTTGAAATGAAATTTGAACTTTTTGAAATGAAATTTGAAGTAAAGCTATAAGTTTTGCTTAAACTTGTTTTTTTTATATATTTTATTTTTTATTTTGAAATTTTAATATTTTTGTCGTCATACCGAGATTACTGGTTCAATTTTTTAACGTTATTGCTAAAATTTCAAAAGTATAAACGTGGCTTTTTTGTAAAGTACCTTTTTTCAATCGAAAAGTGAAAAATTACAATTTTCCCGCAATACTACTTCGTAATTTGAGAATCCAAAGTAGCTCCCTCCTAGCAATTTTCAAGTGAGTCAAATCACCCAAGAACGGGAACCGTCACTTACCTCTTTCTCTTTTTGGCGCGACTTGCCCTTCGTCTCATGTTTCTTCTTATCCAATTTCTCGGATTTGCTTTTCACTTTTTTCGCCTTTCTTCCTTCCGACGATTTCACAGATTTGATTCTAGTTTTGGATTTTTTCGCCTTCAATTCGATCGTTCTCTTGGAGTCCTTACTTTTGACCCATTCAGAGTTTTCTTCAGACTAGAAACATTATCGCGTTATCACATTTATAAAAAGACAACCGTGGAACAAAAGTGGCCGAAGCTTAGGGTTCATTATTCCACCAATTTTTTTTAAAGAGTAACAAGGTGTTGTCCATGGAGCTGAGGTACCACAACTTTCTTTGCAAAATGAAAATTTTTACTTCAATATTTTTTTAAATGCTTTTTTTTCTGATCCATATTGAATTCGAAAAAAAAAACATTTTTGGAATTTGCAAAGAAATCGAAGGTTTAAGAAAATAAATCAAAAGCTTCTTAAGGTTTGAGAAAATAAAATCGAAATTTTCAGAAAAAATCCAAACACCAAAAAAAAAGGTTTTCTTGTCAAAGACCCCAGTCCTTAATATTTGTGTAGGGACATTGGCTCCTTCGTTTTTAATTTTTATAGCCTGCTCCCACTGCCCTTGTAGATCTATTTAGAAGAAAAAGGATTCTTTAAAACCTCAATTATCTTACTTGTTGTGGCCAAAGTAAATTATAATTATTGGCGTCGAATTCCTCAACACCACTAATGGTCGGCAATTCTGTAGAGGTACTGATAGTTGAGGGTTTTCTTCCTTTTTGAATATTCATCCCATATTTAGGATACTTTTTCTTTAATTTCTCCTTATACTCGCTCAGCAGCTTACTAACAATTTTAACCAAGTTCTCTTTGGTGTGACTTTTCATCTTCTTCAAATTTTCGTTAGTAGCTAAGCACTTTTGCCCTCAGTTTCGTATTCGGGGGCAATTTCGATAAATCAATATCGTGCTCTTTGACGTACTTATAAAAAATCGAGTCTTCACGCATTTGCTTGCGTCTCGTTCGAGCTTCCAACGTCGAGAAAAATATTTTCCTGGCTTCGGCTATCTTGTTCTGGAACAGAAAATTCGAAGTAGTCAAAACAATCAGGGGATATTTTTCCTTTAAAAATTGACATACAAATCTTGTCGTCTTAAACCAAAAAATATTAAAGAACACAACAATAGTTGCTCTTGGTTTCAGGGACAAAATTTGTATATCAATTTTTGAAGACAACCAAGGACTACTCCATTCCACCAAAAGAATGGTTCCTTTAACAAAGAATTGATTGCCATCGATGGATACTTTGAATTCGATTCTGAATTTAGGGTGATTGCCCAAGATTAGGCCAATTGCAACTTGATTCTAATGGCGAGAACTAGAGCGCTCGCCTTTTGAACTCGCCCTATTAGGTCTGATTTCTGCTTTTTCTATTCTCTCAAAGACCTTAGACTTTCAATGATTAGACTCCAGACTTGGTCAAGTCTGGAGTCTAATCGTTGAAAGTCTAAGGTCTTTGAGAGAATAGAATTAGCTTAGACTCCAGACTTGAACAAGTCTTTGAGAGAATAGAGAATAGAGAGAATAGAATTTGAGAGAATAGAATTAGCTTAGATTCCAGACTTGATCAAGTCTGGAGTCCAATCGTTGAAAGTCTAAGGACTTGGAGAGAATAGAATTAGCTTAGACTCCAGACTTGATCAAGTCTGGAGTCTATTCGTTGAAAGTTTAAGGTCTTTGAGAAAATAGAATTAGCTTGGCCCTTGGCTTGGCTTGAGTTAGCCCGAAATCCAGAGGTGACACTGATGAAACTTGGTGCATCTATTTACCCTGATAACTTGTATGGACTGCTCCTGGGCTGTCACGATCCTCATTTTGGCCAAGCTCCTGCAGTATTTTTCGAATTCCTCCTCGAATTTAAAAATGCTGATGGCCTTCTTGATGAACAGATCTTTGTCTTCCTCGCTCAGATCGGAGCCTTCGGGAAAATAATCCGATCTACTGCTTTTACTTCTCCGTATGTCGGAGATATCGAATTGGGTACCAACGGTGACCAAATTCTGCTTCTTTCTTATGTACTCGGCGTATTCTTCGGAGTTGACGAATTCGTCGATGAAACTTATTAGTTCGTCAACTCGTTGTTGCTGGATTACCTCGCATATGCAGCTAGCTGGGCAACTGGCCTCTTCTTCTTCAAGCTCTTCGGTTATTAAGGTTAGTTTGGAATTCGCGCCTTTTTGTTGAATTAAATTCGATTGACTTTCTAGTACTGGTAACGTTGGTTCTTCCTGGAGGGACACTCTCTTCTTTTGCTTGGGATCCATATTTGACTTTTACGTATGTTTGACAAATTGAGTTGCCAATGGGCCTCCTTTGAGAAGAATCAGCAGAATTCCTTAGTTCATAGACTACTGAAGTATAGAACATAGAAAACGCAGTTGAGTTGATCACTAATCCGTTACGAAGACATCATCATCTCGCTCACCCAGTTTGTGAAGCCTCTTCTTCTTTAAGCTCATCCATCACACATTTGGAGATTCTGTCTTTTTGTTGGATTAAATTCGGAATGACTTGTCGCTGGTGGTACTTGCAGCAGTGGATCTTATCGAAAGGAAAATTTTCGACCTTTTCAGTCGCATGAGATTTTTGTCATAGAATGGGTCTCTTTTAAGACAGACCAGCTACAGAATTATTCTACTTACTTCACCAAAAAAAAATTATAACCTGTTCAAATTGCTTTGTGAAGGTACCATTTGCATGGGCTCAAATTGTATTTATTGAGAAAAATTACCGTTTTTTTTAAGCTGATACGAACCCTCAAAATTAGATATCGCCGCGTTTATAATCATTTTTTAAATAAAAGAGTTGTGACGTTTTAAATAAATATATAAATATCACCACAGCTACATATAATTTAACAGAATGTACCCATTAATACAACGTCTTCAAAAAACTTGGAAGAGCCGATGATGACGTTGAATTTGGCCACGAAAGTCTCCTCCTCTTCTCTAAATACTTTCTTGGGGACTTTCTTCGGCTTAGGTAGTTTCTTTTTCTTCGCGCTATGCAACCATAAATATTCGTCCTTAAAGACTTGAGGGTCTCCGAAACGTAACTGAAATTTTCCTTTCTCTCCCGGTTGGAGCTACGATCTCTTCCGAGGTACAATCAAAATGAGATGAAGCTAAAAATATTGAGAATGAGAGAATTGCTGGTGAAGCCACATCAAGATTTAGCAAATCACGTCGATGAGATCGAGAGATTATTTTTTCTTGGACTATTGAAATTTCGAGGTTAGTTGGATTCGTACTCGAAGTTCTCTAAATTTGGATTTCAAAGCCAGCTTGAGTTCGATTTCGAAAGCGTTCTTCCTGAGAATTTCGAAATTTTAAAAGCCAGAATTAGAAATTTCAAAAATAGCTGAAGGGTTAACGAGGACTCAGAAATTTTAAATTCTCTCTTCTCTCTCTCTCTCTCTCTCTCTCTCTCTCTCTCTCTCGTCCTCTCTCTTCCTCTCGTCCTCTCTCATCCACCTCCTTTCTCTCCCTCTCTCTTTCTCTCCCTCTCTCTTTCCCTTCCTCTCTCTTTCTCTCCCTCTCTCTTTTTCTCCTTCACTCTTCCTCTCTCTTTCTCCCTTTCTCTCTTCTTCTCCCCCTCTTCCTCTCACTCCCTAACTCTTTCTCTTCTCTCTCTCCCTCTCTCCCTGACTCTCTCTCTTTCTTTCTATCTCTCTCTCTCTCTCTCTATCTCTCTCTCTTCTCTCTCTCTCTCTCTCTCTCTCTCTCTCTTTCTCCCGTCCTCTCTTTCTCTCTCCCTCTTCCTCTCGTCCTCTCTCTTCCTCCCCCTTTCTCTCCCTCTCTCTTTCTCTCCCTCTCTCTTCCCTTCCTCTCCCTTTCCCTCCCTCTCTCTTTTTCTCCTTCTCTCTTCCTCTCTCTCTTCTCTCTCTCTCTCTTCCTCTCGTCCTCTCTCGCTCTCCCTCTTCCTCTCGTTCTCTCTCTTCCTCCCCCTTTATCTCCCTCTCTCTCTCTCTCTCTCTTTATCTCTCTCTATCTCTCTCTCTTTTATCTCTCTCTCTCTCTCTCTTCCTCTCGTCCTCTCCCTCTCTCCCTCTTCCTCTCGTCCTCTCTGTTCCTCCCCCTTTCTCTCCCTCTCTCTTTCTCTTCCTCTCTCTTTTTCTCCCTCTCTCTTTCTCTTCCTCTCTCTTTTTCTCCCTCTCTCTTTCTCCCCTTCTCTCTTTCTCTCCCCCTCTTCCTCTCTCTCCCTAACTTTCTCTCTTCTCTCTCTCCCTCTGTCCCTGACTCTCTCTCTCTCCCTCTGTCCCTGACTCTCTTTCTCTCTCTCTATTTCTTTCTTTATCTCTCTCTCTCTCTCTCTCTTCCTCTCGTCCTCTCTCTCTTTCTCTCTCTCTCTCTCTCTCTTCCTCTCGTCCTCTCTCTTCCTCCCCCTTTCTCCCCTTCTCTCTTTCTCTCCCCCTCTTCCTCTCTCTCCCTAACTCTCTCTCTTTTCTCTCTCTCTTTCTCTCTCTCTCTCTCCCTGACTCTCTCTTTCTTTCTCTCTCTCTCTTTCTTCCTCTCTCTCTCTTCCTCTTGTCCTCTCTCTTCCTCTCATCCTCTCTCTTCCTCCCCTCTTCTCTCTTTATCTCCCTCTCTCTTTCTCTCCTTTTCTCTTCCTCTCTCCCCTTCTTTCTCTCTCCCCCTCATCCTCTCTCTCTCTCTCTCTCACTGACTCTCTCTCTCTCGCACACTTTTTCCTCCCTTTTCTTCCTTCTGTTTCCTCTTATTTTCTTTTTATTCCCTCTCTCATTCTCTTCCCCCCTTTCCTCTCTTTCTCTCTCTCTTCCTCTCCCTCCTTTCTCTCTATCTCTCTCTATCTCTTTCCGTTCTCCCCTCCTCTCTCTATCTTTTTCCTTTCTCCTCCTTAGGATAAAATAACAATTTTCTGCGCCCACACCCTTGCAAACAAAATCCAAAAACTTCTCTGAATGTTATCATCCGTTGACACGAAACTAGATGGTACCAGATATTTTTAAAATCGACCATCAACGACGCCAGCTCTTCGCCAGTAAATTCATGCGAAAATTCCGCCGCCGCCTTCGCAGATTCTTTTGATGACTTTTTTTGTTTACCCTTAGGTTCCACCACCACCGAGGGGCACCGCCTCTTTATAATCCCTTCCATTTCGGCCACTTTCTCCACGTGAAAACTCACGTTCATTTCGCTAGCGTTAGAAACCTAGAGAGACCGTACCAGTTAAAGTGAATTCGGATGAATCGATCGGTACCTTGAACCAGCAGCTGGTCAGTTGAGTTGTTAGAGTGTGGACGCGGTAAATGCCACCGGTGGGTTGCATGCTCAAAATTGCTTCTTCCCCGCGTCCCATAAATATCAAAGGCACCGTGGTTTTTCCGGCGCGAATTTCAAAATATTCCAACTCCTGAAATTCAACGTTATCAACTCTTCGTAACCGTTTTCATAGTTGAACAGTTGAACCTCATCGGTGCTCGTGGGGGTAAAAGTCACTGGGAGATGTAAGCTATGCTCGGGCGGTACCAATGGTTTATCGAATAAATAACAAGCGAAAGGGACCGCAAGGATTCAGGAGGGAAACATCCGGCGTTATATAATTATCTGTAAATATGCTGAAAACAGTAAAGCGTTTAAAGTGTCAACTCACATACATGAGATGTTTTGTATGTTGATTATTATACGCGATGAGGTACCCAAGGCGGTGGTACCGAAGTCTAGACGCTGCGTTTTAAAGTCGTGAACGAAATCCGGCCTCACAACTTTACACATTACCTCCAAGAACAAAACATCGTCTGGGAGCGACCTAAAATTTCCACCAAATAGGTTTAACGTTTACTTAAGATGATTAACGTACTCGGTTGCGGTATATTCAACTTTACACATAAATCCGGCGCTGATAAATGATGGTTCTAAGGTTCTCCACAGCGCTAACTCCGCCGGGTACATATCTAAATATGTCAGTACTAGCTCTCGAGGTTCCACTATTATATCTTCAATAGTCACTGGAAAAGAAAAAACTGATTCGGGGAAACAAATAGACGAAAGGAATACCGAACTCTCGCATAAGGAGCGATCTCTGCGACTTCGAAGACTTTCCCAGATTTTTTTCCAAAGATAACTCCTTTTGTTGTTTTAATTCCTCCAGCTTCTGGTGCAGAATCTCGTTGTGTTTGTGTATCATGGCCATCTGCCTTACTACGTGTTCTGGCAACTGGGGTTGGGCCACAATGGTTAGCTTAATACTCTAAGTAAAAGTTTAGTTGGATAACCAGTTGCAAAAGTATTAAACTGTTTCGACATTTCGCTCGCCATCGTATGAGAGCTTCTTCAGAAACAACAACACTTAAAACAAAAAGCTCGGTATCTCACTATGTCAACCAGTACCATAGGTGAAACTCTCCAGGAGTGGAAATAAGACAAGTTATGGGTTTTCATTCACAGACGACTTTCATCTCTGGTTCTGATGCGGTTGACATACTCTGCTATGGTTGGCAGAGTGGTCTATTGTCTTGAATGTGGTTTTCCTTGTTTGTAAAGAAGGGGTTTCTTTACGAACAACGAAGGAGGAAGAAGGCGGAAAGAGCAAGGAGGAAGGAGGAATAAGGAAGGAGGAAGGAAGAACGAAGAAGGAAGAAGGAAGAAGGAAGAAGGAAGAAGGAAGAAGGAAGAAGGAAGAAGGAAGAAGGAAGAAGGAAGAAGGAAGAAGGAAGAAGGAAGAAGGGAGAAGGAAGAAGGAAGAAGGAAGAAGGAAGAAGGAAGAAGGAAGAAGGAAGAAGGAAGAAGGAAGAAGGAAGAAGGAAGAAGGAAGAAGGAAGAAGGAAGAAGGAAGAAGGAAGAAGGAAGAAGGAAGAAGGAAGAAGGAAGAAGGAAGAAGGAAGAAGGAAGAAGGAAGAAGGAAGAAGAAAGAAGGAAGGAGGAAGAGGGAAGAAGGAAGAAGGAAGAAGGAAGAAGGAAGAAGGAAGAAGGAAGAAGGAAGAAGGAGGAAGAGGAAGGAAGTAGCGAAGGGGGAAGGAAGGAAGGAAGAAAGGAAGAAAGGAAGAAAGAAAGAAAGGAAGAAAGGAAAGAAGGAAGGAAGGAAGGAAGGAAGAAAGGAAGGAAGGAAGGAAGGAAGAAAGGAAGGAAGGAAGGAAGGAAGGAAGGAAGGAAGGAAGAAAGGAAGGAAGGAAGGAAGGAAGGAAGAAAGGAAGAAAGGAAGGAAGGAAGGAAGGAAGGAAGGAAGGAAGAAAGAAAATAAGGAAGGAAGAAAGGAAGAAAAGAAGAAAGGACAAAAGGAAGGAAGGAAGGAAGGAAGGAAGAAAGGAAGAAAGGAAGAAAGGAAGAAAAGAAGAAAGGAAGAAAGGAAGAAAGGAAGAAAGGAAGGAAGGAAGGAAGGAAGGAGGAAGGAGGAAGGAGGAAGGAGGAAAGAGGAAGGAGGAAGGAAGAAGGAAGAAGGAAGAAGAAGAAGGAAGGACAAGGAAGAAGGAAGGAAGAAAGGAAGAAAGGAAGAAAGGAAGAAAGGAAGAAAGGAAGGAAGGAACGAAGGAAAGAAGGAAGGAAGGAAGGAAGGTAGGAGGGAAGGAAGGAAGGCAGGAAGGAAGGAAGAAAGAAAGGATGGAAGAAAGGGGTTTCTTTGCGAACAAGGGAACCCACTACAATGGCAGGCGAAACTATTTTGAATAGTTCCTAGAAGATTCCAAAAGAAGTTTATTTTTCTCTCACAATCCTTAAGGATATTCGATTTCTTTAAATACCTCGCCGCAGCTCAGGTTTCCGTCAGTCGGTTCGATCAAAATTTCATTGGATCCCCCGATAATGCTGTATTTGGCGATGTACTCGACGTGCCTCGTTCTGGGGTCAAAGCCGCAAACGCACTTCTCGTGGGTTTCCCTCAACGGTCGAAGGTAAATTTCCACCTTCGAATAGGACCCGCAGGGGGTCTCTGGCATTTCTACTTTTTGATGGGATAATTCGTAGACGGGGGTTAAAGGTAACATTCTCAGCCACAGACGATTCGAAGCGAACTGTTTCAATTTGGTTGTCGTTGAAGTGGAAAACGTCTCAGATTCTTCCTCAACGCAGCTTTCTTCTAAAATTAGAATAAATAATGTCCTGCAATGTCTGACCATTTAACATTAATTGCGTTTTTCTATTTACCCATTAATGCTTCCGTGTGTCTTCTCTCTTGTTCCTCTCTGCTGTCCAACAAACTGGTCCTGCTATTGAAATGTGGTACCTGAAATATCGCCTCGGATTTGGTAATCTTATAAAAATGGCAGAGTATCGTGTCGCAGCATATTTGCATCTCGTTTCGAAATTCGTCGTAAAACGGCTTTTTTATTTCAACGAGGATATCTTTTAGGGCCTTCGATAGCCTCTTCTGATTGAATACCTAAAAATACCCATCATTCAGAAGGAGAATTGTCCCAATTTGGGTTTAAACCTTCTTTCTCCTTCCAACCGATGCTAATGAAATAACTGTAATTTTTTGAAGTAAATTGTTCACTAAATTGAGAGGGTCAACGTAATGATTGCAAATATCGTCGAGTTTCGCTAGGAATATGATGCTTATTTCTTTTTTCTCCATCGGACCAATTTTCCCCTATACCACTAGTTCGGGTGGATCAGTATATTCTGCAAGGAAAGAGTACGATTACTTCGACGAGGTTACGCAGGTATGGAATATTCAGAAGCGGCAACTGGGATCAATCCAAAAAAGCCAAACGATTAAAACCAGTAACAGTGAACAATGATTGAAATCGAAAATTTACTGCAAACTCCTATTTCCAACCAACCAATGAGCTATAAAAAATTAAATTTCTTACAAACCTTTGGCAAATCGACGAAACAATAGTATTGAGTTGTAACCGTGTTATTTATCAAATTGGCGCCAGTGATCGCGTATTCGTTGATGGTGGAAGTACCCATGTCCAGCTGAAGTCCACCTTCCTTAATGGTGACATGCTTCTCCTCTTGGGGGATAACTACGAGGTCAGATGGTTCGCTCACTATTGCATAGACGATGACTTTGACCGGAAGCAGTTCCTCAAACTTTTTGGTCTTCACGTAGAGGGTTACAGGAAATTCCAAAACTTGGTAGTCTTTGTTTAACAACGGCATGTAATCTGTCAGCATTTCTTTCCTAAAATATAATGTGCGCTTATACGCGATGCAGCAATAAAACTTTGATATTAAAAAAGTTTGTCTCACCAAACTGATAACTGTTGGCATGAGGTAGTAAAAGAGGAAAAAAGGGGAGAAAGGGGGAACAAAGGAAGAAGTAAGAAAGGGGGGAAGACAGAGAGAAAAAGATAGAAAGAAAGGGTAGGAATGAGGAATGGACCAAAGAAAAAAATTAAGGAAGGTACCTGTGAAGGATGGAATGAAGGATAGAAGAAATGAATTAAGGAAGGAAAAAAAGGAGAAAAGAAGCAAGCAAGTAAGGAAAGAAGAAAGGAAGTAAGAAAAGAAAGAAGAAGGGAGAAAGGAAGGAAGGAAGGAGAAAGGGGGAAGGAGGAAGGAGGAAGGAGGAAGGAGGAAGGAGGAAGGAGGAAGGAGGAAGGAGGAAGGAGGAAGGAGGAAGGAGGAAGGAGGAAGGAGGAAGGAGGAAGGAGGAAGGAGGAAGGAGGAAGGAGACAGGAGGAAGGAGGAAGGAGGAAGGAGGAAGGAGGAAGGAGGAAGGAGGAAGGAGGAAGGAGGAAGGAGGAAGGAGGAAGGAGACAGGAGGAAGGAGACAGGAGGAAGGAGGAAGGAGGAAGGAGGAAGGAGGAAGGAGGAAGGAGGAAGGAGGAAGGAGGAAGGAGGAAGGAGGAAGGAGGAAGGAGGAAGGAGGAAGGAGGAAGGAGGAAGGAGGAAGGAACTAGCGAAGGGGGAAGGAAGGAAGGTAAGAAGGACGGAAGGAAGGAAGAAGGAAGAAAGGAAGGAAGGTGGAAGGAAGGAAGGTGGAAGGAAGGAAGGTGGAAGGAAGTAGCGAAGGGAGGAAGAAAGGAAGGAGGAAAGGAAGGAAGGAAGGTAGAAAGAAAGGAAAGAAGGAAAGAAGGGAAGAAAAGAAAGTAGGAAGGAAGGAAAGAGGGAAGGAAGTAGCGAAGGGTGGAAGGAAGTAGCGAAGGGAGGAAGAAAGGAAGGAGGAAGTGACGAAGGGAGGAACAAAGGAAGGAAGGACGGAAGAAAAGAAAGAAGGTAATAAGAAAGGAAGAAAGTGAAAAATGAAGGAAGGAAGGTAAGAAGAAAGGAAGAAAGGAAAAAGGAAGAAAGGAAAGAAAGAAGGAAGAAAGGAAAAAAGTAAAGAAGGAGAGAAGGAAGAAAGGAAGGAAAGAAAGTAGGAAGGGAGAAAGAAAGGAGAGAAGGAAGGAAGGAAGAAGGAAGGAAGGAAAGAAGGTAGGAAGGAAAAAGGAAAATATGAAACGAAGGTAAGAAACAAAGAATCAAGGAAGGAAGAAAGGAAAGAAAGAAGGAAGGAAAAAGTAAAGAAAGAAAGAAAGAAATGAAAGAAGGAAGAAAGAAAAGGAGGTAAGAAGAAACGAAGGAAAAAACGTAGGAACGAAGAAAGAAAGGAAGAAAGGAAGAAAGGAAAAGGAAGGAAGGAAAGAAAGAAGGAAAGAAGGGAGGATAAAAGAAAACAAGTAAATAAGGAGAGAAGGAAGGAAGATAGGAAGGGCGGAAGGAAGGAAGAAAGGAAAGAAGGAAGGAAGGAAGGAAGAAAGGAAAGAAGGAAGGAAGGAAGGAAGAAAGAAAGGAAAAGGAAGAAAGGTAGGAAAGAAGGAAAAAAGAAAGAAGGAAGGAAGGAAGGAAGGTAGGAAGGAAAAAGTAAAATAGGAAACGAAAGTAGGAAACAAAGAATCAAGGAAAGAAGGGCAAGAGTGAAGGAAGAAAAAAAGAAATGAAGGAAGGAAGGAAGAAAAAAAAGAAGATAGGAAGCAAAGAAGGAGAGAACGAAGGAACGAAGGAAGGAAGAAAAGAATGAAGGAAGGAAGAAAGGGAGGAAAGAAGGAAAGAAGGAAGAAAGGAATAAAAGAAAGAAAGAAGAAAGAAAGAGAGGAAAAAAGGCAGGAAGAAAGAAAGATTAAAGAAAGAACGGTAGGAAATAAAAAAAAGGAAAAATGAAGAAACAAAAGGAAAAATGAAGAAAGAAAAGAAGAAACGAAAGAAGAAAGGAAGGAAGGAAAGTAGCAAGGAAAAAAAAAGGAAAGATAGAAGAAAAGAAAGAAGGAATGAAGAAAGAACAGAAGGAACGAAAGAAAGAAGGGAGGACGGAAGAAGGAATAAAAGGAACGAAGAAAAGAGGGAAGGAAGAAGGGAAGGAAAGAAAGTAGGAAGGAAGAAAAAAGAAGAAAAAAGGAAGAAAAGAAAGAAGGAAGGAAAGATGGAAGGAAGGAAAGAAGGAAGAAAAGAATTATAAAAGGAAAGAAGGCAGGAAAGAAAAAAGGAAAGAAGGATCAAAGGACAGAAGGAAAGCAGGAAAGAATTAAATGAAGAAAGTAGGAAGAAAGAAACGGTGAAAGAAAAGAAAAACATAAGAAACGAAAGAAGAAAGGAAGGAAGGAAGGAAGGAAGGGAGGAAGAAAGGAAAAAGTAAGAACGGAAAGAAGGAAGGAAGAAAGGAAAAAAGTAAAGAAGGAGAGAAGGAAGAAAGGAAGGAAGGAAGGTAGAAAGAAAGGAAAGAAGGAAAGAAGGGAAGAAAAGAAAGTAGGAAGGAAGGAAAGAGGGAAGGAAGAAAAGAAGGAAGAAAAGAAGCAAGAAAAGAAGGAAGAAAAGAATGATAAAAGGAAAGAAGGCAGGAAAGAAAAAAGGAAAAAGGGAACAAAGGACCAAAGAAAGCAGGAAAGAATGAAATAAAGAAAGAAGGAATGAAGAAACGGAGAAAGAAAAGAAGGAACGAAAGAAGAAAGGAAGGAAAGAAGGTAGCAAGGAAGGAAAAAGGAAGAATGGAAGAAAAGAAGGAAGGAAAGAAGAACGAATAGAAGGAACGAAGGAAAGAAGGGAGGAAGGAAGGAGGGATAGAAGGAACGAAGAAAAGAGGGAAGGAAGAAGGGAAGGAAAGGAAGTAGGAAAGAAGAAAAAAGGAAGAAAAGAAAGAAGGAAAGAAGAAAAGAGGGAAGGAATGAAAGAAGGAAGAAAAGAATGATAAAGGGAAAGCAGGAAGGAATTAAATAAAGAAAGATGGAAGGAAGAAACTGAAAAAAGGAACAAGAAAGGGAGGGGGGGGGAGAAAGAAAAAAGAAAGAGAGAAACAAAAGAAATAAGTAAGAGGGGAAGGAAGGAGAGCTACAGATTGGGTGGGAAGATCTCAGCTCCAACCAGTGGATTCAATCGGAGGAAGTACAAAATGATGCAATCACGTCTCACGAGCTTAGAACCCACCTGGGCAAAAAACGCACCCATATCCTCCTGGTTTGTCCAGCTCCCAGATACAACTCGCTGTTACTCACGGAAATATAATCCTTGAGCTGTCTCGGTACTTTGACGGAAAGACATTGGTGATACTTGGAGTTATTGGTGACTTCGAAGGAGTTTTGGTAGGAGCTATCGAAATTGCAAATACCCAAATCCACTGTATCAGGATCCACTCGAACAAAATGCTCTAAAACCTCACCCACAATCCTAACCTCCTAAAAAGCTGAACGAATTATACCAACATTTTTTATGATTGAATTTCGGCATCACCTGCTCCTCGACCAATTCGTAGTCGTCGTTGGGTATCTGGCGGAATATTTCAAAGAAAAACTTCTCGAAATGGTACCCGGCCACATCCACGTTTTTGAACGTAACTTTTACCCTCTTGGACTCGACTCCATCAAAATTCAAGTACAAATCGTCAAAGACGAAATTGGTGTAAACATCATCCATTAACTCATCGACGAACGAGGACAATTCAGTAGATGAGTTCACGTTTTCCTCGCTGCCCAGGAACGATATTTGATTTGTCGAGTTTGATTCGTTACAAGCAGCTTCGAATTTGACGTATTTGGGAGTAACTGGTTGAGTCTCGTTCCAGTACTCGTGCGACTTTCCTGATGACCACTTTGTGCGGAATTGGGCTTTTGGAACTGATCTGGAACAGTTTGGGGTTTGGAAAAGAATCAGGAGGACATTTTGATGTAAAACTCGCAACTTATTCATGTTTGATTGGCTTTTTCTTCGTCCATAATTCTAGATTTTCAGTAAATTTCTGTTAAGAATTGGCGAAGAAAAAGCCGATGAATGGAAATAACACTATTTGGCAAAGAAGATATAATTTAACTCACAGTAATGTAGCGGAATATCTCGCTGGTGTGGCTGCAACATTCCCATATGGGCACAATACCAAAATTGATGGATTTTGGTGAAATGTTCATTTCTGTTAGCAGCGGGACGCATTCTAATGGAACTTCTATAGTTTGACAGGTCATGCGGAAGTAGCTGATGAAAACTATTGACCCGGAAAAGCTTTGCACGTCCGATTCGGGAATGTACGAGATGGTGTAGCTTAAGGGCAAGCCGGGATACGCAATTTCGATTCCCTTGAGTTCCATCTTTAATATATTCGTAATAGTCAAGGTGTATTTCTTTGTTAAAATTAGAATCTTTTTGAGAATGATATCTTGCTTATCAAAACGCAGAGCAACTGGTTTTGTATTTTTTTAATATTTCGTGGTTTCAGGGGACAAGATTTGTATATCAATTTTTAAAAATCCGTTCCACCAAAACAAAACAAAAATTATTTCGTTTCAGATGGTTTTTTTACGACTTTATGCTCGAAAATACAAGCTTGCGTTTCAGTTTTTGGTTTTTGGTTAACATTTAGTATCAAATTCGAATTTTTATTATAACACGTCACTTTTTTCGAAATTTCGGCGTAAACTTGAAAAATGTCAACGAAATTTTATGATTTTTTATATTTTGAGTTTTTTTCATCATTTTCCAATCAAGTGTCGAAGTGTTACATTGAGATTGTAATAATCAATCTCGGTTGAAATTATAATAATTAATTGCAGTTGAGATTATAATTAATCTCAGTTTTTCTCGCCTAAAGACAAAGTTTAATAAGAAGACTTAGAATTTTTAAAAAAAGTCGAAATTTTTAGAAACTTCCGTGTTCAAAATCACAATGTAAAAAAAATTTAGAATAAAGCCACGAAAAAACACTACTCACCACAAAAAAGAAAGTATCATATGGGTTCTTCAACTCAATCTTGACGAATCTAATCTTCCTCACATTCTTAGAAACGTTCAACATTTGAAATCTGATCTTGTAGCGTGTGCCAGCGGTGCAATTCTAAAAAAAACAAAATTCTAAACGTTGCACCAGATCCCCACCGAATCTACCTTGAATGTTACGACTTTTGGTTTGGACACAAACGAGTTATCGGCTGGGAAACAGATGTGACTGATGGGTTTGCTATTAAAGTATCTCGTTTCGATCATGTCTTCGAAAACGTCAAAATCGTGGATCAGGCTTTGCATTTTTATCAAATCTTGGGTGATTTTCTCCCTTAAATTCGCCTGAGGGGCCTCCTGGTAATTCCAGCGGCAACTAAAGTTTTGGTACAACTTAAAATGTATTTCCCGTTACTGGTTTTACTTACTTCAAATTTAACTTTCGTGTCGTCTTTGCTCTTGCCATCGCTTGAAAAATTTTTGGATGCTTTGCTAACATTGGGATCTATTTTGATATTTTTCATATTTAATTTGGACAGTTGAAATTTTGATCTTGACTGAAATAGAAAATACAATATAAAAAACAACAATATAAAAAATTCGAAATGTGTTTTTAGGAAATTCTCACTTCTTTCTCGAGCTTTCCTTAAGGGAGGAAAGAAGGAGAAAAGAAGCAAGGAAGTAAGGAAAGAAGAAAGGAAGTAAAAAAATGAGGAAGAAGGAAGGAAGGAAAAAAGGAAGGAAGGGAGGAAGAAAGGAGGAAGGGGGAAGGGGGAAGGATTAAGGAGGAAGGATTAAGGAGGAAGGAGAAAGGAGAAAGGAGAAAGGAGAAAGGAGAAAGAAGAAAGGAGAAAAAAGAAAAGAGAAAAGAGAAAAGAGAAAGGAGAAAGGAGAAAGGAGAAAAGAGAAAGGGGGAAGAAGGAAGGAGAAAGGAGGAAGGAGAAAGGAGAAAGGAGGAAGGAGGAAGGAGGAAGGAAGAAGGAGGAAGAAGGAAGGAGGAAGGAGGAAGGAGGAAGGAGGAAGGAGGAAGGAGGAAGGAGGAAGGAGGAAGGAGGAAGGAGGAAGGAGGAAGGAGGAAGAGGAAAGAGGAAGGAAGAAGGAAGGCGGAAGGAGAAAGGAGGAAGGAAGTAGCGAAGAAAGGAAGGAAGAAAGGTAGAAAGGAAGGAAAGAATGAAGTAAGGGAGGAAGGTGGAAAGAAGTAGCGAAGGAAGGAAGGAAGAAACGAAGGAAGAAGGGAGGAAAGAAAGGAACGAAGGAAAGAAGAAAGGAAGAAAGGAAGGAAGAAAGAAAGGAAATGAAGGATATAAGAAATGAATTAAGGAAGGAAGGAAAGAAGGAGAAAAGAAGCAAGAAAGTAAGCGAAAAAGAAAAGAAGGAAGAAGAAGGAAAGGAAGGAACGAAGAAAGGAAAGAAGAAAGGAAAAACGAAAGGAAGGAAGGAAAGAGGAAAGGGGAAGGAGAAAGAAGGAAGGACTATGGGGAAAGGGGGAAGGAGGAAGAAGGAAGGAGGAAAGAAGAAGGAAGGAGGAAGGAAGAAGGAAGGAGGAAGGAGGAAGGAGGAAGGAGGAAGGAGGAAGGAGGAAGGAGGAAGGAGGAAGGAGGAAGGAGGAAGGAGGAAGGAGGAAGGAGGAAGGAGATAGGAGGAAGGAGATAGGAGGAAGGAAGTAGCGAAGAAAGGAAGGACGAAAGGTAGAAAGGAAGGAAGGAAGGAAGAACGGAAGGGAGGAAGGTGGAGAGAAGTAGCGAAGGAAAGAAGGAAAAAAGGAAGAAAGGAAGAAAGAAAGGAAATAGCGAAGGGAGGAAGGAAGAAAGGAAGGAAAGAAGGAACGAAGGAAGGAAGAAGAAAGGAAGGAAGGAAGAAAGAAAGGAAGGAGGGAAGGAAGCAGGAAGGAAGGAAGGAAAGAAGGAGGAAAGGACGGAAGGAAGAAAGGAAGGAAGGAAGGAAGGAAGATGGAAAGAAGTAGGGAAGGAAGGAAGGAAGAAGGAAGGAAGGTGGAAAGAAGTAGCGAAGGAAGGAAGGAAGGAAGGTGGAAAGAAGTAGCGAAGGAAGGAAGGAAGGAAGGAAGGAAGGAAGGAAGGAAGGCAGGAGGAAGGAAGGGAGGGAGGAAGGAAGGGAGGGAGGAGGAAGGAATGCAGGAAAGAAGAAAGGAAGGAGGGAAGAAAGAAAGGAACGAAGGAAAGAAGGAAGAAAGGAAGGAAGAAAAGGAGGAAGAAAGAAAGGAAATGAAGGATATAAGAAAAGAATTAAGGAAAGAAGGAGAAAAGAAGCAAGGAAATAAGCAAAGAAGAAAAGAAGGAAGAAGGAAGGAAGGAAGGAACGAAGGAAGGAACGAAGGAAGGAAAAAAGAATGGAAGGAAGGAAGGAGGGGAGAGGAAGGAGAAAGAAGAAAGGAGGAAGAAGGAAGGAGGAAGGACTAAGGGGAAAGGGGGAAGGAGGAAGGAGGGAGGAGGAAGGAGGAAGAAGGGAGGAGGAAGGAGGAAGGAAGAAGGAAGGAAGAAGGAGGAAGGAAGTAGCGGAGAAAGGAAGAAAGAAAGGTAAAAAGGAAGGAATGAAGGAAGGAAGAAGAAGAAGAAGGAAGGAAGGAAGGAAGGAAGGAAGGAAGGAAGGAAGGAAGGAAGGAAGGAAGAAAGGAATGAAGAAAGAACGGAAGGAAGGAAGGAAGGAAGGAAGGAATGAAGGAATGAAGGAATGAAGGAATGAAGGAATGAAGGAAGGAAGGATGGAAGGAATAAAGGAAGGAATGAAAGAAGGAAGGAAGGAAGGAAGGAAGGAAGGAAGGAAGGAAGGAAGGAAGGAAGGAAGGAAGGAAGGAAGGAAGGAAGGAAGGAAGGAAGGAAGGAAGGAAGGAAGGAAGGAAGGAAGGAAGGAAGGAAGGAAGGAAGGAAGGAAGGAAGGAAGGAAGGAAGGAAGGAAGGAAGGAAGGAAGGAAGGAAGGAAGGAAGGAAGGAAGGAAGGAAGGAAGGAAGGAAGGAAGGAAGGAAGGAAGGAAGGAAGGAAGGAAGGAAGGAAGGAAGGAAGGAAGGAAGGAAGGAAGGAAGGAAGGAAGGAAGGAAGGAAGGAAGGAAGGAAGGAAGGAAGGAAGGAAGGAAGGAAGGAAGGAAGGAAGGAAGGAAGGAAGGAAGGAAGGAAGGAAGGAAGGAAGGAAGGAAGGAAGGAAGGAAGGAAGGAAGGAAGGAAGGAAGGAAGGAAGGAAGGAAGGAAGGAAGGAAGGAAGGAAGGAAGGAAGGAAGGAAGGAAGGAAGGAAGGAAGGAAGGAAGGAAGGAAGGAAGGAAGGAATGTCAGAAGCTCTACATAAAAAGTAGAGCTTATAGGATTAAGGGCTCGAGAAAGAAGTTAAAATTTCCAAAAAAACCATTCATTATTTCGAATTTTGGGGTTAAACTTTACAAGACGTAACTCTGAGTTTTGAAAAAAATCCTTTCTAGAAACACCGGAAACCAGTAAAACATTTCAAATCAGAACTTTGAGGAGAACTCCAAACATCAAAAAAACTCTTTACAAAAAATATTTTTGACTTCAAAATGATAAAATATAGTAATTCGGATAGAACAGGAACTCGAATAAAACGAAAATTTGTTTTAAAAGACACAAATTTGATCTAATTTTGATTTACTTCAAAATTCATTATTATTAAAACATTGTTAAAGAGAAAATTATTAAAAATAATTAGAAACAATTTGAAATACTAATCTTGTTCCCTATCGAAACGCGTTAGAGCAACCGTTGTTGTCTTTTTTTAATCTTTCTTGGTTTCTTGCTTTCAGGGGACAAGTATTTCAGTTTTGAAGATAACCAAGGACCAGTCCGTTCCACTAAAAAAGACGACCGCATAGTCCACTCGACAAAAAAAAAACAAATTATTAGAAATTATGACGAATAAGAAAACTGACCACAATCGACTTTCTTTTGATGCTGAATTTTCTTTGAACAAAGATTTCCTCGACTTGCTTTTCTTTGGCAGCTTGCGGTTCCGATCGTGGTTTTTCTTCGCTCTTCGCCGGTGTTTGTGGCTCCTCGGATGAGGGAGATTTCGGCGTCCGCAGCTTTGGGCCTAGCAGCTTTGGGTCTTGGAGCTTTAGGTCGTTCAACTTTGGGCTTTTCAGGTTCGGATCTATACTGGGGGTACCGCTTCCTTTGCCGCTCTACGTGCTCATTTACCAGCTTCTTTATAATGTTTCTCATCATTTCCTCGCGTTCTTTAATTTCTTTTTTCCTTTTCTGCATGATTGCGTTGTAACTCAAGACTTTTTCTTTATATTTGTGGCCTGGTGGTATTCTCTCTAAATCTATTGCGTGTCGTGTCACGTATTTCATGAAGATGGTGTCGCGTCTTTCGTTGATCCTTCGTCGCTTATCTGCTTTGTGGCAGGAAAAGAGTCTTTTTGCTTCCCTAATTCTACTCTGCAAAGTAATTCGTTTTCTTTGATAGTAGATAAGTGAAGCCGGTTCTAAACCAAAGGTTTATGTTTTTTCTTATGGAAAATCATCGTGCTAAGTTTTGATATTTCGAATCAATTAAATAACCAAGTAAACAAGCAACTAATCAACTTGTTTAGTTGGTTGTTTAGTTGTCATTTACATGGTTGCCTAATTGTTGTTTGCTTGGTTGTTTAGTTGTATGGTTGATTGGTTAGTTGTTACTTGATGGTATAGTTGACTCGAGTACCATATGGCCCATTATCCATATGGATAGGTTTAAAACTTACTCGAATATTGTCGATTGTTTTCTCTTGACCTCTAACAGTTTCTGCGTTTTTTTCGTTCCTGCAGAATTGGTTAAAGAGCTTAATGAAGCTTCTGATGGCTATGGATTTTTTCATAATTTGGTCTATTTTGACTATTGGTGGTCTAGGTCTGGGAATATCCCTTATATCATATTGTACGCCTTTGCTAATTAACTTTCGCTTCTTTTGTAGATATTCCTCATATTCCTCGGAAGAGATTAATTCGTCGATGAATTTGAGTAATTCGTCGTCTCGTTTGATTTCAATTATTTCTTCCTCGGTAAGAGGAATGTCTGGAGAAATCGGAGACTCCAGTTTTTCTTCCATTATAAATAAGTAGCATCAAATATTATAACGAAATAAACCAACTTTTGTGTATATGATGTAAAAATATAGCATATATATAAAAATATACACAACTTTTTAGGCTGCTAATAAAAATGTACATAAATGTACCATACACAGTATAGTCAATAAAATAATAATGACAGATATAAGTGTCATATACAACTTAAATCTGACGTAAAAATGTCTATGACTTTTTAACGTTATATGTAATTAACGAAACGCCAATGAATTATATTTATTAATTTTATTTAACATTTTTTCGGCTCAGTTTGGAAATATTTAAATGTTTATTGTTTGTTGACAATATTCTATCAGTTTTTGAAATATGACTACGTGATATTTAAATTTATTTAAAAGGTCACCTCATGACAGTTGACAAAATAAGAGGTTAGTTTATTTTACATAGAATAGGAAAAATGAAAAATAGAATTAAATGTTACCTTGAACTTCGCAAAATTGACAGTTCTCTAGAAGAAAAAAAAAAGGGGATTCGCGTTCCAGTCACAGTGATAGCTGAACGCGTTTGTGTGCACCTGTGGGTAATCCTAAAATATTTTGACCATCTTTAAACTTTTATTAACTATTTAATATTGATAGTGTTATTAAAGCAATGATTATTAATAATATATTGATATTTTATATTGAAGCTGTATGGGCTTAGCCCCAGATGCTTTTAGCTAAGCGTCCCGACTGTTCTTAGATTGTGCTTGGCCTAATGAATCCTACGCACAAAGGCCATAAAAAGTAAAGAAGAAGCAATCAAAGTGTGGCCCACAAAGGTTCCCTGATGGAGCCAATAAGTTTAATCCGATGCTCAGCCTGTATATTAAGACAGATAATCTTTAAGTTACGATTACCCAACATCAGACATACGTCCGGCGTGCGAGGCGCGATGCTGGGCAGGCGCCGCCGACGCGAACAAAGACCGAATCCCGAACGCATGTCCGTTCGACGTTGCGGCACGGCTGCCTTTGATTTTTAGAATTTTAGTAGCGCTGTGGCGAGCGCATTATCCGGTTGTGCAGTGATTATTTCAACAATTCGTCAAAATATTACGTAGGGACATCGACAAACGCCAAAACAATGTCGCAAAATTTGTCGACTGGCAAGAGACCGTCCCACAGGCAGCTGGTAAGTGATATTTATTGACGATTTGATGGCATTTTAGTCGCCATAGTGTTGATAGAAATCCTCACGTAAACTTGGGCAGCGAGAAAGGATCGCCATGCCTTTGCCTTCGTGGGTACTTTTGTCAGAGGCGAACAAAAATACCAAAGCCGGATTGAAAGATAACAAGGCGACTGGTTTAAAGAAGTGAATTTGATGTATTTTCGAGCTTGACAAATCGAATGTCCGATCGTTTATTAGGTTAAGTTGTCAAATTTTATTGTTTACGTGTGATGTAAGCCGGAGAATCTTTATATATTTTTGTGCGGTCGGAATTTTAATTTAAACGGTAATCAACGCCTAATAACTTCCGTTCGTCAACTCCTAATTTGACATGTTATACCATTTTTAGTGTTTTAAGAAATTCTGGATATGTCTTAAGCGTGTTTTACAAAGCAGTGATTCACGATAGGATCGGTTATCTTATCTAAAGCTCTAAATAAATCCAGTTATGTGCACTTTGGTGTCGGTTGCATTAATTAGCTAGTGACAGAATAGTTTTGGTAATTCCTTTGAAACTTTACTCATATAGGGAGCATAGCAGTGCGCTTAATTTCTCCAAAGGCTGTGATTACAAAATATTCCTCAAATAAAATTTTATTCTGAAAATATCCTTAGACTCAAAATTACGTAGATGCTCTCTAAATCGATCTTGAAGTTTTTTAGGAAATTAAATTTTCCAAATACGCTACTTCTGTGTATGTCCCATTTCATTACCCTCACAAATAGTTTTTTTTGCAAATATGTATTATGGATTAGGACACAGCAGAGACGGACACAGGCTTATTGGGGATCTATTCAAGCGTTATTGCACCAATTGGAAGTTGCTTGGTGAATGGTACAGCAGATTAGGAGCACGTGAAGCAGGCCAGTCTTTCTCCAATTTAGAACTGTTTTTGCAAAGTGTGCCTTTGCGAATTCGACGATTCTCCTTTCAATCCGGAAAATTTACGCCCAAACCATTTCTCTTGAATTAGCGCTTTACGCTTTCCATTTACGCTTCCATTTATCTTCCATTTTTCTCTTTTTGAACTGAAAACTTCTTTGAGCGCGTTAAACTATTTTGGATAGGGGATAAACTTGTGGTTTCGGGTGACCATCACGCGTTGCCAACATACCCTTAAATTAAAAGTATATAACGGGCACATTAAAGTGTATTTCATTAGCAAGTAAGTACTATTAGATTCGTTTCCACACGGTACAAACATCCACCAACCACGAATATAAAAAAGATCAACTTGAGTGTATTTATTTTCAAATATTTCCAATATTCTGACTTGTTTGGTAGTGTGGGTTCGAATTACACTGCATATTTCCTAGTTTTAAATTTTCACTTCTGTCGGTAGTCTCCAAGGCTGCCTATTTTTTTTTAATTTTGACTTCTCAAAAAATTTCAACTTTTATTCGGAACTTCGTCTTTTTCTCGAAATTGTCGTGTTTTTTTTTTGTGAATTTCGAATATTCTGAAAATTTTAATTTTTGTTTCAAAATATCATCTTTGAAAATTTCTACCTTTTTTTTCAAGTTGTTGACCTTCTTTTGTCACTTTTTACCCCAATTTTTTTTGAAGAATTTTACTTTATTTAAAAAAAATGTTGCCTATTAAAAATGTGAACTTTTTGAGTTTTTAAAAATTCGAATCTTAAAATTTTGAGCTTTTTCCAGATTTTGATTTTTTTTAAATCTCAACCTCACAAATTTCGACCTTTTCCGTAAGTTCAACCTTTAAAAAAAAAAAAATTCGACCCTTTTTAAAAAACAATGTGTCCTCTCAGTTTAAATTTTTTTTTGTTGAGATTTTGACATTTAAACGATTCTACTTTTTTGAGAAATTTACGACGTGTCATCAATAGATGTCAATCGGGCGAGAGAATTGATCGACTTTTATGAAATATTTTTGATAACCGATATTTTTTTTTGAGAGAAAAAGATGTGAAGACTAAAAAGCGAGATAGAAACGAACGTAAAGAAGAATGAGAGAGAGAGAGAGAGAGAGAGAGAGAGAGAGAGAGAGAGAGAGAGAGAGAGAGAGAGAGAGAGAGAGAGAGAGAGAGAGAGAGAGAGAGAGAGAGAGAGAGAGAGAGAGAGAGAGAGAGAGAGAGAGAGAGAGAGAGAGAGAGAGAGAGAGAGAGAGAGAGAGAGAGAGAGAGAGAGAGAGAGAGAGAGAGAGAGAGAGAGAGAGAGAGAGAGAGAGAGAGAGAGAGAGAGAGAGAGAGAGAGAGAGAGAGAGAGAGAGAGAGAGAGAGAGAGAGAGAGAGAGAGAGAGAGAGAGAGAGAGAGAGAGAGAGAGAGAGAGAGAGAGAGAGAGAGAGAGAGAGAGAGAGAGAGAGAGAGAGAGAGAGAGAGAGAGAGAGAGAGAGAGAGAGAGAGAGAGAGAGAGAGAGAGAGAGAGAGACGAGAGAGAGAGAGAGAGAGAGAGAGAGAGAGAGGAGAGAGAGAGAGAGAGAGAGAGAGAGAGAGAGAGAGAGGAAAAATAATAACAGAAAAAGAGAGAGGAGAAGAAGAGAGGGAGAACACAGAAAGAAAGAAAGAGTAAAGGGTGAAGGAGAAGAGAAGGAATAAGAAGAGAAAGAGAGAGAAAGAACACAGAGAAAGAGTAGAGGGAGAAAGAGAAAAAAAGAAGACAGAGAAGAAGAAGAGAGAGAGGGAAGAAGAGAAAGAGAAGAAAAAGAGAGAAAAGAAAATAGAGAAGAAGAAGAGAAAGAAAAAAAGAAGTAAAGAGAGAGAGAGAGAGAGAATTAGAAAAAAAAGAGAAGAGAGAGAAATGAAGAAGAGAAACAGACAAGTAGGGAGAGAAGATGAAGAAAAAAGAGAAAGAGTAGAGGAAGAGAGAGGAGAAGAAGAAGAGAAAGATAGAAGAAAAATAAAAGAAGGGAGAGAAGAAGAAGCGAGAAAACACGGAGAGAATTAGTAGGGGAAGAGAGGGGGAGAAGAAGAGAAACATACAAGAAGGGAGAGAAGATGAAGAAGAAAAGAGAGAGAAAGAGTAGGGGAAGTAAGAGAAGACAGAGAGAGAGAGAGAGAGAAGAAGAAGCGAGAGAACGCAGAAAGGGTAGGAGGAGAAAGAGAAGAGAGAGAGAAGAAGAGCAAAGAGAGCGAAGAAAAAGAAGAGAGAAAAGGAGAATAGAGAGAGAAGGGAGAAAAGAAGAAGCGAGAGAACACAGAGGGAGGAAGAAAAGAAAGAGAGAGAGAGAGAGAGAAGAAAAATTAGGAAATCAGAAAAAATCGGAGTAATAAAAATAGGAAAATGGGAAAAGAAACCAGAACAGATAGAAAGAAAAGAAAAGGAAACGTGAGGAGCGCGTAGAAAAGAAAACAAGTAAAGTGAATAAATAGGGGAAAATAGAGAAAGAAAAAAAAACAGATAACTAGTAGACAAAAAGAGAAGGGAAAAGAAAGAGAGAATTGAACTGAAAATTAAAAAAATCAAATTTTCAAGTTTGAGCCTTTTAATTTTTATGTATTATTTCTTGTACAAGTTAAACTAATGAAAAATCGAAATTTTGGTGGTTAATTTTGAAATTTTGGAAAGAAAAATGGAAATCTTCCGTTTAAACTTGAAATTTCCAGTTTGAAGTTGGAATTTCCAGTTTGAACTTGGAATTTCCAGTTTAAACTAAAAATTTCTGAATTGTTTTTAAAATTTTGACTCAAACAAATCTGTTCAACAAACTTATACGAATTTAAAATTTTCAATCAAAATTATTATTCTGTAAAAAAAATTGGAAATTTTTAATTTGAAATTAAAATGCTGTCAACATTGAAAATTCGAGAAAATGTCGAAATTTTAAATTTTATGCGAACTTCTTTTTTTTCTATTCAAATTTCGATTTTGGAATCGAAATTTTGAAAGAAAAATTGAAATTGCGACATTTCTAGATTGTTTTTAAAATATGACTGTTTAAGTGTCGCGAAGAAAATCGTTTTAAACAAAAATTTATAAAAATCCTGAAAGTTCTCCCTCGAAATCGTCCATAATTTTTTTTAAATTTAGATTTCAAAGTTAAAAATAGTTGCAGAAAAAAAATCGAAATTCGTTATATTATTTTTTTCTCTTAAGCAGTCGAATATGGGGGGTGGGGTAATAAGGGGGCGCAAGAGAGAGAGAGAGAGAGAAAGGGAAAGGGAGGGGGGGAGAGTTAATAAGGCCCCTAATTCGCGAAAAATTCAAACTTTGGAGAAAAAAATCGATTTTAAAAAATTAAAATTTGAAATTAATGTCGAAATTTCAAAAAAGAAGAGAAACGGAAAAAAGAAGCAGAAAGAATAAAAGGGGAGCAAGCAATGGGCCTAATCATGTCATTAATTCGAGAAAAATTCAAAATTTGCAGAATAAACTCCAATTTTAAAGTCGAAATTAGGAGAAAGAAATCGAAATTTTAAAATTAAAAAAGTCGAGATTAAAATTGAAGTTTCGGGTTCAAGTCCGAAGTCCACTGTAAATTCGAGGAAAAAATCGAAGTTCGAATTTGTTGAAACTGAAAAATCGAAATTTCGAAAAAAACCTAGACAATTTAAAATATTTCTCACAATTTCGAAAGTTGATGTGGAAAAAAAAATTAAAATAAAACCTTGTCTTCAATTCGGAGAAAAATTCAAAATTTGCAGAATAAACTCCCATTTTAAAGTCGAAATTAGGAGAAAGAACTCGAAATTTTAAAATTAAAAAAGTCGAGATTAAAATTGAAATTGTCTTGCAGAATAAAATCAATTGTAGAGTCGAAATTAGGAGAAAGAAATTGAAATTTCAAAATTAAAAAGTCGAGATTAAAATAAAATTTCGAAGTTACGCTCAAAATTTATTGAAATTTCGAGTAAAAAAATCGAAATTTATTGACACTTCGAGTAAAAAATCGAAATCTCGAAAAAACCTTGGATAATTTAAAATATTCCCTATAATTTCGTAAGTTGAAGTTAAAAAAATTAAAATAAAAAAAGTATATTTTCTGTAAATTTCGTGTTTAATTATAATCGAAATTTCGGAGTTTAAAGTGAAAATTCAAATTAAAAAATAAAATCTATTTTAGAGTCGAAATTAGGAGAAAGAAATCGAAATTTTAAAATTAAAAAAGTCGAGATTAAAATTGACATTTCGGGTTCAAGTCCGAAGTATACTGAAATGTCGAGGAAAACATCGAAATTTGTTGAAAGTTCGAATGTGTTGAAACTGAAAAATCGAAATTTCGAAAAAAGCTTAGACAATTTCAAATATTCCTCACAATTTCGAAAGTTGATTTTGAAAAAAAATTAAAATAAAACCTTGTCTTTAATTCGAGAGAAATTCAAAACCTGCAAAATAAAATCTATTTTAGAGTCGAAATTAGTAGAAAGAAATCGAAATTTTAAAATTAAAAAGTCGAGATTAAAATAAAATTTCGAAGTTACGCTCAAAATTTATTGAAATTTCGAGTAAAAAAATCGAAATTTATTGACACTTCGAGTAAAAAATCGAAATCTCGAAAAAACCTTGGATAATTTAAAATATTCCCTATAATTTCGAAAGTTGAAGTTAAAAAAATTAAAATAAAAAAAGTATAATTTCGTGTTTAATTATAATCGAAATTTCGGAGTTTAAAGTGAAAATTCAAATTAAAGAATAAAATCTATTTTAGAGTCGAAATTGGGAGAAAGAAATCGAAATTTCAGAATTAAAAAAGTCGAGATTAAAATAAAATTTCGAAGTTACGCTCAAAATTTATTGAAATTTCGAGTAAAAAAATCGAAATTTATTGACACTTCGAGTAAAAAATCGAAATCTCGAAAAAAGCTTGAACAATTTAAAATATTTCTTATAATTTCGAAAGTTGAAGTTAAAAAATTTTAAATAAAATAAAGTATATTTTCTGTAAATTTCGTGTTTAATTATAATCGAAATTTCGGAGTTTAAAGTGAAAATTCAAATTAAAGAATAAAATCTATTTTAGAGTCGAAATTAAGAGAAAGAAATCGAAATTTCAGAATTAAAAAAGTCGAGATTAAAATAAAATTTCGAAGTTAAGCTCAAAATTTATTGAAATTTCGAGTAAAAAAATCGAAATTTATTGACACTTCGAGTAAAAAATCGAAATCTCGAAAAAAGCTTGAACAATTTAAAATATTCCTTATAATTTCGGAAGTTGAAGTTAAAAAAAATAAAATAAAAAAAAGTATATTTTCTGTAAATTTCCTGTTTAATTGTAATCGAAATTTCGGAATTAAAGTGAAAATTCAAATTAAAGTTAATTTTTTTTAATTTCGAGTTTCAAGTTAAACAACTTTAGAATTAGAAGCTCAAAATTTCCAGAAAAATTTCAAGTTTTAAAGTTGAAATGTTTATAATTTCGAAACTTTGACTGTAATTAGCCACGGAATTTAGGAGAAATTATTATTTATTCACTTTTAAATATTTCCAACTTTTAACACATTTTTCATTTGTCTTTGAATTTTGATCTGCATTTCCGTTGATTTAGGCTTTGATTTAAAATGTGTTTTTTTTAGACATTTCAAAGTTTCTTCGCGAAATTTCGATATTATTTCAAATTTAGACTTTATTCTTAAACTTTTGAGAAAGGTTTTTTCATATTTCTAATTTTTGACTTAGTTTTCATATTTCTACTCCAAATTTTAACCTTAAAGATAAAATTTCGTAATTTCAAGAATTTTTGTTCGAAATATCAAATTTTAACTTAAGCTTTTGGTTTTTTGGATTTTGGTTTCTCGAATTTTCGAGTTCAAAAGTCTTAAGTCTAATCTTTGAATTTAAAATTAGTTCAAATTTATATAAAAAAAATAACATTTTTGAAAAGTTACATGCGTTTCACTTTGAGATCCTTGTTAATACGAAACTATGGAAAAGTCGAAAAAGTCGAAATTTTTAGAAAAACTTGTATCTCAACCGGTATCTCAACATTCAATGCGAAAGAGTCGTTTCCGATTTTTTTTGATGGAACGGACCTGGTCCTTGGTTATCTTCAAAAATTGAAATACAGAATTTGTCCCCTGAAACCAAGAAAGATTGAAAAACACAACAAAGGTTACTGGCTAACGCGTTTCGACAGCCAAGCTGTCATCTCAGAAACTGTTTCCGAGTACACGACGTGAGACGTCAGCGCTATCTCTGAACTAATATCCTAACATGCTAAGTAGCGCTAATATTTACGAGATGGCTATAAAGAGAATGTTTTTTTTTGTGAAAAATCGCGTTTTGGCAGGAAGGACACCAATTTTAATAGACTTCGGAAGCAAAAGCTTGACCAAAAAAGAAAATTTTCATCCAAATCGTTAGAGCCGTTTCCGAGATACCAAATATATACATATTTATTTATAAACAAGAATTACTCGTTTTTTGGTGAAGCGGAACTGGTCCTTGATTATCTTCAAGAATTGAAAAACAAAACTTGTTCCTCTGAAACCAAGAAAGATTAAAAAACACAACAACGGTTACTGGCTAACGCAGTTTCGACAGCCAAGCTATCATCTTCAGAGAGATACTCGCTTAAATATTAAGTTGCAGAAGTTGCTCGATAAGTATGCTCCGTTTCATTTTGTTAAACCGCTACGGGCGGTGTACCCTAATGGCCCTATATGTAGCCGCCCCAATTAGCCCACAACTTATCGGGGGGCTAAATAATTTCACTCCACACGAGCGATTTATCGCGGAAAGTCTACGCGTTGCAGTCCGGCGAAGTTCAATAGGAAAACCAGCGCGCACGCGTCGGCATCCCGTCGGCCTAGCGTTTCAGGATAATGTTTCAGGATTTCAGTACCTCAAGATGGCGTACAGGGGTAAAAAGCTCTCGCCTTCCGCGGATCGTCAAAGCTACATTTCACGTATGGTATGTGAACTTTTTGTGAGTTTTCGTAGCGTTTTCTTTTTTCGATTTTTGTTGTATTTTCTCGATACGTTGGCCCGGGTGGAAGTCGAGTTTCCCTAGCTTTTTTTTTTGCATTGTGTGTTATCGATTTATAGATTGGGATGTGTATTTTTTGTTTTTCCGGTTTTCGAAGATGCCATACCTGTTGACATGTTGTGGGATGGAAAGGGTTTTTCGCGTCTCTCGGGAAATGAACGTAGGGGATGATCTGCGAGTTCTTAGGGTTTTTTTTATGAAGTAAATGTGTGTTTTTGGCACATTTATCACTTCGTGGTAGCGACGCGAAGTTTTGTTTTGTTTGCATGTTGTATTTTAATGATTGATGCATTTTAAGCGGATGCTGTGATTGGGAAAACTTTTGTTCCGTGGAAGGGGTGGAGTTTGTTTGGGTTTTGTTTGCATCGAATTTGTTAGTTAGATTTTAAAATTTGTTGTCTTTTTCTTAAGAAGAAATTTCCTAAACATTGTATACTGCATATGTTTCAATTTCGTTTTGGTTGAAAAATTTGGAATCTGTACAGTTAAAGGAACCACTTCTCAAAATTTGATGTCCTTTCTTTGGAAGTTTGTTCAATATTCCATAAATTTTAATTACGTTTTATATTTTTTTTGAAGTGAAAACTATTTTAGACGCGCTGAGCGATTTTGGGTAGAGTATAAACTTATGGTTTCGCATTATCATTACGCGTGATCATCACGCGTCATCATCACGCGCCACCGTCACACGTTACCATCACGCGCCACCGTCACACGTTACCATCACGCGCCACCATCACGCGTTATCAACATGCAGTATATTACACTGTTAACGTTATTTCCTAGTTTTAAGTTTTAACTTCTGTCGACAATCTCCAAGTCTGCCAATTTTTTTTTCTTTTTGTTAAAAAGTTGGTTGACAAATATTAACAAAGACGGACAACATGATCATCAAGTCTTTGATATACGTAGACGCAGATGAATAGAACGAATTCAAGCGTGTCTACTTGCATTATAAGAGGATTGATCTTTACCAGTAGTCGCTAAAAAAAATGTAAAACAAGCGCAAAACTAGCTGTCATCTTCAGGTTGTAATTAACGTAGTAGATCGTCCGGAGTAGATTGTAACCGAAGCTCCACACATCTAATACGATAACAGAATTTGTATCAGACTACGATATTATTTGCCGTTAATTTATAACGAGAGCACGCATTGAATCAGAATGAGAATGGCAACCTGACTTACCGGGTATTAGGAAACAAAGTACCGGTGTCGCATCTAGATGTCTACGAAATTTAAACTCACTCACGACTTGCTGACCTGTCGCCTCACAAGTTTAACTCAAGAAAGCTCGAAATGTACAGAAAAAAATCCAAACTGACCCTTTTTGAATATTTGGATATTTGTTTTCAAAATTTCGATATTTTTTGAGGAAGTGTACTTTTGAAAATATCGAATTTCTTAAAAAACTTTATGAAACGTCCAAGGTGTTATTTTTGTTGAAACTTTCGACTTTTTTAAACTTCGATATTTACGTAAGAGTAGAAATAATATTGATTAAAAAAATGAGATATTTTTAGAAATTTCGACTTTTTTCTCGAAATTTCGACTTCTTTCTCGAAATGTCGACTTTATTTCACGAAATTTTGACTTTAATCTCGGAATTTGGACTTTAAACTCGAAATTTCGACTTTTTTCCAGAAATTTCGACTTTTGTCACGGAATTTCGACTTTGGTCTCGGAATTTCGACATTTTTCTCCAAATTTTGGTAATTAAAAATAGAAATTACTGAACGCACCCTACTGCCAACTGTAAATATTGTTGGGAAAGGAGAGTGGTGCGACGCAACTGTCATCTGCCTAACATAATCATAAGTGTAGAAATTTCCACTTTAATCTCGTAATTTTAAGAAAAAAGTCGAAATTCGAGATTAAAGTTGAAGTTTCGAGATTGGAGTCAGAATTTTGAGAAAAAGATTGAAATTTCGGAAAAAAAAGTCGAAATTTCGAGAAAGAAGTCGAAATTTCGAATTTAATCTCGAAATTTCGACTTTTTTTCTAAAAATTTCGACTTTCATCTCGGAATTTCGACATTTTTCTCGAAATTTTGGTAATTAAAAATAAAAATTACTGAACGCACCCTACTGCCAACTGTCGACATTGTTGGGAAAGGAGAGTGGTGCGACGCAACTGTCATCTGCCTAACATAATCATAAAGTACAGAAATTTCCAATTAAATCTCGTAATTTTAAGAAAAATGTCGAAATTTGAGATTAAAGTTGAAGTTTCGAGATTGGAGTCAGAATTTTGAGAAAAAAATTGAAATTTCGGGAAAAAAAGTCGAAATTTCGAAAAAGAAGTCGAAATTTCGACTTTTAATCTCGAAATTTCGACTTTAATCTCGAAATTTCGACTTTAAACTCGAAATTTCGACTTTTTTTCTAAAAATTTCGACTTTATCTCGGAATTTCGACATTTTTCTCGAGATTTTGGTAATTAAAAATAAAAATTACTGAACGCACCCTACTGCCAACTGTCAACATTGTTGGGAAAGGAGAGTGGTGCGACGCAACTGTCATCTGCCTAACATAATCATAAAGTATAGAAATTTCCACTTTAATCTCGTAATATTAAGAAAAAAATCTAAATTCGAAATTAAAGTTGAAGTTTCGTAATTGGAGTCGAAATTTTGAGAAAAAAATGGAAATTTCTGGAAAAAAAGTCGAAATTTCGAGATTTAAGTTGAAGTTTCGAGATTGGAGTCGAAATTTTGATAAAAAAATCGAAATTTCTGGTAAAGAAGTCTAAATTTCGAGAAAGAAGTCGAAATTTCGAGAAAAAGTTTGAATTTCGAGATTAAAGTCGAAATTTCGACTTTAATCTCGAAATTTCGACTTTAAACTCGAAATTTTGGTAATTAAAAATAAAAATTACTGAACGCACCCTACCGCTAACTGTCAATATTGTTGGGAAAGGAGAGCGATGCGACGCAACTGTCATCTGCCTAACATAATCATAAAGTATAGAAATGTCCACTTTAATCTCGTAATATTTAGAAAAAAATCGAAATTCGAGATTAAAGTTGAAGTTTCGAAATTGGAGTCGAAATTTTGAGAAAAAAATGGAAATTTCTGGGAAAAAAAGTCGAAATTTCGAGATTTAAGTTGAAGTTTCGAGATTGGAGTCGAAATTTTGATAAAAAAATCGAAATCTCTGAAAAAAAAGTCGAAATTTCGAGAAAGAAGTCGAAATTTCGAGAAAAAGTTTGAATTTCGAGATTAACGTCGAAATTTCGACTTTAAACTCGAAATTTTGGTAATTAAAAATAAAAATTACTGAACGCACCCTACTGCCAACTGTCAACATTGTTGGGAAAGGAGAGTGGTGCGACGCAACTGTCATCTGCCTAACATAATCATAAAGTATAGAAATTTCCACTTTAATCTCGTAATATTTAGAAAAAAATCGAAATTCGAGATTAAAGTTGAAGTTTCGAAATTGGAGTAGAAATTTTGAGAAAAAAATGGAAATTTCTGGAAAAAAAAGTCGAAATTTCGAGATTTAAGTTGAAGTTTCGAGATTGGAGTCGAAATTTTGATAAAAAAATCGAAATTTCTGGAAAAAAAGTCGAAATTTCGAGAAAGAAGTCGAAATTTCGAGAAAAAGTTTGAATTTCGAGATTAAAGTCGAAATTTCGACTTTAAACTCGAAATTTTGGTGATTAAAAATAAAAAATACTGAACGCAACCTACTGCCAACTGTCAATATTGTTGGGAAAGGGGAATGGTGCGACGCAACTGTCATCTGCCTACCATAATCATAAAATATAGAAATTTCCATTTTAGTCTCGTAATTTTAAGAAAAAAGTCGAAATTCGAGAAAGAAGTCGAAATTTCGACAGAAAAAAGTCGAAATTTCCAGAAAAAGTTTAAATTTCCAGATTGAAGTCGAAATTTCGTACTTTAAATTCGAAATTTCTGATTTTTTTTAAATCGATGTCCTTTCTACGCCTTCGTAGATATTTCCAGATTTCCATTTTCCAATAAAAAAATTTTGCGTTAAAAACAAAATTTCCAGAAAAAATTTCGAAAAAATGTTTAAACTTTGAGGAAAACCAGAAATTACAAAAGATTTTTTTTCTCATAAACGTTGTTTTTTTTCTGAAAATTCGAAGTTTAAGACTCAAATTCTTAATTTTCTTAAAAGTTCAATTTTAAAGTCTAATTTACCACTTCTAGTTATCGACTTCGTTTCTGAAATGGTAAAAGTTTTTAAAACTTTAAAAGATAGTTGAAAATATGCGAAATAATGTAGAAATTTTTGAAAAGTTTAAAATTTAGAAAAAAAGTTACATATTTTGAACAATATTTAACATTTTGAAATAAAATTAATTGAAAAAATACTTACATATTGAAGATTTCTTCTTTTTAAATACTTCATCCGTTCATTCAATGTTTTAATTAAAAACAAATATCAAATTGTTCCTAATGAACAATCCCTAAAATACCCTACTTGGGTATTTATTAAAAATATAATTGTCAATGAGTTTTTGCAAGGGGGTGTTGAAAGGGGGTGCTTGCATTTGCTTGTGACGATAACAAAACTGATGCCAGGAGAAAATCGAATAATAAATCGCAGCTAATCCAAATTTTCTGGTTTGTGCGTAAACCTCGACGCTCCTGCCATCTATATTTACAACAGTGAAATTGCAGTTTTCGTAATTTATCGCGAACGGCGCTTTGTACTAAATTCGGACGTAGAACTTGGCGAGTCGGCTGCCCATTTTTTTTTTTCTAACTTTTTTTCACCTCATCACTATTTATTTTCCTTTAATTTTCCCATTCTGTTTTTGTTTATTTTATTTATTTTTTTATATATGTTTTTTACGATGGAACGTATTAATAAAATCGTAAATGTAGAATTTGTTGCAGCGCGAGCGGAAACAGAAGAAACTCTACTCCGAAGACTGGGCGGTGGGCGATGAAGACATCGAAGGCAAGCGTTCGTTCAATTTGCAAGAAAAACTCGAAGACCCCGCGTTCGGCTGCCAAAATATAGTGAGAGAGATGCAAGGACACGAACTGAATGTCGCTTATTTTCAAAGATACGGTTTCAGTACGCCACTTTTATTTAAAGAAAAAACCGGATTGGGTGAGTTGTTTCACGAAATTATCGGCTTCGAGCTTAATTTTTGCCGCTTTTGGGGCTTGGGTGCCGCTTTTGGGGCTTTGGGTGTCGCTTTTGGCTTTATTAACGCGTCCTGTAGAACGAATAGAAGCGCTGCTTTATTCCAGGTGGACATTTTTGTCCCTTTCCGTAAGGAAATAGTTGTCGATAATATTGATGCATTGGGAAACTGGTGCGTGGCTACACCTGAAACGGAAAAAACCCATCCTGGCTTCATCTGGATTTACATTTCAAAAGCTTTGCTCGCTTCTACAGCTGATTCTAATATCAAAGTTATAGATATTCTCTGTATTTTCTTTGCGAAGTATTAATATTTCTATTCATGTTTTATTCGTTTTTTCTTCGCCAGTTACTCCTTTCACAATTCTAAATTTCAGTAACCGTCTGTTAAGAATTGGCAATGTGTTATAGATTGTGTTTTTCAGTGTTGAGTCACAAACAGTGATTGACAACACAATCGCTGCTTGGGGCAATCTATAATAGATTGCCAATCCTTAAAAGAAGGTTACTGAAATCTAGAATTGTAAAAGGAGTAACTTGCGAAGAAAAAGTCAATAAAACATGAATAGAAATCAAAGTTATAAAGATAGCAAAACATTTTTTTATTGATATAGTTTTTGAGTGCGATTAATCGATTTTTTTCGATGAATCAATTTTATTGCGATTAATCGATTTATTTAATTTTATTCATTAATTACCTCTACTAAGCAAATTTTTAACTTCGATTAATCGATTTTTTACCATCGATTAATCGATTATTTTTGGTTTGATGTAACAATATGTTTATAACTCAGTTTTGGACTGCAATTAATCGATTTTTTTGTTGAATCGATTGTGTTGTTGCGATTCATCGATTTGTCCCACTTTGATTAATAAACTACCTCTATTAAACAATTTTTTAGCTTCGATTACTGAATTTTTAAAATCGATTTTTTTTCATTAATCGATTGTTTTGCGATTAATTCATTCTTTTTTTTTTAGTTTAATTCACTCGCAAAGAGTAATCCCATTTTGCTTTCAAAGCATAGCGAGTAGGATGTGGAAACAAGGATAGATGTATTGATCAATTTTTTTTAGCTTTGATTAGTCGATTCTTTTACCCTCGATTAATCGATTATTTTTGATTTGATGTAGTAAACATTTTCTTTTATTACTCAGTTTTTGACTGCCATTAATCGATTTTCTTGATGAATCGATTGGGTTATTACGATTAATTGATTTGCCCACTTTTATTAATGAATTACCTCTATTAAACAATTTTTGAGCTTCGATTAATCAATTTTTATCATTGGTCTTTTTTGGTTTGATTAATCGATTGTTTTGCAATTGATGCATTCGTTTAGTTTTATTAATGAATTGATCAATTTTTTAGCTTCGATTAATCAATTGTTTTACCCTCGATTAATCGATTATTATTGCTTTGAGGTAACAAAAATTTTCTTTTATTACTCAGTTTTGCCAGTTTTTTAGCTTTGATTAATCGATTTTTTGTTCTGATTAATAGATTTTGTTGCAAATAATTCCTTTGTTTAGTTTTATTTTTATTAACAAATCGATTAAATTTTTAGCTTCGATTAATCGATTTTTTACCCTCGATTAATCGATTTGATTGTTCTAGCGAAACAATAATTTCCCTTTATTACTCAATTCCCAACTGCGATTAATCAATTATTTTTTGATGAATCGATTTTGTTTCGATTAATTCATTTGTTTACTTCTGTTAGATTGTCTCTATTGATCAATTTTTTTAGCTTCGATTAATCGATTTTTCTCCTCGATTAATCGATTTTTTTTTGTTCTGATGAAACAATTTTTTTATTACTCTGTTTTTGACCGCGATTAATCGATTTTTTTATGAATCTATTGTTTTGTTACGATTAATTGATTTGTCTACTTTTATAATTGAATTACCTCTATTAAATAATTTTTGAGCTTCGATTAATCAATTTTTGCCATCGATTTTTGTTTTGTTTTGATTAATCGATTGTTTTGCAATTAATGCATACATTTAGTTTGAATTGATCAAATTTTTAGCTCCGATTAATTGATTGTTTTACCCTCGATTAATCGATTGTTATTGCTTTGATGTAATAAAAATTTTCTTTTATTACTCCGTTTTGTCAGTTTTTTAGCTTCGATTAATCGATTTTTTCCATTCGATTTTTTGTTCTCATTAATCGATTGTTTTAGTTGCAAATAATTCATTCGTTTAGTTTCATTAACAAATTGATTAAATTTTTAGCTTCGATTAATCGATTTTTTACCCTTGATTAATCGATTTCATTGCTTTGGTGAAAGCAATAATTTTCCTTTATTACTCAATTCCCAACTGCGATTAATCAATTATATTTTGATGAATCGATTTTGTTTCCGATTAATTCATTTATTTACTTCTGTTAGATTGTCTCTATTGATCAATTTGTTAGCTTCGATTAATCGATTTTTATCCTCGATTAATCGATTTTTTTTTGCTCTGATGAAACATTTTTTTTAGTACTACGATTTTTGACCGCGATTAATCGATTTTTTTTATGAATCTATTGTTTTGTTACGATTAATTGATTTGTCTACTTTTATAAATGAATTGCCTCTATTAAGCAATTTTTTTTTCATTTCGATTGATCGATATTTTACCATCGATTTTTTTGCTTTGATTAATCGATTGTTTTGTTACAATTAATTCATTCGTTTAGTTTTATTAATCAATTGATTAATTGTTTAACTTCGATTAACCGATTGTTTATCCTCGATTAATCGCTTTTTTCGCTTTGATGAAACAATAACTTTCTTTTATTATTCAGGTTTTAATTGCAGTTAATCGATTAATTTTTAATGAATCGATTTTGTTTCGATTAATTTATTTGTTTACTTCTGTTAGATTGTCTCCATTGATCAATTTTTTTAGCTTCGATTAATCGATTTTTTATTTTTGATTAATCGATTTTTTATTTTCGATTAATCGATTTTTCATTTTCGATTAATCGATTTTTTATTTTCGATTAATCGATTTTTTATTTTCGATTAATCGATTTTTTAATTCCGTTTAATCGATTTTTTATTTTCGATTAATCGATTTTTTATTTTCGATTAATCGATTTTTCTCCTTGATTAATCGATTTATTTGCTCTGATGAAACAATTTTTTTTATTACTCAGTTTTTGACCGCGAATAATTGCTTTTTTTATGAATCTATTGCCTGTATTAAGCAATTTTTTTTCACTTCGACTGATCGATTTTTTACCATCGATTTTTTTTGCTTTGATTAATCGATTGTTTTGTTACAATTAATTCATTCGTTTAGTTTTATTATTCAATTGATCAATTGTTTAACTTCGATTAACAGATTGTTTATCCTCGATTAATCGATTTGTTCGCTTTGATGATTTTGATGCAACGTACTGGTCCTTGGTTATCTTCAAAAATTGAAACACAGAACTTGTCCCCTGAAACCAAGAAAAATTAAAAAAACACAACAAAGGTTGCTCTAACGCGTTTCGACAGCCAAGCTGTCATCTTCAGAGAGAAACTCTCTCTCTCTGAAGATGACAGCTTGGCTGTCGAAATGCGTTAGAGCAACCTTTGTTGTGTTTTTTAATTTTTCTTGGTTTCAGGGGACACGCTTTGATGAAACAATAACTTTCTTTTATTACTCAGGTTTTAATTTTAGTTAATCGATTACTTTTTGATGAATCGATTTTGTTTCGATTAATTCATTTGTTTACTTCTATTAATCAAATTGCCTCTATTTATCAATTTCGCTTCGATTAATCGATTTTTTAACAACGATTTTTTATTTTTATTAATCGATTGTTTTGTTGCGATTAATTGTTTTGTTTATTTATCAATTACTTCTGTTGATCAACTTTTCAGCTTCGACTAATCGATTATTAAGTTCGATTAATCAAATTGTTACTATCGATTAATAGATTTTTTGCTTTAATTAAACAATTTACTTTTATTATTCAGTTTTGGCTGCGATTAATCGATTTCGATATTTTGTTTGATAAATCGATTATATTGTTGCGATTAATTAATTAGTTTACTTTTATTAATCAATTACTTCTGCTGATCAATTTTTCAGCTTCGACTAATCGATTACTAAGCTCGATTAATCAAATTTTTACTCTCGATTATTAGATTTTTTTGCTTTAATTAAACAATTTACTTTTATTATTCACTTTTGGCTGCGATTAATCGATTTCGATTTTTTTGTTTGATAAATCGATTGTGTTGTTGCGATTAATTGATTAGTTTACTTTTATTTATCAATTACTTCTGCTGATCAGTTTTTCAGCTTCGACTAATTACTAAGTTCTATTAATCAAATTTTTACTCTCGATTAATACATTTTTTTGCTTTAATTAAACAATTTACTTTTATTATTCACTTTTGGCTGCGATTAATCGATTTCGATATTTTTGTTTGATAAATCGATTGTATTGTTGCGATTAATTGATTATTTTATTTTTATTCATCAATTACTTCTGTTGATCAATTTTTCAACTTCGACTAATCGATTACTAAGCTCGATTAATCCAATTTTTTACTCTTGATTAATAGATTTTTTTAGCTTTAATTAAACAATTTCCTTTTATTATCCAGTTTTGGTTGCGATTAATCGATTTCGATTTTTTTTGTTTGATAAATCGATTGTATTGTTGCGATTAATTGATTAGTTTACTTTTATTAATAAATTACCTCCATTAATCAATTATTTAGCTTCTATGAATCGATTTTTTCCCTTCAATCGATTTTCCCCCAATTAATGGATTTCTTAACTTTGATTTAGACAATTCTCTCTCGGTTTATTTTTTGTTTTAATTGATCGATTACTTGGCTCAACGATTTTTTGGCTGCAATTAATTAATTTTTTTGGCTTTGACGGATCGCTTTTTTTAACTTCCTATTAATCGATATTTTTGACTTTGATTCTTTGTTTTGTTTTGATGTTTTGTGTTTGATTAAATGATTTTATGATTTGGTAATCGATATTTTTGGTCTCATTTAAGCGATGTTTGTGACTTTGATTAATCGATTTCTTGACTGCGTTATATCGATTTTTTAGCTTTGAGTAATCGACTCTTTAACTTCGGTTAATCAATTTTTTCTTTAATGAATCGAATGTTTTATTTCGATTAATCTTTTTGTTTACTTTTATTAATCGATTGCTTCGTCTCATTCAATTTGTTAACTTTTATTAATAGATTGCTTGGTCTCAATTTACCGATTTTTTAACCTCAATTTCGTTCTTTTTTTTTAATAAATCGATTTTATTCCATTCCTGCTGATTGGCATTTTCAGGAATGGGATTAACGAAACTTCGCAAAGACGACAGAGAATATCTAAATCGATTTTATGCATTAACCATTAATCATTTTTTTACTTTCATTAAATTGTTATTTCTATTAATCGACTTCATTTTGTTTTTTCGACTTTAACTAAACGATTATTTCATACACGATAATTTTTGGCAATCAATTGCTTTTTTGACTTTGATTGTTCTATTTCGATTAATCGATGTTTTGTGTTTCACAATTGATTTTTATTAATTGTTTGATTCAATTTCTATATTTTTCGATTTTGGTTAATCTTTTTTTTAACCTTCATTATTCAAATTTAATTTTGATTAATTGTTTTTTTTTTGTTTTTTAAGAGTACACCATGAAGAATGTTTTTTTATAGACTTTGAATTTTTGATTTTTTTTTGTCTCATCATGGTTTTTGATTGTAATATATAGATTTTTCGATTCTGATGAATTGACGATTCTAACTTCGATTAATTGATTTTTACTCTATTAATCGATTTTTGTGATTTCTATTAATCGATTTTTTTGACTGATCGACTTCTTAGCCTTTAATCAATTTTTTATTTGTTGATCGATTTTCGTTTTGATTAATCGATTATACTGCCTTTATCGAATGTTTAAATTTGATTAACCGATATTTTGACTTTGAGCTGTTGAGTTTTTCGCATTGATTAGTTATTTTTTAAATTGATCTAAATTTGGTTTTGATTAATCGATTTTTAGTTTCGATTAATCGATTCCAGTTTTGATTAATCGATTTCAGTTTCGATTAATCGATTATACAATTTTTAATTTAGATTAATCGATTTTTTACTTTGATTTGCTATCAATTTTTTGGTTTGATTAATCGAGTGTACGTTTAACTTCGATTAATCGATTTTTTTACTGTGATCGATTTCTTAGCTCTATGAAATTTTCGTTTCGTTAATCGATCCTTTATTTTGATTAATCGATGTATCGCCTTTATCGAATATTCAATCAATTAATGGATTTTTTCGCTCTGTTTTCTCAAGTTTTGAATTGGTTTCAAATTTTACCGATCGATTTTTACCTTTATCGAATAATAATCGATTTTTTCGCTGCGTTTTCTCAAGTTTTGAATTGGTTTTGAATTTTACCGATCGATTTTTGGCTTTGATTGATCGATTTTTGGTTTCGATTAATGGATTTTTTAACTTTGATTTTTACCCCTGCGTCAATTTTCTGCTTCGCTTAATCGATTTTTTGCTTCAATTAATCAATTGTACTGTTTAGTTTCGATTAATCTTTTGACTGAACGATTTTTAATCTTTCATTAATTTTTTGTTTTGATTAATCGAAAATTGAAATACAACTCTTGTCCCCTGAAATCAAGAAAGATTAAAAAACACCACAAAGGTTGCTCTAACGCGTTTCGACAGCCAAGCTATCATCTTCAGAGAGATTTTCGCTTTGATTAATCGATTGCACTGCTTTAGTCAAAAGTTTATTTTCAATTAATTGATTTTTTGGCTTTGATCAGTCGAGTTTCTTGACTTTGATTAATTAATTCTTGAATTCATTATAAACTTCGTAATCGGTTGATTGATTTACTTTACAAATTCTATTTACTCGAAACATTGTCAGGTTTACGGGTGCCGACGTCCAACTTTACAATAAACGACGTCCGAATGTGCGTCGGTTCCAGAAGGATTTTGGACGTTATGGACGTCAGCACGCAGAAAAACAGCGAGATGACCATGAAAGAATGGCAAAGGTACTACGAGGAGCCGAACAAGGACAAACTGCTTAATGTGATATCTTTAGAGTTTTCGCACACCAAATTGGAACATTACGTTCAAAGCCCTACGGTAGTGAGGTAAGTTTTGCTAAACAATCAGCATAAACTTAAAAAAACTTGACGAGTTTTTTTTACAAATCAGGCTCAAATATTGCGAAAGTTTTTTGTAAATGTCTGTAAATTTGTGCGAACTTTTTGTGATTGTGGAGAGTTGTTCAAAATCCCTTGTTTTTCTGTTGATTTTTTACCTAGTGTTTTGGGCTCATTTGATTGATTACGTTTATCTAAACTAATACTGTAAATGGTAGACTTCCGGTGCAAAATCTAAATTTTGGGTCTCCAAAAATTAACCATAGATAGCCAATATGATAACTGTCATTTTCAAAGCGCTTTTTCATAGACAGGTAGATTGGGTCGATTGCGTCTGGCCCAGACACCTGAAGGACAGCCAGATCGAGGCCACTAACCTCCTGGAGGATATGAAATACCCGAAAGTTCAAAAATATTGCCTTATGTCCGTCAAAGGATGCTACACGGATTTTCATGTGGATTTCGGGGGAACTTCCGTGTGGTACCACATTCTTAAAGGTGAGATATTAGCAAATGTTGGCCAGCGTTGATGGTTGCCTATTTCGGGAAATCCAGATCTTTGTGATCGTTTAAATTTCGTTGTTTATGTAAATCGATACAAATTTTAGGTGGCAAAGTTTTTTGGTTGATCCCACCGACGGAACGAAATTTGGCCTTATATGAAAAATGGGTGTTGTCCGGGAAACAATCGGACATTTTCTTCGGTGACACCGTCGATAGGTGCGCCAGGATCGAATTGCACGAGGGCAACACCTTTTTCATACCTACGGGGTGGATTCACGCCGTTTACACCCCGAAGGACTCGTTGGTGTTCGGGGGTAATTTTCTACACTCTTACGGAATAGATAAACAGTTGAAAACAGCCCAAGTGGAAGACAATACTAAGGTGGGGGATAGCAAGGGGGAATTCTTCATCTAACGGAGACTGTTTCAGGTTCCTCAGAAATTTCGGTACCCGTTCTTCACCGAAATGCTGTGGTACGTCCTAGAAAGATACGTACATTGCCTGCTGGGCAGATCTCATTTAACGACGGGTTCCGACGTAACCATACCGCCAGATAAGCCGCACGTGCATTTAACACATGCTGAATTGCATGGATTGAAGGTGGGTAACCGTCGTCTAGGATTTATTCTAAGGGGACTCGAGTAATTTATACTAAAAATATGTAATTATGCGCAACTGAAGTAGTTTGTAAAATAATAACAGTAAGAGTTAAATTTACTAAAGAAGTGGTAGAATTATCACAGTTCTGAAGTCACTGTTGGTTTCCAAAAATTATTTGGTCAAATAGTCTCCAACAGATTTTTAATTTTTAGCTCGAATTGTGTTCAGTTTTTATGTTAGAGTTCAGTTTTTAAGTTAGAATTTCAATCTCGTCGTTTTTTCTTTAAACGTCAAGTATAAAGTTGCAATTTTGGGAAATTAAAATTTCGAGATTTTAATTGTAAATTCGAAACTTAAAATTAAATTTTATTTCGGAAATTCCGAATTAATTTCAAAATATTCGAGATTTTTCTTAAAATTTCAAGGTCAAGATAAAAGTAAATTTTAATCTTTTATCTCGAAAGTTCGTGGCGAATTGAAATTTTGAAAAAAAACTGAAAAGCTGAGTTGAGCATGATCCAACATACCTTAGCAACATAGTCTATCCAAGATATATTATAGAATTAACGTTTCACCGGGGTATTCCCCTTACAGGAAATTGTGTTATACCTTCACATGCTACCAGCGAATAAGAAAAATGTACCTGACCTCATCAAAGATCCAGTGTCTCTAATTCAAGATGTCAGAAACCTGATAGGACTTCACAGGCAAGATAATAGGGAAATGGCGATAACAGGTCGACCGATACTGTCCGGTATTATTTCCATATTTTTCGCGCTAGTCGATTTTATTTTTAATTTACACTTTCAGTGCCGGAGGACAGCGAAAGATCCAAATCTTACAAAAGTGGGTACAGCAGCATTAAGGGAAATACTGGGCCAAGGCCGCCCAAGTTGCCAGGGATGAGGAGCAGCAAGGGCACGTCTCCGGCGTCGGGCGATAAAGGTGGACCAAGGAGAAGACGAACAAGGTAACTTGAATTGACGATCACTGATCAAATGGATCATTCGTTGACTGCATAACTCCACTAGAATTAAAGTCTTCGAGAGGATTTAGATAATAACTTTGAAAATTGTTATAATTTACGATAAAGTTGATAACGTTTCGGTTTTAGCAGTTTTTCTCATGACAATGTTGTTTAACCAGGTGTAAAAAATGCGAAGCTTGCCAAAGGAACGATTGTGGTGAATGCAGCTTCTGTTTAGACATGGTGAAATTTGGTGGGCCCGGAAGGGCGAAACAAACGTGCAATATGCGCCAGTGTCTGCAGCCTATGCTACCTGTGACGGCGGCGTGCGTTCATTGCGGTTTGGACGGCTGGAACCAAACTCCCGTTACACCTTTGCAAAAAGGACCCCAGAGATGCGAAAGTGCCAGCAACCTGATGGAATGCTCTGTAAGTTTCTAAACCAGTAGGAAGTGATTCACAAACGCACACTTCTGACTCACTAGCTCGCTGATTGATTGATTGATTGACTGACTGACGACTGACTGACTGGGTGACTGACTGCTAACTGACTGACTGACTGACTGACCGACTGACTGGGTGACTGACCGACTGACTGGGTGACTGACCGACTGACTGGGTGACTGACCGACTGACTGGTATCAATATTTTCAAATATAAATGGGTATTCTGGAAAAAGGTTAACATTTTTAAAAAGTTTAGAATTTAAAAAAGGTTTAAATTTCGAAAATCAAAATCTCCAGAAAAGGTTTTCAATTTTTAACAAGACAAAATTTAGTGACAATCAAATTTCGAAAAACATTTTAAAAATATTTCGAAATTACAAAAAAGTGCAGATTTTTCGAATAAATCGAAACTTCTCGATCTTCTACAAAATAAGTCGCAGATTCGGGATTTTTTGCCATAAAAAATTACCAACATTAAAAAAAACTTAATGGTTTTCTTCCGTAGGTATGCTACGAAATAGCCCACCCCCTGTGCGTCCAAAGGCTGTGCCCCGACTTCACCGGCTACATAAACGAAGACATGCCCAACTCCTGGGAGTGCCCGATGTGCTGCAAATTGGGCAAAAACACCGACTACCGGCCGAGGCATTTCCGAGCCCGGCAAAAGTCCTCCGACATGCGACGCATGTCCATCAGTTCAGATGCTTCCAGTGCCTTCGAAAATAAAGTCCAACAGGACCGACTGAGCGACTCGGGCAGCGAAAACGACAATCGCGAGACCAACAGGGAGCTGTTGCCGCTGAAGAAGCGGCGTAGCAGCGAGGGCGAGGTGGAAACCAAGGTGCAAGTGAATGACGCCCCCAGGAAAACCGCCTTCAGGATGCAATTGGCCCAACAGATCGCGAACAATTCGAATAAGATGTTGAAGAAGCCGCTGGTGGTGGTGCGGCCGGTACCGTTGATAATGCCGCCGCTCCCTACCAATAATTTAGCTTTGGACAAGCGATGCGCGCTTAGTGTGTTCAAATACTTATCCCCCAAAGATCTCTATAGCTGTGCGTTAGTTTGTAAAACGTGGGCCATGTACTCTATCGATCCATTGTTGTGGAAGAAAATGGAGTTTGTTCGGAAACATATAACGCCGGACATATTAAAAGGGATAGTGCGGAGGCAACCGGAAGTTTTAGGCTTGGATTGGTGCAACATTAGCAAATTTCAACTACCCTGGCTTATTCAGAGGTTAAACTGTTTGAAAAGGCTTGAGTCTAGTCAGCATTAACGTTAAGAGCTCTGTCTCGTTGCGCACCACTCACTCTGCTATTTTGCAGGTAAAGTTAATAGCATCCGTACAAAATTAAATTTTTAGAATTTTCTGGATAATTTCGACTTGTTTTTCAAACTTCTTAATTTGGCTTCTTTCCTAAATCTCTTGGGATGAATATCATCAATATTTAGAGAAAAAAAATCTAGTTTAACTCGAATATTGAGAAGTTGAAGGTTCGAAGCAATCGAAATTTCAGAAAAATGCTCAGAATTTATAAACTAACTTTTTCTGAGGAAAACAATCTAAGTTTGAAAATATAAATTTAAAATGTCCACCACTCTTTTCTTAAAAATTTGTTGATCATGAAATTTTGGAAGGTTTTTCCAAAAATTTATTTACCTCAAAATTTTCATTTTAAGAATTTCGAATTTTTTCTGAAAATATCTTTTGTTAAAACTCAGTTTCAAAACCAGTTTTGAAATAAAAACGGAAATAAATATTCAGTTTTAAAGTAGGACGAATTTTGAGAGAAAAATCGGAGATTTCCCGAAAAAACTAATTTTGAAGTAAAAATGGACATGTTGAGAAAGTTCTTAACTTAATCGACCAAAATTCTATAAAAAAAGCAAATTTTGGGAACTCAAATTTTTAGTAAAAGCCATATTCCGAGAAAGATGAAACAACTTCGAGAAACCAAATTTTGAGCTTATAAATCGCAGTTTTGTCAGATTTTGAGAAAAAGAGCCAAATTTTGAAAATATCAGTTTCAAAAGAAGACGATTTTTGAAATAAAAACGAAAATTAGAGAAACTGACTCTTGGTCGAGGGGGGCAAACCACAGTTCTCTAATGAGCTGCAATGACAGAAATTGACAAACATCATCATTATCAGTAAAAACTGCTCAAGGGGAGTAAACCACGGTTCTCTAACGAGCTGCAATGACAGAAATTGACAATCACCATTATTATCAGTAAAAACTTACTAGAAGAAGAGAGAAAAGAGAAAACTTCTACTTTTACTAGAAGAGAGAAGAGAAAAAAATTTCGAAATCCTTAACATCTTCAAATTGCCTGGCACTGTTATTAATTATTGTTATTTTCAGGAGCTGGACCTGAGCTTCATTTCGGATTTCAACGACTCCGCCCTTCGTGAAATCATCGGGCCGAACAACGACTCCCGCCGCAGCATGGCCGACGAGAAAATCCGCTTTCGCAACCTGAAAACCCTGAAGCTCGCCGGCACTGATATCTCGGACATCTCCCTTCGCTACATAACGCAGTATCTGCCCAATTTGCAACACTTAAGTTTGGGTTTTTGCTCGCGCGTTTCCGACGCCGGCATCGCCCAATTGACCACGAAACCCTCGAATACAGTCACGAATTTGGCCAGTTTGGATCTCAGCCATTCGAAGTTGGTGACCGAAGTGTCTTTGGAACACTTGTCGAAGTGCGAAAATTTGGTTCGGTTGGATTGTAGGCATTCCCTGCAGATTTCGACGCAAGCGTTGATTAAGTTCGCCGCCAAAAGCGATCGGGATTTGCACGTGAAAGACATTAAGTTGGTCGAGAAGCGGCAGAAGTAGTCTTAATTATTTTAATCGATTTGGCAATTAATTTCCTAGTTTATTTTTTTCAGCGCAATTTTTTGATTAAAAGTTTTATTATTTACATTTATGTTTTGTTATTTTTTATGTAGTAAAGCATTTTACACTTTTTTTTGTTATATTACAAGACAAATTTGTTGGAATAATGTTCTATGCTCGCGTAAAGAGCCATCGATATGGATGTAAATGTAATATTCATTTATTGAATTAATATCGATATCCATGGTTTGCTATGTGGGGAGTTTAATTTTTAATCATCTGTTTAAGTAGGAAAGTAATTGTCTGAGCCACCAAAGTAATATTACTTTAAGATTATGTGATGTTTTTAATACGTATATAAAACGAAGATGCCATGAATGCATAGCAACGTATGCAAACTGAATGTCTTACTTTATTTAATCCGACAAAAGCACACGCTACTTTTTCTTCTATGTTAAGCTTAACAATTTTGTATTTTATTCGAGTGTTAGTTAATTTGATTGTGTTTTATTCTGCATTTAAACCAAAATGCAGCGATGTAAATAGTATTATTATTTTTAAGATTTTGTGTAATGACATAATTTGTAATAAAACCTTTTTCAGGACAACACATTTAAATTCTTTTAATATAGCCTTGAAACCAGTCGAAATTCTTATAAAACTAAATTTCTGAAATGTTTTAATGTTGTCTCAACTAAGCTGGAAATAATTAAACTTTTTTATAGAATTTAGGCTTGAAAATGAGAAACTACAATTTATCCTGAAATTTTTATAAAAAGTTGAAATTGCAAGAAAAATTTAAAAGGGTTAATTTTGAGAAAATGTTAAACCCCTAAAAACAACTTTTAGATTTCTGCATTTTCACTCAATATTTTCTGACTGTTTATTTTTCTCGAAATTTGTAATTTTGCTTGAAACAAATTTTTAAGAAAAGTCGAAATTAACAAAGTTAAAATTTTCAGAAATTGGAAAGTTTGGAATTTCGAGAGAAATGTGAATTCATTTAGTATTTGGAAACTAAAACCCAATAAATAAAATTGTTGAACAAATCAGATTTTTTTGGAAAACATAATTCTTTTAATTCATCACAGTGATTACAAACCACTGGTCACTGGTTTGTGACAGTGATTCGGTATTTTTGAACGATTCATTACATAATTAAGTAGAGTCCTTTATGTACCATAAGGCATAAATGTCGTTGGTACAGAGACTGCTACTGCCTCGGAGATGGCTCTTTTATCCCCTAACTTGACTGATATGTTGTATGTAAAAGTGATTATTTTCTAATTCTGGCGTAATATAAAAGACGCTAGTTGTGCCCTACTAAGATTTATAAGTTTCTCCAGTAAGGGATTGTGGCTTCGTCCAATCTTCCATATATATTTTCTTTTAGGTTGTTCCGGTTTTCGTTCCGACAGAAATAACGGTTTTTTTTTTTTTCGGTTTTCGGCTCAATTCCGGTTCGAAGCCCTGGAATTTTCAGAGGTTGGAATTTTCAAAAAGTCAAAATTTCGAAAAAAGACGAAATTTTCAAAACCAAGTCAAATATTGAAAAGGAAATTTTCGAAAAAGTTCCAACAAATATTCAACAAGGACAAAAGTTGTAAAATAAAGGTTCAAAAAAAATCAAAATATATCCGAGTAAGTCAGAATTTTGAAGCATTTTCAGAGGGTGAAATTTTCAAGAAGTCAAAATTTCGGAAAAAGAGGAAATTTTCAAAACTAAGTAAAAATTTTAAGAAAAAGTTTGGAAGTCGAACGAGAAAAGACCGACATTGTGAAAAAAATGGGTCTTTTAAAATGAAGAAATTTTCACAATAATAAAAAAATTGAATATACAATTGAACTCTAAAAAATTGGAATTTCCGAAAAACGTGAACCAAGAATTCTTTATCTTTTTTTCACATAGACGAAGGCGCTAGTAGTTATAGATAAAAATCAATTAAGAGTAAATAATTATCAATATATTTCTTATCACAATACAATACTAATAGAATATCACGTTTAAAATATAAATATATGTATATAGTGTATATTGTAAAATTCTACCATATGAAAAATGGAAATTATTGCTATTCTAATTAAATAATTGCACTAAAAGTTATGTCATTACTTGAGTAATGAACCATTTTACTTGCCACTGAAACTATTTTGCTTTGCTTAAGTGTCCCATTCGGCTACTAATCAATTATCTTAATAATTCGTTCCAATTTTACATTCTACCAAAATGCACCATTTTCAAAGACCTTATCACCTAACTGATTATACTGGAGACAGTAAATATAATTTTCCTTCAACCAGTCAACAGATCCGCCTCTAATTGAAGGTTCTCTCTCTGCTAGATCTCGCTATCTGATTTCGCCTGTAAACATCATCAAAACTGTAACCACTCATACGCTTTAAACGTTTCACCTTTCCTACGGAATGATCATTTAGGATTTTCTTTAAGGTGGAATGGGGACTAAGGGGCACATCATTGGACATATCGGGAAGGCTATTAGGGGTACCGGATCGGGAGGCTGGACGCAATTTGACCTGTTTCAACATTTCCATCGAAACCACCGGTTGAGAGTGCCTGCGGGCCGGTGACGCTCGATCCTGAAACGAAATTTTTTGAGAATCACCGCCGATGCAAATTGCCAGACCACTCACAGCTGCTTTCTTTAGTTTAACCTTGAGGATGTCCTCCAGCGAAATAATTGGTCTAGCGCCCGAATTATTAACGACGTTTTCGCTCTTTTTACTCCTGACAATCTTCAGCTCGTTTTTCTTGACAGGTGGTGGGGGCGGCGGAGGTGGCGGCGGTGGAGGAGGTAGACACGGTGGTGGGGTAACACAAACGATAGAGGATTTAGGTGTTTCTACTTATAGGCGCCTGCGGATCTTTTATTTGCTGTTTTAAAATCAAAAATTCTTCTTTGATGTGTTTAAATTCATCGATTTCCTTGCGTAGGGTATCCATTTCCGACCTTAGATTCTCCAGTTTGCATGCGTTCTCTTTATTATCGATTATCGTTACTTTAATGAGCTCTAAAGTGTCCGCTAATCCATCCAATTTTTTGTTTAGATTGCTAATTTCTCCTTTATACTGCGCGCATGAGCAAGGTGCAAAGCAATTGGAAGTCGATAGTGAATTCAGTAGTAGCGTCTGCTGACTTCCTGAGTAGAGTTGGCACATTGACGAAATGCTCTAGAAATTGATTAAGAAACAACAAATTAAAAGTCCGAATAAAATCGACGTTTTCAAGTCAAAATTAAAAACATAATTAAAACTTTCCGAAAAATCATTATAAAAAATCGAATTTATTAAAGAAAAAATCAAAATTTACAAGAAAATACGGAATTTTGAGAAATAAACCGAAATTTCCAAAAATTTCAAAATGTTTAAAATACAATTCTCAAAAAATAACTTAAGGAAACCTAGAAAAAACTATGAAATTAGTAGAAAAAGTCCAAATTTTTGAAAAACTCGGCACCTTAGGAAACGTCGAAATTTGGAATTGAAAATGTTTAAATAAAACAATATTTTCAAAAACATCAATATCTGAACAAAAATAAAATTTTCAAAAATGTCCAAGAGGGAAAGTTCCTCAAAAAAAGGTCAAATTAAAAATTGGGCAACACTTTAATAGTCAAAATTTTGAAAAAATCGAAATTTTCAAAAAAATGAAAGAAACTAAAATGTTCAAAAATTTTGAAAAAACTCGCCCGAAAGTTAAAGCTTCAAAATAAAGACAACATTTCCAAAGAAAATGGAAATTTTTAAAAATAGTCGAACTTGTCAAAAAGTCAAAACTTTGAGAAAAGTCTGAGGTTATAAAAAAAATTCGAAATAGAAAAATGTAACAGGAAAATCGCGCATTATTCATCCAACAATTACACCAAAACACTTACCCTTTTAAGAGTGATCCCCAAATGTGAACAAAGATCCATCAACCTCATTGACCATTTTGCAGTGATACGGCTGTACTTCTTTATTTTATTCAAAACTTTCTCAAAAATACCCAACGTGGTCTCCGACAAGGTTTCCCTTATATTTATCGGGGTTCTCCTACTTCCGCCATTCCTCCTAAATGTACAGTTAATAGCCCTACCGTACCCAATTTTATTAGGACTGTATTTATGAATTTTCAGAGCCCCCAGGTGCTTCCTCCTCGGTGGTAAATAGCAGGAAAACTTATGAGAATTAAACGTATTTTCGCAATTAGTATTTTTCACCAAAATTTCAGGCGAAAGCGGATAGAATTTAATCTTCGTTTCTCTCAGGGTTTCATCTTCAGATATATTTTGCGTGGGGCCGATGGGGGTCGACGATGTTTTGGAAGTTAGCAAATTCGCATTGAAAAACGAAAATTCGCCGATACTGGGCGCGTTTAAATGGGCCTCCAAGCGTGTTTCTTTTTCCCGTAAATATGGATTGATATTGTAGGAATTTTTACTACTACAGGCCTGAAATTGTACCTTTTTAGTTTCAGTTGAGTCCGCCCCTGCCTTTTCTTGTTTTGGTACTTCTATGTTCGCGTATTCAGTTTGTGTTTCGCTAGTAGATTTTTTTGAATCATTCAAGCTATTCTGTGCAGTAGTTTGAGTGCCCACGCAAGTAGTTAAAGCATCCCTCACAGAGGCGGCCGATTCCGGTCTAATATCCGATAGAGAGCGATTGAGTTTAATTATTGGCGAATTTAAATTATTACGTATGAATGTAACAGAAGTACTCTGGTTTATTGGGGTTTTGAACACGGGCGAATCTAAGCTACCTTGTGATTGGAATAAGATATTTAAATTACTAACATTAAACGTAGAAGAACTACAACCCCTTAATTTGTTCACCGGGGTTGTACAAATAGGATCAAATTCATCTAACCTGGAGCTTATGTTAGGCGTTGATAAGTGACTGCTACAGTTTAAGGAATCATTTGCGGGGCAGGTTCTCGGTAGGTCTTCTAAATCTAGCGATAAATCCAGCTGTTTTTCATCAGTTTCGTCAAGCTGTTCACTGCCAGTTTTAAGAACTTTCCTGCTTTTGCGTAACTTCTTGCGTTTTGGCATATTTAACTATAACGAAGACAATTCAATTCGGGTTTCCAAATTTAATATCGAACCTACCTAGTAAATATTTGTTGCTGAAATTTTTTTCCAATGTTTTTGCCATTTAAACCTGACATTTCGGGTTCCGTTGTTTTTCAAACTCGCTGCCACCACACAAAACAGGTCATGGCGTTGCCAACATTAATAATTAAAGGTCTGTTCACGCGAAAAGATAAATGAAGAAATAACAGACAAAATAATTGATGTTTAAAATAATAATCATGTATCTTTGTGTACTTGCTTTGTAATAAAATTCTACGTCCTCAAATCTTTTAAGAGCTTGTCGTCTTTGCATTTTCCAACGTAGTTCATATCTATCGATCATAGAGGAACTAAGGAAGCATAAGTAGGAAAGAAGAAGCGTTTTGTGTTTTAATGTTGGTATGTTGCTGTCAGCTGTGACTATAGAACACAACCAAACAGTGTTGCCAGTGGTAGCAGAATTCCGCTATTGGTAGCGACTTCTGAGGCATTTAGCGGCGTAGCGGACGGACGACGATAAAGTAGCGGAATTTTGAGGGCGCCCAAATTTTTACATTTTATTTTTAAAAACGAGTCAAGGGTAAATAAACTAGTTGTTGAAAAACTTTACACAACGATTTATTCAATGGTGCCATCTGGCAGAGAGCAATTAACAACAATTTTACGTGTAGAAAGTCAATCACAATCATTGCAGAAATCCTTAGAAAATTTAATTTTTATTTTTTCTATAAAAAATATGTATTTCCTCGAAGATACTTGTTACCTGACGACCTGACGACTTTGAAGCCGTTTAAAATAGCTCTCAGCTAGAGTGGTAGTTCCTTTTTAGTCTTAGTTTAGCAATCTTTATTTTAAAGGTAAACGAAAGGTTTTTTATATCTTTGGCTTTAATTATCCCCCAAAGGTAAAAAAATATATTTATCCTTCAAGGTTAAGTTTTTTTGTAGAATTCTCTACCCTTTTTATGTTGGGTAGCGGCCGGTAGCGGAATTTTAGAGATCCAGGTAGCGACATTTGGCACTTGAACCACTGGCAACACTGGCTGTGACTATAGAACACCACTAAATTAATGTCATAATTGTTTGTGTTGTATGTCAATAAACAATTCAAAAAAATTGTGTCAATATTAAAAGAAACTACGGTATAGTCGATGAGGGTTCAAAATAAACGTGTATTACGCTCAATTTTTAATTAAAAGACGCGCTGTCAGCGTTTCCTGTTTTAAATTTGTGGCCGAACATCGCCACATAACCTCGACAATGGGAATCGATTTCGATATCTTAGAACATTGTAAGAAAGTTCGAGCTGACCACGGGCCCCCGTACACTTGCCCGGTTGAGAAATGTTCTCGAAGTTATAAGTCGGTGTGCGGTTTGCAGTATCACCTTAAAAGTTACGATCATGATAACCCGACGCCTCTGCCTCCGTCTGCGCCGACGACACCCAAAAACAAGAAAGGGGGTCGTACCAGAGGTACCCCGTCAGTTTCTAAGTCTACGCCGGCGGTGCCCGAACCTATGACGTTCGAGGAAGCGCAGAAAATGGTCCAGTTTGAAGCTAATGGACAAATTGTTCGATGGAACATTAATGATCCAGTTGGAGGTTCTTTCGAAGGAAGATTTCCCCGATGAGAAAGCGCCAGAAGCTAAACCATTGCACCCGCCGGCACAAGGTATATTGGTGTTATAAGTATTATCATAGAGTAGTACTCTGTAGTATAATATTGATGATTCACTTCAGCCTCAGTTTTTAAACACTATGTTTACGATTGTTGTAAATTTTGATATTCCGCTAATATTATTTAATTTGTTAGAAACGCATTTGCAATTGCCGGAAGCAAGTTTTAAAGAGTTGGAAAATTATAATATTTGCGATGCTCCCCCAAGACCTAACGCTTATATACGATTTATTGAAAAAAGCACAGAGGAATTGGACGGTGAGGTGGAGTATGATGTGGATGAGGAAGATACCGCCTGGTTGTCAATTATGAATCAAAAAAGGGAGGCCGCTGGTCTTAATCCAGTGTCTGTTGATTCTTTGGAATTGTTGATGGATCGTCTTGAAAAAGAATCGTACTTTCAGGTGAGAGAATGCAAGTTGGTACGTTGGTTGACCAATAAGCTGTAATTAGTAAATTTAATGTAAAAATGGATTGATCAGGTATAATTCTGACTCTTAGGGGTTTTACACCACAAACTGTATGAATATAGGTAGATGAAATTAAATGGTTTAAAAACAAATTCAATAATGCTTAATATTCCTACAGGGAACACATTTAATAGAATATGTATTCTATTAAATGTGTAGAATATACTATTAAATATATTCTCCGTAGGCATCAGTGAATGGCCATACAGGAGCGGTAGTTGATGATGATGCCGTTTGCTGCATTTGCATGGATGGGGAATGTCAAAACACAAACGTTATCTTATTTTGCGATATGTGTAATCTCGCTGTACATCAAGATTGTTATGGGGTTCCCTACATCCCCGAAGGGCAGTGGCTTTGCAGAAGGTTCGTACACAAGATTCTTAATTAGGGAACTTCCTTCGTTTTTTCATTAATTAATATGAAACATATTGTCTTTCTTAGGTGCCTGCAGTCCCCCAGCAGAGCAGTCGATTGCGTCCTGTGCCCAAACCAAGGTGGAGCTTTCAAACAAACCGATAGAGGGCACTGGGCCCACGTTGTCTGCGCATTATGGATACCTGAAGTTAGATTCGCTAATACAGTCTTTTTAGAACCTATAGGTAATCTTGAGGTTGTTGCTGTTCACATTTTTTTGGTTCAATTTTGATAAATACTTTTCAAAACTTGTGCGTTCAATTTTTGTTTAGAATTAGTCGCTTTTGTAGAAAAAACAGTTTATGATGGGAATTCTTTGTTACCAGATTCCATAGAAACTATACCAGCTGCGAGGTGGAAGCTGACTTGTTACGTTTGCAAACAAAGGGGAGTTGGAGCGTGCATTCAGTGTCACAAAAATAATTGTTATTCGGCGTTTCATGTGACTTGCGCTCAGCAAGCCGGTTTGTATATGAAGATGGATACCGTGAAAGATGGTGGGGAATCGCAGCCCGTTTTAGTACAGAAGATCGCCTACTGCGACGCCCACGCCCCTGCAGATTTCGGTAACGTAATTCATACATTACAAAACGCTAGAAATATGTCACGAAAAACCTAAGCTGCCATCATACTTAACGCATTTCATGTTTACAATAAAGTAACGTTTTTATCTCAGGTGAATCAAAAAAGGAAGACTGCGCGCCAAAAAATGAAACAGGCTAGAAAGATGTTGGCCAAAAAACGAACCAGCGCTCCAGTAATTCTAATTCCAACCATACCGCCAGATCGCATACAGGAAATAGCCTCTTTGGTCACAATTCCCAAAAAATCCCAATTTATTCAACGCTTGATAGCCTATTGGACCTTGAAACGCCAGTTTAGAAACGGAGTTCCGCTTCTCAGACGCCTGCAGAGCGCCCAAGGTGGAACCAGAGATACCTCCACCGGCGACGTGGACACTTTGGAGCTTCTACGACAACTTAAATACTTGGCAGTGCTTAAGACAGGATCTTGAGCGCGCTCGGCTGTTATGCGAGTTGGTCAGAAAGAGGGAAAAGACGAAGTTACTGCTGACGAAACAGATCGAGAAAGTTTATAATGTGAAATTGAAACCTTTAGAGAGCAGTTTGATGAATGTTTTGAATTTGGTCGCGGCTAAAGACACCAATGAGATCTTTAGCGAACCGGTCGACTTGGAGGAGGTTCCGGATTACACCACCGTTGTATCAGAACCGATGGATCTGAGCACCATGAAGGAAAAGCTTCAAAAGGGAATGTACCCTGATTTGGCGGCCATGGAGAAGGATTTCGATTTGATGATCGCCAACTGTTTGGCTTACAACAACAGAGATACAGTTTTTTACAGGTTGGTACGGTTGATCTGTCTTTGGTGAAAGTTTACCTTGTACTTTAGGGCGGCCATTAAAATGAGAGATCTATGCGGGGTTATTTTTCGACAAGCTAGAAAAGAACTGGAAGCTTCTGGACTTCTAAACGAAAACAAGGGAGGAACCCAGGCGAGCGCCCCAAGTGAGGAGTCGCTTGCTTCCGAGATAGACAGAGAACTGGAAAATATACATGTGAGTGTTGTCAATAAATTGAGTCAGTTATCAATAAATTGACTAAGTTGTCAATAAATTGAGTGAGTTGTCAATAAATTAAGTGAGTTGTCAATAAATTGAGTGAATGTTGTCAATAAATTTCAACTCAAGTCAGTGACTTATATAAATTTTAAGCAATTTTATGCTTCGTTTTAAGTATTACTTCAAATTTGGTAATCTGCTGGTTTATTTTAGAACTTAAACGGGGCTGATAAGATTGCTAAACTCGAGGATCTTCTGATCAAGAGTCAGGCGCTGAAGCATGGCTTGGCTCGTGCCAAACGAGTCAAGCAGGTGCGAAGCGAGTTGACCAAAGCAAAAAGGAGTTTGGCCAGCGCTGAAAGCTCACAGTCTGAGTTAGAGGGTGAAAACAACGAGACTAAAACTGTATCAACAGGTAACTATAGTCTTGGGGTAGATCGATGCCTTTTAGAAATGAAAATTTGTATTTTTTTCCCTAAAATATCAGTTTTGCATTTTTAAACTTTTTTTTCTAACGTTTACAAGCTCATTTGACTTTTTGTAGAAATTTTCAATTTATATTTGAAAGTTTAACGTTTTTTATTATTTTTTTTAATTTAAGAATCAATTTCATTTCATTTCTTTGACCCTGTTTGGAAATAGATACATTTTTTAAATATTTCCAAATTCGGTCGAAGAATTGTTTAATGAAATTGATTCTATGTTTTTGACCAAAAGTCTAAAAAGAAGAATAAATTTTGATATTTTCAGAAATGTCGTATTTTCTCACAGTTTAACAGTTATTACTTTGTTTAAAGTCTTTGATTTTAAACGAGATTTTTTATTATAGTTTCAATATCAAAAATTGGTAATTTTTTTCAAATTGTGTGTAAAATTGGAATTTTTCGCAAATTTTTAGTTTTTTTCCAAGTTTCGATCCTCAATTCAAAATAATGACTTTGAATCAAAATTTCGCAGTTTTCTAGGCATTTTGACTTTTTTTCTCTATCTTTAAGGCACTGATTTTGTGGAAATGTTGTCTTTTTTGGAGAATTTAGAAGTTTTTTTCCTAAATTTCGAACTTTGTGAAATTTCGATTATATTCCCGAAAGATAAGGTCTCATTTCCGAAAGATTCGGTTTAATTTCCAAAAGGTTCGATTTTATTTCCGAAATTTAGAGCTTTTGTAATCGAATTCCGGGTTGTTATCACACCCGAACGTTCCTCGTGGCTACCTACCCATCAGGACTCTCCGCATGTATCCATCCAAAATTTTTATCTAAATGCAGTAAATTATTCCAGAGTCATCTCCAAGTGGTGTTAATAGAAGGACCGCCGTTTTGCTCACTAGAAAAGCTCAGGCTTCCGCTAAGAAGCCAAATGACTGAGAAAGAGCCCGAAACCCTAAAGTAAGTTAACTCGAGTGACTTGTGCCAGTTGATGATCGTACTATTTCATGCAGGAAAAAGAAAGGGAAGCAAAAAAAGTCGACCGCGACAGAACCCCAGGATTCGACCAATGAAAAACAGGATTCGGTGCCCGATAGTTTCCGTGTGTACAGAGCGGGGCATCAAACTTCCGGCGACGAACACAGCGATAGCGGGAGCAGTTTATCAACGTGTTACTCCCGAGAATTGAGCGAAGTCGAGTCCGATGACAGTGACTCTTCGGATACGTTGGATCCCGAAGTTTTGAATCAAATAGTCGAGGGCAGCGGGGAGAAACTGGTGCTAAAGCCGCTGCAGTTGGTCTGGGCGAAATGCAGGGGTTACCCGTGGTATCCCGCTCTGATAATTGATCCCAAAAATGCCCAAAGGTGCGCTCGATTCTTGAGTTAGTTTAACACATTTGGTGCTACACACAGTTTGTTGTTTTTCCCTGCAAGGCCAACTTATATGAACCCCTTAACGCACAGTTTTTTTGAAAAAAAAACAAATGTTTTAAATTTTGCATTGTTATTTTCAATTTTGGATTATGTTAGATAATTTTAGTGGAATAGACTGGCCCTTGGTTATATTCAAAAATTGAAATACAAATTTTGTTCCCTATCGAAACGCGTTAGAACAACCTTTATTGGGTTTTTTAATCTTTCTTGGTTTCAGGGGATAAAATTTGTATTTCAATATTAGATAATGAAAATTACCGCAGCATAGAATATAACAGTTTCTTGAATTATCTCGAGTATGCACAGTTTGGCTTGTTTAGCGCGCTTGAACTAACTCAGGCATGTACGTTAACTGGGTTAATATAATATATAAAAATAATTAGCATTTTACCACTCCCTGACGTGCAAAATAAGACGCCAACTACGAGTTATCTCGTTGGCAGCGAATGTGTTAAGTTCATTTAGCATTTTCGCGGCCCGTTTTGGGAAATTTTTAGTAAATACCGGAACAATTTTATAACGTTCAGGGTCAAGTTTGTTTTGTTTTCAGGTTACGTCCACATGGGGGTTCCGTTACCTTCTCCCCCGGCTGACGTCCTGGCTTTATCATCGAATTACGACTGAGCAGGTTTACTTGGTTCTGTTTTTTGATGCCAAGAGGACCTGGCAGTGGTTACCTTCAGAAAAATTGGAGATTTTAGGGATAGATCCTGAAAGAGATGAATCTAAGGTGAGGGGATATGATTTTGGTGAACAATACAAGTGATAATGTTTGGTTTTAGATTAATGAGTCACGGAAGGCTGCCGATAGGAAGGCGGTGAAAAAGGCATATGAGAACGCTCAGCAGTATTTGCTCCAAATTACAGAATCCACGGAGAACGAAACTACCTAATCGTTTTTATTTGAATTTGTGTGTTTTTACGTCAATCAATTTTTAAATAAGACACTGTTTAATGTTTTCAAGATTTTAGCAAAGTAGCTTTTTCTAGTTCAATGTGAAACGATGTAAAATGTTTACTTATACATTTATTTATTACTGTTTTTGTATAATGTGAGAAATATATTACATATTACAAGGAACTTGGACAGTTTGTTTTCTTAAAATTAACAGAAAAAAGTAGAAATTTTAGGAAAACATTCAACGTTAATTTTTTAAATATACAACAAAACTTCTCAATATCGAGCACTAAACATTGCTTGAGAATTTTGAGAAAGGACCAATTTCGATAAATACAATCAAAGAATTATTAGAGACGGATTGAAGTTAGAATTTCCTTTCCAAATTTGATCTTTTAAAAATTAATTTCAATTAGAATTTTTACTTTTCGTTTCCAAATAGGAATTTAAATGTGAAAATTCGACTTTTTTAATAAACTTCATTTATTGCAGTTTCCTCTAGTTTGGTACTATTCTTAAAGTTTGATCCTTTGTTCAAAATTTGGCTTTTTTCTAGGAACTCGAATTTATTTCAAATTACATTTTCTTCGAAATTCTTTTTCTTGACATTTCACTCTGAAAGGTTCGATTTATTTCGCTTTTTTCTTGAAATTTAAATGTTTTAATATTTCGACTATTTTTTTCAAAAAATCGATCTTTTCTTTAAAATTTGCCTTCCATTTCGTTTCGAATTTGGACTTTTTTCTCGAAATTTTATTATTTGTTCGACTTTCTTTTTATATTCCTCTTTTTTTTTCCATATTCGATTTTTTCGACTTTTTTTCTAAATTCGACTTCCTGGAAATTTAACTGGTTTCTCAAGTTAGGATTTTTTTTCGAAATTGAAATTTTTACCTCAAAATTCACTCTTATGTTTTTGCACATTGCTAAACTTCGTACTTTTCTCGAAAGCTCGACTTTTGTATTCAATCTCACTTAAAATTTAACTTATTCAAAAAATATGACTTTTTTCATCCCTTTCTCGAAATTTTGAGTTTCTTTACAAATTGAATTGAAATGTGAAAATTCAAGACTTAATAAACTTCATTTTTTCCAAAGTTATTGCGCTTTTCTCTAGTTTTTGACAAAATTTAAACTGTTTCTCAATATCGATTTGAATTCCGAAATTTGTCTCAAAATATTTTCTTTGCGTTTTATGAATGAATCTAAGCGCGGTCAATCTGTAAAAATTGACTTTCGATTGGTTGTTATACATACCACCCCAGATAGTTTTTGGCGCTCTTTTGCATGGTTTCTCCCCAAGGCTTTATCCAGTTTGTTTTAATGCTGACTATATATAAAACTAAATAGTACAAAATCGCTAGTGTGGTCTCCAATCTAAATTTTAACAGATAAGTTTCAGTTTGTCCTGAAAACCCTTAATAAGGAGGATATCGGAGCTAAGTAAACTAGATTTTGGAAATTTGTTTTTATTAAACCTCCTCTATCTTACATGATAATGTAAATTTACATTAGAAAGAACAGTTTACGTTTTTATTATGTACAAATAATAAATATTCGCTATCACACATAGAAAAACTCTGGAAATTTAAATTTATAAGTATAATAATTATTTAAAGTATTGAATTTAAAATAAATCATCAGGTAATCACAATTTTTAAGAACATAAGTGTAAAACAGTTTGCACTTAATTCTTAGATTACTAAAAGTTAACGAAAAGAAAAAAAAATCCTAATTATCCAAAACTTTCAGTCTTGAAAAGAAAACTACAAAATTGCGCCTCATTCATTAAAATCTTTCTTCTTCACTGGTCGTCTTTCCGGAAGAGGTCTTTCTAAATCGTATAGGTGCTCTCTATTTTGCATCTCGCTCGCATAAGACTGAAAGTACAATTAATTACCAACAAATCGCAAACACCGAGCATAAACATACCAATTTGGTGGCAATCCGCTTCGGGATATTCTCCTCCATAGAATACATCTTCTCCCGGACCAATTCCAGGCGCGATTCATCCTCGAAAAGCACCTGAAAAAGCATCATTAAAAGAAATCTCGTTTGTTAAAAAGTGGTCCTTTAAGTGTTTTCGGTTAGAAAGTGTTCTTAATTAGAAAGTGTTCTCGGTTAGGAAGTGTTCTCGGTTAGAAAGTGTTCTCGGTTAGAAAGTGTTCTTGGTTAGAAAGTGTTCTCAGTTAGAAAGTGCTTTCGGTTAGAAAGTGTTCTCAGTTAGAAAGTGTTCTACTTTTTTGAAAATATTGACTTACCGTGTAAATTTTTATGTACACCTTCGATATATAATCGGCGTCGTATACGACACCGTCAGGCCATTTGATTCTGATTCTCTCCCCCGCGTTGGGTTTGTTTTTTGGGTCAAAATCAACAATGTCGCAGGTGAGAATATCCTTCGAGAAACTTTGGTCTGCTATGAAATATACACAGTGGTTTTCTAACAGTCGGGTGCCTATGATTTTGGCTTTGTAGTAGCGACCGTTCTTGTGTTTGGCCCACACCATATCGCCCAACTCGACTGGCACCTAAAACAAATTAATACAATTAGCAAGTGTCGATGTTTCCTAACATGTTGTAGTCAAAATAAAAGATGGCCGAGTGCCAAAGATAAATAATTACTAAATAGTACAAAAGTATGTTATCTCGAGAATAAAGTTGAAATTTCAATTTTTCAGAATTGAGTATAATGCTTAAGTTTAAACTCGAAATTTTGAGATAAACAACGAATAATAACTTCGAATAAAACTCGAAATTTATTTTAAAAAATCCAAATTCAAACCAAAATTTCTACAAAAGCAAAAATTAAAGTTTATTTTGAAAAATTGAAAAAAGTAAATATTTTGGAAAGGGATGCAAAAGTGGTCGAAATTACGATTTGCATTCCAAATTTTAGGAAACACTATGATTTGCATTCAAAATTTTAAGAAAAACTAAAAAATGTTGAGTTCAAGTTGGAAATTTTGAGCAAAGCTTCGAGAAAAAACATTTTCAGCAAAAAAAAAGTCGAAATTTTGGGTAAAATTGATAAAGTTTGAGGGGAAAAAAGCACAATTTCAATCATTCCTACTTTAGCTGGCCCTAGCGAACTTCGTACCGCCTCAGAATTAATAAATATTGTGATAACTTATTAGTTCAATTAAATTTTACATTAAAATGTTTAATACGCTCGTACATAGTGTGCCCTGTTCCGTTTCCGAGTGAATCCTACGCGAAAAACCGTGCCATAATCAAAGGAGATACAGCGCCATCTACTGGGGTATGGTTACAACACATTATAGTTAGTGTAAGGTTGCGACATGTTTGTCATATCCCGATTATGAGTCGGAGATGACGCTGTACATGGATTCCTTATAAAAATAAATGTCACCAATTTTTTTGATATTTTAATATTTTTCCTCCTATTTAAGGCAGAGACAAATTCAATAAAGCAAAAAATCATAAAAATCCGTCCAGCCGTTCTGGAGTTATAAATATCAATGACACAACGTCATCTATTAGCAACTGATTACAACATTTCTGTGATGTTCCCGTTATGAATCAGAGATGGCGCTAAACGCGAATTCCTAATAAAAAATTTGTTCGCGCTTTTTTTGGATATTTTAGTATTTATTCTGCTATTCGAGGCCCCTAAAAATACAACAAAGCAGAAATCATAAAAATCCGTCCAGTCGTTCTCGAGTTATAAACATCAATGACACAGCGTCATCTATTGCGAACTGATTACAACATTTCTGTGATGTTCCCGTTATGAATCAGAGATAGCGCTAAACGCGAATTCCTTATAAAAAATTTGTTAGCGCTTTTTTTTGATATTTTAGTATTTATTCTGCTATTCGAGGCCCACACAAATACAACAAAGCAAAAATCATAAAAATCCGTCCAGTCACTCACGAGTTGTAAATGTCAATGATACAGCGTCATCTATTGGAAACTGATTACAACGTTTCTGTTATGTTGCTGTTATGAATCAGAGATGGCGCTAAACACGAATTCCTTATAATGTTAATTTTTGTGTTTTTTTTTTGATATTTCAGTATTCATTCTGCTATTCGAGGCAGAGGCAAATCCAACAAAGCAAAAATCACAAAAATCCGTCCGACCGTTCTGGAATTATAAATGGTGTAATAAACAAGATTTTCTTTTATGTATACAGAATAACAAGATACCATGATAATCCCAATAATAGTAATATAAGAAAGCTCATCTATTGACGAACTGTTTCATTAATTTTGTATTTTAGAACTTTAAACTTTTTTTTTACCAAAATTGCGTTTAAAATTGCCATTTATTAAAATTCATCAGATTTCAACCTTTAAATCGAATTTTAGAATTTAATTTTCAAATTTCTTTCATTTATCTCTCAGTACATGCATATTTTGGAAATGATTCTCGAAATTTAGTGTTTGGTTTTATATGCAAGTTTGGTTTTATAACAAAACTGTAAATTCGTGTCGTTTTATAATGGCACGAATTTTAAGTTTATCAAAATTAAAACATTCCTATCTTTTAGGAATATGCGCCCTCAATTAGTTATTTTATAGGATTTATAGAAGCAATACTCACCGCACTATCTCTGAATCTTCTCCCCAAGTTGAATTTCCTCTCCTCAGACTTTGGAGTAGAAGGTAGAGACGAGGACGGCTTACTGTCTTTTATAGGGAAGGTGCTAACGTTGAACAATGTGAGTCCCGATTGCAAATATTCCCTAATGTCAGTCGTGAAATTGTTCATCACATCATACAATTTAACTTTTACTTCCAAAGGTGTCAGACATCTAATTTTCTTCCTGAGATAAGGACTAAGACCTCCTTTGGTTTCATTACCGACAGGTCCTTTGGTTTCATTATCGACAGGTCCTTTGCTTTCATCATCGACCGGTGCTTTCATTATCGACAGAAGACACTTTAAAAGTGCTCAAAATCTGCCTAAGCTTCTGAATCCGCTTCCTGCATAATTCGACTGGGCCTCCCCTTCTTCACAACGCCTAAGACCATCCTAGAGTACGACAGAGTAGTCCTCTTGAACGGCTTCTTGTTGAGCGCCTTTAATGGATTCGGTGGTCTCCCGACCTTTCGCTTCGGGAGTGGTCTTGATACCATCGCCGGTGACTTGGTAAGATTGTCTAGAAGTTTACTTCGTTCTATTAGGACTCTAGGGGAGAGGAAGGGGACCAGGAGTTTCGCTTGTTCTAGCTTTTTCGCTTCAATTTCTTCGTCTTCACTTTCAGGAGTCTGAAGAACTGGAGCAACTGGTGCAGGAACAAGACGAACTATCGCTTTCGCTGTCCATCGAAGAGTCTGAATCGGAATCCCCTTCGGATAATTGACTAGGGTTTTGGTCGGGATCACCAGGGGGGCTTTCGTTGACGATTTCGCAATCTTGTATCACGTTGTAATCGTGCGCGGGTTCGCAATCGTCCTCTTGCGCTAGTTCACAAGTTAAATCGGGTGACTTCGAATTTAAATCGGGTGTCTTCGAGTTTAAATGGGGCGCCTTCGAATTTAAATCGGGCGCCTTCGAATTTAAATCGGGCGCCTTCAAATTTAAATCAGGGGCTGCCAAATTTAAATCAGGTGCCCCATATAATTTTTGATCAACGGGCATAGAACAGTCTTCGACTGGACACAAATCTGAACCAATGGGTGGCTTCTTTGATATAATTTGTGTTTCGATATCGTAACTCGATGAATTATTGTCATTTTCATTTTCTTCAGTTTCCTCGTCAGCCAGTCGTATTGGGTTACTAGACATTGGGTAAAACCGGTCGCTGTTGTAATAGGTGGTGGTTGGGCACATGTTCACCGTGTAAAACTTGTGATTGCTCCAAACGTTATTAGGTTTCCTTCCGGGGGTGGAATTCCCTGTTAGAACAGCAGAGGTGTTCTGCACGTACACCAGCTGCGGGTTAACTTCGACCGCCTCCACCGTGTAAACCGTTTGTTGTTGCTGTTGGATGATCGGTTGTTGTATCAATGGCTGTTGAATCGACTGCTGAATAATATGCTGCACCGGCGTGTACTGCGGCTGTATAAACGGTTGTTGCGCATAATATTGCACCTGAGCGTAATGCTGTTGAGTCGCAGCCGTGTAACTCGCCGCCCCATTAGGGCGAGTACGCCACTTGGTGCTGATTCTGACTCAGCTGATCAACTATCGATCTGTCAGGGTGCAACTGCCCCATGGACAAATCCTGAGCTGTGACCTGATCCTGAGTAACGACTTGATCCTGGTTGGTGGCCTGATCCTGACTAATGGCCTGATCCTGGCTAATAACCTGATTCTGGCTAATAACCTGATTCTGGCTAATGGACAGATTTTGGCTAATTGACAGATTCTGGCTAATAACATGATTCTGGTTAATGGGCAGATTCTGGCTAATGGGCTGAATCTCACTAATGCTCTGAATTGGATTAGTTGGGACGTGGTTTGGTTGAGAGATCTGATCGTTTCGATTGCTCGATTCGTATTTTTCTGCAGAGGATTGATTTGGTAAGGCATACTGTTGGATTTGTTCGACGCATTCTTGCATCGCTAGCTGGAGGGAGTTGTTCAGCTCTTCTTCAGTTTTGACTGCGCCTTTTGCGCCAACGCTGGTTGTCTTCCATTTCGTTTGTTCATCTCGGTTTTTGTCCATCTCCTGATTATACGTACCCGAGATTCTATCTTTAATTTGAGTTTTATGTGGTTTTTTAATTGTTACTCCACCGTAAGCATCAGCATTTTTTCGAAATGGTGTTTCAACATTCCCATTACTTATTTTGTTTTTGTTATTAATTTCGTTTACCTTATTCGTCCCAATTCTTTCGACGGTTTTGCTGCCGTTGGTTGATTCCCGATTTGTTTCGACTTGTTTGGCTGTAATAGTCATATCGACAGCAACAGTTTTATCCATACCACTCTCAGTTGTAGTCTTATTTGTTGTATCGTTTATGTCACTGCCTATCTCAGTAGGGTTTTCACTTGTGGCTAACGAACTTTTTTTATTGGTATAAACTTTGGTCGTGCCACTGTTTTTGGAGGCTCCATTCTGTGTTAACATGGCCCTACTGTTTAAATACTGGTTTAATACTTTCCTCTGCAGATCTGTCTTCATTGAGAACTTCTTGCTGCGATGTTCATCTTTTTTGCCTTTTTCCTTCCTCCTTGGTTCAATGGGTTCGGTTACTGGAAAAAAAAAAACAAAACATTGGAAACTTTACAGCTATTATTTCCTGTGCCTCTCCCAAGTCAAATAAAATCGTGTATTTGGGATTTTCCCGAACACATTTTACAATTTCCAATTTTTTTTTAGTTTCTTCCATTTAAGCAGAAAATGTCGACTTTGATAATAAATTTTAAGTTAAAATTCTAGGAACGAAGCTGAAGGTTTGTGTTTAAGGTTGAAAATTCCACTTTAAAATAGAAATTTTAAGAAAATTCAAAACCTTAATATCAATATCATGAATAATCCAATTTGGAGAAATGATTATAAATTTCCGGAAAAATCTCACAACTTCGACTCTTTCCAGAAAGAAAATTGTTTTATGAAACATTTTTTTTTTCAACTTACATTTTTTGTCATTAAAATTTGAACTACATTAATTTACAAAATGTTTACTGTATACTCAAAACGACAGCATTCCTAGTAAAAATCGAATTCCTCAAAAAAAGTCTGGATTTCCAAAAAGGTGATCCCAAAAATTCCTTGCTCTTTTTTCACGCAGGACGAAGGCGCGTATCAGCTAGTTTTCTAATAATTGGAAGTCGAAATGTTCGAAAAAAAAAAAAAAAAATCGAAACGTTAAAGATTGAACACAACCTCACACCTACCATCTCCCCATTGCTTCTTCTTGTCAAGAAACGACAGGAACACGCTCTCGAATCCAGTCTTGCTGGTTCCCGCCACCGGTTGCGGCGCTCCTGCGGGTTTTGAAGCGTTAACCGGCGCTACTGATGGTTTTGGGGCCGACGCCGTTGTTGAATTTGAGGTCGGAGCCACTGCTGGTTTTAGGGTCGGCGCCACTGCTGTTTTTGGGGCCGGCGCCACTGAAAGTTTCGGGGTGCTAACCGCCGCAGTAGGTTTCGGTTTCGTTTTCACTGGACTCACGTCTAGAGATGCCGATTCTAATACTGTTATGGTGCTACCGCTGGAAGTGCGTATCGTTTGCACTTTATTTATCTTTTTAGGCAACGATGGTAATTCTTTAGTGGTCGTTTCTTGTATTTTTCTGTACGTTTTCAACGACACTGGAGATATAACGTCTTCAACGATTTGAACCTTGTGTTCGGGTGGAGATAGGTTTTTGAAGTCTTCGGCTTCTTTGCGCAGCTGGATTTCGTGTTCTTCGGTGGCCTTTCGGATAATCGCGTCGATTTCCTGTTTGACTTCGTTGAGATCGGGTGGGGGCTTTTTAACCTCTTCAGGCTCGTCTTTCCTCACTTCGGGACATGATTCTGACGGTGTGGAAGAGCTACTTGATTTGGGCGTTTGGTCCTTGGTGTGATGATGATGGTGATGCTTGCCTGAAAGCAGCGTTCGAGAAAATTTAGCTTTAGTGCTCCCTCCTAGTGCCAAAATTAACAACTTCTCTGAAGATGACAGCTTGGCTATCAAAACGCGTTAGAGTAACCTTTGTTGTGTTTTTTAATCTCTCAATTATGTGTGCACGTTTCGCTACTATTAATAAAAAACTATAATTAGGAAGTAACCTTCCGCACACCTCAGAAACGAAGCGTTTTATGACATATTTATATAGACTTTTAGCTTTATTTTAGGCTCTAAAATACGATCCTGAATTGATGGCACTACTTTTAGAATCGCGTTGTATATTAAAAGCATTGAAAAAAAAAATGGCAATTTATTCAAAAGATTTGTCAAAATGTACATGAATAATCGAAATTAATAGAAAAATTTAAATTTTTAGTTAAAATTTTAATTAAAAAAAAAAACTCGTTTAGAGCTAACTTTCCAAATTTCAGAAAAAAAAAGTGGAATTTCAAATCTAAATTGAAACGAAAGCGGATTTTTTTTTTGAAAAAGTCAAAATTACAATGAGGAAGATGTAGAAACGAATATAGGTGGCAGATTGGAGATTCGTGTGGAGTTATTTGGCTTTAAATCGATTGTTTTCACTTTGACTATATCAGTAATGGAGACAAACTGCTTAAACCATAAAAGCCTTAGTTTTTTTATGCTTTTAAACCAAAAAAAACCTTACGTTTCTTATGCTTGTGTTTATGATCGCGATCCTTATGCTCCTTGCGCTCCTTATGCTTATGTTTCTTGTGATGGCTACTCATGAGTTTATCGTGTTCTTTGGCCACCAAAGACTTGACCAACTCTGATGTATCAGTGCTGGGAGTTTTGCTGGACTCAGGACTCAATAGTGTGATGGGGGCAACGATTTTGCCACAAACTTTCTTCGTTTTGCTGGCACACGGAGCGTAAATACCAGTCAACTCTTCGGTGTCCTTATCGATCTTCTTTTTCTTGGTCAATTTCGCCTCCTTCGGCTTGGAACGCTTCTTGCTGAAGTATTTCCGTTTGTTGTGCACTTTGTAGCCGGCGTCGCAAATTGAGGCATCCTCGGCTTCTGTAAATTTGATTTTGGGGTGAATATTTTTGAAAAAAATAATTTAAATTCCAAATACTAAGCGAAATTCGAACTAGACACTTGAAATGCAAAAAATAAAACAAAAATTCTAATTTTAATTGAAAACGTCAAAATGTATAAAATAGGAATTTCCCAAAGTTACAAGTTCATTTTAGGAAAAATACTAAAAGTTTCAATGCTCGAACTAGAAAAAAGATGAATTTCAAAAATAACAAATTTTTAAGGCGAACCTTGAATTTAGTCGACATTTCATTAAAAAAACAAAAATGTAAACATCCTCAAAAAAATCTGTTAAGCAAAACTCCAAATTTATAATTATTTTTCAAAATTTTGAGTTTGCTATCAAAATATTAGAAATGAGCAAATTTCACATAAAACGTCGAGAGTTTTATGAAAAAACTGAAATGTCAAAACCTTGATGAAAGAGCTGAAATGACTTTGATAAAAGAGCTGAAATGTCAAGACTTTGATAAAAGCTGAAATGTTAAGACTTTGATGAAAGAGTTGAAATGACTTTCATAAAAGAGCTGAAATGTCAAGACTTTGATATAAGAGCTGAAATGTCAAGACTTTGATATAAGAGCTGAAATGTCATGGCTTTAATAAAAAAAAAGCTGAATGTCGTGGCTATGTCGAAACTTTGAAAAAGACGTGAATATGACGCAGACGTCGACAACAAATTCGTTGGCACGCACCGATCTCTCCGGCCTTCAACCAGATGTCTTCCAGAACTTCCAGCTGTTGTTCATCAGGGGCGATTTCATCAGTATAAGGTAAGTTATCTTCTTCCATTAGTTGCAGTTGTAGCTCTGCAGGGAAGTCCGTCATCGAGAAATCCCTAAAAATCATAAACGATTGGTTGAGGTTTTACACAACAAGTTAACCATTTACTGTCTGAAGCTCATTCGTCCTCCCTTTTTGGCCCCTTTCCGCATGGGTGCCTCGAGGAAACTAGCCGGTAAACTCGTGTTGTTTTTATTGCACAATATGTCCTGGGCCAAAGGGACGGGGGCAGGTACTTGTCTGTTGGGCTCTTCGGGATGAGGTCCAATGTCTTCGCCTTTTAACCACATCTCGTACCTATGCAGATGTAATGAAACGTCTACTCAATTGAAAGTTACAACAAATATACCTCTCAGGCTGGAAACGTTTTACGAAAGTGTCCATGGATATTTTAACCATATCTTTGCTGCAGGTGCAGTGGGAGGCACGTTTCCCATATTCGATCCAACGCTCGCAGGCGAAATTCGTAGACTCGGCGCAGTTAAAGCCATGATTAAAACCTACAAATTATTAAGTTAAAGGATTGTATTTAAACTCAGAATTTCGATAAAATTTTGTGAACGTTACTTTTGTGATATTACACAATTTAATTTCATAAAATTAAATCCTCATCAAAACTCACCTGCATGATAACCATAAGGAAACGTAATCATTATTTCTCCTGCTTCTTGTGTTATCTACAACAATAAAAACCATAAGCTTATCCATTTCTATAGTTTTATCAGTTGTGAAAAAACATAAAAATAAAATGATTCATCCACATTTAACAATCGTTATGATGAAAAATTTACCTTATTGTATGGAATTGAATACTGTTTTAGAATCTGAGGTGAAATCAAAGTCATTTTGTGTCTTAAGAAAGCTTGGCAAGTCTTGTAGCTTCCAGGAAAGAATCCATTCGCCAACCTTTCCAATCTTCGACCATGCTCAGGAGGAATCGAATACCTACAATCAATATGTATCAACACAACAGTACGATAAATACATAAAAATTAAAACAAATACTATTCTTAGTAAATGGTACAAACAAGATCAACTCACCAAGTTTTGGGGGCACCAAAGTGCAAATAATTAATCGAATACAGATCCATATCCTCAGTGTGCCAAGCAAACGTAGTCTTCCACATCCCAAAATATAAATAAGCCGTATTGACCCCCTCGATCGATATACCATAATCCTCATTTACAGTAATCCAAAATTGTCCCCAGTCTATTAATATTCCATTCCTACACAAAAAAATGGCGTTTAATGAAGAAAATTTACAGAAAAACTACAGCAAGAAGAGCAAATATTTCTGACTCTTTGAAATACTATTCTAGCAACTGGTTTTTAAAAGATTAGGTAACAGTGAATGATCGTTGAAGTTTTTTATGGGCCACCACAAGTATCAAAGTAGTAAGGGCCACAAACCACCGATAAGACACAAATACCCCCCATGAAGACTGCAGTAACAGCTGAGAATATTCGCCCTAACAGCGTCTAACTAGATTAATTAATATTTAAAATATTAGTCCAATTATCGTTCACTTGATAAAACAACTTACATTCACATCATCATCCGTTAAACTACCGGAAACATCAGCCCCATAAATGGGAGCAACGTAAGTAATATTCTTCCAATACTTCCTCTCCAAATCTTCATAATCGAAATGCCTCGGGGTGGCATACCTCTCGGAATTGGCCAAATCTCGATACTGCTGCAAAGTCATGGCCTTCTTCTGTATATTAATCTGCTGATATAACCCCTGTTTGCCAGTGACGACTTGACAAATTGGTGCCGGGATCGTAACGTCGAGATCCTCGATTTTGTATCCCGATTTGCGGGGTACCCACTCCGGGGGTGGTATTACCTGAACAAATCGGGAGTTAAAACTTACGACATTATTTATTTATAAACTACCTTCGCCAATCCAGCTTTGTGTGCCCCTTGCGCCTCCATAACCTGTATGTATCTGGAGAAATCCTTAAATTCCTCCCAAGTGGGTCGAAACACCATAATCCTGTAATCGATCAAATAATTATCAATTTCATAACAAAAAAACTGTCATTACTTTGGTATCCTCTGATTTGACTCCGCCATGATTTCGGGATTTGTTAAAAATCACTTGGGGATATGTCAGTCAAAGGGGTTTATTAAAGGAAACGAATCGTTTACGGACGTAGCGAACTTTAGTTTTTAAGGAAACAAATTACATTTTATATTTTTGTTGACTATTATTTGTCACGCCGCCATGATTGACACAGAAAGGTGCACGTATTTTTTTAAAAATAAATAAACCACTCGAAAAACGAACGTACGATCACTGGCAATGACCGACGGATAATCCTCACTTCACTATTTGTAAATACCGAACGATATTTATTATTATAATCATTTTTAATTGAAATTATAACGAAAATTGGGAGTCAGCAAACAGCCAACTTATTCCCTTACCTTCTAAACAACCAATAGCGCTTGCGCATCACGCTGACAAAAGGATAGAAAATGCATAATTAAAAATAGTTTTCTATAAATTTAATTTCCAAAATACCCAAAACGGATCCTGCAGTAATAACTTCATTATCAGCTACGTTAAAACACAATTTTCGGAGGAAAAATTGGGGCTTAGGTATCAAAAACAACGTTTACATTTAAAACTGCCGGTGCGGTAGTGTCATCTAAAGATCATTTGCGTAACTTAAATTGTCAAATAGCGGCCTCTGTTATGCAATGTATTAGGCAACTTACATTACACATTAAGTCCTGCCAAACTTAACCATAGAATATCGAAATCTCGGAATTCGGAGGAACAAATCGAAATTTCGAGTTTAGGTTCGAAATTTCGAGATTAAAGTCCAAAGTTCGAGATTAAAGACGAAATCTCAAGAAAAATGTCAAAATTTCCACAAAAAAAGTCGCAATTTCGAATTTAAAGTTGAAATTTCGGGAAAAAGTCGGAGTTTCGAAATTTAAAGTCGGAATTTCGAGATTTAAAGTCGCAATTTCGACCTTAAACTCGAAATTTCTGTTTTTTTAAACTGGTGTCTTTTCTACGTCTTCTTAACAAAAACTCGATGGCCAAAAAAATTCTTGCCTTGAAATATATTTTTGACGACTAAAACATAAAAAACCGTCATCTATGATGGGCTTCTTTGTGTTATAATACTTGTTGAACTTGCATATCTTCAAGAAGATTTATTTATAGTCCTCTTTATGGTTATCTAGAAGGTAAGGTTGCGTTACGCCGTACTTTTAAAATGGGATTAAAAACCTTCCAGTGTTCGCAGGCGCTATCTATTAATCCGCAAACCATGCACCACAAATTCTATTTTATCGTAGATCAAACATTGCGAAACGAGTAGTTAAAACGTACACCTAATGGATTGAAGTAGTTTCAACTTCAACGGTGAACGCTCCTCCTTGACTAAAAGATGAATAAACGATGTTCTAGACACGCTTTCCTAGGAAAAGCCCAAGAAAAGATTAACATAACAGTGATGTGACCGATTGGATACATTGTACCTACGACTACCATCATCCACTGTCATCAGTAACAACTTAAGCTCTCATTTTACAGTTTTCGCACAATACTTACTGGTAGTACACAACAGAGGTCGCTGATGTCAGTGGGTGGAAATCAGTCCCATTTTCATTCAACAAATTACGTTACCGATGCATCTCCTTCTTATAGAACTCCCTAGTCCTGTTGTACGTCATTAATTTGTCGTGATCATTAGATGCGCCCCCACTTATCTGGCAACACTGGATTCATTTGCACTACTTGTGGATCAGAGAATATTGTAAAACGTTTTGTGGTTGCTACCCTATATAAGTTCTAAGGTTCTGTGATTGTGAAGAAGTTTCGTGTTGCAAAACTTACCTTTGTTTCGTAAATATTTCCACATTTTATTTCAAAATTTAGTTCGCTTTGTGATAATTGTGATTTATTTTCAAATAACTACTTAATTTGCTTGCAACGGAACTCGTTAAAGTGGTTTGCTGAATGCTGATCTGTTTGCGACCGTCTTTGTAAGTTTGATTCCATTTGGCTTTGACATTACAGTGCTTGCTTATTAGTGCCATAGTAGCATACTTTTACAGTTTGCACCTAAGTTTTGTTGAAATTAGCAATGCTTCCCTACAAATTTGCATAATTCGTTAATTGTATTATTCAACCAACAGTGTGTAAATCGGGAGGCGAATTGGCGCGAATATTTGAATGTTACATGGCTGTCACCAACCCATTTTTGAATGTTTAACGCGTCTTTTCCTCTTTACAATAATTATTGGGTCGTTTTTTCGACTTGAAAGTTACGAAACTTGGTTAAAATTAGCAACATCTCCATATAAGCTTCCATAAATTGTCAGATTTGTCTAAATCGGGAGCGAATCGGCGCGAATATTTGAACGCTTCATGGCTGCCACCAGCCCCAGACTACATGATTTCGAATTTTTGTAGCGTCTTTTTACTCTTTGGACCATATTCTTAGTAAGTATATGCTTTGGACAAAGTTTTTGTGCGCGTTTTGAAATTACGAAGTAATTTACCGCGTTATTGAATTAATTACTACTAAATTTTATCAAATTTTAGCACAGTCGGCAATGTGTTATATTGTGAGTTTTTGTAATTTCATTTGATAAGTGGTGTCGCTTAGTTTTAATGTTACTAGAGCAAAAACTGGTAAGTTTTTTATATACAAATTTATTAAGCAGTAAGTAGGATTTAGCTAGCACTACGATTAGTATGATCTCTGTAGAAAAAATCTAGTCCATTTTTCGAGTTCGAAATTATCAAACTTTGTTAAAACTAGCAAGATTTCCATACAAGTTTGCATAAAATGTCAGGTTTTGTGTAAAACGGGAGCGAATTAGCGCGAATATTTGAACGCTCCATGGCTGCCACCAGCACCAAACTACTTGATTTCGAATTTTTATCGCGTCGTTCCCTATAGACAAAATGATTGTGGCGTCTATTTCGCGTTTGGAAATTACCAAGTATTTACGTTATTATTGATTAATTACGCATTTTGCAAATTGCATTAAACTTTAACATAGTCCGTAGTTTGTAAAATTGTGAAGTTTTGGGATTTCATTAAGGTGCCGCTTAATTTTAATACTACTGAAGCAAAAACTGGTAAGCTTTTATACGCTTATTTATGTAGCAACATGATAAGTATTATCTAGATTTCAAAGTGATCGCAAATGATTTAGTTGGATAAAATCCACATTTTCTTTGAATATTTTTCATAAAATGGAATGACTTCATTAGCTCTTTTTCCTAAACTAATCAATCAAATCGCGATGAAGCCACACTACCAATTTTCACTTTTATTTGAAAACTTAGGGAACCCAAAATTTTCCCTTTTTTTATACGTTGATTGAAATCAACGTTTTATGAAAATGTCAACTCTTTTTTTCGAAATTTTGGCTCCAGTGTGGTAAATTTAATTTAACTTTGGTATTTTTTAATGTCAATTTTATCTCGAAATGTCAAATATTTCGAAAGCTGATTCAAGTTCCGTTTTAATTTTTTTTCTGAATATACTTATTTGAAAATGTTGGGGAAATTGTGGCTGAAAAAAATGGCGTATTTAAATATTTCTTTATTGAAAATCCTAGTCTACTTAAGTATAAAAGTGTATTTGTTACCACAATATTAGCTGGTACTCGTTTCAAAAACGAAACGAGCCCAACTGGTCGAACCCTAACTATACAATCCCCCCTTACGAGAGAATAGAGTTTTGGAATCAAAACTCGCTCCGTTTATATTGCCAAATGTTACATTTAAATATGTATGTCTATTCAGTTTAAAAACATCTTATAAAGCTATATCTAAAATGAATTAGGCATACTTTATAGCTATTTTTACAAAGAATATCACCGGGTACAATATATGCCAAATCATACATCAGAAAACGTTTCATACATCCAATATATCCAATAATAAATAATAATCTAAAATTAAAATCTATTCCAGTCTTCTTTCTACTCTTTGGTTGGGTTATCACCTCATTTATGCTTCTTGGCATCAGGGTTCTTCTGATACACTAGAGACTTGTAACAAAGTAGATGTATATAGAGTAGAGATACGACTAAGAAGACTAGACCGATGGGCAGATAGGTGATGCATAACAAGTAAATACATAAAATTAACTCTGATATAATGAAGGCAACACTGAAGTAGATGCACATCTTAAACAAGAACGTCGATTCGAGGGTATTCGTGAGTATAGCGCGTAAATTCGCTATTAAATTCGGTATCGTTTCAGATTTGATGTGGACTAAGCAACTCGTGGAGTAGATTTTGGCCGCCTCATAGTTCACGTGGAACAACTTGTAGACTAGGCTGTTGTAGAAGAGTGATCTAAATAGGAATATGGTTTTTTCAGCGGCATTCTGTAGACCACTTTGAGACGTTTTCAACCAGTTAAGTAAGGCGGGGATGATGTAGTAGTGATGCGTGTATATGTAGCTGTTGAAGAGCATGATTTTCTCCATGGATGACGTCCGGTTGAGCTTCGAGGGGTGCTCCTCGTGCTTGAGTTTGTCGCCCTCCGTTTTTAACACGTTTTGCACTTCTGAGAGAGTGGTTGACATTTTGCTGGTTGGCGCCCTGTAACAAAAGTGTGATCTTTAGTTCAAATAATAATTTTAACTAAGATAAAATTTGACACTGACTTCAAATTCAGGACATTTAGGTGACACAAGAACAAAGTAACTCGGCACTTTGTCTTTTAAATAATGTGTTAGAAATGACACAAGATCCAAATTCTAGAAGTCAGACAAAATCCGAGTAACTCGGCATTTTCGTCTTTGAATAAAGAGTTAAATGAGGCGCAAGACCGACTTTATCTTCGAAATAAAACAGCACAACGAGTTTCAAGTAACTTGGCAGCTATCCTTCTAAATAACGTTTAGAAATAAGACAGCACCTAAATTCATCTTTGAAATAAAAAGTCAGAAGTGGGACGAGATCTGAGTAACTTGGCACTTTTGTAAAGGGTTGGCATGATATCTGCTTTACTTTCGAAATAAAAGAGCAAAAGCAACTTGAATTTCAAGTAACTTGGCAGCTTAAATAACGTGTTACAAATGACATAAAAGCCAAGTCATGTTTAAAATAAAAAGTCAGAGTGAGGCGTCAAACGAAGTCAAAGTGGAACGATATCCGAATAACTCGGCATTTTCGCTTTTGAAATAGAGTTAAAGGAAGGCATGAGAACTACTTTACCTTCGAAATAAAAGGGCAAAAGTAACACGAGTTTTAACTAACTTGACAAATATTTTTATCTTTTCAAGAAACGGTTTACAAATGACATAAAAGTCAATTCGTCCTTAAAATAAAACGTTGGAAGTGGGACACGATCCGAGTGTTCGGCACTTTCATCTTTGACATAAAGAGTTGAAGAAGGCAGGACGCCCACTTCATCTTCGAAACAAAAGACCAAAAGTAACACGAGTTTTAAATAACTTGGCACTTATCTTTTTAAATAATATGTTAGAAATGACACCAAGTTTATCTTTAAAATAAAAAATTAGAAATGGGGCGAGGTCCAAGAAACTAGACACTTTAATTTTTGAAATAAAGAGTTAGATAAGGCACTAGACCCACTTTACCTTCGAAATAAGAAAACACAAGTAACACGAGTTCCAACTTGGTAGCTATCTTTTTAAATAACGTGTTAGAAATGACGCAAGATTCAAGTTCACCTTTAAAATAAAAAATCAGGAGTGGGACGAGATCCGAGTAATTGGGCATTTTCATCTTTGAAATAAATATGTTAGAGAAAGCACCAGACCCACTTTGCCTTTGAAATAAGAGAGCAAAAGTAACAAGAGTTTCAAGTAACTTGGCAACGATCTTTAAATAACGTGTTAGAACTGACACAAGGCCCAAGTGCATCTTTAAAATAAAAAATCAGGAGTGGGACGAGATCTGAGTAATTGGGCATTTTCATCTTTGAAATAAAGAGTTAGAGAAAGCACTAAATCCACTTTACCTTTGAAATAAGAGAGCAAAAGTAACACGAGTTTCAAGTAACTTGGCAACCATCTTTAAATAACGTGTTAGAACTGACACAAGGCCCAAGTGCATCTTTGAAATAAAAAGTCAGAAGTGGGACAAGATCCGAGTAACTTGGCACTTTTATCTTTAAAATAAGATGTTAGAAAAGGCACGAATCCAAATCATTTAGCCCTATATCTTCTAAATAAAAGCAAAGAAGTAACACGAAGTACCTTTCACGTTGATTTGAAAGAAAGACTTACAAATGATAGGAAATCCAAGTCCTTTCATTTTCGAAATAAGTTAAAAGTTACACATGATCAAAATAATTTGACACTTTCACCATCAGACAGTTGGAAGTTACACAAAACTTGAGTAGTTAGCACGTATCATGATCTGCACTTATTTTTTGAGATAAAATTTAGCGTCAAAGAATGACATTTTAGAAATATATAAATGAATCCAGGTAACTAGGCAATTCATCTTTAAAAAAAAAAAGAAAATCAAACCTACGCCGAGTCTAACTACAATTTACAACAAAGGTACACCAAGGGTATAGTGCAAAATTTTTCTTTTCTTGCAAAAGGGCGTCAAGGGCGGATTAAGCTTACTCGGGGCCCTGTGAACTCTCAGCTAGAGACCCCTATGAAAACGTGACAAAACCCTTTGTCTATCTTCAAAATATTTTTGACTACTAAAAAAAGTTTGGTGGAACGGACTGGTCGTTGGTTATCTTCATCTCTCTGATGATGACAATTTGGCTGTCGAAACGCGTTAGAGCGACGTTTGTTGTGTTTTTTAATCTTTCTTTGTTTCAGGGGACAAGTTCTGTATTTCAATGTTTACTAAAAAAAGGGCAATCATCCACTATGGTGAGGGCCTCCCTGTGCTATAGTATATCTGGTACACCCTGAGAACCGTAAATATGAGATCTACTAATTGCAAAATAAATTCCATACCTAGTTGAAGTCGACTGAAAATATCCAAGGAATATTCGAGATGGTTTCACAGAAACAATGGACTGCATTCGATGTTCGAATTCAAACTGCAGAGAATCGCTCGAGCTTCAAATTTAAAGCGCTATCGTCTGCTGTGTTTATCTCGTTTCTTATCTGCTTTGCAAAAATTCGACGCTTTATTGACCTCAGTTGGGAGAGTAAGGTCGATTTTTCGCGCAAAACATCATGCGAAAATCGTGGAAAACATGATCATGTTAGGGGGCAACTACCAATGAATGTGCTTGTTTTTGGTTCGGGTAATTTTGCAAGCGTTAGTTGTTTGTAAGTTGGGGCTAAATTTAGATATTTGTCGAATTACGATTTAAAAAAAAAGTTGTGAATTGAATAATTTGCGTAATGCTTGTTGAACTTTACTGCTGGTAAACTGGTATACATCGAAGTTTATCATTAATTTGTCACAAATTATTGTTACTTTCAAGGTTTTTTGCTATTGTTATTCCTTTACGACGACGTTGGGGCTTTTAATCTATTTTTCGGAATTATAACTTCGTTGTATCGTTGAACAATGGACGATACTGTATCTTTTTTCGTTGGTATTTTCAATGACTATTCATTGAAAAATAATAAGAACGTGTAGAAGTCGGCAAAATAAAAAAAAAATTAGAGGATTACGTTATTATTGATAAAAAAATACTGTGGGAAACAAACCAATTAATTACCTTACTAAATGGCATATACTTTCCTCCAGTGTAGTTTTTGTCTCATTTGTGATGATAAATTACCTCGGGAATTAGTCATAAATTACTTATGAATGCTTCAACATACTGTTTAGATGTATGTACTCATTTTGACTTTTGTTTACATGCAAATTGTGCTTTATAGTTGTCTTTGTAAACATTAAACAAACGAGATAACCGATAACATAGATTGTAAGGCTTTACTTAATCACACGTTACTGACGATTCAATTGATGGTTTAAAAATGCGTGATTTGTGTACATAGGAAGTTAAAATGACAAAATGTTATTACAAAGTTGTGGTATTTTTAAACTTAGTCATTGTTGAAATATTTAGCTTAAGAGCGTTTATGGTCACATCTGCAATAGAAAAAGGCGCATTTTCCTCGTCAGACGTGATTTTCTTATCTGAATGTGTGAATGTGTATTTTTTCATCAGTAGTTCATACAATCGCTAAGTTGTACCTAAATACACTCTTTAGCACTAGAGTACTTAATACTGATCGAATTTGATCCACAGGCTACCCGTGGTACATTGCCGGAATTTTCCTCCAATTTATTCTATGCTCTGTGTCCTATTCTGTGGTTTGTGTTCTCTCCAGTCAAGGTTCGCATCCTATTTCTGATTTTATTGTTCGATCTAGACAGCGTTCGATTTGTCTTTTCATTAAAAAACTGCACATTTTATACTTTGCAAAAATATATATCGAAGAGGGCAACACTGGAATGCACATTTGTAACACAGTAACGGAGTTATTTATTTTGTGACGTTACATGTGGAATTTGGATTATCGCAATCACTTATACTTTGCAAAAAAAGTCGATTTCTGAGATATTCCATATTCTATGTTGAAATAATCGGAGAGACGCTCAACGAATTTCTGACGCAATCCTGTCGGTTAAATTCTTAATTCCAAGAAAGCACGCTTTACCCAAATAATCTTTTTTTCGTCTGATTCACAAATGATTAAGAGTGTCTGGGGTCATAGTCCATCTAGTCGAAATCGATCATACAATATTTCACATCAAGAAGGCTGCCGCGAATGTTAAATGCGATTATGAAATCTAATCTACCTGGACTTTTGACATGTCGTCGCGCTTTTTTTTTTAGTTGATTCAAGGACTTATACATTCGGCGTACTTGCGCTAATGGAATGTATGCCTTGGCCATAATTTATTATGTTCAATTGAAGATATTGCATTCCGCTGCATGGTTAATTGAAGCCGTATACATAAAAACGGTTTTATCTAATGCGTGCGGATAAATAACGAGGTACGAAGTAACTGATAAAAAACAATGTTTAATGATGCAATCTTAAGCAAATGTTAGGAATTAGAAAAATAGCTGCAGAGATAAATGTAATTCGGTATAATTATGAAATAATTGAATGCAGTTTAGATAGACTACGTTACGTTTGTCTTTTTAATGTTTCCACTTTTTTCTATAATTCAAATTATCGCAGTAGTTTTAGGGCTTCTGATTTCTTTTGCTTTCAAAGGTCAAATTTTAACAAAAACGTCGAAATTTGGGGAAAAACGTCAACATTTTTGGAAAAAGGTGGAATTTGACAAAAACAATCGGATTTCCAAAGAAAATCTTTTAAAAAAAAATTCGGAATGTTGAAAGACGAAATATTTAGAAAAGGCCAAAATTTCCAAGCAGAAGTAAAATTTTTGAAAAACTGCGAATTATTCAGAAAGATCCGCAATTTTGAACCAAGAAATGATTTCTGAAACCCAAACTCGAAATATGGAAAAAACTTCTTAGAGTAAGTCAAATTTTGAGGTAAAGAAACCGAAATCGAAAAATGGAAAAAGAACGAATTTTGAGAAAAAGATTGAAATTTCGAGAGAAATTGAAATGTTCAGAAAAGACCAAAATTTACAGAAAGACTTATGAAAAACGTTGAACAGAAAAAGCCAAAATGTCGAAAAAGGAAGACAAATTCTTCTGAAATAGAAACAAATTTTGGGAAGAAATTTGGAAAACATTTTCTAAAGTAAAGTTTTCAGGTAAAAAAAAAACGAATCTTAAAAAATGAAATTTCTGAACGTTGAAATTTAAAAAAAAAATGGCGAAACGTTCACAAAGAGCCAACATTTCCAAAAAAAGAATGATAAATTCTGAAACTAAGACAAATTTTGGGAAGAAGTTAGATATCTGGAAAAAACTTTTTAGAGTAAATCAAATTTTGATGTAAAAAACTGAAAAGCTTGATATTTCGAGAAAAAGTCGAAATGTTGACAAAAAGCCGGAATTTGTAAAAAGATTAACAAATTTTGAAAGATAAGTCGAAATTTTTTCGAAAAGTCGAGATTTGGAAAAATGAATTTTGAAACAAAGGCATTTGTTAAGGGGATCGAAACTAACAAATTTCTAGAGTGTAAGTCAAATTTTGAGCAATAAAAATCGAAATTTTGAGAAAAAGGTTGGAGTCTCTGGAAAATGTAGAAATTTAAAAAAACCCAAATGTCCAAAGAAAAGTTAAATTTTGAAAAAAAATGTAGTTTTGAGATTGGAAAAAATGTTGAAATTTGGAAAAACTTGAAATTCTCCAGAGAAAATTAAATAAATGTTGAGCAAAAAGATCGAATTTTGGGCAAAAAAGTGGAATTTTGAGAATTAGCTCTAAATTTCGAGAAAAAGGCGAATATTGAAATATAAGGTCGAGATTTCGAATAAAAGTCTCCGTGGTCAAGGCCTAATATTCACTTGGCTGCATGAGCCAAAAGGACCAAGAGTTTCAGCCTGCCCATGTATGATTAGACCTATGATGTTAGCTGTTAAAAGCGAACTTTGACCCCAAAAGAATATTTGATAGGTACTTTTATGCGAAAAAAAAAAGAAAAGAAAAGATGGTCTACTTAAGGTAAGTTAGGATTCATAATTTTTTATATATTAGGAATCAGAGAGCAGGCTCCAATATTTTTGTTGTCGGACCTTTGCATTCAGTTCCTACGGCGCTGCATACTATACAAAATTCAAAATCGTTTTCAATCAGCACACTAGATCTTTTCTGTTGTTGTGACTGTGACAAATCTCACGATTAATCAGCAGTGACTAACAAAAACATGTGCGATGGCATCACGTCGCTTGATCTTAAAATTATGCCAAAAATGCTACCCATGTTTCGACACATCGACACGAAAGGGTTTTGTATGTAAACACTTTTTTTTTAAATCTAGGCGCCTTAAAGTCCTGTAAGAATACTCACTTTTACTCCAACGAATAGCTCCGAACGACACTTGGTAAGCGTGAAACGTCTGCGGACCAGTCACCACGTAAGTTATAATACCACTGGACACACTCAACAATAGCGCCGATATATCCTATTAGTGATAATGCGATCAACAAAAAGAGGATGTCAACGTAGTACGGGTTCTAGAACATAAACGCTTTGAGGACCGATTGAAACTAATGAGCGGCCACATGGAAGTAGCTTATATTGACGCTGATAACAGTCTCCCTCTCTTGCACTGTGGGCAATGCAGAAACCGAGAAAATGCCCAAGGATTATTTTTGGGTACTGTTTTGTTTACGGGGGACGAAGTTCAACGTTCGGTTTTCATTAAGCCCCGTAATGGGGTGGTCACGTGATTCGTCGAGTTATTTTTGAAATTGTGCATGTCATAGTTTTGCAGGTTATTTTCTGCCGGGAGATTTCCAGAATTATGCATCGTAATAAATGCTGCTTGTTGGGGAACTGCAGTTGGCGGATGATTTCTAAAAATTTTGAAAGATCAGGAGCTGGCGGATTTAACCTTTTTTTAACTCTCTCCTGAAATTTCGAGACTCTTGAAAAAATGTTGATCCAAAAATCTTGACTTTTAAAAATTGTTAGTTTCTAAAAGTAACAATTTTTAAAAGTCAGGGCATTTTTTGAAAAATGTCGAAATTTTAGAATTAAGTTGAAATTTTGAGACTTATGTGGGCGACGACGCGACGGGTGATATGTTTAGCCAGCGGGATGATGTGACCTGCTTGCTCGCGGGGTCGACCCAACGGGAACACCGTTATCATTACAATCTAGTATATGTAGCAATAAAGACAGTTAATTCCATTGTTGTGCCTTACTCAGACTACACTTATGATGTTTAGTTTTTTCGAAATTTTAATTTCTGACATTCTGACCTTCATACATGCATTTACAATTCTTATTTTTTCCATATTTCCTATTTCGACTTCAAACCTGGTTATTTATCGGCGGTCAAAGTGTTTGGATGATAGTGATCGAGATAGGCGTGAGGGCGGTCGACTTTCTTCCTCATTAGTTAATGTGCCAGGTACCGCTTTCATGCGGGAGAGTACAACTCTTGGTGACCGGTAATACCTTCTCAATAAAGGGGGTTGGCGCCTTTAAGAAGTATGTATATTCAACGTTTTCTTTTGTGAAAGTTTGTTGCCTGATGGCTATTAAAGAACTGCCCCTGCCTCATCTCGAGCGCGTAAACAATAAACTTAAAATGTTTCTAGAAGTTTTAACGTTTTTCTTTTTCCCAAAATTTCAGCTCTTAACAATTCGAGTCAAAGAGAGGAATTTTGAAAAATCATTCGAAAAAAACATTTCCTTGTGGCTTTTTTTTTCAAAATTTTGAAATTACACTTTTACTGTTTATTGTTTATAATTATGGAACATTTTTCTTTTAAATTTAAAGTTCCAATTGTTTCCGGAATTCTACTTTTTTTTAGCAATGTTCGCTTTATGTCGCAATTTAGACTTTAATCTTGAAACTTCTCGAAGTATTTTATTTTGAATTCGGTTTTTTTTTCGAAATTTTCTTTGAAATAAGAAATTTGGATTTCTCTATCATGTTAATTTTCTGATATTTTGAGTTTTTTAAAACTTTTGGGCTCAATAACGAAATGTCGGTGCCTTTTCTCTAAATTTCGTTTTATTTTTTCGAAATTTTGATCTTCATTATTCGGTATTGACTATTGAATTGGGTATTATTGTGAAAAATAGCAGACTTCAGTCGACAAGTAAACATTTTACTTTAAGTTAAGGAAAAAGTTAGACTTGGACCCTTTTGTTTTGTTTACTTTCACTCTTACAAACATAGACAATTACTCTTACTAAACACATTACCTACTTATCTTTACCTCATATTTCCTGTAATTAATTGGTGTTTCAATTGGCCTAGGTCAAAGTTTTACCAGACAGTTTTTAGAGAATTGAGCATGCGTTACGTCGTAATTTTTTGTATCTGACGTTTTTAATATCGTCAACGACAAGTGCCAAGTACAGCAAAAAGAGACGTCTAAATACAATTTTACATTTGATGATAAAAAAAGGTTTCTCAATATTTTTGACGATCGAAAAAAAAAGACTTCAAAATATAACGACGACTAAAAAAGCTCTTGCATATTATGTGCACGTAGATAAATCACATACGCCAAAATCTCTAATATGTGGGCATGGGCTCCGGGGAATTTGTACCTTTTGCCACTTGGGCCTGAGACGTGAATCACGTGAGGCTCTTCATATTCTAGATGACTTCACATAATTGGCACTTTTGCATGCAGACTCGTAATATAGCCTTATACTGTAATAACTCATACAGAGTTATACTTTATACCGACTCATACCTTATACAGACTTACACCTTATGCAGACTTATACTTTATACAGACTTATTCTTTATACACTCATACCTTATACAGACTCATACCTCCTACCTCATACTTTATATAGACTCATATCGTAATCCCTTATACAGACTTATACCATATGCAGACCTTATACAGATGTATATACAGATTCATACCTCATGCAATAAGTTTTAGTTTTTTTTTGTAGATTCGAAAAAAAAAATGAAAATTGTTTACGTTTATGTATCATACGAAAGCGTAGAATGGACATCAAATATTCTACGATGGAAAAGTGGAGTAAAGAGGGTCGAAAATGTCGAGGACATTCCCGAGTTGACCACTTTGGAAATAAAAAAAGCAGTCGACCCTGATTGATCTTACTTCAGGTTTTGTTGATCTTTACTTTTACAAACATAAACAGAACGACTGACTTATCTGCCGTCTACTTCCTGTATTGTTAAATACAAGTTTCAATTGGGAAGGGTCAAAGTTTCGCCAAACAATTTTTCGTGTCTCGCGCATGTTTCTGATCACGTAAATGCATAAGAAATCACGTAGGCTGCGCCTGATCTGCCTGCTACCGTTTGTTGAAGGCAATTACCTGTCCTCGGGGGTATATTCGGTAATTAGGCGTTTTGATGACATATTTATTTACCTGCAGTTACCTAGGTCCGTTATCGCCGGGATTTAATAGATTTTGATATAAACAGGTCGTTGCTTTTTAATCACTTTTGATAATTGCACTACTTTCTTTTAGTCACGTCATCGACTACGACAAATAACTTGATGAGTAAAATTTCCATAAAACCTTAATTTACTAGATTAGTAAAAGTTCAAAGTACACTCGTCTTATTGGATGTTAGGATAAATCTTGAAACTGAAACTGTTATGCTTCACTCAGATTTATCTTTTCTTAAGATTTAAAGTTAAATTTTCAAAAAAGTCAAAATTTTCCAGGTGATTTAAATTTGTAATCATTTTGAAAATTTCGACTTCTTTTCAAAATTTCATTTTTTCGAGATTTCGAATTTGTCCGATAATTTAAGCTTCATTGTTTGTAAAAATTGCTTTTATTAAAAATTGCACCTTTTCGAAAATGTGAATTTTTTTGAAAATCTTGATCTAAAAATTTCGGCTTTAAAATTTCATCCTTTTTTTGTTGAAAATTCCTACCATTTTGACTTTTTCTTGAAGTTTTAATCTATTGTTGATGGTTTTGATTTTTTTATTTTAAAATTTCTAGTTCTTTTGGAAACTTTTAACCTTTTTCAAAATTTTCACTTTTTGAAAGTTCGACTTCCTGAATTTTGACCACTTTTTTGTAAATTTTAGTTTTTTGAACATCTGTTTTTTTTTTAATTTTTGATATTTTTAAAACCTTTAACCGCCGTCTCAACTTTTTTTTTTTTAATTTTGGATTCTGTGCAATTTTGTTGTAATGCATTGAAAATTTCGATTTCTTTTGAAAATTTTAATCTTTTTTTCAAGTTCGAGCTGCTTCCTAAATTTTAACCTCTCGAACTTTTTTTGAAATTGGACTTTTTGAAAAATTTGACTTTTTGGAAATTTTTGGCTTTTTTGAAAGTAGAACATTTTTAATTTTTGGACTTTTTGGAAAATTTTAAGTTATTTCCAAGGTTTCAACTTTCAAGATGTTGTCTATTTCTGAGAATTTTGCCTTCTTTTTATAAAAAAAAATGTATTTTACTACAAATGTCAGCTTTTTTCGAAAACTTCCGCATTTCTCTCTCTCTCTCTCTCTTTCTTTCTCGCTTTCTTTCTTTTTCTCTTTTTCTCTTTCATTCTCTCTCTCTTTCTTTCTCTCTTTCTTTCTCCCTTTCTTTCTCTCTTTCTTTCTCTCTTTCTTTCTCTCTCTCTCTCTCTCTCTGTCTCTCTCTCTTTCTCTCTCTCTCTTTTTTCTCGCCTCTTTCTTTTTCTCTCTCCCCCCCTCCCCCCTCTTTTCTCTCTTTCTTTCTCGCTCTCTTTCTTTTTCTTTCTCTTTCTCTTTCTCTCTCTCTCTCTCCCTCCCTCCCGCCTTCCCCCTCTTGTCTCTTTCTTTCTTTTTCTCTTTCTTTCTCTCTCTCTTTCTATTTCTCTCTCTCTCTCTCTCTCTCTCTCTCTCTCCCTCTCTCTCTTCCTCCTCTTCTCTCTCTCTCTCTCTCTTTTTTCTCGCTCTCTTTCTTTTTCTCTCTCTTCTTTCTCTCTCTCTCCCCCCCCTTCCCCTTCTTCTCTCTTTCCTTTTCTCTCTCTCTCTCTCTCTCTCTCTCTCTCTCTCTCTCTGTCTTTTTCCCTCTCTTTTTTTCTCTCTCTTTCTCTCTCTCCCTCCCTCTCCCTCCCTCCCCCTCTTTCTCTCTTTCTTTATTACCCTCTTTCTTTCTTTCTCTCTTTCTCTCTTTCTCTCTCTCTCTCTCTCTCTCTCTCTCCCTCCCTCCCTGTCTCCCCCTCCCTTCCCCCGTCTTTTCTCTCTCTCTTTTTTCTTGCTCTCTTTCTTTTCTTCTCTCTCTCTCTCTCTCTCTCTTCCTCTCTCCCCCTCTTCTCTTTCTTTCTTTTTCTATCTTCTTTCTCCCTCTCTCCCTCCCTCCCCCCCTCTCTCTCTCTCTCTCCCCCTTCCTTCCCCCCCTTCTCTCTCTCTCTCTCTCTCTTTTTTCTCGCTTTCTTTTTCTCTCTCTTCTTTCTCGCTCTCTCTTCTCTCTCTCTCTCTCTTCTCTCTCTCTCTCTCTCTCTCTCTCTCTCTCTCCCCCCCTCCCCCTCTTTTCTCTCTTTCTCTCTCTTCTTTCTCTTTCTCTCTCACTCCCTCCCCCCTCTTCACTCTCTCTTTCATTCTCTCTTTCTTTCTCTCTTTCTTTCTCTCTCTCTCTCTCTCTCTCTCTCTCTCTCTCTCTCCCTCCCTCTCTCTCTCTCTCTCTCTCTCTCCTCCCCTCCCCTCTCTCTCCCCCCTCCCTCTCCCTCTCCCTCCCTCTTTTTCTCTCTTATTATTAAGCCGTCTTGCAATTAAACAATGTTTTATTTCTCGAGATTGCAATGAATACATGGACTGTAAGTTATGTTGCAGCTGTCGCATTATATAGTGATGTCTTACACGTTGTTAAGGCAATTCAAATAAATTGACCGGCGAAGAAAAAGCCAATAAAACTGCATACAAATATGAATACTTCGCAAATAAATTACAGAGAATAAATTAATTATGGTCTGGCATCAGTGTTTCTGTCGAGCAATTGCCTACGTTGAAGGCAACTGTACTCAACACCCTTTTTTTTCTGTAAATCTTGGCATAGTACCTTTCGAATGATTTGCAAAAAAAAGCACGATCATTTTCGATATCCAGCTCTGTATTTAATGTATCTGTATATATAGAAAATTATCTCACACCTCTGTGTTTACAAACCAAAAATAAACGCGGTCAACCCATAATCATTTTCAAAATTATCATTGCAATAACAATGGCTTTCAACTCTTTAGAAACAGTGTCAACAAAAGATAAAAATCTCGAATAATATGTTAATTTTAACCGCGGGTGTCGACACAGCGCACCGAAAAGAAAAAAAAAATATTGATACACGTTTTCGATTCACAAAGGTTATCGGTGGTAAAATTTGAGACACGCGTCCTAATCATGGCACAATTAAACGACCGACCAGACGTCCATAGTTACAACTAATAGATGTTTGTCTATTTGATTGAAATTAAGTAACATAATTAAATTTAGAGCAGATAAGACGTCTGGCTTGTTTGTCAGCATCCGGATAAGGTCGTGTTAGGGCATCCCTTGTTGAGATAAGCGTGTAGACTGCTTTTATTTAACATCCGTTGGCCTCGTGATTTTTTTCCCATTCATGATACACTGGGAAGGTTGCAATTCTTTTTGCACTCGCTGATGAACTTGACATTTGGAAACTTATATCTGGAGTTGTAGAGGTTTAAAAACACTCAGATATATAAATATCATTGCCATATTTCATAAAATTGCAACAAAGTTGCAATTATTGTTAATTGGTGCTCTAATCAGTTAGCATAACAGCAGGTTCACTGTTAGGCCATTGAGGGGCCACTAATAAACCCCTGAGGGCCCGCAAGCCCGAACAATATGAAACTAGTGGATATTTGCCTTGAGGTAGTTCACCGGCAGTAATCGTAGCAATCGCAAAAGCTTTGAAGACGTTAAATGGTCAAATCATTACTGCCTAAGCCACTTACTACCACCACTATCCGATTTTTAACATCGTCTGTCCGAGTAATAATACAAATCCTCAAAACGTGTAGCAGATTTTTTGAATCCACAACACGCACTGCTTATGTCAGTGTTTCCCAAATTTTCGACATATGTGTACCCTTTTCCTATTTTTTCGTGACGTTGAGTACCTGTCGTTAATTGAATTCTAACTAATGTATAAATGAGGTGTTTGTCTCTCTGCTGAACGTATCAACGAATTTGAACAAAATATCATTCTGTAATCTGCACGAACTCTTTAAAGCTGTGCAAGCTGGTTAGTTAGTTTTGTTACGTTTATCCAATCAATTTTTAATTTTTGAGTAATCTGAAGCCGACCGGAGCAGCGTGTACCCAAACCACCAAACTCTACCTGTCCTCTGGGGATAGTCGTACCCTACTTTGGGAAACAATGGCTTCTGTGATACGATTTGCGCGATGAAGGTTTAATCTTAGATAATATAAACGTATGTTTAGCCAAAGGGTTTAACCAGAGCAACCAAAAGTATCTAGGAGTCGTGGTGCTATTATATTGCCATTACTTCAAGATGTTTCCCTAACGTGCTGAATGAAGCATCGAAACTGTGAGATAAATTCAAATTTCGATTACGCATAAACGGGACCGCTAGAAATCTTCACATTTTACTATTTTTTTCCAAATATTACCCGACATATTGTAATTAATAAATAAAATTGAGTTTAGGTTATTTATATTAATATAATATTCTAGGTAAGTACTAAGTATGCAATTGTTTTAAATTTTGTTTTATTGTTTTAGGTTCAACACAAATTCTGTGGAAGATTTGGAGAATGAACATTTCACATCTTGGAACATGTCGTCGATTTTTTTATGGCGCTATTTTACATAATCTTCGCAAATATAACAATTAAGTGGATACACAATGTTATCTAAAACCAGAAAGTATCACGTTTGACATGGCTGCTAAAATTAAATCGACAAGAAATCTTATTAACACATATTAACATTAATCGCCGGACTTTGATTCCATTCACTATTTATGTTTATTTTATGGGAATCTCCCTAAGCGTTCTTATCATTTCCAATTAAAACCGGTTAAGTGCATAAATTTGATAATAATGAAATGTGTTTATATGATCCACGCGATATCATTTTACAGCTTTATTATCCATAAAACTGATTACAATACGAAAATTATTGCACTCAACAAAAAAAAAAGTATTTTTTATGAGTGCAAAAGCCTAAAGCTCTCATTGCTAACTGGATTTCCATTATCTTACCATTCCGGGTGTTGTATTCTTTTTCCAACTAAATGTGCAACGTGACACGTTTCGTTTTATGCTTCCTCTCATTCCTTAAAGCTACAAAATTCTATCAATTAGCCCTTTATGGAAGCGTAATCGATTTCTAAACGATGCTGAAACCGATTGATTGTAGCAATTTCAGCGAACTGAACGTTCTTCGAATTTATCGTTTTATTCTTCCATTTCCTATTTGGTTGCAAAGCTGCAGGTCTGGAATTAATTGAAGTAAATGTGTTCTTGTCGTCGGAGTGAAGCGCGCTGAAATTGTAAAATCGCATTCAGCGAAGTCATTCTGTTCAAGAGCTTCTCCAGTGCTTTTGCGTGAGAGCCAACGCTCCCAGTCGTTTTACGAATTATGCCCCAACCACCGTATTCACCTGATATGTAACTTGTTTACTATTTTTTCAAGCACATTTGCTCCGTGTAGGGAGGATCTTTTAATAATCGCCTTCAAGATAGCAGACTTATGGTATGGAATATTTTGATAAAATTCGAATCTATTTTTCTTCAAAAATGGCGCATCCTTTTTTTTAAATTATCAACTTTTTTGAAGTCTCTAATTTGATGTAAATTTGAATCTTTTTTTTTAATTTTACATTTTGAAAGTTTCGACATTTTTAAAACGTTGGATTTTTTAAAATTGCCTATTTTTTGAAATTTACGATTTTTTTCTCAGAATTTTCACATTTTTTTTAAAATTTCTATTTTTTATCATCACAATTTCGGCTTTGCCTTGAAGTATTGATTTTTTTGAAAATTTGGACCTTTAACCATCAAAATTTCGACTTTGCCTTGAAGTTTTGATTTTTTTAAAAATTGCCACCTTTTTCCTAAATTTCGACTTTTTTTAATTTCGGTCTTTTTATTTAAATTTCGACTTTCCCTGTAAATTTCAACCTTTTTTTTCTCAAAATCTTGACTTTCTCGAATCTTCGAATTTTGTAAAATGGGGTTTTTGAAAAATTCGCCTTCCTAAAAATTTCGAATTTTTTATTAGAAGAATTTGACGTTTTAATTTGCGATAATAAAGCTGGCATGTTAAAAATGGAGTATTTTTCAAAGTTAAGTTGAAAAGTTAAAAAAAATTACCGTAATCTTTGAGTTTAGGATCTAAACAAAATTTTCAGAAAAAAAAGACAAATTTGGAATAAAAATTTAAAGTTACATAAAAAAACCTAATTTTTGATATTGAATTTAAAAAAAAAGATGTTCATCTAGAAAATAAAGTTGTCAAAAAAAAATAATGTAATAGAACCTCAATATTTAAAAGAACTCTTCTTTACTGTTACGAAAAATGAATAACCAAAATGCCAACTTTTCATCTAGAGCTCTAGACCAGAGGTCTTCAAACTTTCTAGCCTTAGGGTCATGCTGCTTGCTCCAGTAAGTTCCCAGGGTCAGAATCGCTTTCATATTCCGAACATCTGGTGGTCAAAGGTTGTACCTTCTATACGCTAGCAGATGGCGCTCGTGGTATTTTCCGAAAGCACCGTCATTGTTGCCAGATTGATAGAATTTCCACTAGATTTAGTAGAATTTTTGTCGCCTAATAAAATTTTTGTTATCCTTTTACGGTACACTTACATAGAAATTATATCTTCTAGGACCTTTTAAAAAATATATGACGGCGGTAAGAGTATGATTTTATTTGAAAATAATGGAATAATTGCGAAGAAACGAGTAGATGAATGGAAATATTGCGTTGAAGATTTTTTTAGTCGTCAAGCTTTTTGGGGCAAACTTTTTTCTTAAGTTGTCAAAAATTTTCAGATGCACCCATTACGATAATAAAGTTGGTCATGAATTTAAAATTTATGCCATTTTAGTAGAACTTGGAAACGTACAATAGTTTACGCGAAAATCTCAGGGCATCTGGCAACATTGAGCATGGTGATGGTAATTAAACATTTTTTACAAGTCTATTGGAGTTTATTAGATCTAAGGGTGCGTTTAGGTTTGACACCTTATTCCGTACATTTCTCTCCGACATAAGTGTCAACTATTCTGAGAGAAGCTATTCGAGACTTATAATACAGCTGGGAGGAGATAGCTTCTCTGGAAGTCTTCCGCTGATCACACATTTTTAATTCTACTATAATTTCAAAAGTGGAATTAGACAACATAGCACTTATGTTTATGTATTGTTTACCGATGTGTCGGAGTATGGTTGCCAGCCGAGGATGGCTGTGTTATCAGGTATGACCTAGGTGCAGATACCGAGGGTACGTTATGTGAAGTGAATGAGTAGAGTTGAGAGGGTTGGCGATGGCTTCGTGGTTAAGAAGTCTGCCTGTAACGTGAAGGTTCTGGGTTCGACTCTCAGTCGCCGGTCACACATTTTTAACTTTACTGCACGTGTAAAGTCCATTTAGAACGCTAAATAACGAGAACTCATTTAGAATTTCAAAGTATCAAAGGAATTCATCAAAAATTTCGAAGTTCCATTTACAGCTGAATTATGCTATCCCATTAGAGTTGAATCATGAAATTCCATTTAGAGTTGAATCCTTAAGTCTCATTTAGAGACAAAACACAATAAAACCAGTGGCGGCTGGTATTAAAGAGCGCAAAGGCGCGCCCTCCTCGTGAAATAAGCGATATATTCTTTTCTGTTTAATGTAAAAGACTCGGATCTATCACATTTTTAAACACAAACTAATGATATACTAATTAACTAATAATACTTGTGAGTAACTTGGAGTAAAGTACGCAAACGTTTGATTCCATTATATTATATATTGTAACGCAATGTAAATAGATGGAATAGAATTTAGAATAGAATTGTAGAATTTAGTAAATAAAAAAAGTTTCTAGAAGTATCTGATAAGGGGAAAGCGGCCGCGATAACGAAACAAACGGCAGATAAGCGTCCCAGAAATTTCGGCAAACGATAAGCCTTATCTGCCGAAAAGTTCTAGAAGCCGGGAGCCAAAACTATAAAAGGCGGTCAGCTTTTCCTCAGGTCAGTCAGTCAGGGTCAGTGTAATTAGTGAGTTCTTAGTTAGAAGTACATAAGTGAGTTAATTGTTCAATTGTGGTGATACAAGTTTAGTTTAGTAATAAAGTGGGTATTATTTTCGATTCACGTGTCAAACAATTCGAACCGATAAAGCCCGTAACAATATTGTAAGGAAATTTAGATAAGTTGGTGCGCGCAGAATTATGCACCTAGCGCGGCTGGCGTGCGATGCCTATCAGCGGCCTCCACGGGATACGGAGAAATAAACTATAGAACACCACGTTAAAGCTAGCCCGGGGTACGCCGCTCCGCGCTTATGCGCTATTGCCGAATGGTGAGTCGAGTTAGAGTTTGGAGTGTGTATTTACGGTTTATGATGCTAAATGCTAGGTGCCAGCTGATCTGATTGTGATTGCTAATTGTGCCGCTTACAGGCCTAACTGCCAATAGTATCGCTATTCACAAAGAAATAGCAGTACCCATTCTAGGGTCTAATTATTAATTTGTAAATTTGGATTTAAACAATTTTGACGAGAAAGAAATGAACACTTTATTTCTTTAAAAGATCGTAGAGCAGATTTTGTATAAATTTTGTTTTTGTAGAGTTTAATTAGAACTTTGTACTAAAATACATTTTATCTTCAAATGGAGTTTTCATGAAAAAGTGATATAATTTTATTCCTATGAAAGTAAACAATTTTAATTAAATAACGTAGAGCCGGAACGACGTGCAACAGTACAGAGTACTTTAAAAGAGCTCGGAAATGTCGATAATGTTTTTTTTTTCTAACTTGATGAAAGTAATTTAGAGATGATAACCCAAAAATATTTTGGAGCGGTTATAAGATATTAATTAAATTTAATTCGTAAAAATACTATTAAATATCACACTTTGTATCACTTATGTTTCTATTAAATTTAATACCTTACTATGGCACTGGAGTCACCTAAACTCTTAACTAGTAATATTTCTGCATCTGCGCACCTCCTGTCAAAAAGTTACCAGCCGCCACTGAATTAAACCAGATTTCTTAAAGAAAAGTACTTTGGATGGATAAATGAGAAAAGAGATTGTGCAGACAAAGTGAGGGCAAGCTTGAGAGATAGCATGAAGTAATGCAAGGCCCTGAAGTGACCATATAAAGAATCATAGTAAGGAGGTAAGAGAATAGAGTAGGAACAAGAGCAAAACAAAACAAATAAATAATAACAAGGGAAAGTAGAAAGATCAGTTGAAGTAAATAGTGAGGCAGGATATGAGAACAGCATACAAATACGCGGATGCGGATAATACTGCTGTTCCAATATAAAAAAAAACAATTAACTCGAATTTAAAAGTTCCAGTGTGTTAGTTATATAGAACGAAATATTAAAAAAGGTCGACACGCACGGCCTTTAGGGAAGCTAAGGATAAAACGCCTAATTACAATGCAGTTAATCAGCGGACAAAATCGACCATCTCGCTATGCGGGTATAATTTTGCTTGCCCAACTATTTTGACAAAACACGCACCTGCGCCAGCCAATAAAAAAGTAAAACCGCACGATTCGTCTAGAAGCAACCATCACACACTAGAGAGCTTTCAAACTTAATCCACTCTAACCAACGACGAAATCAGCCACAAAAATCTAGGGACTACCGACGGAAGTGAAAAGTTAAAACTACGAGATCTCAGTTTTCGAATTTTCAAATTAGAGAGAGAGAGAGAAGTTTAAAATTTGTTAATTAAAATTATCATTTCTAGCTTTTATATCTTTGTATTTGTATACGATCTAGTCTTTGTTTATTATGCTTTTGTCTGTTGACTGTGTGATGTTGTGGGAACGAGATTTCTGTTTTAATCTGGTGGCTTTCGCAACCGCGATTTTCTCGCGAATGGTTCGTTGTATCAAAAAAATACAAGCCCGTACAGCACCTAAATCAGAAAGATATCTTAAGATATCATTATAGCGATAACTTCAAGAGCCACATAAATGTTAACATTTAGATAATTTTTCTTAGTCGTCAGATTACGCACATCTAACACATACCTATAAGATAATTTTGATAGATGTCTTTAGCATGAGAAATCTTTATGTTAACATAATGTACAACTTTCTGACAATATTTCTCGATGTCAGACTCTAAAAAATTTTGACTGTAAGAGCTCTTTAAGAGAACTTATTGCTGAATGGGAGAGATGGAAATTTTAGATATCTTCATGACTAACTAGATGATCTTAATTGAATTATAAATTTCTTGCTGGAAACATAACATTTCGCTTAAAAAATGTAAAGATCATTCTATATCCCCCTAAGATTAGGTTTACATTATTTTTCCATTCCTGCTGATTGGCACTTTCTTCGCCAATTGCTTCTTACAGACGTCTAAATTTTCAGTTATCTCTTTTTTTGCTAAGGAATGGCAATCTTTTATCAGCAGAAATGAAATTAACGAAACTTCATAAAGAAGATAAAGAATACATTATTTTTGTTATAAAAAATGGATAGAATGTTGAAAAAACAAGTTCTTGCAAAATTCAAATTAATAAACTATGCGTAACAAAATAATATCCGTAGCTATAGTCATAATTTGACATAATCTTTCTTGCGTAAGTTGCGATGGCTCTTGCTCGGAAAGGGTGCATTTTTGGACATGAGTTTATAGAAAGAAAAAGTCTTATTTTGGCCCCAAAAATACGCTCTTAAGACTTGTGCATCGAATTTTGTATCGTTATGTATATTGTAGGCGTAAGGATAGGTTATAAAGCGAGTTAAACTTTTAATTCATAACATGGGGTTATGGCGCAATGAATAGAACGATTGCTTCTTGCGTGGTGGGTCGCGAGATAAACCCCGCTGCCGCCAAGGCGTTTTTTTAATTCTATTACGTGTCTTAATCACACCTACATAATACTGTAGCGAAATGTAATTTATAGAATTTAGTACGTAAGAAAGTTTTCTAGAAAGATCTGATAAGGGGAAAGCGGCCGCGATAACAAAGCAAACGGCAGATAAGCCTTCCAGAAATTTCGGCAAACGATAAGCCTTATCTGCGGAATTTTTCTCGAACCTGGGAGCCAAAACTATATAAGGCGGTCGCCTTTCCCTCGAATCAGTTAGTGTAATGAGTGAGTTAGTAGTTAAAATTCAATGAATGAGTTAATTATTCAGTTGTAGTGTTCCGAGTTTAGTTTGGAAGTAAAGCGGGATTTTTCTAGTACCTGGGAGCCAAAACTATATAAGACGGTCGCCTTTCCCTCGAATCAGTTAGTGTAATGAGTGAGTTAGTAGTTAAAATTCAATAAACGAGTTAATTCAGTTGTAGTGTTCCGAGGTTAGTTTGGAAGTAAAGCGGGATTTTTCTAGTACCTGGGAGCCAAAACTATATAAAGCGGTCGCCTTTGTCTCGAATCAGTTAGTGTAAATAGTGAGTTAGTAGTTAAAAGTCAATAAATGACTTAATTATTCAGTTGTAGTGTTCCGAGTTTAGTTTGGAAGTAAAGCGGGATTTTTCTAGTACCTGGGAGCCAAAACTATATAAGGCAGTCGCCTTTCCCTCGAATCAGTTAGTGTAATTACTGAGTTAGTAGTTAAAAGTCAATAAATGAGTTAATTATTCAGTTGTAGTGTTCCGAGTTTAGTTTGGAGGTAAAGCGGGATTTTTCTAGTACCTGGGAGCCAAAACTATATAAGGCGGTCGCCTTTCCCTCGAATCAGTTAGTGTAATGAGTGAGTTAGTAGTTAAAAGTCAATAAATGAGTTAATTATTCAGTTATAGTGTTCCGAGTTTAGTTTGGAAATGAGTATTATTCAATTACGTGTTAATCAATTCGAACCGATAAGCCCGTAACAATGCTGGTAACGTTATAGCATATTGGTAACAAGAATTAGCGTGAAGGTGACGCGAAACTATAAGTTTTCCCCCATCAAACCTCGGCAAAGAAGTTTTTATTTCAAAAATTCTCGTGTTTAACCAACTGAAATTTTCGGGCAAATCAACCTCGTGTTGAAATGTTAACCCCGAAGTCGACCCAGCAGGAATCCCGCGATGGCGAGCACCTTAGCTGTCCGAAAAACGCGGTAAACCGAGATTCGCACCGACGGCAGTCCTGAAAATTGCGCCGGCCGCGACCGACATTTCAGCGCCGCCCGAAGTGCCGGCCTTTCAGCGTCGTTTTCAGCGAGCGGATGCGCGCGCACCCGCCGGGGTGTATTTATAATAATAATATGTAGTGTAGCGAGTCACCTGGTCTGTGCTACAATTCTTTTGTTTTTCTACCGACGTTTACATGACGAATTCACCTGTGATAGATGCCGCTAGCAGGAATAAGGGACGAATTTCGGAATTTCGCGGCGAAAGGTATACCTGATCGGCGAGCGGGCGAAAGGATCTGTTCGGTGGGGTTGAATTTTGATGAGGTCGTGTCGCTTTTTATGCCTTAAATATGCCTTATTTAGTATTCTTGTGTGTGCTGTTTAATTGTCGTTATTCTGGTTTAGTTTCGAGGAAAAATCGATCGACGGGACTATTGATTTTTTTCGCAATTTGTTTTTGTTTCATGAGGTAATTTCGCCAGAGTGATTATTAGTTAAATTGTTTGTTATGCTGTGTAAACAGATAAATCTCTAATTATACAACGATTTAGATATACGTGGTATAAATAATAAACGCGTCGATATATGTGGTAGTACTTGGTTTGGTTAAATGGTGCAAATTAGGAAGTGGAGAACGAGTGGAAAATGCTATTTCCTTCCAAATATTTGCAAAGTGGTCGGGTCTATCATCTGTTCGTGTGAATTATGCCAGTGAGACGAGGTCTGGTCGCTCCTCGTACAACGTTGATTGAAACTATCATCAGGAAATTCGATACCGACAGTAAGTAACCTCTTTCCGATGTCGCTCACACTTTGCGGAAAAGTAAATTTGATTAACGTTGACATCTCTTAACGTGCCATCCATTATCCCACCGATACAGAAATGTAAATACGTATAACCTTCAGCGATGTCGAATCCTAGTTTCTGATTCTAACATTGTCCTGAAATCTCTTCGGGTTATAGTCAATATATTTGCCACCTAATTGCGAAAATTACCACATTTTTGGAATCTCAGCTCATAATTCATAAAATGTGTTAAATGCAAAAATGCAGTTGCGTCAATTTTCAAGAATTCAAAGCCCTTGGTGTCCAAAGTTTCCACGATGAGAGTTTTATTAGTTTTTGTATTGTTTTCTACTTGTTTAATCTGTAAATATGGTCTAGGAGGATGTAGAATTTTTAATTCTATTGTAATGTCGAGTCAGTGTCTTATTTTTTATCTGTTAGGTTATATTAACGGAAATTATTGTTGCAAGATTACTGAAAGCGCAGAAAATGTAATAACACCCAACGCACATTCGAGGGACATTCTTCAGTTTCTCAACAAGGTTGGGTGACTGAATGAATGACCTCAATCACGGGGATAGCACAATGGGCCCGGAAAGGGTGGCCTAAGTGCTGGCCTAAACTTTAGGCAACCCACAACGAATCCAGAATCCACCTAACGCACACGAAGGCTATCGCTATACGCTTTGGACTGTCGGGAAACAGTCCCTCTGGCTTCGTAGTCGCGTTCTATTCTTACTACTGCACCACCGTCTTGATGGATTCCAGCTAGAAACTAATACAACTTTATGTAGTCAAGGATCAACTTTCGGTGGAATGTTTGATTTGTTTTACTTTAGTTTGGAAGCGATGAAGTTTAACTTTTGCCAATCAGATCTGCTCAGTGTTGACATTTTTGGTAATTTTCATCGAAGGTGTAAGTTTTTTACTTGCGAAAAAAGTTACAAAAAGAAACAGACCGTTCTTAAATAAATATTCTTACGTCTTGATTGAATTTTGAGTCAATCTGGTTAAATACAATTAAAATAGCTTGAATGAAGTTGTTTATATTTAATTTTCATCCAACTAATTAGTAGAAAAATAAACAAAATTTAGAAACCTAACGATAGAACGTTTCCTTTAAATTTGGCGAGAGATTATGAAATGGCGTGTCAAAATATTATTATATTTTTCCACAACTATTCACGATGGACAATTCAGTTAATAATTTTGAAATCATTTCAATTCTGACATCTTATAAACACGTTATGCATACAATTAGAAAATATCGCAACTGCGTGGTAATTGGGTTATGGTTTTAAGTAAAGTGTCAAAAATGGAAGAAGAGACAACACTTAGAGGTATTTAAGTTCTATGACCCTGAACTAAATTTAAATAGATTCGTGGCGTACACATCGCAAGTAATAACTATTCAAGCGGCTTCCGATACTTAATTCGGGGGCTCCCTTATAACGTTCATTATTTTATTTTATTTTTTTTTTTCTAAAGGGAAAACTTTGGCCGCCTTGGGGGTGATGCTTCGCCATCACGCTAAATTGCGTTACCAACATGCTCTGCTATTAACAGTATTATGTAGCTATAAGACGTGCAGTAGTATTAAAAATATGTAATCTACAGCGCGGTTGAACCTGCCACCTATCGGATCTATGAAGCAGAATTTGTTGCCTTAATCAGCTATACTGACCGATGGTAAGAATATGAACATGGGTTTAAGGAGGTTAGGACGGAATAGTCCCTGCGAAACATAAATAATATTCTGATTGATAGTTGATGCTCCTGACTACTAATATTTGCGTAAGCTGTCAATAATTAATATAAACAAAGATGAATAACTATTAAATGAAGTTGTGATAAAAATTGGAAAAATTAAGTACATGGAAAAGAAACATCTATGGCTGAAGCAGTTTATTAGCAAACATTAACTAACCTAACCTCCACTGTCAGTCAACCTTCATCTAAACAAGGTAAACAAAAGTGCATTAAAGTTGATTATTAATTTTATCGTATCATTAAAAATTAAGTGTTCTCTAAGTTAAATGTTTATTGATAATTATTAACCTCATGATATCAGCTTCATAATAACTTAATAGCACATAACACATTAGTTACAATTATAATACTTTAGTTACCTGTCATAATACCCTACATACCAATTTCATTTCAAAAGTTTGTTGATTTTTTTACGTCATCGTTGTCAATGGTACGATAAAGCTTTGAATGCAACTCTATTATTAGCGAGGACGTGGCCAGACAACTCGGCTAACGCCTGGTCGCCTGGCAACATCCTCGCATATTATAAATCGCATAATAATCTTGTTACATTAGTACCTATAATTGTTTAATTGTAGAATCACTGGGTATTACAACAGTGAGCTACTCCAGTAATTTGTACAACAAAAGCCAATATGATGATGATTTTAATTTACAAATTACGAGGTTTTAAATATTGGTTTGCAAATCAAACAAAAACCACTCTTATTCCCTAGTTTTAAAAATTGAAATATCCTAGTTTTAAGTTTTCACTTCCGTCAGCAGTCTCCAGACTGCCTAGTTTGTTTCACACTGTTTATTTTCAATCTGTTTTCAAAGCCGAACAGATGCACTTCCTTCAAAAGCTCCACGAGGGTGAAAGACAAGATCAAATGAGTCTTTAAACTCTCGAGTGTTTAAGCTCGGAATTTTTCGCGGATATAGGACAAGATTGACAAAATTATTGGTTTGTTTTCCCGTCTTGAGTAAATCGCAGGCAGATGCGAGGTGTAATAAAAATTTAAAAAAGGAAGCGACACCGTTTTAACTTTATCGGTTTGTTTACCTCCGCGAGGTTCTTCCCTCCCTGACCTAATAATAATCGAATCGGATATTAAGCCGCCAGCTGGTCGAACGAAGTTCGCCTTGCTGCATTTCGATCAATATTTTTGCGTAATTCGGTGCCGATTTACCCCAAATGCGGTCGAGTCACAGAATAAACGAATTCGCCCGTTACTAATCCATATTAATAAAAGAAGCGTCTAAGTGTCTATCCGTCGGACTGTCTGTCGACTGATCTTTTGTCCGGGTTAATCTCGGAAACTGCTAAATCGATTTTAATGAAACTTTTACTAAAATGTAGAGTATTTTTAGGGGTAACTTTTAGGCTATTTTTATTCCAGTAAAACCCAACTTGAACTTCTAAGAACTTTGTCTGCCGAGTGATATTGTTGCGCTCTTATCGGTTCGAATTGATTAACACGTGAATTGAATAATACCCACTTTATTATTGAACTAAACTCAGATCACTACAACTGAACAATTAACTCACTTATTGACTTCTAACTGCTAACTCGCTACTTAACTACACCGACTCTAACTAACTAACTTGAGGGAAAGCTGGCCGCCTTATATAGTTTTGGCTCCCGGCTTCTAGAACTTTTCGGCAGATAAGGCTTATCGTTTGCCGAAATTTCGGGAACGCTTATCTACCGTTTGCTTCGTTATCGCGGCCGCTTTCCCCTTATCAGATCTTTCTAGAAACTTTTCTTATGTACTAAATTCTACAATTCTGTACTAATGTCTATTCTATCTGTTCAAATTGCCTTACAATATTTTATCCGGGCTAATCTCGGAAACTGTTAAATCGAATTTAATGAAACTTTGAATAAAATGTAGAGCATTTTTAGGGATAACTTTTAGGCTATTTTTTTTCCAGTAAAACCCAACTTGAACTTTTAAGAACTCTGTCGGTCGAGTGATATTTTGTCCGGGCTAATCTCGGAAACTGATTAATCGACTTTGATGAAACTTTTACTAAAATGTACAGGGTGAGCGAAACTTGATGTCTCGGCCTTATAGGAAAAAGAAAAACAATGTAAGAAATCAGAAAAAAGGTTCTTGAATTGGATTGAATAAGATCCATTTTAAGTGAAATTTGCATATTTTTTCTCTTTGAAAATCAAAGTAATGACGTCATTAAACTTTTTTTCTAGAAACATACCTGTATTTCTGCATATTTAAAAAGACCTAATTTTTCTAAACAAATTTTGTAAAGAAAAAAATTTCGTATCTTTTTTGGTTAAAAAGTTGTAAGCAATTTTATTGTAAAAAAAGAATGTTATCAAAAATTCGTAACTACTACGATTTGAACAAATTGTCTCTGGAAATGTAATAAATCAAAAATCAAAGTATAGTAGCAGCTGTCAATAATTAAACTAATGGTTGACAAACATTTATTGTTGCCATTTGACTTTGTATATTCACGTAAAAGAGATACAGGGTGATTTAGAAAGAATGGGCCAACGCTAAACTGGAGATACTAGACACAAAAATATTACGATTGAGCTCAACATGCCTTATGTGGGTGGTTGAAGAGATACAGGGCGTTCAAAGTTTAAATGTTTTTCTCGAATTTTTTAATAACTGAGAGAGTTTTAATGCTATAAATTACATATATTTGGAAATTTTATGTTTTTGGGGGTGAGAATTACGAATTTTAAATTTATATTGATGTTGCCCCTAGAGGGCGTTAATTTCACATAATCATTTACGTAAATTAAAACATATTTTTTTTAATCTGTTGAGTTATACTTAAAATAAGTAGACAGTATAAAAGAACGATCAATTTTACCAAGAAAATCTACTCTTGTTTAAGTCGTCTAAAGCTAAAGTAAGCTAAAGTAAAGCCAAAGTAAAGCTAAAGTTAGCTAAAATAAGTAAACCAAAGAAAGTTTAAGTCGTCTAAAGTTAAAATATTAAATTTATAGCACTAACACTTTCCCAATATTTGAGATATTTCAGAAAATAATTTAAACTTTGAACGCCCTGTATCTCTTAAACCAGTCACATGAGTATGAGGCATGTTGAGCTCAATCGTAATATTTTGGTGTCTAGTATCTCCAGCTTTGCATTGGCCCATTCTTACTGACTCACCTTTTATTATTTATTAGTTTATGGGGAATTTCAAAAAAACCCTAGAAGAACAGATCAATAATCTTTGAGATAACCCAAACATGTTATTCTAAACCTAAAAATATTAAATAGATTTGTTTCCAAAGACTGTTTGATTAAACTGCAAATTTTTAATAATACACTTTTTACAATAAATTTGCTTATAACTTTTTAACGAAAAAAGATATCAAATTTTGTTGTCAACAAAATTTGTTTAGAAAAATTAGCTCCTTCTAAATGTGCAAAAATATAGCTATGTTTCTAAAGAAAGAAAATTCAATGGCGTCATTACTTTGGTTTGCAAAAAGGAAAAATATGGAAATTAGGCTTAAAATGGACCTTATTCAATCCAATGTAAGAATCTTTTTTTAGATTCCTGATATCGTTTTTCCTTTTCTTATAATAGGGCCAAGACATCGAGTTCCGCTCACCCTGTACAGTATGTTTAGGGGTAACTTTTAGGCTATTTTTATTCCAGTAAAATCCAACTTGAACTTTTAAGAACTTTGTCTGTCGAGTGATATTTTGTCCGGGCTAATCTCGGAAACTGCTAAATCGATTTTAACGAAACTTTTATTAAAATGTAGAGTATTTTTAGGGGTAGCTTTTAGGCTATTTTTATTCCAGTAAAATAAAACTTGAAATTTTAAGAACTCTGTCGAGTGATACTTTGTCCGGGCTAATCTCGGAAACTGATTAATTGATTTTAACGAAACCTTTACTAAAATATAGAAAATTTTTAGGGGTATCTTTTAGGCTATTTTTATTCCAGTAAAATCCAAGTTGAACTTTTAAGAACTCTGTCTGTCGAGTGTTATTTTGTCCGGGCTAATCTCGGAAACTGATTCTTAGATTTTAATGAAACTTTTAGTAAAATGTAGAGTATTTTTAGGGGTAACTTTTAGGATTTTTTATTCCAGTAAAACCCGACTTAAACTTTTAAGAACTCTGTCTGTCGATTAATGTTTTGTCCGGGCTAATCTCGAAAACTGATTAATCGCTTTAATGAAACTTTTACTAAAATGTAGAGTATTTTTAGGGGTAACTTTTAGGCTATTTTTATTCCAACTTGAACTTTCAAGAACTCTCTCTGTCGAGTGATATTTTATCCGAGCTAATCTCGGAAACTGATTAATTGATTTTAATGAAACGTTTACTAAAAAATAGAGTATTTTTAAGGGTAACTTTTAGGCTATTTTTATTCCGGTAAAACCCAACTTGAACTTCTAAGAACTCTGCCGTCGAGTGATATTTTGTGCAGGCTATTCTAGGAAACTAATTAATCAATTTTAATAAAACTTTTACTAAAATGTAGGGTATTTTTAGGGGTAACTTTTAGGCTATTTTTATCCCAGTAAACCCCAACTTGAATTTTTAAGGACTCTTCTGTCGAGTGATATTTTGTCCGGGCTAATCTCGAAAACTGACTAATCAATTTTAATGAAACTTTTACTAAAATGTAGAGTATTTTTAGGGGTAACTTTTAGGCTATTTTTATTCCAGTAAAATCCCAACTTAGAACTTTAAGAATTCTGCTTGTCGAGTGATATTTTGTCCGGGCTAATCTTGGAAACTGATTAGTCGAATTTTAATGAAACTTTTACTAAAATGTAGAGTATTTTTAGGGGTAACTTTTAGGCTATGTTTATTCCAGTAAACCCCAACTTGAATTTTTAAGGACTCTGTCGAGTGATATTTTATCCGGGCTAATCTCGAAAACTGGTTAATCGATTTTAATGAAACTTTTACTAAAATGTAGAGTATTTTTAGGGGTAACTTTTAGGCTATTTTAATTCCAGTAAAATCCAACTTAAGAACTTAAGAATTCCGCTTGTCGAGTGATCTTTTGTCCGGGCTAATCTTGGAAACTAATTAGTCGATTTTAATGAAACTTTTACTAAAATGTAGAGTATTTTTAGGGGTAACTTTTAGGCTATGTTTATTCCAGTAAAAACCAACTTGAATTTAAAGGAACTCTGTCTGTCGAGTGATATTTGTCCGGGCTAATCTCGGAAACTGATTAATCGATTTTAATGAAACTTTTACTAAAATGTGGAGTATTTTTAGGGGTAATTTTGAGGCTATTTTTATTCCAGTAAACCCCAACCTGAACTTTTAAAACCTCTGTCTGTCGAGTGAAGCTTTGTCCGGGCTAATCTCGAGAACTGATTAATCGATTTTAACGAAACCTTTACTAAAATGTAGAGTATTTTTAGGGGTAACTTTTAGGTTATTTTTATTCCAGTAAACCCCAACTTGAACTTCTAAAAACTCTGTCGGTCGAGTGATATTTTGTCCGGGCTAATCTCGGAAACTGATTAATCGATTTTAATGAAACTTTTACTAAATTGTAGAGTATTTTTAGGGGTAACTTTTAGGCTATTTTTATTCGAGTAAAATCCGACTTGAACTTTCAAGAACTCTATCTGTCGAGTGATATTTTGTCCGGGCTAATCGCCGAAACTGCTAAATCGATTTTAACGAAACTTTTATTAAAATATAGAGCATTTTTAGGGGTAACTTTTAGGCTATTTTTATTCCAGTAAAATCCAACTTGAACTTCTAAGAATTCTGTCTGTCGAGTGATAATTTGTCCGGGCTAATCTCGAGAACTGATTAATCGATTTTGATTAAACCTTTACTAAAATGTAGAGTATTTTTAGGGGTAACTTTTAGGCTATTTTTATTCCAGTAAAATCCAACTTGAACTTCTAAGAATTCTGTTTGTCGAGTGATAATTTGTCCGGGCTAATCTCGAGAACTGATTAATCGATTTTGATTAAACCTTTACTAAAATGTAGAGTATTTTTAGGGGTAACTTTTATGCTATTTTTATTCCAGTAAAATCCAACTTTAACTTTTAGGAACTCGGTCTGTCGAGTGATCTTTTGTCCGGGCTAATCTCGGAAACTGATTAATCGATTTTAATGAAACGTTTACTAAAATGTAGAGCATTTTTAGGGGTAACTTTTAGGCTATTTTTATTCCAGTTAAACCCAGCTTGAGCTTTTAAGAACTCTGTCGAGTGATACTTTGTCCGGGCTAATATCGGAAATTGATTAATCATTTTTAATGACACTTTTTCTAAAATGTAGAATATTTTTAGGGGTACCTTTTAGGCCACTTTTATTTCAGTAAAACTTAACACTTCCAAGAAAAGTTAAAAGTTAAAAAATACGCCAGTAATTTTTTTTAAAGTTTTCACTTCTGTCGGCCATAACTGTCCAATTTTTTGTTGTTGAAATTATGTGTTTTTTCGAGACTTTGATTTTAATCGTTAAACGTTGACTAATTAAAAACGTTGACTAATCAAAAACCTTGACTAATCAAAAACGTTGACTAATCAAAAACGTTGACTAATCAAAAATGTTGACTAATCAAAAACGTTGACTAATCAAAAACGTCGACTAATCAAAAATGTTAACTATAATTAGAAACGTTGTCCACAATAAAGATCTATCTTACAGATTATTTATGAAAATCATTTTACTTATTTTAACAAAGATCCAGAATAAAATAGGAAGTCGTCTGAAATTTGTTAAACATGTCATCACGGGAAATTGTTTTAGAACATAACGTCGAACTCCTGGCTGCAATAAACATCAAAGTACGTAAATGTCACAATATACGATCATATCCATCGACCGTTTGTATCTTTTCCATTCCGCCAGCAATAAATCAAGTAAGCCTAAACAATAAACGAGTAATGTTGGAGTCTCTTCAATTTAGGTCATTTACTAGGCGACTATTCGTAAAATACACGATCCAATTTTCGCGGAAAATGTACGATCGTGACCCAACTACATACATAGCAACCAAATAAATTAAATAAATTCTCCAGTAGTTTTGTATTATTCAATTTGGGAATAAAATAGTCAGCCTCATTGATTAAACCTCGAGGGTCGATAGCTCGACCCCACGCTGCCCCAGATAGTCCCGATAAACGACAGGGAAATTACCTAATGATCTAACCGTCTAACCAACTTAATTTGGCCAATATAACGCACTCCTGTGCCATCGTGTCAACGCGTTTTTTCCACGAATGTGGGTCGTCGCAGTCCAAAATTTTTGTCTTTCTTGTCGATCAGTGTAACGCTGGATCAACACTAAAAAACTTGGCAAGACTGTCGATAGAAGTGAAAATTTAAAACTAGAAGATGAGTATCTATGTAGTTCGAATACAGATTAGTATTCTATAATGCACAGACCAATAGCTTTGAACATTTATTAGATTCGAAGTTTGGAAACTAAATACCGGTTTCGATCTTGTTAGATCTCGTCAGTTTGGTATATCCAACTCGAATGCTAATAATTGAGTTGGATATACCAAACTGACGAGATCTAACAAGATCGAAACCGGTATTTAGTTTCCAAACTTCGAATCTAATAAATGTTCAAACTTATTGGTCTGTGCATTATAGAATCCTTGTCTTCTGGGAACTCTCCTAGAGAGCAACCGCTTCGCTAGGTGGCAGTGTTTCAACTGTTGGTAGTTCAGCTACCTATGATTCACTATACACGACGCGCCTGGAGGGCTGCATGAATTTGTAGTCTAGGTTGCATTCTTCTTGCATACAGACTAGTAAACAAGGCAGAATATTGGAAATATTTAAAAAAAAAATGCTGCCAAACGACCTAGCTTTTTATATTTGTGGTTTGAATGCTTGTGTCGCGTGGAAACGAATCTAATATTTATTGATAATGTAAAACACTTCCGCATAAATTTTTTATTTACTACACGTAATGTTCAATATCTTATTAGTACTATCATACAACTTAGCCTTTTTCAAATTTTAGATTTTTTAAATCTTATTTTTTTCAGAATTTCGATCTTTTCCAAGCTTCAACTTTTTTTTTTAATATTGGCAATTGTTGGTATTAAACCCAATTGTTTCTAATTTTAACTTATTTTATTTATTATTTATTTTTTATTTCATAATATTTATTTCATAATATACTTTTCGTTTGAAATTTCTGCAGCGTAAAAACCTTTGACTATAAGGTGGACATAACCTCACTATTTTTGGCAAATACAACGCCCAACGATGTGGATTTGACTTTATGTCGTTATTAGTCTCGGCTTAGACTTTCAAAATACAAAATACTATCGCTCTCTACACGTCAGGAGGCCGCAAACTCTTCGAGTTACCTTCGTACTACGAAAACGTGGTTCGCTTTTACAGGAAAATTCTTTTTTGCAGTTTGTTGCGCTTGCGTGACTCGATAATAATATTGTAACGAAATGTAAATTATAGTATTTAGTACGTAAGAAAGTTTTCTAGAAAGATCTGATGAGGGGAAAGCGGCCGCCATAACGAAGCAAACGGCAGATAAGCGTTCCAGAAATTTCGGCAAACGATAAGCCTTATCGGCGGGATTTTTCTAGAACCTGGGAGCCAAAACTATATAAGGCGGTCGCCTTTCCCTCGAATCAGTTAGTGTAATTAGTGAGTTAGCAGTTAAAGGTCAATAAATGAGTTAATTATTCAGTTGTAGTGTTCCGAGTTTAGTTTGGAAGTAAAGCGGGATTTTTCTAGTACCTGGGAGCCAAAACTATATAGGGCGGTCGCCTTTGACTCGAATCAGTTAGTGTAATTAGTGAGTTAGTAGTTAAAAGTCAATAAATAAGTTAATTATTCAGTTGTAGTGTTCCGAGTTTAGTTTGGAAGTAAAGCGGGATTTTTCTAGCACCTGGGAGCCAAAACTATATAAGGCGGTCGCCTTTCCGTCGAATCAGTTAGTGTAATTAGTGGGTTAGTAGTTAAAAGTCAATAAATGAGTTAATTATTCAATTGTAGTGTTCCGAGTTTAGTTTGGAAGTAAAACGGGATTTTTCTAGTACCTGGGAGCCAAAACTATATAAGGCGGTGGCCTTTCCCTCGAGTTAGTTAGAGTTAGTCAGTCAGTGTTCCGAGTTTAGTTTGAAAATAAAGTGGGTATTATTCAGCGTTCAGTGTTTAATAATCATTTCGAACCGATAAGCCCGTCATAATGATATCCATCAACAACTTAGGACAATTAAATGTCGTTTGACTCTTCTCGTTCCAACTAGAGATGGTCAGATCGCCAAGAGACGTGTTTTCTTAATGAACTTCCGGAGAAATTTATAAAAAAATAAATCACGTCGGGATATTTCAATGCGTTATATTTTTAAGCGAAGATCAAATGGACAAGTTTATTTTAGTTATTCGTTTATGAGGTGAAATGCTTCAAGCCGCAGTACATATAAAAATATATCGCTGCAAAACTAAACCCATTACATCGGCACATGTCCGAAAATATGATTTATGCTGGGAATTGTATGGAGGGCTGTGCCAGAAATAAATTAAATACTGCCGCTTAAAATCGATAAATATTACGACTGTTATATGTCATTTTTAGAGTTATTGGAGACAGAGGTAACAATTTTTTTAACACAACAGTTTTAGTCGACCATAGTTATTAATTTTTTATCACCAATTTAGGGCTTCCATCATCTAGCGATTTCCTACCAAGAAATTGTAATTATTTTCTCAAAATGTCAAAGAAATTTGAGTTTTTTTTTAATATATCAATTACTGCTCGAAGTATTAATTTCTTCCTCAATACTTTTAACAAAAATTGGTTTTTGAAAATGTGATTTTGATCAAAATTAAAAATAAAATAGGTTTTTAAATGTCGTAACTTCGTGAAAGAAACCTAAAATTTCTATAAAAATAAATCAGACAAAATTTAAAGTTTCTACAAAAAACTATGTAATGAAAAATGTTCGGAAAATTTTGAGACAAAAACTCGTAAGCGAAATTGGGGGTGCTGCAGTTCCACAGTGCCTATACGCCAGCCGCCACTGGCCTCTCGTAACAAATATCTGAACGTCATGGCTTGCTTTAGTGCTTTAGTACCAAGATAACGTTTAGTTTCCATGGGTGGCTTACTAACTGAAAAGTTGCCTTCGCAGTTATCAGCCGGCCGAAAATAAATATATTTGTAAAGCGTTTGATAAACATGCATCAAATTAAGAAATCGTAGCGTATTTTTAGCACTTTACAGCATCACCTCCCAATCCCAATCAATGGATAAGCATCACGGTTACTTAACGCTCGTTAATTAAAAGTAAAAATAAAAATAAATTTTGCAACAATTATCTCGCTACGAATCCTGGCGCCACGCGATCGATTTTATTATTAAATTTATTGCACCTGATAGTAACGGTTTTATTTACTTGAGAAAGATAGTCACGTGTGGGTTGGGCTAAGGCTATTAACTCCTGCTTAAAATGAAAAGCACCAACATATTCGTGTCAACGCTAATAAAATTCATTTATACTCTGGCTGATTTCCCAGAAGGAAGCGGCTTTTCCTATACGTGTTATAATTGTAAACCATTTTCATTTATTTAAATTGACTATTTTAATATTCAACGTTTTGCATGTTCAATTTAATGAGAATTTTTCCCTATTACTACAACAATATACGCTAGGTTCGATCCAAATCTATTAAACTCATCGGTTTTCGCAAGTAGAATGCCACCTAGACTAGAGAATGCAACCCTCTAAGCATGTATAATGCACAGATAGTCCAATTGCCAACAGTTGAACCACAAACGTCTAGCAAAGCGGTTGCTCTCTAGAAAGGTCCCAGAAGACTAGATTCTAAGGCGCAGACCAACAGGTTTGTACATTTATCATATTCGGAGTTCGGAAACCAAAGACGGGTTTCGATCTTATTAGATCTGGTCAGTGGTATATCAATTTTGGAGGAAAGGACTGGTCCTTGCTTATATTCAAAAATTAAAATACAAATCTTATCCCTTGAAACCAAGAAAGATTAAAAACCACAACAGAGGTTGCTCTAACGCGTTTCGATAGTCAAGTTATCATCTTCAGAGGGATACTGGTATATCAAATCCTAATACGATAAATGCAAACATATCTGTATGTTTGTGAACGTTTCACGGCTCAATCACTGAACCAATTTCGACGAAAATCGGTGTACAGATTCCTTAAAACCCGGTAGAAAACATAGACTAGGTTTTATCCCTTAAAACTGTTCCCTTCGCTTCCAAACTAGTTTTATATCCAGAAATAGCTAAATGATGCAGAGAAAAGTTATTTTTGTTGAATTTTAATATATTCACAAATTAAATCCCAGCCACAAATACGAAAATGTGTTTGTTTGTGACGTTTTCACGACTCCGTCACTGAACCAATTTCGACGAAAATTGGTGTACAGATTCCCTGAAAACCGGAATAGAACATAGGCTAGGTTTTATCCCGGACAACTGTTCCCTACACTTCCAAACTAGTTTTATATCCAGAAGTAGCTAAAGGATTCAGAGAAAGTTCTTTTTTTTTTAATCTTAATATGTCCACCAAAAATTTTGTAGTTAATAAAATCCCAGCAACAAATACGAAAATGTGTTTGTCTGTCTGTGACGTTTTCACGACTCAATCACTGAACCAATTTCGACGAAAATTGGTGTTCAGATTCCTTGAAATACGGAATAGAACATAGGCTAGGTTTTATCCCGAAACATTGTTCCCTTCACTTTCAAACTAGTTTTAGATCCAGAAATAGCTAAATGGTGCAGGGAAAATTTATTTTTGTTGAATATTAATATGTCAACGAAAAAGTTTTGTAGAAAATCATATCCCCGCAACAAATACAAAAAATGTGTTTGTCTGTCTGTTTGTTTGTGACCTTTTCTCGGCTCAATTACTGAACCGGCGGAAATTGGTATTGTAACGCAATGTAAATAGATGAAATAGGATTTAGAATAGAATTGTAGAATTTAGTAAATGAAAAAAAGTTTCTAGAAGGATCTGATAAGGGGAAAGCGGCCGCGATAACGAAACAAATGGCAGATAAGCCTTCCAGAAATTTCGGGAACGATAAGCCTTATCTGCCTAAAAGTTCTGGAAGCCGGGGGCCAAAACTATAAAAAGGCGGTCAGCTTTCCCTTGAGTCAGTCAGTTAGAATCAGTGCAATTAGTGAGTTAGTAGAAGTGAGTTAATTGTCAATTGTGGTGATCCAAGTTGAGTTCAGTAATAAAGTGGATTCTTATTCGATAAGTGTAATCAATTCGAACCGATAAGCCCGTAACAGTATGTAGATTCCTTGAAACCCGGGATAGAACATAGGCTAGATTTTATCCCGGAAATCTTAAATTGTGAAGAGTGCGGAATATTTAGAAAAAAAAATGGTGCAAATAACGACGAATCTTCTTTCTTTGTAGACGCAACAACACTTAGTTAAATAAGGGTCCGAGCATTTTAATATATTAGGTTATAAAAATGTGTAAGGATTGAAAAAAGAAAGAAAAATTGAAAAAGTTAAATAAGTTGAAAAATTAGAAAATCAGAAACTTTGAAAAAAGTCTGTATTAAAAAAATCGAAATTTTCAGAAAAAAGTCGAATTCTTAAAAATTAATTAAAATGTTGAAAAATGTCGAATTTGAAACTAAAAAGTTGAAATTTTCAAAACATTCCAAATTTTCAAAAGTAGAAAATTTTGGAAAATACTCAAAAAAAGGGCGAAAGTCGACATTTTAAAGTCAAAATGTTCATAAAAGTCAAAAATTCGATTTTCAAAAAATCCAAATTTTCAAAAAATATAGAAATATTGAAAACATTCCAAATTTTCAAGAGTAGAGATTTTGATAAATAGGCAAGAAAAGGGCGAAACTTTAAAAAAAGTCGACATTTTGAAGTCGAAACTTTCATAAAAGTGGACAAGTCGATTTTGAAAAATTCAACTTTTTTAAAATAAAATTGAAATTACGAAAAAAAGTCGAGATTTTGGGAAAAGGTCCAGATTTAAACAAAAAGTTGACATTTTGGTCAACATTTTCACAAAAGTCGAGAAGTCGATTTAAAAAAAAATCAAAATTTTCAAAAAAAATTTTGAAAGTCGAAATTTTGAAAAAAATTAAAATTTTCAAAAAAGTCAAAATTTTCAAGTCAAAATTGTCATAAAAGTCAAGAAGAAATTAATTTAAAAGTAGATAATGTTCAATAAAAAAGTTTAAATGCAAAAGAATTTTGAAAAAATTACAAATTTTCAAAAGTCGAGATTTTAGAGTCAAAATTTTTACAAAAGTCTAGAGGTCGATTTTGGAAAATCTAAATTTAAAAAAGAAGTCTAAATTTTGAAAAAAGTCAAAATTTTAAAAATCTCGACCTTGTTTGAAATTTTTCAAAAATTGAAAATTTCGAAAAATGTCGAAAATTAGAAAAGTGGTAATTTGAAATGTCTTTTTTGGAGTTTTTAAGTAAAATTGAAATTTTCAAAAAAGTCATATATTTTCAAAAGGTTTAAATTCAAAAAAGAAGTCGAAATTTCAAAAAAAAAGTCGAATTTCCTAGGAGTTCAAGTTTTTAAGTCAGTTTTCAAAAAAAGTCGATACTGTCAAAAAACCTCAAATTTCCAAAAAAATTAAATTTAGCAAAAAGTGATTTTTCTGAAAGAAATAAAACTTTCAACATTTGTTTTAAGTCAAAATTTTAAAAATCTCGACTTTTTTTGAAATTTTTCTAAAACTGAAAATTTCGAAAAATGTCGAAATTTAGAAAAATGGTAATTTGAAATGTCTTTTTGAGTTTTTAAGTAAAATTGAAATTTTTAAAAAAAGTTATATATATTCAAGAGGTTTAAATTCAAAAAAAAGTCGAAATTTCAAAAAAAAAGTCGAATTTCTTAAGAGTTCAAGTTTTCAAGTCATTTTTCAAAAAAAGTGAATACTGACAAAAAACCTCAAATTTCCAAAAAAAAAAAATTAAATTTAGCAAAAAGTGAATTTTCTGAATGAAATAAAACTTTCAACATTTGTTTTAAGTCAAAATTTTAAAAATCTCGACTTTTTTTGAAATTTTTCAAAAATTGAAAATTTCGAAAAATGTCGAAATTTAGAAAAATGGTAATTTGAAATGTCTTTTTGAGTTTTTAAGTAAAATTGAAATTTTTAAAAAAGTTATATATATTCAAGAGGTTTAAATTCAAAAAAAAGTCGAAATTTCAAAAAAAAAGTCGAATTTCTTAAGAGTTCAAGTTTTCAAAAAAAGTAAATACTGTCAAAAAACCCCAAATTTCCAAAAAAAAATTAAATTTAGCAAAAAGTGAATTTTCTGAAAGAAATAAAACTTTCAACATTTGTTTTAAGTCAAAATTTTAAAAATCTCGACTTTTTTTGAAATTTTTCAAAAATTGAAAATTTCGAAAAATGTCGAAATTTAAAAAAATGGTAATTTGAAATGTCTTTTTGAGTTTTTAAGTAAAATTGAAATTTTTAAAAAAGTTATATATATTTAAGAGGTTTAAATTCAAAATAGAAGTCGAAATTTCAAAAAAAAAGTCGAATTTCTTAAGAGTTCAAGTTTTGAAGTCAGTTTTCAAAAAAAGTGAATACTGTCAAAAAAACCTCAAATTTCCAAAAAAATTAAATTTAGCAAAAAGTGATTTTTCTGAAAGAAATAAAACTTTCAACATTTGTTTTAAGTCAAAATTTTAAAAATCTCGACTTTTTTTTGAAATTTTTCAAAAATTGAAAATTTCGAAAAATGTCGAAATTTAGAAAAATGGTAATTTGAAATGTCTTTTTGAGTTTTTAAGTAAAATTGAAATTTTTAAAAAAGTTATATATATTTAAGAGGTTTAAATTCAAAATAGAAGTCGAAATTTCAAAAAAAAAGTCGAATTTCTTAAGAGTTCAAGTTTTGAAGTCAGTTTTCAAAAAAAGTGAATACTGTCAAAAAAACCTCAAATTTCCAAAAAAAAAAATTAAATTTAGCAAAAAGTGATTTTTCTGAAAGAAATAAAACTTTCAACATTTGTTTTAAGTCGAATTTTCAAAAAAGTCAGTATTGACAAAAACACCCAAATTTCGAAAAAAAGTTAAAATTTTGAAAACAGTGAGTTTTGTAAAAAAATAGAACTTTCAACATTTTTTTTTAATTTGAGTTCTCAACAAAAAAAAAGACGTTAAAATTTTAAAATGTCGAAATTTCGAAAAAGGTCGACTTTTTAAAAAAAAGAGTTGAAATTTTCATAAAATTTCAGAAGTCGTTTTTCAAAGTCAAATTTTTCACGAAAGTTGGAATTTTGAAAAGTTTATTAAGAATCCCAAATTTTTGAAGAACTGAGAATATCGTGTAAATAAAGTTTTGGAAATTTCAAAAAATTATGAAGGGGAATTTCTAATTTCTTTAAAAAGTCGAAACTTTCTAAAAAAGTAAAACTTCGAAACAAAAAATCGAAATTAAAAAAAAAATCGAAATTTTAAAGGAGTCGATTTTGTGAAAAAAAGACAACATTGAAAAAACTGTTGAAGCTTAAAAAAATGAAAATTTGAAACTCTTTTTGAGTTTTTGAGAAGTTGAAATTTTCAAAAAAATCTAAATTGAAAAAAAGAAGTCGAAATTTCCAAAATGCCGAATTTTTTTAAAAGTGCAAAGTTTCAAGTCAAATTTTTCAAAAAAAGTCGAATTTCTTAAGAGTTCAAGTTTTCAAGTCATTTTTCAAAAAAAGTGGATACTGACAAAAAACCTGAAATTTCCAAAAAAAATTAAATTTAGCAAAAAGTGATTTTTCTGAAAGAAATAAAATTTTCAGCATTTGTTTCAAGTCAAATTTTCAAAGTCGGTGTTGACAAAAAACACCCAAAATTCGAAGAAAAGTTAAAATTTTGAAAACAGTGAGTTTTGTAAAAAAGTAGAACTTTCAACATTTTTTTTTAGTTCGAGTTCTCAACAAAAAAAAAGACGTTAAAATTTTAAAATGTCGAAATTTTGGAAAAGGTCGACTTTTTTTTTTAAAAAAGTCGACCTTTTAGAGTTGAAATTTTCATAAAATTTCAGAAGTCGTTTTTCAAAGTCAAATTTCTCAAGAAAGTTGGAATTTTGAAAAGTCTATTAAAAATCTAAATTTTTGAAGAACTGAGAATGTCGTGTAAATAAAAATTTAGAAATATTAAAAAATTATGAAGAGCAATTTCTTTAAAACGTCGAAACTTTCAAAAAAAGTAAAACTTCGAAACAAAAAATCGAAATTTAAAAAAAAAATCGAAATTTTAAAGGAGTCAATTTTGTGAAAAAAGACAACATTTAAAAAAGTATTGAAGCTTAAAAAAACGAAAATTTGAAACTCTTTTTGAGTTTTTGAGAAAAGTTGAAATTTTCAAAAAAATCTAAATTGAAGTCAAATTTCCAAATTGTCGAATTTTTTTAAAAATGCAAAGTTTCAAGTCAAATTTTTCAAGAAAGTTGGAATTTTGAAAAGTTTATTAAAAATCCCAAATTTTTGAAGAACTGAGCATATTGTGTAAATAAAAATTTAGAAATTTCAAAAAATTATGAAGGGCAATTTCTTTAAAACATCGAAACTTTCAAAAAAGGTAAAACTTCGAAACAAAAAATCGAAATTAAAAAAAAAGCGAATCGATTTTGTGAAAAAAAGACAACATTTAAGAAAGTGTTGAAGCTTAAAAAAACGAAAATTTGAAACTCTTTTTGAGTTTTTGAGAAGTTGAAATTTTCGAAAAAATCTAAATTGAAAAAATAAGTCGAAATTTCCAAAATGTCGAATTTTTTTTTAAAAGTGCAAAGTTTCAAGTCAAATTTTTCAAAAAAAGTCGATATTGACAAAAAAGTCGATATTGACAAAAAAGTCGATATTGACAAAAAAGTCGATGTTGACAAAAAAAGTCAATTTGTAAAAATAAATGTTCTATAAAAAAAATTGTATGTTCTGTAAAAAAAACCAAACCTTAGAAAAAAATTTGTATCCACCCTTGTTACGTAAGACAATTTAAAAACCCAAGAAGTTAACGAGTTAACTATTTAAAAACAATTGATACAATCCGTGGCCTACATTCAGAGATTGCACCTTTCAGATTAATTTTGAGGAATCCGAGCGCGGGTTGCTAGATTAAACGCAGTAAAATTTAAAAATGCATCCCTTCATATCGTTCAAAGGGTAAATGAATTACTTATAGACCTGTTATCCGGGGAGTCGTAAAATGGGTAATTACAGAGGCAGATACATCGCACTTACTTTTTTTACAACCACTTTTACCACGTTACGCCAAACATCAATAAAAATCCGACGATTAAAAAGCGAACGCTTTGCAAGTTTCGAATAGTTGCGCGATTTTTAAATTTCTGACATTATTTAACCCACGTTGTTTCCATTCTAATCTACTGGTAATTTTTTTAAAAACCTTGTAACTCTAATTAGGAAGTGTTAGCTTATTTTTAGGATTCCGTACCTCATAATTTTCTCCTAAAAGGAAAAGTCGAAATTTCAAAATAAAAAAAAATCCCAAAATTTGATGTAACAAGTCGAAATGGAAGAAACGAAATCAAACAAACAAAATCTTCAGGCTTCTAGATTTCTGGATTCGTTGTGGGTTGCCTAAAGTTTAGGCCAGCACTTAGGCCAACCTTTTCGGGCCCATTGTGCTATCCCCGTGATTGAGGTGTCCTTGTTCATTTATTGAGCCACCCAATTGAAGAACGTCCCTTGGATGCGCCTCTCTTAAACTGGCCACACTAGGCCAGAAGTCCCCCAGCGTGGATCCTCTGATTGATGCTAGTGTCTGGCAGCGACACATCACGTGCTCGACACTCTCATCTTCTTCTAAACACCCTCTACAAGCTCGGCTCAGTCTATAATTCCCATTCTGTGGAGGTGTTTGTTTAATCGACAGTAACCTGTCCAAATCCCTACAAATTTCCTGAGATTATTCCTTGAGAGTTGTAGGCATAGTTTTGCGCTTTCCCTGCACGGCGTGAGTTTGTCGGTATGTTGTTATTGATGCCCATATGGCTTTGTGTTTACGTTAAATGTCTTCGTTAGTAGGGATCTTACGGTTGGCCTCGTCAGGGAAAGGGTTGGCTGTGGATCCAACGAATTGTCCCTTCTAACCCTTCCTCGCCAGTTTGTCAGCGCGTTCGTTTCCCTTTTTTCCAGAATGTCCTTTGATCCATATTAGATCAATTGAATTCTCTTGTGATAGACGTTCTAAAGTGTCGTTGCAGTCACCAACATAGTCGGCGAGGAGCATTCAGTCCGCTCGAGTCGTCGCCGATTTTGCAAGCACAGACTTGTCGGCGAGGAGCATTCATGCCACTCGAGTCGTCGCCGATATTTTAATATCTGCGCATTGCGTGGGGAAGTTGTACTCTAATTATGGCCAGTTTTAAACATTAAACATTTAAACATTAAACATTAAACACTTACACTGAAAGAACTTGTAGAACTTGTCGGTGTCGGTAGATGTGAAAGTCATATGTCGTTATCGTGTCGGTGTCGGTGTGGTACCGTTATCGTGTCGGTGTCGGTGCCGGTAGATGTGAAAACGCCCGTAGGTTCCTCTTTGCTGGCGCTGTGGAAAACAACCCAGTCGTCTACCTTGGCCCAGGGATTTTTGAGCCGTCAGCGGATTCAGGATCACCCGCAGATCCCCGGTTGATTCGGGAACCCACAAGGCGGCCTTCGTCAACTTAGGCAGCTGGTCTATTCAAGAAGGTCCAGATTTGCATCCTTCCATAAAGGGGGGAGCCCCCTGACTGTAGTTCCTAGCCAGGCTAGGGAGTGTTCGTTGTCGCAGGAAAATTTAAGTATTTCCTGCGAGTAAATGCAGTTTTGGAACGTAGGAGGGGTCTCCGGGTGCCGGAACAGTTCAATGTCCAGGAGTTCGGCCAACCGCTTCTTTACCAGTTTAGCTTGGGGGACTGTAAGGCCGGCCAAGTACACTGGAGTTCCAATCCTTTTTGTTAATGATGGCCACCCTTAGGTGGTTGGTCACCATTTCGCTATATGCAGTTCTAGAAGAACCTGCGACCGGCCTCTGCCCATCAGGTCCCTTCTTGGGGAACATTCCCAAGAGAGGAGCCAGGAGACGATTCCGATCCCGCTCTCTTTATACCGGGCCTTGAGGTCAGTCGGCGATCAGCACGCCGAGGCGCATGGTCGTCGGCTCGTCCTGAAGGACCGGGTTTGTTTCGTTCGGCAGAGGTGCTGCAGGTGGCAATAGTTTTTGCTGCCTGCCTCTCTCTCTGTCTTTTCCTTTGTCGAGCCACGGAAATACTTTTCCGGACTCTGGGGATTTGGGGTGGATCGTTAGATCCGCCCGGTGCTGTTTCGTCCGTAGCTCTTGTAGGCACCTCAGCCTGGCTGCTCGCTAAGGGGGTCCCGCGGTCGCTGGATGACGGTCGGGTGGGGCCCGCTTGACAACCACCGGTCCATATCGTGAGAAGTGCCGTCCCTCTCGTCCGGTGTAAATTTATTTGGGTCATCCTCCATTCGAATCGGTTTTGGGATAGGGGGCTAGTTTAGCCTAAAGCCAGATTTACGGCCACCCGATCCGGATCAAACGCCAACCATGGGAACGCCCACTATGGAACAGACGCTCCATGGTTTGGAGTGTTTTATTTTGGTCCGCGGGGGCCAATTTACCCCTACCTCCCATATCTGGGAGGCGTTTCCCTATCCGCCACCTGGGGACGCGCCCGATGGGGAAAATCTTCAGACTTTTTCAAGCTTTCAACTTATATAAAATTCCACCTTCGATTCTTACTGTTTCCCCCCAATTTTTTGAAGTGAAAACTCCTTTAGGCGCATCGAGCAACCTTTGATAGGGGAAGAAAACTTATGGTTGACGTTACCTACACGCTAACTCGCGTGATCATCATGCGAATTTGCGTCACCATCACGCTAATTGGCGTCCCCGTCACGCTAATTCGCGTCACCGTCACGCTAATTCGCGTCACCGTCACGCTAATTCGCGTCACCGTCACGCTAATTCGCGTCACCATCACGCTAATTCGCGTCACCATCACGCTAATTCGCGTGACTATCACGCTATTCGTTACCAACATGCTCTAATCTTAACAGTATTGTGTAGCTATAAGACGCGTAACATAATTAAAAAACGTTATCGGCAGCGGGGTTTGAACTCGCGACCTACCACGCAGGTGGTTAGGTTTGGTAAGGTAAGGTTAGGTTAAGTTAGGTTAAATTAGGTTCAATTAGGTAAATCTATATAGGGTGGATACATTAAAATTCAACAAAAGTAACTTTCTCTGAATCGTTTAGCTATTTCTAGATATAAAATTAGTTTGGAAGTGTAGGGAATAGTTTTCCGGGATAAAACCTAGCCTATGTTCTATTCCGGTTTTCGAGGAATCTGTACACCAATTTTCGTCCAAATTGGTTCGGTGATTGAGTCGTGAAAACGTCACAAGCAGACAGATAGACAAACACATTTTCGTATTTGTTGCTAGGGTTTAATTAGCCACAAAATTTTGTGGTGGACATATTAATATTAAACAAAAATATCATCATTTAGCTATTTCTGGATTTAAAACTAGTTTGGAAGTGAAAGGAACAGTTTTCCGGGCTAAAACCTAGCCTGTGTTCTCCCCCGGGTTTTAAGGAATCTGTACACCAATTTTCGTCGAAATTGGTTCAGTGATTGAACCGTGAAACGATTCACAAACATACAGACAAACCCATTTTTGCGTTTATCGAATTAGAATTTAATTTTCTATATAACAAAGAGTGCTGTCTTTCAAAATTGTTACATGATTTTTTTATTTCGATAAATAATAATAATAATAAATTTGATAGAATTTGACTAAATTCTGCTCGTTTAATCGGTATATTTCAATGTAAACGTTTTATTTCAGATCGTTCGTTTCTGGTGGCCAACAGCCGCGAGGGACAATGCCACATTATCTACTGTTCGGACGGTTTTTGCCGGTTGACGGGCTACTCCAGAGCGGAAGTGATGCAAAGGCCCGCTTCTTGCGAGTTTCTTTGCGGACCTTTGACGTCACAGCAGGCTGTGAGCAGTCTCAGGGAGGCGCTGCAGGAGGGCCTTGAGAAACACGCCGAAATACTCTACTATCGAAAGGACGGTAAGTCTTAGCTTTTAGGAGCGTTGAATGTCGCGTCGCCTCGTATGACGCGTGGCGACGTATGTCGCTTAGAGTCGTATGTCGCTTGGCGTCTATGTCGCCTGGCGACTGTTGGAGACTGGGGCCTTGCACCTCAATTTCTCCTGATTATTTTGGTCGGACTGCCGTGGCCAGCAGCTTCTTACAAACGGTTATAGGTTATTTTAAAGAATTGATGTTTACCGGTCAAAGGCTTTTATTCGACTTTCCTAGTACATGCGCCGAGCGCAACCCAGATAAAGGTAATAAAAAAAAACAACACTGTTCAATGTACGGCTTAATAGCTACGTATGTCGCGTGGCATCGTACTGTCGCTGTGGCGACTGTCGTGTGGCGATTGTCTCGTGGCGACTGTCGCGTGGCGATTATGTCGCGTGGCGATTATGTCGCTGTGGCGACTGTCGTGTGGCGAGCTGTCGTGTGGCGATTGTCTTCGTGGCGACTGTCGCGTGGCAATTGTGCCGAATGGCAACTATGTCGCGTGGTGATTATGTTGCGTGGCGACTATGTCGCTTGACGACTATGTCGCGTGGCGACTGTCGCCTGGCGATTCTGTCGCGAGGCGACTATGTCGCGTGGCGACGTACGTTGCGTAGCCTCTACCCACGTCGTTACGCTGTCCATCGCGATCTAAAATTTGGAATCTGAAAGCGTACGGCGAAATCCATTTGAGGTTCAAATTCAAAGCAGTCGCGATTGAAATGGCAGACGCCTCTGGATGTTTGCGCAAATCCCCTTTGATAGGAGATCTAAGGAAAACACCGCCAGACACGAAAAATGCATAAAGGAAAGCTTGTTCATAAATACTCGACGATTGAAATACATTTCTTACTCGGAATCTCTAAAAATAAATCAAAATAAATATGAAAATGTATTCGTCCCCGGGAAAGGAGCTTATCCCTCCCAATGAATCGTGTGGTTTGGTGAAATTAAATAGATAAATGGGAAGGCGTTTTGTTGATGTTGTAAAAATCGTGGATTACAGTTTCACACCATGTGTTACCGATGGTAAAACTGTTTATAAATCTTACGTTTCACAAGTGCATAATGAAAATTTATTTCGTTAATTAAACGTTTAACTAAACACTATAAATTTATATTAAGTTTTAAATAGATATTGTCTCGAGCCGGCGACCGTTTGGGGGTATTTACGAATTTCGTATTTGTGCGTTGTACAAGAATGCAACGCAAACTAGATTAAACCAAAAACATTAAATATACATACACTTCATGTATTAATATTTGCCAAAATAATTCCTAATTGTGTATGATATTTATCGTCATTCTCAAGTCGTTCATGGAAAATATTTTGTTTTTTTTTCGTTGCAGACGTCTATTGGAAAGTTGGGCTAGCATAAACATGATGTCGTGTATTTTTGAAGGTGTTAACTTTTGCTATTGTTATATGTTGTTGCAAATGGAACGTATAGAATCGACCCAAGTCGTTCTAATTTTATATTTTACTCGGCTGAGTTGTGACATCACACTACGCTCTATTGTGACGTCATTTCGCGCTTGTGTGACATATTAAAAAGATCGCTAGCGAATCTGGATATCTAAAAACGTAACGATGTTAATTGGAACGTATATTTCAATTTTATTTATTACTGTTAAGTGGTTTTTAAATAATTCGCCGTTACTTAAACTATTACTCACATTAATTAGTTTATCGTGATTATTTTTATACATAAAAAAAAGCACAAATCAAATGGCAAATTGTTTATTTTATTAATTTTCGTATGCTAATGGAATCGATTATGTTTTTGTGGAAGGAAATGCGATATGCATGTTACGCTATTTATGCGACTTCACCCCCCTATAATGAATGAGCTCGTGCTATCTGATAATATTTAACCTAAGAATTTACCAACGATAAAAATAGTTATTTTTCCAAGTTTCTCTTATCAGATTCCATCGTCGATTTTCGAGGTCAGCCGTGAGTAAATTATGCTCAATCAGGCTGAATAGCGACGTCTAATCCCGTGGGGTTATTTGACACGAAACTGGGAATTGATAAATGTGAAAAATTGATTTTATTTCGAACGTGTGCCCCCAATTTTGAACGCAACAGTGAATAATTTATGTCCAATTAGAGTATACTAAATAAACAGAGTGGCCTCACCATGTGCTTATTAGGCGCCGTGTGCTTATTAAGCGCCCTCGTGCAAATTTTAATACAACGCCCTCTCTCGGAGTCAGTTAAAATCAATATTTTTTTGAACTTTTTACCAGAAATTGCAAATCGTTCCGGAGATTTTTACTTTAATCTATACATTTCTTATTTTAATCTAAATGTTGCAAAATTTGATCAGTTAACTTTTTAGGACATTTTTTAAGTACAGTCTACTCGAAAACGGTGAAGCATTGCGAGTAGGAGGAAGGAGCTTGGTTTTAATGTCGAATTTAACTTTAAATTTTGAAATAAAATTAAAAACTCGCACGGATTCCCTGATAAAACATAAAAGTTTATGAAAATAATTCTTTCAAATTTCGATCCCTTTTTCAAAACTTCGATTTCTTCGAACGAAATTTTTTATGATTTTTCTTGTTTCTTCTTTGTTCGTCAGTCTAAAAATTTCAATTTTCATTTTAAAAGTTTTTTTGAATTTTTCACCAATTTCAAATCTTTTTTTTTCAAAAAGTTTAAACTCGACTTTAAATTTTTATTCGAAATTTTCAAGAAAGTCGCTTTTATTGAAATCAAAACTTGGAAATTTCGAAAAAAGGTCGTTATTTTGAAAAAGGTCAAGATTTTCAAAAAAAGTCGAGATTCTGAAGTTGAAATTTTCATTAGAGTCGAGAAAAAATCGATTTTAAAAAAATCAAAACTTTCCAAAAAAAAATTAATTTTGAAAAAGGTCGAAATTTTACTTTTAACAAAAAATCGACATTTTAAAGTCCAAATTTTCGTAAAAGTCGGAAAAAAGTCGATTTTAAAAAAGCAAACTTTTCAATAAAAGTTTTAATTTTGAAAAAAGTCGAAATTTTGAAAATATCATGATTTTCAAAAAAAGTTGTAATTCTGAAGTCAAAATTTTCGTAAAAGTTCAGAAGAAGTTCGTTTACAAAACAATCAAAATTTTCAAAAAATAAAATTTTTGAAAAAAGTCGAAATTTTGGAAAAATTCAAAACATTTAAAAAAAATCTACATTTTAAAGTCAAAATTTTCATAAAAGTCGAAAAGAAGTCGATTTGAAAAAAATCAAAATTTTCAAAAAAGTTTAAGTTTTAAAAAAAGTCGCAATTTTGAAAAAGGTCAACATTTTCAAAAAAGTCGAGATTTTGAAGTTGAAATTTTCATTAGTCGAGAAGTCGATTAAAAAAAATCAAAATTTTCAAAAAAAATTAAATTTTGAAAAAAGTCGACATTTTGGAAAAATTCAAAACCTTCAACAAAAAATCGACATTTTAAAGTGGACATTTTTATAAGACGGAAAGAAGTCGACTTAAAAAAAATCAAAATATTCAAAAAAAGTTTAAATTTTGAAAAAAGTCTTACCATTTTGAAAAAAGTCGAAATTTTGAAAAAGGTCGAGATTTTGAAAAAAAAAGTCGAGATTCCGAAGTCAAAATTTTAGTAAAATTTCAGAAGTCAATTTAAAAAACAATAATAATTTTCTAAAAAGGTTAAATTTTGAAAAAAGTGGAAATTATGAAAAAGGTCGAGATTTTCAAAAAAAGTCGAGATTCCGAAACCAAAATTTTTGTAAAAGTTCAGAAGAAGTCGATTTAAGAAGCAATCAAAATTTTCAAGAAAATTTAATTTTGAAAAAAGTCGAAATTTTGAAAAAGGTCGAGATTTAAAAAAAGTCGACGTTGTCAAGTCAAAAGTTTCATAAAAGTCGAGAAGAAGTCGATTAACAAAAATCAAAATTTTCAAAAAAATTAAATTTTGAAAAAAAGTCGAAATTTTGAAAAAGGTCGAGATTTAAAAAAAGTCGATGTTGTCAAGTCAAAATTTTCATAAAAGTCGAGAAGAAGTCGATTAACAAAAAATCAAAATTTTCAAAAAAAGTTTATTTTTGAAAAGTGAAAATTTTGGAAAAATTCAAAATTTAAAAAAAAGTCGACATTTTAAAGTCAAAATTTTCTTAAAACTTCAGAAGAAGTCAATTTAAAAAACCAATCAAAATTTTCAAAAAAATTGAATTTTGAAAAAAAGTCGAGATTTTGAAAAAGGTCGAGATTTAAAAAAAAGTCGACATTCTGAAATCAAAATTTTCGTAAATCGAGGAGAAAAATGCCGAAGTTTCGGAAAGTGGAAACTTTGATTAAGCTGAAATTTTCAAAATTTACGTATTTTCCAAGAAAAAGTGCAAATTTAAAAAAAAGTGAAAATTTTTCAAAAATGTTAAAAAAAGTCGACAACAAAACGAAATTTTAAAACAAGATGAGTTTTCAAACAATCGGAACTTTCAAAAAAAGTTTCAAGGAAAAATCGAAATTTTCATAAAAATCAAAATTTTCATAAAAATCAAAATTTTCATAAAAATCGAAATATTTTAGAAAGTCCAAATTAAAAACATGAAATCTTCAGAAAAAGTCTAAATTTAAAGGTAACATTCTCGAGAAAAGCCGAAAAAAATAAAATTGTGGAAAAAAATCGAAATTTTCAAAAATGTCGAAATTTCGAAAAGTCTAAACTTTGATTAAGCTGAAAATTTCAAAATTTACGTATTTTCGAAAATTTCAAAATTTACATATTTTTCAAAAAAAAAGTACAAATTTAAAAGGAAGTGGAAATTTTTTTAAAATGTCGATAAAATTCGACAACAAAACGAAATTTTTAAACCAGATGAGTTTTCAAAAAATCGAAACTTTCAAAAAAAGTTTCGACTTTTCATAAAAATCGAAATATTTTAGAAAATCCAAATTAAAAACATGAAATCTTAGGAAAAATTCTAAATTGTAAGGTAACATTCTCGAGAAAAGTCGAATCTTTCAAAAAACGTCGAAGTTTGATTAAGCTAAATTTTCAAAATTTACGAATTTTCCAAAAAATAAGTTCAAATTCAAAAAGTGGACATTTTTTAAAAATTTTGAAAAAAGTCGACAACTAAACGAAAATTTTGAAGAAGATAAATTCCTAAAAAAAACGAAACTTAAAAGAGTCCAAATTTCGGGGAAAAGTAAACATTTTCATAAAAATCGACATATTTTAGAAAATCTGAATTAAAAAAATGAAATGTTAGGAAAGAGTCGAAATTTAAAGTTAACATTTTCAAGGAAAGTCGAATATTTCAAAAAAAGTCGAAATTTCCAAAAAGTCGAAATTTGCAAAAAAATCGAAATTTGCAAAATGATCGAATTTTGTTTTTAAGCATTTTAAAACATGAAATCTTAGGAAACAGTCTAAATTTAAAGGTAACATTCTCGAGAAAAGTCGAATCTTTCAAAAAACGTCGAAGTTTCCAAAAAAAAAATCGAAATTTCAAAAATAATCGAAATTTTTTTCAAAACAAGGAAATTGTCGAAAAAATCGAAATTTTCAAAAATGTCGACATTTCAAAAAGTCGAAACTTTGATTAAGCTAAATTTTCAAAATTTATGCATTTTTCAAAAAAAAAGGTGAAATTTAAAAAGAAGTGGACATTTTTCAAAAATTTTAAAAAAGTCGACAACAAAACGAAATTTTTAAAGAAGATAAATTCCTAAAAAAAACGAAAATTAAAAGTCAAAATTTCGCGGGAAAGTAAACATTTTCATAAAAGTCGAAATATTTTAGAAAATCCGAATTAAAAAAAATGAAATGTTAAGAAAGAGTCGAAATTTAAAGTTAACATTTTCGAGAAAAGTCGAATATTTCAAAAAAAAGTCGAAATTTCTAAAAAAGTCGAAATTTCCAAAAAGTCGAAATTTCCAAACGGTCAAAATTTCCAAAAAATCGAAATTTGCAATATGATCAAATTTTGTTTTTAAGCACAATCTGAATTAGGTTAAAATTTTCAAAAAAATCGAATCTTTAAGCTGAAATTTTCAAAAATTACGAATTTTCAGAAAAGTTCAAACTTAAAAAAGTGTGAAGAAAAAGACGATAACTCATTAATAGAAATACTCAAAAAAGAAGTCGAAATTTTTCAAACAAAGTTGAAATTTTTCAAACAAAGTCGAATTTTATAAATCAACAAACAACAAATTTTCAAACAAGATAAATTACCAAAAAATCGAAATTTTCGAAAAAGTTTAAACTTCGAGGAAAGTTCGAAATGTTCATAAAAATCGAAATATTTCAGAAAGTCCAAATTAAAAACATGAAATCTTAGGAAAAAGTATAAATTTAAAGGTAACATTCTCGAGAAAAGTCGAATCTTTCAAAAAACGTCGAAGTTTCCAAAAAAATCAAAATTCCAAACAAATCGAAATTTCAAAAATAATCGAAATTTTTTCCAAAAAAATAAAATTGTGGAAAAAGATCGAAATTTTCAAAAATGTCGAAACTTTGATCAAGCTGAAAATTTCAAAACTTACGTATTTTCCAAAAAAAAGAGTTCAAATTTAAAAGGGAGTGGACATTTTTTTAAAACGTCGAAAAAATTCGACAACAAAACGAAATTTTTAAACAAGATGAGTTTTCAAAAAATCGAAACTTTCAAAAAACGTTTCGAGGAAAAATCAAAATTTTCATAAAAGTCGAAATAGTTTAAAAAGTCCAAATTAAAAGCATGTAATCTTAAGAAAAAGTCTAAATTTAAAAATAACTTTCTCGAAAAAATTCGAATCTTTCAAAAAAGTTTCCAAGAGTCAAAATTTCCAAAAAAGTCGAAATTTCCAAAAAATCGAAATTTCTAAAAAATCGAATTTGGTTTTCAAAAATAATCTGAAAAAAGTTGAAATTTTCAAAAAAAATTTCGAGGAAAAATGGAAATTTTCATAAAGATGGAAATATTTTAGAAAGTCCAAATTAAAAGCATGAAATCTTAAGAAAAAGTCTAAATTTAAAGGTAAGATTCTCGAGAAAAGTCTCCAATAAAAATTTCCAATAAGTCGAAATTTCCAAAAAATTGAAATTTTAAAAATAATCGAATTTTATTTTTAAGCATAATCTGAATTAAATTGAAATTTTCAAACAAGGCGATATTTCGAAAAGTTGAATCTTTGATTGAGCTGAAATTTTCAAAAATTACGAATTTTCAGAGAAGTTCAAACTTAAAAAGTGTGAAGAAAAAGACGATAAAACATCAATAGAAATAATGTTAAATAAATTGAAAAAAACATAATATTTCCGGTCAATAAGGGTCTACCATGAAGAATCAATAGAAATACTCAAAAAAGAAATCGAAATTTTTCAAAGTCGAAATTTCTAAATCAAAAACCAACAAATTTTTAAATAAGATAAATTTTCAAAAAATCGAAATTTTCGAGAAAAGTCTGAACTTCGAGGAAAGTTCGAAATGTTCACAAAAATCGAAATATTTTAGAAAGTCCAAATTAAAAACATGAAATCTTAGGAAAAAGTCGAAGTTTCCAAAAAAAATCGAAATTTCAAAAATAATTGAAATTTTTTTCAAAACAAGAAGATTGTCGAAAAAAATCGAAATTTTCCAAAATGTCGAAATTTCAAAAAGTCGAAACTTTGATTAAGCTGATATTTTCAAAATTTACTTATTTTCGAAAAAAAAAGTTCAAATTTAAAAGGAGGGAATTTTTTAAAAAATGTTGACAACAAAACGAAATTTTTGAAGAAGATAAATTCCTAAAAAAACGAAACTTAAAAAAGTCCAAATTTCGGGGAAAAGTAAACATTTTCATAAAAATCGAATTATTTTAGAAAATCGAAATTTCAAAAATAATCGAAATTTAAAAAAAATAAAATTGTCGAAATTTATAAATTAACAACCAACAAATTTTCAAACAAGATAAATTTTGAAAAAGTTGAAATTTTCGAAAACAAACAAATTTTTAAACAAGTTACATTCTCAAAAAGTCGAAATCTTCGAAAAAAGTTTAAACTTCGAGGAAAGGTCGAAATTTTCATGAAAATCGAAATATTTTAGAAAGTCCAAATTAAAAAGAAGATAAATCTTGAAAAATACTCTAATGTTAAGAGCATGTTGGTAACGAGTGGTGGTGCCCCCCCTATCCAAAATTACCCAACGTGCCCCAAAGAAGTTATCATCTCAAAAACTGAAAGTGACAACAAGCATCTTTAGTTGCAGCTTCAATCAGGTCCAACTCATTTAAATTCGGGAGTACACCAGAGTACAGGAAAGGAGTTTTTGGTACAACAATAGAAGGTTTCAGGTTTTTATATTTTTATTATACAAATTTTTTTTATACTAGGGGTCAAATTTTGCAAAACTAATTAAGTTTACGAATTTTCTCCTTCGGATGATCGTCGTCCGTGTTTGTTCTAACATTTTCGTTTTTTACGTCGTTAATCTTTGTGAAATGTTCGGCCAGCTTTTTTGGTTTATTTAAATCTTGACTTACGACACATTTTTCTTTCATATCAGTTGTTAATGTGGTTGATTCTTTTAGGTAATTTGTGTCGCTCTTCGCGACAAATAGAAAGGGAACGTCCTGATCTGGTGCTATGGGCTTTATGTTGTAGACCTCCACATCAAAAGTATCTTCAAGTGACCATCTGGTACTGGGTGTGGTTGCAATTACGTAATATTTGGGTCGTAAATGCTTCAAACCTTTCATCACGTATAAGGCACGTTCTCTATAATATGTAGTCAAGTTGCTGAATCCATCGAAAATAAATGAAAATCTGCCTCCCCTTATGTAGTATTTTAGTACATATTCATAGGGTATTTCTTTAAGATTTTCATGGCATTTGTATATTTTAATTAACCATGACAAGAATTTACTTTTATCGTTGTCGGTATCATCTTCGTCCCAGCATTCTTTTCGTAACTGAATTTTTAGTGCTTCCTTACATCGAGATAAATCAATATTGAACACCCAATGAATTGGATCCTTCTCCTTTATAATTGCGCTCATCTTGTTCAAAGTGGCACTTTTACCAGAAGAATCATCTCCACATAAAATAACCACATGGTTCAAATCCAGTAATTCCTCTTCGTTTTTAACATCAGCACAAACATCTATGTTTCTACTTGCCGAATACAAACCGAGTGAACTTGGCCCAAGTTTAGATTTGATCCAATAAAATAATTTAATGTCCGAATCGTAATACAACCAATGGATATTCCTCCCATCGTAGGCGGCTGACCCCACCATCTCGTCGAATTGTTTTTCGGCGTTTTTCGAATCTAAAACCACCCTGCTAGCACCTGGAGTGCCCTCTAGCGCACCAAACCTAACATCACCAAAACGCCCCCTCAACTCATTTGGATCGTCGGAAGTAAACGCGAAAACCTCATCACTGTTATCGAAAAGCCTACTGGTTAAAGAGACCGATCTCTCGAATAAACGAGGTACATATAATTTGGTGTTGTCGATGAGGGGCCCGAAGATCATCTCTTTGGTGCTGACGTAGTGACCTGTGTTAATTTTGGCGTGGAGGCATTTCGAGTACACGAACTCTTTCAGCTTGATTATTCGACCTTGGAAATTGACGTTTCTTAACAATATGAACTCTTGGCAGCTCTCGCCTAAAGCATAGAACCTTTTTAGTTTGTCATCGTCAATACTCCCTAAGATTTCGTTGCAGAATTCCTTGATCTTTTCGTAATCCTTCTCTAGAAAAGATATTGACTATTAATCTCATTAAAAAAAAGGAAGATTAGAAAACATAACAAAGGTTGCTCTAACGCGTTTCGATAGCCAAGCTATCATCTTCAGAAGATGATTTCCACTTCCTTTTAAATTTGAACTTTTTTTTTGGAAAATACGTAAATTTTGAAAATTTCAGCTTAATCAAAGTTTCGATTTTTCAAAACTTCGGCATTTTTCTCCTCGACTTACGAAAATTTTGATTTCAGAATGTCGACTTTTTTTTGAATATCTCGCCTTATTCAAAATTTGGCCTTTTTAGAAATTTCAATTTTTTTTGAATATTTTGACTTTAAAATGTCGACTTCTTTTGAAAATTTTAAAATTTTTCCAAAATTTCGACTTTTTTCAAAATTTAAACTATTTTTTTTTTAAATTTTGATGTTTTTAACATCGACTTCTCAACTTTTATTTTAAACTTATCCAAAATTTCGACCTTTTTCAAAGTTTTCACTTTTTTTTTAAATTTTGATTTTTTAAAAATCGATTTTTTTTTCGACTTTTAAGAATTCTTGAAATCGATTAATAAGAATTGATTCTTGAAATCGATTAGTAAGAATCGATTTTTGAAATCGATTACTAAGAAATGATTCTTGAAATCGATTAGTAAGAATCGATTTTTGAAATCGATTAGTAAGAATCGATTTTTGAAATCGATTAGTAAGAATCGATTTTTGAAATCGATTGATAAAAATCGATTAGTAAGAATCGATTCTTTAACATCTATTAGTAAGAATCGATTCTTTAACATCTATTAGTAAGAATTGATTTTTTAACATCGATTAGTAAGAATCGATTCTTTAACATCGATTAGTAAGAATCGATTTTTTAACATGAATTAGTAAGAATCGATTTTTTAACATCTATTAGTAAGAATCGATTCTTTAATATCGATAAGTAAGAATCGATTCTTTAACATCTATTAGTAAGAATTGATTCTTTAACATCGATTAGTAAGAATCGATTTTTTAACATCGATTAGTAAGAATCGATTCTTTAACGTGAATTAGTAAGAATCGATTCTTTAAAATCGAATAGTAAAAATTCATTCTTTAACAACGATTAGTAAGAATCGATTCTTTAACATCGATTAGTAAGAATCGATTCTTTAACATCGATTAGTAAGAATCGATTCTTTAACATCGATTAGTAAGAATCAATTTTTTAACATCGATTAGTAAGAATCGATTCTTTAATATCGATTAGTAACAATCGATTTCAAAAATCGATTGTTACTAAAATAAGAATCGATTAGTAAGAATCGATTCTTTAACATCTATTAGTAAGAATCGATTCTTTAATATCGATTAGTAAGAATAGATTCTTTAATATCGATTAGTAAGAATCGATTCTTTAACATCGATTAGCAAGAATCGAATTTTTTCAAAATTTTGACTTCAAAATTAAACGTTTTTTGAAAATTTTATTTTTTGTTAATCGACTTCTCGATTTTTATGAAAATTGCGACTTGAAAATGTCGCCTTTTTTTAAATCTCGACTTTGTCAAAATTTAAAATATTTTTTTTTTTAATTTTGATGTTTTTAACATCGACTTCTCAACTTTTACGAAAATTTTGACTTTAAAATTTCATTTTTTTTTAAATTTTGAATTTTTCCAAAATTTCGACTTTAAAAACTTTTTTTCGAAAATTTTCATATTTTTAAAATCGACTTCTCCTCAACTTTTATATAAATTTTTACTTTAAAATGTCGACACTTTTTTAAATTTTAAATTTTTTCAAAATTTCAACTTTTTTCAGTCTTCACTTTTTTTTTAAATTTTGATTTTTAAAACTAGATTTTTTTTCGACTTTTATGAATTCTTGAAATCGATTAATAAGAATTGATTCTTGAAATCGATTAGTAAGAATCGATTTTTGAAATCGATTAGTAAGAATCAATTGATAAGAATCGACTAGTAAGAATCGATTCTTTAGCATCGATTAGTAAGAATTGAAATTTTTAAAATCGTCGAGGATTAAAATAAGATAAATTTTTCAAATAAAAGTTAATTTTGCATAAAATTCGAAGCTTCGCAAAAAAGTCGAAACATTTTTAATAAAAGTGGAACTTTTGGAAAAAGTAGAAATTTTGAAAAAATTCTCAAAAGGGTCAAAACTTCGCGAAAAAATCGAAATTTCAATGGTAAAAAGTCGACTTTTACAAAAAAGAGAAAATTCTGAAAAAAGATTACAAAAAAATCGAAATGTTCAAAAATCAGACTTTTCAAAAAGAAAAAAGTCAAATTATGAGTATTAATTTACATAAAAGTTATAATTTTGAGAAAAGCGCGAAATTTTCGAAAAAGAATCGATTTTTGAAATCGATTAATAAGAATCGATTTTTGAAATCGATTGATAAGAATCGATTAGAAAGAATTTTTTTTTTAAAAAGGTCGAATTGTCGACATTAATTTTAAATTTACGCCAGTCAAAATTTGAAGGAATAGGCGGAATTTTCGAAAAAAGTCAAAACTTCGAGAAAAAATCGAAAAAACGTCGAAATTTTCAAAAAAAAGCTCAAAACCTGAAAAACGTCAAAACTGCTAGAAAAAGTTGACATTTTATTGATAAAAATCGAAATATTCAAAAACGCGATAATGTCAAAATTTTGAAAAAGAAAATCCAACTTTTCAAAATCGTCGAAATTTTCAAAAAAAGTAAATTTTTCAAATTAAAGTCAAATTTACATAAAAATCAAGGCTTCGAGAAAAGTCGAAAAATTTTTGAAAAAAAGTCAAAATTTTAGAAAAAAACAAATTTTGAAAAAATCCAAATTCTGCAAAACGTAAAGCTTTAAGCAAAGGTCTACATTTTGATGATAAAAAGTCGAAATTTTCAAAAAAGTAACAATTCTGTATAAAAAAACGTTAAAAAGTAGAAATTTGGAAAAAATTCAACTTTCCAAAATCGTCGAGATTTTCAAAACGTATGAAATATTTCAATAAAAGTCAGATTTACCTAATAGTCGAAATTACGAGAAAAAGTCGAAAAATTTTTGAAAAAAAGTCGAACTTTAAAAAAAATTCAAATTCTGAAAAACGTAAAAAAGTGGGACTTCCGAAAAAAAGATCGAAAATTTAAAAAAAGTCGAAATTTTGAAAAAATCCAACTTGCCAAAACTGTCGAGATTTTCAAAAAAAATTATATATTTCAAATAATAGTCAAATTTACCTAACAGTCGAAACTTCGAGAAAAAGTAAAAAATATTTTGATAAAACTTCGAAATTTTGGAAACGGAAATGTTGAAACAAAGAAATTTTGAAAAAAATCTAAATTTTGAAAATAATAAAAACTTCAAGAAAAAGTCACATTTTGATGATGAGTCGAAATATTTAAAAAAGTAGAAACTCATAATCGATTCTTACTAATCGATGTTAAAAAATCGATTCTTGAACATCGATTAGTAAGAATCGATTCTTTAACATCGATTAGTAAGAATCGATTTTTTAACATCGATTAGCAAGGATCGATTCTTTAAAATCGATTAGTAAGAATCGATTTTTGAAATCGAATGATAAGAATCGATTCTTTAGCATCTATTAGTAAGAATCGATTCTTTACCATCGATTAGTAAGAATTGATTCTTTAACATCGATTAGTAAGAAGCGATTCTTTAACATCGATTAGTAAGAATCGATTTTTTAAAATCGATTAGTAAGAATCGATTTTTGAAACCGATTGATAAGAATCGATTAGTAAGAATCGATTCTTTAGCATCTATTAGTAAGAATCGATTCTTCAACATTGATTAGTAAGAATCGATTTTTGAAACCGATTGATAAGAATCGATTAGTAAGAATCGATTCTTTAGCATCTATTAGTAAGAATCGATTCTTTAACATTGATTAGTAAGAATCGATTTTTGAAATCGAATGATAAGAATCGATTCTTTGGCATCTATAAGTAAGAATCGATTCTTTACCATCGATTAGTAAGAATTGATTCTTTAACACCGATTAGTAAGAATCGATTCTTTAACATCGATTAGTAAGAATCGATTTTTTAACATCGATTAGTAAGAATCGATTCTTTAATATCGATTAGTAAGAATCGATTTTTGAAACCGATTGATAAGAATCGATTAGTAAGAATCGATTCTTTAGCATCTATTAGTAAGAATCGATTCCTTAACATTGATTAGTAAGAATCGATTTTTGAAATCGAATGATAAGAATCGATTCTTTAGCATCTATAAGTAAGAATCGATTCTTTACCATCGATTAGTAAGAATTGATTCTTTAACACCGGTTAGTAAGAATCGATTCTTTAACATCGATTAGTAAGAATCGATTTTTTAACATCGATTAGTAAAAATCGATTCTTTAATATCGATTAGTAAAAATCGATTTTTGAAACCGATTGATAAGAATCAATTAGTAAGAATCGATTCTTTAGCATCTATTAGTAAGAATCGATTCTTTAACATTGATTAGTAAAAATCGATTCTTTATCATTGATTAGTAAGAATCGATTCTTTAACATCGATTAGTAAGAATCGATTCTTTAATATCGATTAGTAAGAATCGATTATTTAACATCGATTAGTAAGAATCGATTCTTTAACATCCATAAAATGGAAATCGATTTTTAAGAATTGTGTGGTTCAAAAAAATCGATTTTAAAGAATCGATCCATTCTAATCGATTTGAAGAATCGATTTCACATTGTGACTTTAAAATGTCGACTATTTCTTAAAAATTTTGAATTTTTTCAAAATTTTGACCTTTCAAAATTAAACGTTTTTTAAAAATTTTGATTTTTTGTTAATCGACTTCTCGATTTTTATGAAAATTGTGACTTGAAAATGTCGACTCTTTTAAATGTCGACTTTTTTCAAAATTTAAACCTTTTTTGAAAATTTTGATTGTTTTTTAAATCGAATTTTTCTGAACTTTTACGAAAATTTTGACTTTAGAATCTCGAGGTTTTCAAAAAAAAGTCAAATTTCGACTTTTTTCAAAATTCAACCCTTTTTTGAAAATTTTGATTTTTTAAAAATCGATTTATTTTAAAATTTTTGATCTTGCCGACTTTTTCTTAAAATTTTTACGTTTTCCAGAATTTGGATTTTTTTCTTCAAAATTTCGACATTTTCCAAAATTTCGACTTTTTCCAAAATTTTGACTTTTTTCAAAAATGTATCGACTTTTTCTTGAAGTTTCGATTATTAGGTAAATGTAACTTTCATTTGAAGAATTAAATTTTGATTTTGAAAATGTCGACGATTTTGAAAAGTTGGATTTTTCAAAATGTCGACCTTTTTGAAATTTTTGATCTTTTTTTTTGGAATTTTTATTTTTTTTGAAAATTTCGACTTTTTATCATCGAAATGTCGACTTTTTCTTGAAGTTTTTACGTTTTCCAGAATTTGGATTTTTTTCAAAATTTCGACTTTTTTCTAAAATGTCGACTTTTTTCAAAAATTTTGATTTTTTCCAAAAATTATCGACTTTTTCTCGAAGATTCGACTATAAGGTAAATTTGACTTTCACGATTGAAAAGCTGGATTTTTTTGAAAATTTATTACCTTCAGAGATACTATTTTTTAATCTTTATTGGTTTCAGGAGACAAGATTTTTATTTCAATTTTTAAAGATAAAATATCTTCCAAGGACCACAAAAAAAAGATAATAAATACCTTTGAATCCTGTTATTTCCAATAATAATCGGTTGCGTCGTTCTTCAGCTTGAAACACTTTAAGAGTGACTTCTTTGCTTCCGTCCGGAACTGTTTTGTCTTTTAACGTGAAAATAACGTTACATAAATTGCCGTTTCTCAACTCGTCCAAGGCTAGTAATGTAAGAAGAGCTTTCCTTATGGAAAATTCTAATTTTGCCTGAAGAGCGTTTTGAGGTTTTTTCTTCTGTAGCAAAGGCTCGGTCAGAATCGACTTCGAGGGCTTGTAAGTTAGGTCGAATTCATCCAACATCTCGTCGTAGTAATTCACGAGGCTTAGCACAATCGCGTTGTTTATCGTAGACGCCACCGTGTCGACGACAGACTTCATGCTTTCGGGGGTCAACAATTTTCCATCTTCGTTGATGCGTTGAAGCGTTTGCTTTTGGTAAATTTTAATCAGTAGATTTGGTTCGACTATTTGGAAAACTCTTTGTAGTTCTTCTTTAACGATGGCTTTCAATGTAAATAGATCGGGTTGCTTTAACCCCAGAGTGAGCCGTTGGAGGAAGTTTTTGACGTCTTCGTCGGTGACGGTGTTTGGTAGTTTGGCGTCTTCTTCTCCCACCAGTTGAGCTTCTTCACAAGTCTCGTAATCTTTTATGATTAGGTCGTAATGATGTAGGTCCTCGATGCTTATTCCGCGGTACATTCTATCTTCCATCGCCTGTCTAAGTTCTTTAATCTTTAGAGGCAAATCGTACGAGTTGGAGACAAATTCGTTTTTGAATACTAACTTATCTTCCTCGCGCACTATGACGTGTCCAGCTGCGAAATCGATGTTCTTTTTGATGAAGGGATTTCGGGCGCGATCCAGTGTTAAAGTTGTGCCATATTCGACCCTAGTGGCTAAAACGAGCGCGTCCGCTAATTCCTCTACGTCCAGGCGTTCCAAATCTGGCAATTCGAAAAATTTGCCAAAACCCTTGCTCAATTTCAGCTTTATGTTCCTCATGGTTTCAACGAAATAGCGCTCGCGATCTTCCACTTGTACCTCATTCATCCGGTAGAATTCGTCTACGAGACAGCTTCTGAATTTTTTCACCTCAGGATCCAGCCGGACGTTCTCCAGGAAATTTCGACTGAATGAATCTCTAGTTTCAGCGATGACGTCCCTAGCCAGCGCCATGTGGTATTTCTGGAAAATCTTCATCTTTAGCGTCAGGGTTTCTCCTTTGAGGATGCGCTTCAGAAGCATTTTGGCCAAAAGGTTCCCATCCATACCATACCTGAGGATGTTATACAAATCGTGACCCTTGGGGAGGTCCAATTTGTAACTCTCGGTCTCGCGTCCAAGATAAAATATACTATTCGAGTCATCGAAAGATTTTGGCGACAGTGACGATTTAAGTTCTGGTTCGAGGTCCCCATTCGACAAAAATATAATGCGTTCAATGTCACAGTCAGTGAAAGCGTCCAACGCTTTAATTTTCAGGAAGTAGCGTAACATTCTGATGAGGGTCACCCGTAAGGGCTCGTCTTCAACTGATCTGGACGGGTCGTCAACAGCCCTCACTAATGTACCGATCCTCTTCCCGTCGCTTCCGCGAACGTGCTTAAATCCCAAATCATAAATTATTCTAGGTTCCCCCACGTTTTCCATCAACTGGAAGTCGTACCCTCCAAGCTTTGCTCTGTGTGCGATAAGTGTTAACAATCTCTCTCGGTACACCGTCCTGTATGTGAACAGTTTTCTCTTGACGAACTCGTGCTCAGAATCCCCATACTTCAAGGGTCTTTCGTCCGGTTTGTCGTCTTCGCATAATTTCTCGTCGCTTTGTTTTTCTTCTTTGGCGAGGCTACGTTCCTCTTCGCTTAAAAGCAGATCGTTGCAGAGTGGTTTCAAATGGGCGTACTTCTGTTGCTCCAAGAGATCCCTAACTGATATCCCTTCGTTATCCGGTATGTCCACGTCGAATTTAAGCGATGCAAAAAATTTTATCAGTTGTTTCAATCCCTTGCGGATGGTTATGTGGAGGGGGGTTTCGCCGGTCTTTTCGTCTTTTGCGCTTCGATTAATTTTTAGTTTCTTTAGAAGATTTTGTCTTACTAATTGCGGACTGTCTTGATTGATGATTTTAAAGACTTCAGCGTCTTTGTCTTCCTCCATGCTGAAGCTGAGTCAATCTGAAACAATTTAATTTATCGTTACGTGTTTGGAAGTACTAAAAAAAAGGGGGATTCATAAATAGAAGTTGCCACCATACCAAACTAGTCTAGCAATTTACTTTCTGAATTTCGATAAAAAAATTCGGAATTATTTTTTAGAATTTCTTCGACACTGGTTTTCTCAAAGGCACTGGTTGTCTGAGACACTGGTTGTCTCAGACACTGATTGTCTCAAAGACACACTGGTTGTCTCAAAGACACACTGGTTGTCTCATAGGCACTGGTTGTCTCAAAAACACAGTGGTTGTCTCAAAGACACTGGCTGTCTCAGAGACACACTGGTTGTCTCAAGGATATACCGTTGTCTCAAGGACACACCGTTGTCTCAAAGATACACTGGTTGTCTCAAAGACACACTGGTTGTCTCAAAGACACTGGTTGTCTCATAGACACTGGTTGTCTCAAAAACACAGTGGTTGTCTCACAGACACTGGCTGTCTCAAAGACACACTGGTTTTCTCAAAGACACTGGTTGTCTCAAGGACATACCGTTGTCTCAAGGACACACCGTTGTCTCAAAGATACACTGGTGGTCTCAAAGACACACTGGTTGTCTCAAAGACACTGGTTGTCTCAAACACATTGGTTGTCTCAAGGGCACTGGTTGTCTCAAAGACACTGGCTGTCTCAAAGACACTGATTCTCTCAAAGAGACACTGTTTGCCTCAGAGACACACTGATTGTTTCAAAAACACTGATTTTCTCAAAGACACGCGGGTTGTCTCGAAAGACACACCGGTTGTCTCAAACACACTGGTTGTCTCAAAGACACTGGTTGTCTCAAAGACACTCGGGTTGTCTCAAAGACACTGGTTGTCTCAAACACACACTGTTTGTCTCAAAGAGACACTGGTTGTCTCAAAGACACACAGGTTGTCTCAAAGGCGTTGGTTGTCTCAAAGACTCACTGGTTGCCTCAAAGACATACTGGTCTCAAAGACGGACTGCTCTCAAAGACACACTGGTCTCAAAGACACTGGTTGTCTCAAAGACACACTGGTTGTCTCAAAGACACACTGGTTGTCTAAAAAACACTTGTTGACTCAAAGACACACTAGTTGTCTCAAAGATACATTGGCTGTCTCAAAGATACTGGTTGTTTCAAAGACACACTGGTTGTCTCAAAGACACAGGTTGTCTCAAAGAAACACGATTGTCTCAAAGATACACTGGTTGTCTCAAAGACACTGATTGTCTCAAAGAACTGGTTGTCTTAAAGACACTGGTTGTCTCAAAGACACACTGGTTGTCTCAAAAATACTGGTTGTCTTAAAGACACACTGGTTGTCTCAAAGACACAGGTGGTCTCAAAGACACACTGGTTGTCTCAAAGACACTAGTTGTCTCAAACACATCCTGCTTGTCTCAAAGAGACACAGGTTGTCTCAAAGACACACTGATTGTCTCAAAAACTTTGGTTGTCTCAAAGACACACAGGTTGTCTCAAAGACACACTGGTTGTCTCAAAGACACACTGGTTGTCTCAAAGACACATTGGTCTCAAAGACACTGGTTCTCTCAAAGACACACTGGTTGTCTCAAAGACACATTGGTCTCAAAGACACTGGTTCTCTCAAAGACTCGCTGATTGTCTAAAAAACACTTGTTGACTCAAAGACACACTGGTTGTCTCAAAGATACACTGGCTGTCTTAAAAATACTGGTTATCTCAGAGGCACACTGGTTGTCTCAAAAACACTAGTTGTCTCAAACAGACCCTGCTTGTCTCAAAGACACACTGATTGTCTCAAAAACTTTGGTTGTCCCAAAGGCACACAGGTTGTCTCAAAGACGTTGGTTGTTTCAAAGACACACTGGTTGTCTCAAAGACACACTGGTCTCAAAGGCACTGGTTGTCTTAAAGACTCGCTGGTTATCTAAAAAAGACTTGTTGACTCAAAGACACACTGGCTGTCTCAAAGATACTGGTTGTTTTAAAGACACACTGGTTGTCTCAAAGACACAGGTTGTCGCAAAGACACAATGGTTGTCTCAAAGACAGTGGTTGCCTGAAAATTCCCAATTTGCTTGACGATTTTAATTATTTTTCTTTAACTTCACGAAATATGCCTTTTTTTATCGAAATTTTTTGATACTAAACGCGAACTTTTTGGAAAACAATTTTAAGAATGTCAACTCGAAACTTCGACTTTTTTTGTGAAACTTTCCCGACCTTGAAATCCTTAGTATTTTCCCTAAAATGTCGACTTTGCTTTCGTCAAATTATCGAAATTTTAGCCTCAGCTTCGAAATTTCGATGTTTTCAAAATTTCTCAATCTTTTCTCAAAATGCATATTTTAAATTTGATATTTTTAATTATGCTTCTAAAATATTATCTGTACACTCGAAATTTCAACCAAAATATTGAAATTTCGAATTTGAACATGAGATTGTGACGTATTTTGATGAAAAACGTTTAGTTGCTTTCAGTTCGATTTTCTATAAAATGCTTACAAGATTTATTTAAAAAAATTTAATTTTCTATTGACAGACAACGAAGCATTTCGATTAAAAAGTATTTTTTGAAACTACTTCTTAAATATTCAACCACTTTTATAGCAATTTGGACTTCTTTTTTAAATTTAATAACATTTCTTCGAAATTCTCACTTTTGATATTACTATAAAATCCTCTTACAATTTTTTTCCAAAATGCTATTTTTGTTACATTTGTTGTTAAACCTTAGTGGGTACATTCAAGTAAATCCAATTAGATTACGAAAACTATGACGTAACTGCTTTAACCAGAGACTACCTTTAATAGTCTCTAACCTTTAACGTATCGAAGGGGGTATATGAACGACTCTAATAATAGGTATGGTGGAAGCACAAAATATTTTGTGCTGGAAGGGCACATAAAACGTATTTTAACACTTACACGAGTCTTCTAATTGTGTATTTTGGGCTGCGTTATTTGTCAATGATCGAATCATTCCCTAGTTTTGTTTGAAACTGGAGTTGTAAGCGGACTAACGCTAACATTTCGCTTTTATTCCCACTCTCACTAGTTTTCGTTTTGTAAATCGATCGTTCGTTTAATGTTCCGCCTAAAATAAAACCTTTTACTTTTCTTTTTAATGCTTAGTTTATGTTCATTATCTTGATTATCTATGTCGAATTTTCACTAACCTATATTTAACGGAACACACTCGACCATTATTATACCGTTAGACCCCAGACATGTAGAACTCGTGCCTCGTGGCCAATTCGCGACCAAAATCCTGCGTGACCTGCGTATGATGCGCAATATCGTATTGTACGTAATTACGGATTCGCCAAATTATTATCGAGCAGGTTAAATAGTTTATCGTTCGTATACTTACATTATTCTCTTTAAATCCTGGTTATCTTAATTCAACTAACACAGAAAATTACCCACTCTCATCTTTTTCGTATTTTTTGGACTTTTTCATAAATGTGTATACTGTGATCATATTGATTTATCATCAAATATCGTTAGCATTTTGCTTTGACGGCAAAGGAAAGTTAATACTTCTCAACCATTAGCTACAAAAATGGTTCGAAATTCCCAACTACTACCAAAATTCCCAACTATTCATCAACAAGGAACAAATTTTAACTTTCTTTGTACCTAATAAAAAAGAATGCTCGCCAAATTCCTCACTCAACTATCATTGGGTGAGATGGGGGAAATACTTAGCCGTATAGTTAACAAGAATTCCTTTACTGTTTCTTCCTTTTTTTCTTCCTTCTCTTTCCTCTCTTCTTTCTCTTTCTCTGTCTCCTCTTCCTTTCCTTTCTTCTCGGACTTCTCTTTCTTCTCTGCTTTCTTTTTCTCCACTTTTTTCTTTTCTTTTTCTTCCTTTTCTCCCTCCTTTTCCTTGTTTTCTTTGTCTTCTTTTTCTTCTCTTCCTTTTCTGCCTCGTCTTTCTTCTCTGCTTTTTCTTCCTTCTCTGCCTTGTCTTCCCTCTCTTCCTTCTCCGCTTTCTCTTCCTTCTTTTCTTTGTCTTCCTCCTCTGCCTCGCCTTCCTTCTCTTCCTTGTCTCCCTTCTCTGCCTTTTCTTCCTTGTCTTCGTTTTTTTCATTTCTTTCATTCTCTGCCTTCTCTCGTTTCTTTTCATTCACTTTCTTCTCTTCCTTTTCTTTCTTCTCTTCCCTGTCTTGCTTCTCTTCCTTGTTTTTCTTCCCTTCCTTGTCTTCCTTCTCTGCCTTCTCTTTCTTCTTTTTTTTGGCTTCCTTCTCTGCCTCGCCTTCTTTTCCTTGACTTTATTCTCTTTTTTGTCTCCCTTCTCTGCCATCTCTTCCTTCTCTTGCTTCTCTGCCTTCTCTCGTATCTTTTCTTCACTTTCTTCCCTTTCTTGTTTTCCTTCCCTGCTTTCTCTTTCTTCCTTTCTTTGTCTTCCTTCTCCGCCTCACCTTTTTTCTCATTTTTTTTGTTCTTCTCTGCCTTGTCTTCCTTCTTCTCCTTGCTTTTATTCTCTTTCTTGTCTCCCTTCTCTCCCTTCTCTTCCTTGTCTTCGTTCTTTTCCTTCCCTTCCTTCTCTCGTTTCTTTTTATTCATTTTTTTCTCTTCTTTTCCGTTCTTCTCTTCTGTGTCTTTCTTCTCTTCCTTGTCTTGCTTCCTTCTTGTCTTCCTTCTCTGCCTTCTCTTTCTTCTTTTCTTTGTCTTCCTTCTCCGCCTCACCTTTCTTCTCTTTTTTTTCGTTCTTCTCTGCCTTGTCTTCCTTCTTTTCCTTGTCTTTCTTCTCTTTCTTGTCTCCTTCTCTGCCTTCTCTTCCTTGTCTTCGTTCTTTTCCTTCTCTTCCTTCTCTCGTTTCTTTTCATTCACTTTCTTCTCTCCTTTTCTTTCTTCTCTTCCTTGTCGTCCTTCCCTTCCTTGTCTTTCTTCCCTTCTTTGTCTTCCTTCTCTTTCTTCTTTTCTTTGTCTTCCTTCTCTGTCTCGCCTTTCTTCTCTTCCTTTTCGTTCTTCTCTGCCTTTTTCTCTTTTCTTTTCTCTTTTTCTTCTTTTCTTGTCTCCTTTCTGTTCTCTCCTTTCTTCTCTTCCTTTTCTTCTTCTCTCTCTTTCTTTCTTCTTTTCTTTTCCTTTCTTCTTCTTTTTGTCTTCTTCTCTGCCTTCTCTTTTTATTTTTCTTTGTCTTCCTTTTTTGCCTCGCTTTTCTACTTATCCTTTTTGTTCTTCTCTGCCTTGTCTTTCTTCTTCTCCTTGTGTTTCTCTTCTTTCTTTTCTTCTCTCTTCTTTCTTTTTCGTCTTTTCTCTCTTCCTTCTCTCTTTCTTTATTCCTTCTCTGCCCTGTTTCTTCTCTTCTTTCTTTTCCTCCTCTTCCTACCTTTTAGTCTCTTTTTTCTCTTTATTTTCTTCCTTCTCTGACTGGTATTTCTTCTCCTTCTTTTCTTTCTTTTCTTCTTTCTTTGTCTTCTTTTCCTTCTCTGCCTCCTCTCGCTTTTCTTCCTTCTTCTTTTTCTTTTCTTTTTTTTTGCTTTGTCTTGTCTTCCTTCTCTTCCTTCGCTTCCTTTATTCCTTCTCTTTCTTCTCTTTATTTTCTTTTTTTTCTTTCTTTTCTTTGTTCTCTGCTTTCTCCTTCTTCTTTCCTTTCTTTTCCTTATATTCCTTCACTTCTCTTTTTTTACTTCCTTCTTTTTCTAGTCTTACCTTTTTTCTTTTCCTTCTTCTGTATCTTGTCTTCTTTATCTTCTTTCTCTGCTTTCTTTTCATTCTATTTCTTCTCTTCTTTCTCTGATTTCTCCTTTTTTATTCCTTCTCTTCCTTGTTTTCTTCTTCTGCCTTTTGTTTTTTTGTTTTCCTTTTTTCCTTCTCTGCGTTTTCTTTCTTTTCTTCTTTCTCTTTCTTTACTTTCTTCCCTTTATTTTCTTTCATCTCTATTTTCTCTGTCCCTTTCTTCTTTCCTTTCTCTCTTCCTTTTCCTCACTCTTTTTCTCCTCTTCTCTCCTTTCTTCCCTCTCTCTCCTCTCTTCTCCCCCTCCCTCTTTCCCTCCCCTTCTCTTTCCTCTCTCTCGCTCTTCTCTCCTCTCTCTTCTCTCAGTTCTCTTTCTTCTCTCACTTCTCTTACTTCTCTCACTTCTCTCGCTTGTTCTCTCTCTCTCTCTTCTCTCTTCTCTTTCTTCTCCACTTCTCTACTTCTCTCACTTCTCTCTCTCTCTTCTCTCTCTCTCTCTTTCTCATCTTCTTCTCTCCTTCTCTCCTCTCTCTCTTCTCTCTTCTCTCTTTCTCCTCTTCTCTCTCTCTCCCTTCTCTCTTCTTCTCTTCTCTCTCTTCCCTCTCCCCCCTCTCTCCTTTCTCTTCTCTCTCTTCTCTTTCTCTCCCTCTCTCTCCTTCTCTCTTCCTCTCTCTCCCTCTTTCTCTTTCCCCCTCTTACTCTCTCTTTTCTTTTTATTATTTCATGTATTTGCTACATAATGTGTTTATGAATCTATAATTTGAAATTTTTTAAATAAAAGGTTTCACTACTTATGTGCTCATGGAGGTCGAGCTCTTTATTTCGCTTGGAAGTTGCTGAGGTGGTTGCTTCAGCTTTCGTGAGTCGCAACATCAGGCACTTTAATCTGGTTTTGTGTCCATTAAAAAACTATTACTCATTATTATTATTTATTTTTTATTTTAACATAAAATAAAACCACTGTTGTTACAGTCATTACAATATTATTAAATTTCTATTAAATCTATATATAAGAGGCATGTCGAATTAAGATTGAATTGCAACAAAGTTGCCACATTACAAAACTAAACTAGATCTAAATTTAATTATCTTTAGTGGATAGCCGTCCGATTCTGGAGGAATCCTAACTCTGGCATATTTTGAACGTTGGTGCTCCCTGCAAGATTCCTGGCTTCTACTGTTTCCGGTAAACTATGCCCTTCTGATCTGATGGTCACCTTCCTGATCGCATTTTTCATTTTCTTCCTGACCATCAGCAGATCTTTCTCGTTCATCGACGTTACAAACTTGATCGAGCCCAACATCGAAGACTAACGATTTATCGTCGCCATTGACCAATTCCGCCATCACTTGTTTCTGAAGCTTGATAGGGTCGAAATCTTCGAGCGTTTCCCCGTTCATTTCCTCGAGCAATTCCTCGAATTGTGTTACTACGGTTAACGGTACCAATTTCAAAAAATTGAAATTTTGGAATGTGGAAATTAGAAAAAAAATCGATACACGTTAAAGAAAGTAAGTGGGGGCGGGGCTCGAGTAACATCAGCTTGTTTTATTATAATTTTTTATTGTTTATTTTAGTATACAAAATATATTAAACAACTCTCTTTGTTGTTATACTTCTTATAATACGCCATTTAAATTAGCTATAACACGCTTATTGAATCGAGTGCGGTTGACGGTTTTAATTGCAACTGAATTGTAACAACTAGTCTCTGGTAACCACCTTCAAAGCAAGTGTAACTATAACTAGATCTAAATTTAATTATTTTTAGTAGATAGCTGTATGGTTCTGAAGGAAACTAAGCTCCTGGTGGTTGATTACTTTGGACGTTGGTGCTCCCCACAAGATTCCTAGCTTCTATCCCTTCCGGTAAACTCTGCGCTTCTGATCCGATCGTCACTTTCCTGATGGCCCTTTGTACTTTCTCCCTAATCATCAGCTAGATCTTTCTCGTTTATCGACGGTGCAAACTTGATCGAGCCCAACATCGAAGACTCTAGCGACTTATCGTCACCATTGACCAATTCCGCCATCACTTGTTTCTGAAGCTTGATAGGGTCGAAATCCTTCGAGCATTTCCCCGTTCATTTCTTCGAGCAATTCCTCGAATTGTGTTACTAAGGTGATGGCGGCGGCTTGTACGTCATCGTAATTGACTTGGTCGCGTGTAGGCGTTGTACGGTTTCGCTTTAGTGTACTTTCTGACTAAGAGGTCGGTTAGGAGCAAGGTTTGATTGTAGTCGTAGGCGTATATCGGGTTCAGGTCTTTGGTCGAATTCTGTCGTTGTTCTGTAAGGCGAGCTGGCGATTTAGACCAGAAGGATGAGACTGCTTTGGGGATATATTCGGATAGTCCAGTGAACCAGTTAATGGTTGTGGTTATTGGGGAAGGCGATGGCTTAGGTGGGAACTCACCAAGAGGAGATTGTTGGCTGCTGTTGTAGTTCATGAAAGTGTTTGTGTACGCGCTCAATTTTTCCATGAAACTGTCCGCGTTGTTGATATCTTGCGTTTTGTCTTTAATAGAAAATTGAACATCCTTAAATTGGAATGTGATTGTTTTCAACTCGGCGTCCGTTTGGTAGTATTGGGGCAAAGTTATAGAGAATTGTTCCGTAGAATCAACGTGAAGCGCGAAGTGATTAGTGATGATTAAATCCCCATTAAGCCGGAAGAATTGCAAACCAGTTGATTGTTTGTCGACTTGGACGATCGTATTCATTTCCACATCCTCGTTTCTGATGACGATCAAGTTAACTGTTTTATCGAAAACGAGTGGTATTGGATCCAATCGGCATCCATTCGTATCAGTGATGATTTGTAAAGGAGCGTGTTTACCAATCATTTCCAAAGTTTTGTACCATTCGTCAAGTATGCCTAGTATTAGGGTGATTTCCTGGATTACTTCGTTGTTGTGTTCTAAGGTGAATTATGAGGTCTTGGCCCGAAGTGGCGCATTTGTAGGTTGGGATCCATTTGTATTTTCCTTATCAAGGCTTGTATGAGCTGTTTGAGGTGCAAAGAATTGCCTTTGTCCTTGTTAATGTTGTTGTAGATGAAGACCTGGTTTCAGAGGTAGAGTGAGAGATTCTGAGGGGTTGATGTCATAAATGTTTGGTCCATTGCCTGGAACAGAAATGGACTAGTGTTAACCAACTAGAGAAATGGAAAGAAGGTTACATGGGATTTTTGGAATTTCTTAGATTTCTTACAAGTCTTCATTTTGATATCTGGGAAATTATGCATCTTTAAACGAGAATTAGCGTAGAAATTTCAAAATATTCTGGCAACTTACCTGCAAACATGTGGTTAATAGTGTCTGGATCACTTGGCAAGTTCTTTACGTTATCCTTTTCTTCGTCGTAGTAGCGGTAGGATTTGGCATCTTCGTAGTTCATAGTGACGGTGGCGCCATCCTTGATGGATTTGGACATCAGCAACAAGTTCGTTTTCTTGGCAAGTGGATTTAAAGTATCGATGATTTCTTTAACTGTGCTATTGGTTTCTTGAAGGGCAAACACTTGTTTTCCTAGGAATCTGAACATGGTGTTGTCTGATAGGGCAAGCATCGTGTTATCGTTTTCCAAGCGCAAGTTTAGCTCTAGGTCTTTATCCTCTTCGCTGAAGGTGAATGAGACGGAAAGAGTTGAATTCATTACTTCCCTTTCAATCGACTTGATATCGGTCAGTTTGTAGTCGGTGAAAATCCTGCTGTTTTTCACGTGTTCACCCACTGGTTTGTAATCGAAAATCATATTGACTACACCATCACCTTTCCTGAGTTTGTATTGGACGTCACCATAAACGCTATTTTGGATAGTCGTAAACGGCGCTACGTCTATAATAAGGCTGTGATTACAGATCAAACTGTTGTCTTGAATAGTGATTATGTCAGGCTGATCCCCGTAGGTAGCACCCCCAGTATTTAGGTATTGGATGCCACAATCAACATCTAATATATCTTGACCATTTTTCCTTCCAACGATATTTTGGAAGAGTGTTATGTTTAAAACATTGTGTTCGGTGATCAGTTGGGATGATGGATTCAAATAAACCATTTTAGTAGCGTCGTACTCACTAAAGTCCAAAGTGTTGGTTCCGAAGCCACCAAAGATGTAACCACTGATGAAATTCTTCCCAATGTAAAAAGTATCATCCTTGGCGCCTCCAGTTAGGGATTTCTCTCCGTTGGAAACTACGAATATGTTGGATTCATCGAAAAATCCATCACCACGGTCGTGCCCATCGCCCAAATTAATCAGAGTCGTTTGGGGTCGATTCAAATCGGTCACTTCAACCCCTATGGTGTTGTTGCAGAAGTAGATATCTTTTCCAGGATCGATGAAATCACCCACCGGCTTACAAAAGTTGTCAGTTCCAGGATGATCGTGAGGTCCAACTCTACTCCATTTGAGACCGCCCCATTTGTGTCTAAAATCGAACGTGTTCTCACTAGCGTACTGAAGCTTCCCATCTACTTAATTCGGTCGAAGCGAAAACCGACTTTGTTATAGTCGTACTGTTCTTTATAGTTTCAATAGCTTGCTCAGTAAGTTTATTATTAGCTTGTTCTATCTCTTGCAAGTCTTTAATATATTGACTGGGATCCACATGGAAGAACGCTCTAAATCCAGTACTGAATTCCTCCCATCCACTCAACGGAATATCCTTCTCTATCCTATCAACGGCCCTAACAGCTTGATAAATATCCATACCAATCATGATGGCGGCGTCCAAAACCGCCGCATACGGTCCAAGCACCGAGGTCACGCCCGAAATAGTTCCGAAAGCCTCCGCTAGTTCCAACCCGAGCATCGTCGTATCAGCAATCAGGATCGTAGCATCACCTGCTATATTAACAACCGCGTCCTTATTCCCAGCTCTGAAGGATTGTATATCTTGCACCAAGCTGTAAACTTGGAAAGCCCCAGTCGCCCTCCCGAGGAATCTAGCCGATGCCTTTAGACCTTGACCGGCGAAAACGCGTCCGCTCTCGATCAAAGCCTCCCCGCGTTTGGCCACTCTTCCAGCCAATTTGGCCAGACCGTGATCGAGGGCCAACATGCCGACGTTCATAGCTACTCCTTCCCAGTTGCCGTTGGCGATATCGCCGATGACGTTTTTACCGACTAAGGCGTAGTTCAAACCGTGGGCTATCTTCTCGACTCGTTCCAGATGCGTGAATTTGTTACGCAGCCCGAAATAGTGACGCAGCTTTTCATTTTGTATCTCTTGATTGCTGAATTTCTCGACAGCTTGCATGAGAGCCATACGTTTACTTAGATCGGTGGTTTTATCTAAAACGGCCAAGAGTTTATCCTCGTCGATGACAATCTCGTTGATGTTATCGAATTTTTCTTTAGCTATGCTTTCGAGATCTTCTTTCGTTATAAGACAGTGCTTAGCGGAAGTATCTCCGCATATGCTCGAGGAATAATCGTAAACTGTTCCAACTCCTTTCATGTATTTGACCCAATGCGTCGTTATACCGTCTGTGGATTTTACGTAATCGAAAGGACTCTTCCCCTCGTTGTCGAAAGTGAATTCCAATTTTTGGCGCACCAACCATTTGGCTGCTTCCACGTTGCCGGCTTCCATAGCCAGATGGAGCGCGGTTTTCCCTTGTTGGTTCCTAGCGTGGATATCCACTCCTTTGATGTGCACCCACTTCAGAGCGTCCACGTTGTTGCTTTTGGCGGCGGCGTGAGCCAAATTCTCCCCGAAATCATCCACGTGATTTAGGTCGATATCTTGGACGGTGTCCACTAGCCATTGGGCTGTTTTTAATTGGCCGGCCTCCAGAGCGGCGTAGAGCATGTTTCGGTTGGGTCCGTACTTATCGTCTAATTTGGCGACTGCTTTTTCGGCGCTCAGTAGGTTGATCATGTCGGGGTTGCCGCTTTTGATTCCGTTTGCTAGTACCGTTTTCCAGTCGATGTTTTCGGCGGAGATGTAGACCATTTTATCCAGGATGGAGATCTGACCTGATTTGGCGCCAGCGTAGATTGCTTCCTGGGTTCGCTTTACTGGTAATCCCATGAAGTACTCGACGATATCCAAATGGTGGTATCCTGCGGCGATTTCCATGTATTGGCCTTCTTCTAATCTGTATTTGGTGATTGAGTTGATGTATTTGACTTTGGACAAGTCGCCTGATTCGACCACTAATTTTTTGATGAGGTCGTAATCCGCCTGATTGTACTGATCGATGATGGAGTAGAAAAATTCAATAGTTGCGTATTTTGCGGCTTTATGGATAGGTTCCTCTTGATTTTTGTTCTTGGCGTATTTAATGGCGCCATTGTCTAGAAGGTAATCGAAGAGGGCGCGATTGTTGGTTTTGGCCGCGTAATGCAGTGGGGTATCGTCATTTATATTTTGTTCTTGTACGTTAGCGCCGTTTTTAACAAGTTGTTCCACTAAATTTTGATTTCCGCGTTCCGTGGCGTAATGTATCGGGGTATTACCAAAGTTATCCTTTTGGTTTACCAAGGAGAGCAGCTCATTTGGAATTTCGGTGATTTGGCCGAATTCCGCTAGAGCGTGAAGTGTGGAGTAACCGCTTTCGTCGATTCTGTTCTCTATTTCGGAATCTGGTATCAGCCTTTGGTAAATTTTGAAGCGTTCTAGTTTTTCAAAGATTTCTCTACCGTCTGGACCTTGGAGGACTTCTTGCCAACTTCTAAGTGCCGCCAACTCGGATAAAGTTTGGAATATTTCGTTTCTTTGATCGTTAGTGAATGTGTTCAATTTGCGTTGTAATTTATACACATCGATGACCATGTCTTTAACCTTGGCGTTTTTATCGATAGCTAACTCTTCCAAGTCTTTACGCGAGATCGTACATTTTATTGGTGCCCCTAATTTAGACCCAAAGCAGACATCTGTCTCGCTATTTTGTTGCAAAAACGCTTTAATCCGTGGATGGTTTTCAGCTAGCTCTATGGGTGTCTTGTTATTTTCATCTTTAGCATACACACTTTGAAGATTTTCTTGAATAAAGTACTTCACTATTTTGTAGTACCCTCGCTTTACCGCTTCGTGGATAAGAGTTTGGTCTTCTTTAACTTGGGCGGTTTGCGCCCTAGCGAAGATTTTTAAGAGCTTTCGATCCCCGTTTACGACCGCGCTTCGGAGTGGGGTTAAACCGTTTGCGTCCGGAGCGTTCATATTGGCGCCTCTCCGGAGTAAGGTCTTCACTGTATCCGAATTACTAGCAGAAACGGCGTAATGTAGGGGGTTTCTTCCTCGGGCGTCTTTAACATCGATGATCCGCGTGTAACCCAAGATTTCTTCCAACGCGCTGGCACTGTGGGAAGAGGCCGCCAAATGCAAAGAGGTAGCCCCATCGGAGTTCGTCATTTCGGAGTATAAACTGAAGAGTACGTGGGATCGACGATCCTTTAGAGACGCGGTGATAAATTTAAGGATATGAGCGTGACCTTCTTGGGCAGCTTGTTGGGCAAAAGTATCAATGTGGTCTTTCTTCGCGTCCTCCCAAATTATTTTCATCTCGTCACCAAAATCGTCATCAAGCGTTTTGATGGTTTGAATATTGTTAGCTTCGAAGCACGCGTCCAGAATGACCCGAGTTTGTTGAAAGCTGGGGTCCACTAGCACCGTTTTCAATAAATAATTTTGCAGATCACTCTTTAGTTCTTGAGTTTTGATGCGCGACTGGATAAAATTGGAAATGAAGAAGTGTTCGATTGCTGTTATGAGGAAGTCGCCATTTTCGTTTACTAGTTGAGGTAGTTTGCTGCCATCGTTTTTTATATTCAGGAGGAGCCCCCTAACTTTATCTGTTACGTAATAAGGAAGATTTTCCTCTAAGTTGTTTCTAACGGCCGCTTTGTATAGCGCCAAGTATCCATAGTCTTCCATCATATCATTTTTTTCTTTTTCAACTTGTTCTTGTTTGTGCGCCTCAAAGGTTGGTTTACCGTATTTTTGCTGGTAAAACAATTCGAACTGCTGCAATAAAAACTTCTCAAACAAGACGTAAATGTTAACGGAAACGTCAATTTTTCTAACATCCGTCTCTTTCAACTGTTTAACATTATCTTTATAAACTTCGGATAATATTTCCAAAACGACCGGCTTCTTCAATAGTTTGAGGTCATTGGTTTTCGTGGTGAACGCCGAGATTAATTTGGTCGCTTCCACTTCGTAATTAATTGGCCCAATGGCCCCAACCTTCTGCTGTAGGTACCCAGCTAAGAATTTAACTTGTCTTTCCAAATTTAAAGCCTCAACGTTGTAATATCCAACACCTAAGCTATCCTTAAGTTCATCACGAACCGTCAGGCGTGGTAGTCACAATTAAATGCGACGGCTTCAACCCTTTCAACCCTTTAAATAAATCCAAAATTATCGATCTGTAGCTCCTCCCCAAATCAGCGAATCCATCGAAGAGCATCGACACTTGTCCCCTTTGAATCATATCCCGAAGTAGTTCCTGATCATCAGGACTGATTTCCACAACTTTTGCTCAAGTGCATTAGGTCTTTGATAAGGAAATCCAACACTTGACTACTATCGTTCGGATTGAATCCACGTCCGGACTTACGCTTTTCCGCCTCTTTATAGAACACCTCCATATTCATTTTGGGTAGATTAATTTTAAGCACCCACTTGGACGGCGCCTTCTCTTTGATTAAACTGGCGACGTAATCCACTATTGCGCTTTTTCCCGTACTTTGGGCCCCCGATATCACTAAGGTGCCATCTTCCGTATTTAAACCGAGCAACTCTTCCTCGGATTTGAAGCTTTCGAATATCGCTCTCTCCCCATCAACTAGATACTGGCTCAAACTTTGGGGGTCCAAACTGGATCTCTTCCAGTGGAAGACACCCTCTGCGCTATCGTAGGTCAACCAATGCACGTTCCTCGTCTTGTATGCGTTATACTGCTTTAGTTGTTCGAATTCCTTATCCGCTAAATTGGTATCCAGTATTATTACTTTGCTTGTGATTTGATCCTGGTCGACTTCGTTGTAAGTTATGGCGCCTTCGAATTCGGGTGTCAAGATTGCGCTGTTTTCGCTGCTAATGGCGAGAATATCCTCGCCCTGTAGCACCTCCTTCTTGATGGCGACGGATCTGGTCAGTAACTGGGTCAAGTAAAATTTCTCGGGCTTCTCGATCGGAGTGCCGATTACCAACTCGTTTTTACCGATGATTCGACGAAGGTTCGAAGGGCTTATATCGTCGGAGAGGAAGATATCTTTCGCCTTTAGCGTTTTGCCTTGGAAGGTCACCTCTTTCTGCAGGATGTATTCTTTGGAACTTGGAGATAATTCCTTGTAGGTTAAACTGGTTAAATCTTCGATTGGCGCATCCTTTTTAACTTCTTTGAATTTGTCTATAAGCGTCGAGCCTTCCTCTCCGATCAGCAATAGTTTTTTTCTTTTGTTTTTCGAGAGTATTGTAATAATTTGATCACAAATCCAATTCTCGTCATATTCTGAACCTAGAAAAAACCACGATACTAAATTGTCTTGTTTCATTTATTTATTTATTTATTTATTTATTTATTTATTTATTTATTTATTATTTATTTATTTTTGGTGAAACAAACTGGTCCTTGGTTATCTTCAAAAATATACAAATCTTGTCCTCTGAAACCAAAAAAGATTAAAAAACACAACAGTTCCCTTAATGCGTTTCGATAGCCAAGTTATCAGTGGTAGTATCTCTCTGAAGATGACAGCTTGGCTATCGCAACGCGTTTAGGCAGCTCTAGAGGTTTTTTTTAAATCTTTCTCGCTTTCAGGGGACAACATTTGTGTATCAATTTCTTGTTTCATGAGAAATACATCGAATTTGTGGGTTCTTCCTGATGAAAAACAATATTATTTGAAGTTAAACTAGTTAGTGCGTTATCCGTCAATGTGGGTGAATCATTATGTATTAGTGGATCACATGAAATAAACAAAATTCAAAGTTAAAAAAAAAGTTAAAATGTATTGGTAAAATTAAAAATTTTCAAAAAATATTAGAACTAAATAATCAACATTTTCAAAAGTGTCAAAGTTCTTTGAAAAGATCAACATTTTCAAGGATTCTAATGCACAGACCAATAGGTTTGAACATTTATTAGATTCGAAGTTTGGAAACCAAATACCGGTTTCGATCTTATTAGATCTCGTCAGTTTGGTATATTTAACTCGAATGACGAGATCTAACAAGATTGAAACCGGTATTTGGTTTCCAAACTTCGAATCTAATAAATGTTCAAACCTATTGATCTGTGCATTAGAATCCTTGTCTTCTGGGAACTTTTTCCTAAAGAGCAACCGCTTCGCTAGGTGGCAGTGTTTCAACTTCGAATCTAATAAATGTTCAAACCTATTGATCTGTGCATTAGAATCCTTGTCTTCTGGGAACTTTTTCCTAAAGAGCAACCGCTTCGCTAGGTGGCAGTCTTTCAACTTCGAATCTAATAAATGTTCAAACCTATTGGTCTGTGCATTATAAAATCCTTGTCTTCTGGGAACTTTTTCCTATAGAGCAACCGCTTCGCTAGGTGGCAGTGTCTTAACTTCGAATCTAATAATTGTTCAAACCTATTGGTCTGTGCATTATAGAATCCTTGTCTTCTGGGAACTTTTTCCTAAAGAGCAATCGCTTCGCTAGGTGGCAGTGTTTCAACTGTTGGTAGTTCGGCTACCTATGATTCACTATATACGCCGCCTGGAGGGCTGCATGAATTTGTAGTCTAGGTTGCATTCTTCTTGCATACGACATTGTTGGCGATGGCCATAGTTTCTCTATGGACCAATAGATAGTAGTACTAAGAGTCACTCACTTGACGCCTGTGAATGTTTTAGTACTTACTTGTCGGAACATTTGTTAGCATTCGAGTTGAATATACCAAACTGACGAGATCTAACAAGATCGAAACCGGTATTTGGTTTCCAAACTTCGAATCTAATAAATGTTCGAACCTATTGGTCTGTGCATTAGAATCCTTGTCTTCTGGGAACTGTTTCCTAAAGAGCAACCGCTTCGCCAGGTGGCAGTGTTTCAACTGTTGGTATTTCGGCTACCTATGATTCACTATTCACGCCGCCTGGAGGGCTGCATGAATTTGTAGTCTAGGTTGCATTCTTCTTCCATACGACATTGTTGGCTATGGCCACAGTTTCTCTATGGACCAATAGGTGGTAGTACTAAGAGTCACTCGCTTGACGCCTGTGAATGTTTTAGTACTTACTTGTCGGAACATTTGTTAGCCATTCGAGTTGGATATACCAAACTGACGAGATCTAACAAGATCGAAACCGGTATTTGGTTTCCAAACTTCGAATCTAATAAATGTTCAAATCTATTGGTCTGTGCATTAGAATCCTTGCCTTCTGGGAACTTTCCTAGAGAGCCACCGCTTCGCGCTAGGTGACAGTGTTTCAACTGTTGGTAGTTCAGCTACCTATGATGCACTATACACGCCGCGCCTGGAGGGGGCTGCATAAATTTGTAGTCTAGGTTGCATTCTACTTGCATACAACATTTTCAAAACAAATCGACTTTTTAAAGAACAATTTTCAAAAAACGTCGAAAAAAAAATAATTTTTCCAATTTAATTTTAATAAATTCTGAATGTTTTGTATCTGAGATTATCGATATTAAAATCTCTACATTTTTTCCGAAAATTCAAGTTGAAGTTCGAAAGGTTTTTCATAAATTTCTGATGAATTTACTTTTTTTAAAAATGTCTGTCTTTTTGTCGAAGTTTCGACTTTTTGTCGAAGTTTCAACTTTTATGTAGCAAATCGGTTTCGACTTAAAAAATGTTGTGTTTTTTAATTTCGAATATTTTGAATATTTCGCAGTTTTTTGAAAATCTCGTCTTTTTTTTTAAATATAGTAACTTAAAAATGCTGATTTTTGTCAAAATTGACTTTTAAAATTATGAATTTCCAAATTTCGGATTGTTGATTTTTAATGTTTATTTTTTTTTTAATTTGGACAGCTTAAACTTTTTCTTAAAATTGTGGCTTTTGCAAAAAGCACCCCATATCATGTCGTTACATACATCGTATTGTTGTATTCAACATTTTCAAACACTGATTTTTTTTTTTTTGAAAAATTCTATTTTTATTTAAAAATTTAGAACTTTTATGAACATTTCTACCCTTTTTATCTATTTTGTTATGAATTTCGATTGTTTAAAAATATTTTTTCAATTTCGATATTTTTTTAAATATTTTTTCGAATTTAAAAAATCTCGCATCTATCTTTTTATGAATTTCGATTGTTTAAACGTATTTTTTTTTAATTGCGATATTTTTTAAATATTACGAATTTAAAAAATTTCGTATGTTTGTCAAAATATAACGTTTACTAGCGCTTTAGTTCACTTGAAAGAAGAGAAAGAATTCTTTCTTTTTCTTCTTCTCTTTAAAATTTTGATTAATTTTCGAAATTTTCGAAAATTTTGATACAAAATTATGATTTCTCAAAATCTTTATTTTTAAAAATGTTTTGTTTTAATCTGATTCTGTTGAAATATTGCTTTTTTGAAAACCCCTTTTTTTAATTTTCACTTCATTTTTGTTTATTTCTCGAAGTTTTTCTAAAATTTCGACCTTTTTTCAAAAATTTAGACTTTTTGTCGAAGTTTCAACTTTTATGTAGCAAATCGGTTTCTTGATTAAAAATTTTTAAATTTCGACTTTTTGTTAAAATTATCATTTATTTTGGAAAATTGGATTTTTCTCAAAATTTCGATTTTTAAAACTTTTGGAACTTTTTTAGAATGATCGGTTTTTTTTTAATTTTGTTTTTTTTTAGTTTAATTCTGTTGAAATATTGCCTTTTTTAATTTCCAATTTTGTTTAAATTTTTGTTTATTTCTCGAAGTTTTGACATTTTTCTGAAGTTTCGACTTTTTTTCAAAAATTTAGACTTTTTGTCGAAGTTTCAACTTTTTGTCGAAGTTCCATATTTTGTCGAAGTTTCAACTTTTATGTAGCAAATCAGTTTCTTGATTAAAAATTTTAAATTTCGACTTTTTGTTGAAATTATCATTTATTTTGAAAAATTGAATTGAAATTTCGACTTTTTCTCAAAAATCTAGACTTTTTGTCGAAGTTTCGTCCTTTTGTCGAAGTTTCAACTTTTATGTAACAAGTCGGTCTCTTGATTAAAAATTTTAAAATTTCGACTTTTTGTTAAAATTGTCATTTTTTTAAAATATTGGATTTTTCTCAAAATTTCGTTTTTTAAAACTTTTGGAACTTTTTTTTAGAATGACTAATTTTTTTTTAATTTTATTGTTTTTTGGTCTAATTCTGTTGAAATATTGCTTTTTGTAATTTCCACTTTTGTTCAAATTTTTGTTTATTTCGCGGAGCTTTGACATTTTTCTGAAATTTCGACTTTTTTTCAAAAATTTATGCTTTTTGTTGAAGTTTCGATTTTTTGTCGAAGTTTCAACTTTTATGTAGCAAATCGGTTTCTTGATTAAAAATTTTAAAATTTCAACTTCTTGTTAAAATGGTAATTTTTTTGAAAAATTGGATTTTTCTTAAAATTTCGACTTTTAAAACTTTTGGAACTTTTTTTAGAATGATCAGTTTTTTTTTATTTTGTTTTTTTTTAGTTTAATTCTGTTGAAATATTGCCTTTTTTAATTTCCACTTTTGTTCAAATTTTTGTTTATTTCTCGAAGTTTTGACATTTTTCTGAAATTTCGACTTTTTTCAAAGGTTTAGACTTTTTGTCGAAGTTTCAACTTTTTGTCGAAGTTTCGATTTTTTGTCGAAGTTTCAACTTCTAGGTAGCAAATCGGTTTCTTCATTAAAAATTTTAAATTTCGACTTTTTGTTGAAATTATCATTTTTTGTTGAAAAATTGGATTTTTCTCAAAATTTCGATTTTTAAAACTTTTGGAATTTATTTTAGAATGATCATTTTTTTTTTAATTTTGTTTTTTTAGTCTAATTCTGTGGAAATGTTGCTCTTTTTAATTTTCACTTTTGTTCAAATTTTTTTTTATTTCTCGAAGTTATGACATCTTTCTGAAATTTCGGCTTTTTTTCAAAAATTTAGACTTTTTGTCGAAGTTTCAACTTTTTGTCGAAGTTTCGAGATTTTGTCGAAGTTTCAACTTTTATGTAGCAAATTGGTTTGTTGATTAAAAATTTTAAATTTCGACTTTTTGTTGAAATTATCATTTATTTTGAAAAATTGGATTTTTCTCAAAATTTCGATTTTTAAAACTTTTGGAACTTTTTTTAGAATAATCGGTTTTGTTTTGATTTTGTTTTTTTTAGCCTAATTTTGTTGAAATATTGGTTTTTTTAATTTCCACTTTTGTTCAAATTTTTGTTTATTTCTCGAAATTTTGACATTTTTCTAAAATTTCGACTTTTTTTTAAAAAAATCTAGACTTTTTGTCGAAGTTTCAACTTTTTGTCGAAGTTTCCATATTTTGTCGAAGTTTCAACTTTTATGTAGCAAATTAGTTTCTTGATTAAAAATTTTAAATTTCGACTTTTTGTTGAAATTATTTATTTTGAAAAATTGAATTTTTCTCAAAATTTCGATTTTTAAACTTTTGGAACTTTTTTTAGAATGATTATTTTTTTTTTAATTTTGTTTTTTTTAGTCTAATTCTGTTGAAATATTGCTTTTTTTTAATTTCCACTTTTGTTCAAATTTTTGTTTATTTCTCGAAGTTTTGACATTTTTCTGAAATTTCGATTTTTTTTCAAAAATCTAGACTATTTGTCGAAGTTTCGTCTTTTTGTCGAAGTTTGGTCTTTTTGTCGAAGTTTCGACTTTTTGTTGAAGTTTCAACTTTTCTGTAGCAAATCGGTTTCTTGATTAAAAATATTAAAATTCCGATTTTTTGTTAAAATTGTAATTTTTTTGATAAATTGGATTTTTCTCAAAATTTCAATTTTTAAATCTTTTGGAACTTTTTTTAGAATGATTATTTCTTTTTTTTAATTTTGTTTTATTTTTTAGTATAATTCTGTTAAAATATTGCTTCTTTTAATTTCCAATTTTGTTCAAATTTTTGTTTATTTCTCGAAATTTTGATATTATTTTTGAAAATTCGACTTTTTTTTCAAAAATTCGAACTTTTGTCGAAATTTCGACTTTTATGTAGCAAATTGATTTTTTGTTTAAACATTCTAAAATGTCGACTTTTTGTTAAAATTATCACTTTTTTAAAACTGAATCTTTCTCACAATTCCGATCTTTAAAACTTTTAAACTTTTTTTTGAAAATTTCGATCATTTTCCATCAAATTTCGATCATTTTTCATCAAATTTCGACCTATTTTTTTAAGATACGATTTTTACCAAAATATAAACTTTTTTCAAAATTTTAATTTTTTTGTGAAAATTTCGATTTTTTTTCAAACATTTTATCTTTTTCGAAGTTTCGACTTTTATGTATTAAATGGCATTCTATTTTAAAAAATTCGATTCTTTTGAAAATTTTAATTTTTTTCAAAAATCGTATTTTTTTCAAAAGTTGGATTTTTTCAAAAATTGGATTTTTCATAATTTTCACTTTTCCGAAAATCTTAACCTTTTTTTTATCAAATTTCGGCTCTTTTCGTGAGATATTACTTTCTTTTAGGATTTAAACTTTTTTGAAAATTTCAATTCTTTGTAAAAATTTGGACTTTTTGTAAAAATTTCGATTTTTGGTAAAAATTTCGATTTTTTGTAAAAATTTTGATTTTTTGTAAAAATGTCGATTTTTTGTAAACATTTCGATTTTTTTTCAAAATGTTGACTTTTTCTCGAAGTTTTGACTGTTAAATAGTAAACTAGATTTTCGTTTATAGAATTTAAAAATTCGACTCTTTTTGCAGATTTTTCTCAAAATTTCGAATTTTAAAATTTTCGAATGGCTTTTTTTAGAATTCAAACTCTTTTCAGAATTTCGATTTTTTTGTGAAAATGTATTACTTCGAATCCTTCTGAATTAAAAGATTTTTGTTTTTTCTTTAAAATTTCGAGTTTGTTCTTCAAAATTATTATTTCAATAAAAAATGACGGGATTTCAAAGAAAGATGGTTTTTGAGTGAAAAGACCAAAAAGCAGAATTTTGAAAATGAAGTCGAATTTTGGCAAAAACACTTATTTAAAACAAAAAAGTTCTAAATTTCTAGAAAAAGATGAATTTTGAAAAAAAATTAAATCTTTAGAAAGAATTCGAAAATTTCCAAGGAATTTTTTGGAATAAAATGGAAATTTGACAAAAAACGAATTTTGAAAAAATACCCAAAAATCTCGAAAAAGCTTTCGAACAAAAAGACGAAACTTCGAGGAAACAATAGATTCACAGAAAACTAAATTTTAAAAAAGCAGTCAAATTTTGAGAATAGTTGTTTAAGAAAAAGGCAAATCTTGAACCAAAACAATCGAAATTTTGAGAAAGAAACGAATTTCGAAAAAAAAGTTGAAATTTCTAATACCATAAAGGATATGACGTTGGCATAAAAGTCGAGCTTTCCAAACACGATTTTTGAAAAAAAATCTCGAAATGACAAGGAAAAATCTAAATTTCCAAAAAGTTTCAAAAACAAAATGGAAATTTGAGAAAAAACTAGTTTTGAAAAAATAGCCAAAAATCCCAAAAAAGACTTTCCAGCAAAAAGACGAAATTTCGAGGAAACGATAGATTCACAGAAAATTAAATTTTGAAAAAACAGTCAAATTTTGAGAACAATTGTTTTAAACAACAAAAAAACCGAAATTTTGAGACAAAAACGAGTTTTGAAGAAAAAGTTGAATTTTCTAGTACCATAAAGGAATGATGTTGGCATAAAAGTCGAACTTTCCAAACACGATTTTTGGAAAAAAAATTTCGAAATGACAAGGAAAACTCTAAATTTCCAAAAAGTTTCAAAAACAAAATGGAAATTTGAAAAAAAAACGAGTTTTGAAAAAATAGCCGAAAATCCCAAAAAAGACTCCAGCAAAAATACGAAATTTCGAGGAAGCGATAGATTCACAGAAAATTAAATTTTGAAAAAACACTACTAATTTTGAGGACGATTGTTCAAGAAAAAGACGAATTTTAAACAAAAAAAATCGAAATTTTGAGACAAAGACGAGTTTCCCAAAAAAGACTTTCCAGCAAAAAGACGGAATTTCGAGGAAACGATAGATTCACAGAAAATTAAATTTTGAAAAAACAGTCAAAATTTGAGAATAATTGTTTAAGAAAAAGACGAATTTTAAACAACAAAAAATCGAAATTTCGACACAAAGACGAGTTTCGAAGAAAAAGTTGAAATTTCTAGTACCACATGATGTTGGCATAAAAGTCGAAATTTTTGGAAAAATACTCGAAATGTCGAGGAAAAATTTAAATTTTCAAAAAATGTTCAAAGCAAATAAAAGTTTCGAAAAGAAGATCGAAGTTAAAAAAAAAGACCAATTTCGAAAAAAGACCAATTTTGAAAAAAAACCAATTTTGAAGAAAATGTTCTCATTTCCAAAGATATTAAATATCTAAGATACACATGAAAGTTTCAAAAAGAAAGTTAAATTTTAAGCAAACAAGAAAACTGAAAGTTCTGATTTTAATAGAAAATTTAAACAAACAATCCAATGTTTAGAAAATTATCGGAATTTCGAAAAGTATGAAATTTAGAAAAAAAAACCATAAAATTTAGACACAAAATTTGAAGATCAAGTCAAATTTAAAAAAAAAGTAAAATGTTGCTAATAAATAAAAGCGAAATTCAAAAAAACAAATTTTGAAAAAAAATCATAATTCCGAGAGAAAAACGAATTTAGAGAAAAAATAAAATTTCGAATAGAAAGTCAAATTTTGAGGATCAATTTATGAAATAAAAAAATTGTTAAAAAATTTAGGTGGTGAGAAAAAAGATGAATTTCGAGAGTTGTTCAGAAACACGAAGAGCCAGATTTTGGGATAAATATGTATTAGTCGAAATTTTGAAAAGACGAATTTGAAAAAATTTAGATTCCGGAAGAAGAGGATTTTTTGAGAAATATATCGAAATTTTTAAAAACAAAAGTGGATTATGAAAAGAAAAAAACAATCCTGAAAAAGATCGAGACTTCAAGGAAGATATTAAAATTACGAAAAAAAGATCGAAATTTCAGAATATTTCAAAATATTAAGACTTAAATTTTGTTAAATTTTGAAAAAAAATGGACAAATTTTGAGAAATGGAAATTTTGTGGTTAAATATTTATTTTCTCTTGACTGTCTAAGTCAAGAAGTCAGAAAAAGTGGAAATTTGCAGAAAGGTCGAATTTTGAAAAATGAAAATTTTTGAAGTACGCTTACCTGTGCCCGCTTCAAGTACCATCAAGTTATGGCTCTTTCTGGACGCGAAAGCGCTGATAACGAAATCTCTGCTCCTCAGTATGGTTTTCTCGCGAAGGAAAATTACGTCGTCCCTCATATTGTTCCCCAATTTTTCGATCGTCTGCAGAACGAACGCGGAAGCCAACAAGCGTTCGCCCGCCTTCAAAGCGTAAACTTGCTCCTTGGGTTTCCCCTCTCTCAAAAAATCCTCGAATTTGAATTGCTTCGGCTCGAAGACAATCTTCGAAGCCAACAATTTATCGTAGTAGGCCATGCCGAGCCCCACCGCCATTACGTTATTCAATTTCCTCCCGATCGATTCTATTAATTGTAGCGTCTCCGTGCTGCTGAAAAAAGTGCCTTCTTTGCCCTTTTCGGCGTGTTTTTCAGCGAACCATTTCATCAGCTCCGATTCGAAAGACTGGGCTACCAAATCCGCTTCGACCAAGCGGATTTTATCGTTGGTGCCCATTTCGTTCTTGAGGATTAGGTCCAATTGTCGCTCGTTGGGTTGATTTACGGCGAAGACGATGTTATCGAAAAATTCAGCGATATCTTGATCGGTTATCTTATCGTTCGGGATCTTGATGTCGACGTTGGCGAACTGCTGTCCCTCTTCGCAAGTTTTGTATCCTTTTATGGTGATTTCGTAGTCATCCAGTTCGTCGAATGGTATTTTTCTATTTTTCAATGCTTCCTTTAGTTTTTTCCTGAGTGCTGCTATATTAGTTGGTAGTTGTGGTGAGTCGTTAAGGAATAGTTTGCTGAATTTCAATTTTTTATCGTCTCGGATGATCACGTAGCCGGCTAATTTGTTTAAATCCGTCGAGCCCTTCAGCGTAAATGACTTGGATATCTTTGCGACTTCTATGGATTTGGTGAGCAATTTGATCAGTTCGCTTTCCGCTTCTATTTTTCCTTTGGGCAATTCGAAGCTTTTGCCGAAGCCGGCTGATAGCTTCAACTTGAAAGCGTCCAATTTTGTGACGAAGTCTTGCTGTATGTTGAGACTTTGGAGTTTGGATTGATCGTCGGTGTCGTAAAACACCTCCATTAGTACTTCGCGAAAGACGGAAGCCTCGTTACTAAGACCTCTGCCGTTGAGAAAGTCCTGTTTAAATTTATTGTTACTAATATCGATAACTTCTCTGGCTAACACCATGTGGTATTTTTTGAAAATTGCACTCTTTAAGGTCATAGGTTGCTCCGTTTTGGCGTGGTCCAAAAGTATTCTGGCTAACGTTTTGGCGTCTGAAGTCTGCTTTAACAATAGACAGAGATCCTGATTTGGATTAACAGTCAGTTTGTAGGTTTTAGCATCCTTACCGAAGTATAATATATCATTTGGATCAGTGACATCCTTGACTGCCAACTGGGTTTTAACTTCATTCGAAAAATCAATATTGGTCGATATTATGAAATCCTGAAATTCGTCCTTTTCAAAATAAGGATTCTTTCTAATCTTCATAAACGACGTAAAGTATTTTGGTAAACTAAACTCCCCTTTAAAATCCATAGTGGTTAAATCTTCCATACCGATGGTTTTCGTTTCGTCTTGTTTATGTTTAGCCTGCAAGAATCTATTGATTTTTTTTCCGTCGCTGTCGCGTCTATACTGAAAGACCAAATCGTCGAATTTTTCGGCTTCGTCCATTTCGGTCGCCAAACGAAATTTGTATTTATTAATAGCGCCTCTATACGCGAATAACATCAACAACTTCAACTGGTAGATAACTCCGTGCAAAGTATGCTTCAAACCCGAAGCTGCGTAATAATCGTCAGCGGCCAATTTGGGACGCTTCTTTTTGACATCCAAGTATTTGAAAGTGTTATCGATCTTCCTTTTAACTCCAGAAGGACCGGGTTGGTTTGAAGGTGCATCCACATCCATAAAAAAATCCTGAGCGAATTGTTTCATATCCACGTAATCATGCTGCCTGAGTAAGTCATTAACGGATACACCCCCGTTATCCGTGATGTCCCTATCGATCTCGTCAAAGATGAGATATTCAAATACTAGTCGCATATGCCTGCGTACGGCGATGTGGGCCAAAGTTTCGCCGGTGTCTTCATTTTGGGCGTTCTTATCCGCTTTTTGTTTGCCGATTTTAATCATCAAACCACGCCTGATAATCTCCTCTGATGCATCAGAGTTGATTATTTGGAAAAGTTCCCTATTCAATTTTTCTTTGTCGTCGTCATCAGCTCTTAAACCGGCGGATAACATCTCATCGTACATTTGCTCGTAAACGAGACGAAGCTTGGGGGAAAACTTGGTCGTCTCCATGACGCTGAAATCACCCATTTTTCCTTGCTAGCTGAAATACGAATATGATAAGTATCACGATAATCATTTATATTGGGATACTCCCGCTTGATTCATAAAACATCCCGTTTACTAGAATGGAATCCCATTCATCAAAAACAGAGATCTCATTCACTAAAACAGGGACCCCATTCGCTAGAACAGGGACCCCATTCGCTAGAACAGGGACCCCATTCTCTAGAACAGGGACCCCGTTCGCTAGAACAGGGACCCCGTTCGCTAGAACAGGGACCCCGTTCGCTACAACAGGGATCCCGTTCTCTAGAGAACAGAGATTCCATTCCCTAGAACAGGGGTTCCCAAATTTTGCCATCAAACAGTTCATAAATCATGAAACATGTAATATGATAACAAACACGAAGGCATAGAACGGACATCAATTTAAGATACATTTTAATTAAATTGAATCGGTTACGAAATTTCGACTTTTTTTTCCCCCCAAAATTCCGAGTTCAGACTTCATATATTTGCAATCGATTCATTTGTGATTGCAACGATTCTATCATAATCGATCAGATGCTTAGTTTCTGGATTCTGGATTCGTTGCGGGTTGCCTAAAGTTTAGGCCAGCCACCCTTTCCGGGCCCATTGTGCTATCCCCGTGATTGAGGCAGTTGCTTAGTTAGACCGATTCGGTCCAAAATTAAATCGATTCGACTGAAAGTAAATTGATTTTTCTAGATTGGCATCAATTTCTTAAAATTCTTTTGGAATCGTTTCAATTTGGAATTAAATCAATTAAATCGTGTCGATTTATGACATTAGACTCTTTCAGAATCGATTGGATTTAGAGTTACATCCATTTCACTTTTTGAAATCGATTTTCTAAAAGTATGTGCATAATAATTGAAATCGATTTCAAATAATGAAATAGCGATATAAAGTAAAACCGTTTCTTAAGAGTAGCATTTAAAAAGTGAAATCGATTATTAAAAATCGGTTTGAAAAAAGTGAAATCGATTAGTAAGAATCGATTCTTAATCGATTCATAATCGATTGGTAAGAATCGATTCTTAATCGATTCATAATCGATTGATAAGAATCGATTCTTAATCGATTTATAATCGATTGGTAAGAATCGATTCTTGAAATCGATTCATAATCGATTGGTAAGACTCGATTCTTAATCGATTCATAATCGATTGGTAAGAATCGATTCTTAATCGATTTATAATCGATTGGTAAGAATCGATTCTTGAAATCGATTGGTAAGAATCGATTCTTGAAATCGATTAGTAAGAATCGATTCTTGTAATTGATTAGTAGGAATCGATTCTTTAACATCGATTTTTTACCATGGAAATCGATTTTTAAGAATTGTGTGGTTAAAAAAAATCGATTTCAGAGAATCGATTCATCCTAATCGATTTTAAGAATCGATTTCACTTTTTAAAACCTACTTCTAATAAGCGATTTTAAAGAATCGATTCTTACTGCTCGATTTCAAAAATCGATTTCAAATGAAATATCGATATAAAGTTAAACCGATTCTTAAGAGTCGCATTTAAAAAGTGACCTCGATTATTAAAAATAGGTTTCAAAAAAGTGAAATCGATTAGTAAGAATCGATTCTTGTAATTGATTAGTAGGAATCGATTCTTTAACATCGATTTTTTGCCATGGAAATCGATTTTTAAGAATTGTGTGGTTAAAAAAATCGATTTCAGAGAATCGATTCATCCTAATCGATTTTAAGAATCGATTTCACTTTTTAAAACCTACTTCTAATAAGCGATTTTAAAGAATCGATTCTTACTGCTCGATTTCAAAAATCGATTTCAAATGAAATATCGATATAAAGTTAAACCGATTCTTAAGAGTCGCATTTAAAAAGTGACCTCGATTATTAAAAATAGGTTTCAAAAAAGTGAAATCGATTAGTAAGGATCGATTCTTGAAATAGATTACTAAGAAACAATTCCTGATTGATTTTTGAAACTGATTGGTAAAAATCGATTCTTTAACATCGATTTTTTAAAATGGAAATCGATTTTTAGGAATTGTGAGGTTAAAAAAATTGAACTTAGAGAATTGTTTCATTCTAAGCGATTTTAAGAATGGATTTCACTTTTTAAAATCTACTTTTAATGAGCGATTTTAAAGAATCGATTCTTACTACTCGATTTCAAAAATCGATTTCAAATAATGATATATCGATATAAAGTTGAACCGATTCGTAAGAGTCGCATTTAAAAAGTGAAATCGATTATTAAAAATCGGTTTCAAAAAAGTGAAATCGATTAGTAGGAATCAATTCTTGAAATAGATTAGTAAGAAACAATTCCTAATCGATTTCAAAAATCGATTAGGAATTGTAAGAATCGATTCTTTAATATCGATTTTTTAAAAAGGAAATCGATTTTACAGAATCGATTTATCCTAATCGATTTTAAGAATCGATTTAAATTTTTAAAACCTACTTTCCGATTCTTAAGATTCGATTCTTACAACTCGATTTCAAAAATCGATTTTAAATAATAAAATATCTATATAAGTTAAATCGAGTCTTAGAGTCGCATTTTAAAAGTGAAATCGATTATTAAAAATCGGTTTCAAAAAAGGTGAAATCGATTAGGAAGAATCGATTCTTAATGGATTTTTGGAACTGACTAGGAAGAACCCATTCTTAATCGATTCTTGAAATCGATTCTTAATCGATTATTGAAATCGATTAGTAAGAATCAATTCCTAATTGATTTTTGAAATCGATTAGTAGGAATCGATTCTTTAACATCGATTTTAAAAAATGGAAATCGCTTCCCAAGAATTGTGTGGTTAAAAAAAATCGATTTTAGAGAATCGATTCATCCTAATCGATTTTAGGAATCGATTTCACTTTTTAAAACCTACTTTTAATGAGCGATTTTAAAGAATCGATTCTTACTACTCGATTTCAAAAATTGATTTCAAAAATCGATTTCAAATAATGAAATATTGATATAAAATTAAACCGATTCTTAAGAGTCGCATTTAAAAAGTGAAATCGATGATTAAAAATCGGTTTCAAAAAAGTGAATTCGATTAGTAAGAATCGATTCTTAATCGATTCTTGAAATAGATTAGTAAGAATCAATTCTTAATCGATTCTTGAAATAGATTAGTAAGAATCGATTCTTTAACATCGATTTTAAAAAATGGAAATCGATTTTTAAGAATGGTGTGGTTAAAAAGATCGATTTTAGAGAATCGATTTTAGGAATCGATTTCACTTTTTAAAACCTACTTTAATGAGCGTTTTTAAAGAATCGATTCTTACTACTCGATTTCAAAAATCGATTTCAAATAATGAAATATTGATATAAAGTTAAACCGATTGTTAAGAGTCGCATTTAAAAAGTGAAATCGATGATTAAAAATCGGTTTCAAAAGAGTGAATTCGATCAGTAAGAATCGATTCTTAATCGATTCTTGAAATGGATTAGTAAGAATCAATTCTTAATCGAGTCTTGAAATAGATTAGTAAGAATCGATTCTTTAACATCAATTTTTTTAAATGGAAATCGATTTTTAAGAATTGTTTGGTTAAAAAAATCGATTTTAGAGAATCGATTTATCCTAATCGATTTTAAAACCTACCTTTAATAAGCGATTTTTAAGATTCGATTCTTACAACTCGATTTCAAAAATCGAAATATCGATATGAAGTTAAACCGATTCTTAAGAGTCGAATTTAAAAAGTGAAATCGATTATTAAAAATCTGTTTCAAAAAAGTGAAATCGATTAGTAAGAATCGATTCCTAATCGATTCTTAAAATCGATTAGTAAAAATTAATTCCCAATCGATTTTTGAAACTGATTAGTAAGAATCGATTCTGTAACATCAACTTTTTTTAATGGAAATTCATCTTTAAGAATTCTATGGTTAAAAAAATCATTTTAGAGAATCAATTTATCCTAATCGATTTTAAAATCTACTTTTAATAAGTGATTTTTAAGATTCGATTCTTACAACTCGATTTCAAAAATCGATTTCAAATAATGAAATATCGATATGAAGTTAAACCGATTCTTAAGATTTATATTTCATGGTGAACTCTTATTGACCGGAAATATTATGTTTATTGATTTTTTTTAACATTTTATATTTTTTATATTTTTAAATTTTCATAATTTATCAAAAAAACGAAATTTTTTTCATATCGAATTTTGGTCTTCTATTTTTTATTTTTCATATTCTATGTAAAATAAACTAACCTCTTATTTTGTCCACTGTCATGAGGTGACGTTTTAAATAAATTTAAATATCACGTAGTCATATTTCAAAAATTGTTTAGATATTGTCAACAAACAATAACAATTTAAATATTACCAAACTGGGCCGAAGAAATGTTAAATAAAATTAATAAACACGATTCTTAAGAGTCGCATTTAAAAAGTGAAATCGATTATTAAAAATCGGTTTCAAATAAGTTAAATTGATTAGTAAGAACCGATTCTTAATCGATTCTTGAAATCGATTAGTAAGAATCAATTCCTAATCGGTTTTTGAAATCGATTAGTAAGAATCGATTCTTTAACATCAATTGTTTTAAATGGAAATTGATTTTTAAGAATTGTGTGGTTAAAAAAATCGATTTTAGAGAATCGATGCATCCTAATCGATTTTAAGAATCTATTTCACTTTTTAAAACCTACTTTTAATAATCGATTTTAAAGAATCGATTCTTACTACTCGATTTCAAAAATCGATATCAAATAATGAAATATCCATATAAAGTTAAACCGATTCTTAAGGGTCGCATTTAAAAAGTGAAATCGATTATTAAAAATCGGTTAAAAAAAGCGAAATCGCTTAATAAGAATCGATTCTTGAAATCGATTAGTAAGACTTGATTCTTTAACATCAATTAGTAAGAATCGATTCTTTAACATCGATTTTTTTTTAAAGTTTAATCCACTCGCAAAGGGTAATGGATTAGTAAGAATCAATTCCTAATCGATTTTTGAAATCGATTAGTAACAATCGATTCTTTAACACCGATTTTTTAAAATGGAAATCGATTTTTAAAAATTGTGGTTAAAAAAATCGATTTAGAGAATCGATTCATCCTATTGGATTTTAAGAATCGATTTTACTTTTTAAAAGCTACTTTTTTAATAATCGAATTTAAAAAATCGATTCTTACTACTCGATTTGAAATGTCGATTTCAAATAATAAAATATTGATGTGAAGTTAAACCGATTCTTAAGAGTTGCATTTAAAAAGTGACATCGATTATTAAAAATCGGTTTCAAAAAGTGAAATCGCTTAATAATAATCGATTCTTGAAATCGATTAGTAAGACTCGATTCTTTAACATTAATTAGTAAGAATCGATTCTTTAACATCGATTTTTTTAAAGTTTAATCCACTCGCAAAGGGTAACTCCATTATGCCTTCAAAGAACTGCGAGTAGGATACGGAAACAAGGATAGATGGCGATGAACGGTCTTCTTAAACATGGAAATCGATTTTTAAGAATTATGTGGTTAAAAAATCGATTTTAAATAATCGATCCATCCTAATAGATTTGAAGAATCGATTTCACTTTTTGAAACCGACTTCTAATAATTGGTTTTAAGGAATCGATTTCAAATGGTAAAATGTCGTGAAGTAAAACCCATTTTTAAGAATCGGTTTCAAAAAGTGAAGTCGAATTTTAAAAATCGATTGCAAAACGTAAAATCGATTCTTCAAATCGATTGTTAGAAATGGATTCTTTAGAATCGATTATTAAAAATTCGAATTCTTTAAAATCGTTTTTCAAGGATAAATTTCAAATAGTGAAATGTCGATACAAAGAATCTCTAAAATCGATTTTTTAAAAAATTGTTTCGTTAGAAATTGAAATCGATTATTAAGTGTGTCGTTAAAAATTGAAATCGATTCTTGAAATCGATTTCTATTTTGTTTCAAACAGTTTTAAAAAATCGATTCTAAAAAATCGGTTTTTTCTAATCGATTTCTACAATTAGTTTCACTTTTGAAACCGATTTTTAAACATCGATCTTAAAGAATCGATTTTTACTAATGGATTTCAAGAATCTATTTCAAATAGTCAAATATACAGTAAAACCGATTCCTAAAAGTCGATTTAAAAAAGTGGAATCGATTATTAAAAATCGATTTCAAAAAAGTACAATCGATTCTTCTAATTGATTAGTAGAAATCGATTCTTTAAAATTGATCATTAAAAATGATTTCAAAGGTGTGAATTCGTTTATTGAAATCGTAAGGATCGATTCTTTAAAACCGAATTTTGAGAATCAATTTCAATGTTGGCATAAAAATTTTTAAAATCGCTTTTCAAAAATGGCGTCATTAAAAATTTCAATCGATTCTTACGGGTAACGTTAAAAATTGACATCGATTATTGAAAACCGATTTCAATATTTAATTAAACAATTTGAAAAAATTGATTTTGGAGAATCGATGTTTTCAAATCGATTTCAAGAATTAATTTCAATTTTTGAAACCGATTTTTAATAATCGATTCTTATTAATTGATTTCAAAAAGTGAAATCGATTCTTTAAATCGATTAATAGGAATCGATTTCTAAATCCATTAATAGGGATCGATTCTTTAAAATCGTTTAAAAAAAAGTGAAATCGATTAGTAAGAATTGATTTTTTAAAATCGATTTTCAAAAATCAAATAGTGAAATGTCGATATAAAGTAAAACCAATTTTTCAGAATCGGTTTCAAAAAGTTTATTATTCGAAAAAAGTTTATCATTGATTATTAGAAATCGGTTCCAAAAAGTGAAATCAATTCTTGAATTCAGAATTTTTATCAACACACTTTTAAAAAATCGATTTTGAAGAGCGAAATCGATGTAACTCTAAATCGAATCAATTTTTAACGACAAACTTCTTAAGAATCAATTTCAATTTTTATCGACACAATTTAGAAAAATCGATTTTAAAGATTCGATTCTTACTAATTGATTTCAAGAATCGATTTCACAAAGAATAAAGCGGATTATTAAAAATCGGTTATAAAAAGTGAAATCGATTACTAAAAATTAGTTTGAAAAAGTGAAATCAATTCTTGAAATCAGACTTCAATTTTTATCAATACACTTTTAAAAAAAATCGATTTTAAAGAGTGAAATCGATGTAACTCTAAATCAAATCAATTTTGAACGGCAAATTTCTTAAAAGTCGATTTCAATTTTTAACGACACAATTTAGAAAAATTGATTTTAAAGATTCGATTCTTACTAATCGATTTCAAGAATCGATTTCACAAAGAGTAAAGCGGAATATTAAAAATCGGTTGTAAAGAGTGACATCGATTACTAAAAATTAGTTTCAAAAAGGGAAATCAATTCTTGAAATCAGATTTCAATTTTTATCAACACACTTTTAAAAAATCGAGTTCAAAGAGTAAAATCGATGTAACTCTAATTCAAATCAATTTTGAACGACAAACTTCTTAATAATCGATTTCAAGAATCGATTTCACAAAGAGTAAAATCGATTATTAAAAATCGGTTTATTCTTCATGGTAGACCCTTTTTTTTCAAACTGGGCCCAAGAAATTTTAAATAAATTGAAAAAAAACATATTAAAAATCGGCTTTAAAAAGTGAAATCGATTCTTGAAGTCGATTAGTAAGAATCGATTCTCTAAGATCGATCAAGAGTGATAAAGAGTGTAATCGATTATTAAAAATGGATTTCAAAAAAGTGAAATCGATTAGGAAGAATCAATTTTTTAAAATTGATTTTTAAGAATCGATTTTAAATGGTGAAATGCTGATACAAAGCAAAACCGATTCTTACGAACTCGTTTCAAAAACTGAAATCAATTCTTAAAATTCGATTAAAAAAAATCGATTTCAAAAGAAATAATTAAATTGATGTACGCCTTTTGTAAATAACACATAACTTATAAAATTTAAAAAAACTGACATTTGATAATTTTTGGCAACCAAAGAACTTGCAACCGTGGCGATATGTTCCAAGTTTTTTTTATCAAAGTTATGCTAATATAGTTTGGGAAACCCTGTTCTCGTGTAATATCTATCGAAAGATTTATGAAATGATATTGTGGTATTTGTTAAGTAACTAGATTATGTAGAATTGTAAAGCATGCATCAATGTTTATTTGAATAGGAAAAATAAAATATTTACCTTTTTATGACCAAAATTTTTTCTTAGAAAGTTTGGAGGCACAACCAGAGACGCGCAAGTTGAATTTTCTTATAGCGTCGTATAATTGAATCCTTTTTATATAATTTTCAATCATTATTACCATACAATACGAGGAAATTAAGTACTTGATATTTCTGAGTGTTTTTCCAAAGAAACAGAATTATTGCGTGCGTCGCAGCCTTTGTTTTCCAAATCCAATAGTGATTTGTCTGATTTGGCGATAAGACTGTTGAATTACTGTCAAGAATACATTATTTGCAAATGATTCTCAATTTTGAAGTCTCGTAAGGAATCGGAAGAAATTTGTTGCTAGGTTAGTTATTCAACTTCAAGGAATCCTTAAAAAGTCGTAAATCGTAAAGTCATCTTTAATTTTCGTGATAAGATCAGATAATATTTGGTGAATTCTTTACGAAAAGCTCTGAACAATATTAGCGTTGGGGTAGGTGTCAAAATAAATTGAGCTGAAAACTCGAGCCTAAGGTCGACTTAAGAATTTAAAAATTCCAGAAACTCGAATTGTAACATTGGATACCTCAAAGGCCTTCGATAGAATCTGGTAGTGGTCTCTTCTGATCAAATTAATATCTTCTGGATTTCCATCGTTTCTGTCATTGAGTATTCCGTCGATATTTAGTTTCTTAAGTGACGGGTCCATTCAGGTCGTCGTTGATGACCTGAGGCGTTTGCGACTAAGGCTGGAGTCCCCTAGGGGACCGTTCTGTTTCCTACTCTGTTTTTGTTCTGTTACAGATGATCCCTTAAATGCTAAGCCCATATAGATATGCGATGATAGCAGTCTACTGATCTCATTTTTCTTTGACAAACTATTATTCGCCATTGCTTCAGATAGGATAGAGTGTTAAAATTAGAGTACATGGGTAGTTCAAATTAGCTTGATGGTAACGCGAAAGCATAAGTTTTGCTCCTATCTAAAATCGCCCAAGGCGCTTTAATAATAATAATAATCATTAACGATCTAGAATTGTGGAAAAAGCAACACGCGTCGAAAAATCAAACGAAATTAGCAAATTCGTTATACATATTGCGTCACAAAGATAGAATTTCTAAATTAAAATTATTTTAACTTTTATAACATTTTTGCACTTTCGTAATATTATTGAAATCCAAGATATAATTGGTTATCGTCGCTATCTTTAGCAATTTACTTGTCAAGTAGTTTTTGATATGTAGGAATTTTGCGTCGTAATATTCTTCTTCCAGTAATACAAATATTATTGTCATATTTCAAAAAAACTATGAATACTTGGCAAAAGTAATTTAATTAGTGGCCAACAATATTTTGGAAAAAAATTACTTCGAGTTGTGGTGACCAGCTTCAAAAAGCCTCAAATTCGACTAAGAAAGTAGTTGCCAAATAACCAGAGATAATGTATATTGAAACTTCGGTAGCGTTGCAGTCGAAGCTAACTTGATTTAAAGTTGATATACAAATCTTGAAAGATAAAACGCGTTTCGATAGCCAAACTATCATTTTCAGTGAGATTTATTTAAAGTCGCTAAAAATTCAAATTCATCGAATCGACCCCAACGGAGAACGTCGTATAGAAAATTCCCCGTATCTTATGATCAAAATTAAAATTGCATTTGTTGTTTACTCAATATGAGATTATGTTGGCAACGCAATCTGTGACCTGTGCTCTGAAAAATTCTTAATGAATGAACCACGTCGTGACTCATCCAGTTAAGACACGTGTGACGATGGATACAGTTAGCGGCGATCCAAGGAAATTATTAATGGAAAAAAAATGTATCAATATTTCATCTTTTGCCTTTGTGCTGTTCGAAGAAGACATCAATTCTTGCTGCTGAACCATTTCCTGTTAATTAATTTAGAAGTTGCAAATGTTGTAAACAATGGCACATCGCCAAAAATTTATTCAGGGGAGAATTTTGGTTATTTGTTTTGGGCGACGTCGTCAATCAATTTCAACGTGGACACTGATTGCCAATCCATGGGAATGTTGCAACAAATAAACAATTTCTAGAATCTGTTCATTTTGATTAAAGATCTTTGGAATTTTTTACATTTTCTACACTTTCTTTTTTGCTTTTGTGTTTCGGTTTTTCCTTTCTCTGTCACCTCTTTTCATCACTTTTTGTATGTCTCGATTTTATTTGCGCTTCTTTATTTTTTCCTCTTCTTTCTTATTTCTCTGTCTCTCTCTATTTGATTTTCTTTTTTTCTATTTTTGCTTACTGATTTTGACGCACCTTCCTTTTCCTTCTGTTTTGTCAATTTTTCTCATTTTTCAGTTTTTCTTTGTATTTCTCTCTCTCTTTTTCTTTCTCGCTCTGTCTCTCTCTGTCTGTCTTTTTCTCTTTCTCTTTCTATTTCTCTTTTTCTTTTTCTTTCTCTCTCTCCCTCTCTCTCTCTCTCTCTCTCATCTCTCTCTCTCTCTCTCTCTCTCTCTCTCTCTTTCTCTCTCTCTTTCTCTTTCTCTCTTTCTCTCTCTCCCCCCCTCTCTCTTTCTCTCTTTCTCTGTTCTCTTTTTTTCGCTCACTGTTTTTGTAACTTTCCGGCTACCTTTCTCTCGTTTTCTTTCTCTTACTATCTTACCTTTCTCGCTCCTTTCTTCTCTCCTTTTTCCCTTCTTTTGTTTTTCTTTTTTCCTCTTCTTCTTTCTCTTCCTCTTCTTCGTCCTCTTCCTTTTCCTCTTCTTTGTTTCTTTCTCGTTTTCTTTCTCTTCCATCTCTTCCTATTCCTTTTCCTCCTCCTCTTTCTTTTCTTCTTCCTCTTGCTCTTCATCTTTTTCCTTTTCTTCTTTCTCTTTCTCTTCTTCTTCCTCTTCCTATTCCTATTTCCCTTTCTCTTATATATCTTCCTATTTCTCTTGCTCTTTTTCTTCCTTTTCCTCTTTTCCTTCCTATTTCTCTTTTCCTTTTTCTTTTATATCTTCCTATTCTTCTTGTGCTTTATCTCCCACTTCTTCTTCCTATTCGTCTTCTTCCATTTTCGCTTCCTCTTTCTCTTCCTCTTCTTCCTCTTCCCCTTTCTCTTTTATCTCGTCCTATTCCTATTTTCCCTTCCATTTTATCTCTTCCTCTTTCTCTTCCACTTCTTATTCCTCTTCTTCTTCCTATTCTCTTCTTCTATTTCTGCTTTCTATTTCTCTTCCCTTTCTTCTTCTTCCCCTTTCACCTTTACCTCTTCCTATTTCTCTTCATATTCTACTTCAGCTTGATCTTCTTTTCTCCTTCTTACCTATTCCTATTCCTCTTCCTCCTCTTTCTTTTCCTTCCCCTCCTCTTTCTTTTCTTCTTCCTATTCCTCTTCCTCCTCTTTCTTTTCTTCTTCCTATTCCTCTTCTTCTTCATCTTCTTCCTTTTCCTCATCTTCCCGTTTCTCTTTTTCTTCTTCTTCCGATTCCTTTTTCCCTTTTTCTTTCACTTCTTCTTCCTATTCCCCCTCTATTTCTTCCTATTCCTCTTCCTCCTCTTTTTTTCTTTTTCCTATTTCTCTCCTCCTCTTTCTTTTCTTCTTCCTATTTCTCTTTCTCTTCTTTCTTTTCTTCTTCCTATTCCTCTTCCTCTTGTTCTTCCTTCTTCTCTTCCTTTTTCTCATCGTTTTCCCGTTCTTCTTTTTTCTCTTTCTATTCTTCTTTCTCTTTCTCTTCTTCTTCCTATTCCTCTTCCTCTTTTTCTTCCACTTCTTCTTTCTATTCCTCTTCATCTTTTTCTTTCTCGTCTTCTTTCCCTTTCTCTTTTTCTTTATATTCGTCTTCTTTCTATTCCGCTTCCTCTTCCTCTTCCTCTTCTGCCTATTCTTCTTCCTATTCCTCTTCCTTTTCCTCTTCCTATTCTACTTCCGATTTCTCTTCTTCCTTTTTTATATCTTCCCATTCCTCTTTTTCTTCTTCTTCCTCTTTTTCTTCCACTTCTTCCTATTCCTCTTCATCTTTTTCTTCCTCGTCTTCTTTCCCTTTCTTTTCTTCTTCCTATTCGCCTTCTTCCTATTCCGCTTTCTCTTTTTCTTTCTCTTCCTCTTCTTCCTATTTTTCTTCTTCTCTCTTCCCTATCTTTCCTTCCTTTCTCTCCTTCTCTTCCTCTTCTTCCTTTTTCCTCTTCTATTCTCTTTTTACTTCCTCTTTCTCTTCTTCTTCCTTTTTCACATTCGTCTTTTCCTATTTCTTCCCCTTTTTCTTCCTCTTCCTCTTTTTCTTCGTTTTCCTCTTCTTCTTCCTATTCCTCTTTTCCTTCCTTTTCCTCTTCCTATTCTACTTCCGCTTTCTCTTCTTCCTTTTCTATCTCTTCCTATTCCTCTTTTTCTTCCTCTTCTTCTCTTCTTCTTCCTCTTTTTCTTCCAATTCGCCTTTTCTTCCTTCCTTTTCTTCTCCTCTTCCTCTTCCTCTTTTCTTCTTCTCCTCTTCTTCTTCCTTTCCTTTCTCTTCCTTTTCCTTTCCTTTTTTCTCTTCCACTTTTTTTCCCTTTCTCTTCTTCCTTTTCTATCTCTTCCTATTCCTCTTTTTCTCTTCCCCTATTCTTCCTCTTCTTTCTTTTCTATCTCTTCCTATTCCTCTTTTTCTTCCTCTTCTTCTTTCTCTTTTTTTTCCAATTCGTTTTCTTCCTATTCCGCTTCCTCTTTTTCTTTCAATCGTCTTCTTCCCATTTCGCTTCCTTCTTCTTCCTCTTCCTCTTCCTCTTCTTCTTCCTATTCCTCTTCTTCTTCCTATTCCTTTTCCCCTTCCTTTTCCTCTTCCTATTCTACTTTCGCTTTCTCTTCTTCTTTTCTTTTCTTCTATCTTTTCTCCTATTCTTCTCTTTTTCTTCTCTTTCTTCCTCTTTCTTCCTTGCTTCTCTTTTTCTTTCAATTCGTTTTCTTCCTATTCCGCTTCCTCTTTTTCTTCCAATTCGTCTTCTTCCTATTCCGCTTCCTCTTTTTTCCTTTCCTCTTTCTCTCTTCTTCTTCCTTTCCTTCTTTTCTCTTCCTATTCTCTTCTCTTCTCTTCTCTTCTCTTCTCTTCTCTTCTCTTCTCTCTTCTCTTCTCTTCTTTCTCTTCTCTTCTCTTCTCTTCTCTTCTCTTCTCTTCTCTTCTCTTCTCTTCTCTTCTCTTCTCTTCTCTTCTCTTCTCTTCTCTTCTCTTCTCTTCTCTTCTCTTCTCTTCTCTTCTCTTCTCTTCTCTTCTCTTCTCTTCTCTTCTCTTCTCTTCTCTTCTCTTCTCTTCTCTTCTCTTCTCTTCTCTTCTCTTCTCTTCTCTTCTCTTCTCTTCTCTTCTCTTCTCTTCTCTTCTCTTCTCTTCTCTTCTCTTCTCTTCTCTTCTCTTCTCTTCTCTTCTCTTCTCTCCAAAAGCAGATACAGTTTGTAATATCGTATATTTTCTCGAAATTGCGATTTTTTCTCAAAATTTGAAACCTACGCTTCGAATTTCTTAGTCGTAACTCGACTTCTCAACTGCTTTTCGAACGAGAAGAAAGTTGGGATTTTGTTTAGTGTTTATGCGATAATAATGCATATCACGATCCCATTGGTTGGTGCCAACATATATTTTATAGTTGATCGTCCCTCGTATAACCCGACGCTTTGTTATTGTTTGTGGGGTACAATCAGCGCAGCTCTTAAACTTATGAAGCGTTTTATTTGCTTGTACTCATTGTAAAAATAAATTATCTTTTAGGAAGATTAGCGCAAACTACAAAGTTTGTTTGCACGCGAGTATTTTTGGAATGACTCGAACGTTGTACATAAAATTTAATACAGTTATAAATTTTTGTAATAAAAATCTTAACGTATCATAAAAGTTGGATGCATAAAGTCCGCGGCGTGAAATTCTGTTTAATTTTCTAGTCGAGTAAGGGCCACTTTGGATATTAGGCTTTCTTATATGTTTTAATAGGTGTACATGGATAATAAATATCGATTTAAATACAGTTTTAGGTCAGACTTGGAGCAAGTTGGTGCGAGGTTTGTCTTCGAAATTGCAGACTGTTTATTGTGTCAGTGTCGTGAATTTTTGATGCACTTCTCGTAGAATTGTACGTATCGCATGAATTTTTCCCTTTCACATCAGTAAAATCATGGTTGAAATACAAAACTTGTCCCCTGAAACCAAGAAAGATTAAAAAACACAACAAAGGTTACTGACTAACGCGTTTCGACAGCCAAGCTATCATCTTCAGGGAGATAGTATTTGTTAGTATAGCTTGATTCTCGAAACGCGTTAGAGCAACCTATGTTGTGTGGAAATAATTCGATATTTTTCTGTCACACGTTTTCTATGGTGCTCTAATCTCACTTCACTATACAATGTAATTTTCCGAGTTTTCGTTGAAACGTACTACGAGGTTATTTTCCCTGATACGATCTCATGTTTAAATAACGAGAAATAAATTCATTTTAAAATGTTAAAATTACTTCAACAAATGTAAGTGCCTCTGAAATCAGATTAAATCACGATGATTGCAAGTCGAGTCCAATGATTAGCATACGAGAAAAAATTACTGCAATGCAGTTGGTTACATTATCCTGTATGATGACTATTGTATATTTATAGTGTATTTTATTTTTCAAGGACAATATAAGGTTACAGGATATTTTCATTTTAATACACAAAATTTGTTCGATTTCAATTTTCGCGGTGCAAGGAAGCCTAAAAAACTTCGCAGTATTTTTTTAACTCTTTGAACATACCTATTTTAAGTAGCTTTGTTTCTTAAAAAAGATCGAATTTTTGAATAAAAGAACTCATAATTTCGAGAAATGAATTGACATTTAGTAAATCTCAAATTTCATTAAAAAATTCGTTTTAAAAATTTGCAAAGAAAATCGAAATTTTGAGAACTCAAAAAAGGTTTCTTTTTGTAAAAATTTAATGTAGAAATTTCGAATTTTTACACAAGATTTCGACATTTTCTCTATCTAAAAAAATCTTTAAAACATTACGAGTTTTTCCATAAGATTTTGACTCTTTTCGAATCTATTGAAAACCTTTAAGAAATTTTGAGTTTTTCCAAAATTTTGAGATTTTTCGATTTCTGCAAATTAATTGTTTTCTTTGAAAATTTCGACATACATATATGTCAATTTGTTTATGGAAATTTCGGATTTTAATTTTGTAATTATTATTATTATTAGACGTGTTTTTCCAGGTTCCAAGTTCCTATGTTCCGAGGTAATAGCACCAATCAGAAGCGAAGTAGACGACATTAGCCTAATTATAATAAATTTCGAAGACTTGACAACAGCGCCCACTGCATCATTAGAAACTAGTCCAGTAGGGAAACCAAGATTAAGCAAGTGTAGGTAAATTCACTTTATTTTGTTTTTCGTTTTACACATTTTTATTAACACATTATTTTGACCGTTCATTGTATAACATCCGGTCGATTCCCCAGAGTAAAACGGTGCGTATTTCAGTTGATAGAGCTCGAGCATCATTCCGCCAAAGTTTGAGGTTAGGATCCAATTTGAGAGGTCGAGGGTTGAGGTTGGCTGGATATTTGACTCCGCCCAGTGACGTCACCACTGCCGAGGAAGAGGCCGATCGTCTGGAGCAATGGTAATTTGATCACTTCATCTCAACTTAACTTAACTTTTTTCTGGAAAACTGCCGCTATAAATAGAATATAATTTAACCCCTGTAACGGGTGCAGTTGACCATTGACGTTTAGCAGAAGCGGTCTTCCTGAGAAAGCCAAAAAACTACTCTAATGCACAAGTTTGAACATTTATCACATTCAGAGTTAAGGAACGATTTCGATCTTATTAGATCTCATCAATTTGGTATGCTCAAATCGAATGCTGACAAATGTTTCATCAAGTATACATTTAGAACATAATGAATTTCGTCCATGTCGTTTTTAAGTGAAACGCCACCTATTGGTCCATGAAAGAAACTCTCAAATAGCTCTAACAAGCGTATTGCAAATAGAATTCGATTTAGATTGCAATAATACAAGATCTAATGTGACCGAAACCGGTCTTTGGTTCGCAAACTCCAAATTTGTATTAGAATTATTTCTGTGGCCAATTGCAAAGGTGGCGCATACCGTAGTACTTGATAATTCCACCCAATTAGGCTTAGGTGTTTAAATAGATGTAAATTAAGCTTGGTCCAAATTATGGGGTTAATTGTGGGCGTTTGCCGCATAGTATTAAATATGACCATAAAGTAAAATGCTGACAATGCATTCATGCAGCGTATGTAGATAGTCACGCGAACAGGTAATGGGGGGCTGGCTTTCTACAGTAACATCGTCTTTACATTTACATAAATTTACAACGAGCGAGAATTTATGCACGATCTGTCACGAGTTGACCGAATTTAGTACATTACGTAAAAGCAAGTTACCAACAGAGAAATGCTTGTTTTATATTGATAGCAATACAGTGAAACAATTGAAAAATAATTTATCTTTATTATATAATATATTTTGTTCCAAAATATCTTTGTCTATTAGCTCGAAATTTCGAGAAATTTGTATTTTTTGTCGAAGTTCTTTTCTAACATTAGACGTTTATTTTACTTATTTCTGTCATTTTAGTTTACAATCGAAGTTTCTTCTTTTCCATATTCCTCTTTTTCTTCATCTTCGTGTCCCTCTTTCACTTTTTCTTTCAGTTACTCTTCTTCATACTTTTTCGCCTTTTCTTCTTCTTCTTTCTTAATCTTTTGGTTTCAGAGCTTCATGGTTTTATAATCAAAGTTTTTACTTTCTTTTCTTTCTTTATCTTCTTCACCATTCTTTCTCCTTCATTCTTTCTGTCTTCTTCTTTCTTTTCTTCTTGGTTTTATAGTCTCACGGATTTACAATCGAAGTTTCGACTTTTCTTTCTCTTCTTCATCGTTCTCTTTCGTTTCCTTGTCCTCTTCATTTTTTTCCTCTCTTCCTCTTTTCCTTCTTTTTCTTGGCTTTATGGCTTAATGGTTCTATAATCGAAGTTTCGACTTTCTTCTTCTTTTTTCTCTTCATCGCCACCTTCTTATTTTATTCTTCCTCTCGTGCTTTTGTTTTTCTTTTTCTGCTTCTTCTTCTTGTCTTTATGTTTTTATAGTCAAAGTTTCGACTTTCTTTTTCTCTTTTTCTTCACTATCTCATTTTATTCTTCCTCTTCTGCTCTTTTTCTTTTTCTTCCTGTCTTTATAGCTTCATGGTTTTACAATGAAAGTTTCGACTTTTTTCTTCTTTTTTCTCTTCTTCATCTTTCTCTTGTTCTGTTACTTTTCTTTTTCCCTTCTTCCTCTTTTTCTCATGGTTTTATAACTGAAATTTTGACTTTTCTTCTTCTTTCATTTCCTTTTTTCTTTGTTTTTCTTTTCTCCCTATTCCTCTTCTTTTGCTTCTTCTTCTTGGCTTTATGGTTTAACTGTGACAATCGAAGCTTCGATTTTTTTTCCTGTTTTTATCTTCTCTTTCTTCTTCTTCCTCCTCTCTTCTTCTTTCTTTCCTTTTCCTTATTCTTCTTCATGGTTTTACAATCGAGGTTTCTTTAAATTTCTTGATATTTCTTTTCTTCCTCATCCTCCTTTTGTTCCTTTTTATTTTTCTTTTCCTCTTCTTTTTTTCTGTTCTTTCTCCAATCACTTCCTCTTTTTTCTCTTCCTCTTCTTCTAATCCCTTCTTCTTCGTTTTTCGTGTTTTCCTTTCTCTTCCTCTTCTTTTCCGTATTCGTCCTTTTCTTTTTCTTCTCTTTGGCTTCATGGTTTTACAATCGAAGTTTCTTCAAATTTCTTTTTCTTTCTCTTCTTCCTCATCTTCCTTTTCTTCCTCTTTATCTTCCTTTCTTTGTTTCCTCTTCGTTTCCTCTTCTTTTTTCTCTTTCTTTCCTCCAATCCTTTCCCTTTTTCTCTACTTTCTTCCTTCCCAATCTTCCTTTCTTTGTTCTTCTTTTCTTTTCTCGTCCAATTCTTCTTCCTCTTTTTCTTTTTTCCTCCTTCTTCCAATCCCTTTTCTTCTTCCCCTTTTTTCTCTTGTTTTTCCTTTCTCTTCCTATTCTTTTCCTTATTCTTTCTTTTCTTTTTCTTCTTCTTGGTTTCAGGGTTTTACAATCGAAGTTTTTCAAATTTCTTTCCCTTCTTTCTCTTTTTCATTTTCTTCCTCTTTAGTTTCCTTTTTTCTTTTCCTCTTTTTTTTCTTTTTTTTCGTCCAATCCCTTTCTCTGTTTTCTCTTGTTTTTCTCTCTTTCTCTTCGTCTTCTTTTCGTTATTCATCCTTTTCTTTTACTTCTTCTTGGCTTTGTGGTTTTACAATCGAAGTTTCTTCAAATGTCTTCTTTCTATTCTTCCTTATGTTCCTTTTCTTCCTCTTTATCTTCCTTTTTTCGTTTCCTCTTCTTTTTTCTCTTCTTCTTCCTCCAATCTCTTCCTCTTTATTTCTCTTCTTCTTTCTCCAATCTCTTCCCCTTTTTTCTCTTGTTTTTCCTTTCTCTTCCTGTTCTTTTCCTTATTCTTTCTTTTCTTCTTCTTGGTTTCAGGGTTTTACAATCGAAGTTTTTTCTTTCCCTTCTTTCTCTTCTTCATTTTCTTCCTCTTTATCTTCCTTTTTCCTTTTCCTCTTTTTTCTCTTTTTCTTCGTCCTATTCCCTTCCTCTGTTTTCTCTTGTTTTTCCTCTCTTTCTCTTCGTCTTTTTTTCCTTATTCATCCTTTTCTTTTACTTCTTCTTGGCTTCGTGATTTTACAATCGAAGTTTCTTGAAATTTCTTCTTCTTTCTCTTCTTTCTCTTCTTCCTCATCTTTCTCTTTATCTTCCTTTTTCCTTCTCCTTTTCTTTTTTCTCTTCTTCTTCCTCCAATTCGTTAGTCTTTTATTAGCTTGTTTTTCTTCTCTTTTTTTCCTCTCCTTTTCCTTGTTCTTCCTTTTCTTTTCCTTCTTCTTGTCTTCATGGTTTTACAATTGATGTTTCTTCAAATATCTTCTTCTTTCTATTCTTCCTCATATTCCTTGTCTTCCTCTTTATCTTTCTTTTTCCTTTTCCTCTTCTCTTTCTTCCCCCAAGCCCTTCCTCTTTTTTCTCTTGTTTTTCCCTCTTTCTCTTCCTCTTCTTTTCCTTATTCTTCCTTTTCTTTTACTTCTTCTTGGCTTCGTGGTCTTACAATCGAAGTTTCTTGAAATTTCTTCTTCCTCTTCTTCCTCATTTTCCTCTTTATCTTCCTTTTCCCTTCTCATTTTCTTATTTCTCTTCTTTCTCCAATTCCTTAGTCTTTTATTCGCTTGTTTTTCTTCTCATTCTCTTCCTCTCTTTCTCTTCCTGTCCTTTTCCTTATCTTTTCCTTTTCTTTTCCTTCTTTTTGGCTTCATGGTTTTACAATCAAATTTCTTCTACTTTCTCTCTTCTTTTCTTTATCTTCCTTTTTCCTTCTCCTTTTTTCTTCTTTCTCCAATCCCTTCCTTTAGTTTCTCTTATTTTTCCTCTCTTTCTCTTCCTCTTCTTTTCCTTATTCTTCTTGGCTTTATGGCTCCATGGTTTCACAATTGGGGTTTTGAATTTCTTCTTCTTTTTTCTCCTCATCATCTTCTCCCTTTTTTTTTCCACTTTCTCCTCTTCATTTTCGTCTGTCTCTTCCGTTTCCTCTTCTTCCTATTCGCCCTCATATTCCTCTTCTTTATCTCTTTCTTTCTCTTTTATTTCTTCTTCTTGACTTTATGTTTCCATGGTTTCATAATCGAAGTTCCGACTTCCTTCTTCTTCTTTATCTGCTTTAACTTTTTTCTTTTCTTCTTCCCTTTCTTCTGTTACTTCTTCCGCCTCTTTGTCCTATTTTTGCCCTTTTTCCCCTTCTTCTTTTTTCTCTTCTTCATTTCCTCCTTTTTTTAATTCATTTTATTTTTGGCTTTATGATTTCATAATCAAAATTTTGATTTTCTCATTCTGATTTCTCTTAATCATATTTCTCTACTGTTTATGTTTCTTCTTTCTCCTTCTCTTCTTCAGTCTTTTCTTCCCTTTCCTCCTTTTCTTCTTCTTCCTTTTCTCCCTCTTTTGTCTTTTTCATCTTCCTCTTTTCGTTTTCCTTTTGTTTTTCCTCTTTTTTTCTAGCATCTTCCATACTCTTCTTCTTCTTTCTCTTCCTCTTCACCTTTCCCTTTATCATTCTCTTTTTTCTTTTCTTCTTCCCTTTCCCCTGTTACTCCTTCCGCCTCTTTTTCCATTTCTCCTTTTCCTCCTTTTTTATTTCTTCTTATTCTTGGCTTTATAATTTTACAATCGAAATTTCTACTTTCTCATTCTGATATGTCTTCTTTATCATCTTTCTCTATCGTCTAGTTTAGTTTTCTTCTTCCCCTTTCCCCTCTTCAGTTTCTCCTTCTTCTTCCTCCTTTTCTTCCTCTTCTTCTTTTTCCCTTTCTCCCTCTTTTGTATCTTCTTCATCTTTCTCTTTTCGTTTTCTTCTTCCGCTTTCCCTTCCTCTTTCTCTTTTTTCTTTTCTTCTTCCCTTTCCCCTGTTACTCTTTCCGCCTCTTTTTCCTTTTATTCTTTTCCTCCTTTTTTATTTCTTCTTATTCTTGGCTTTATAACTTCACAATTGAAATGTCTACTTTCTCATTCTAATATCTCTTCTTTATCATCTTTCTCTACCGTTTACTTTTCTTCTTACCCCTTCTCTACAGTTTATCCTTCCTCTTCCTCATTTTCTTCCTCTTCTTATTTTTCCTTTCTCCCCCTTTTGTATCTTCTTCATCTTTTTTTTTCGTTTTCCTTTCCTTTTTTCTCTTTTTTCCAGCTTCTTCCGTGCTCTTCTTCTTCTTCTTCTTTCTGTTCTTCTTCTGCTTTCTCTTCATCTTTCTCTTTTTTCTTTTCTTCTTCCCTTTCCCCTGCACTCTTTTCGCCTCTTTTTCCTTTTCTTCTTTTCCTCCCTTTTTATTTCTTCTTATTCTTGGCCTTATAATTTCACAATTGAAATTTCTACTTTCTCATTCTGATGTCTCTTCTTTATCATCTTTCTTTACCGTCTACTTTTCTTCTTCCCCCTTCTCCTCTCCAGTTTCTCCTTTATCTTCCCTCTTTTCTTCCTCTTCTTCTTTTCCCTTTCTCCCTCTTTTGTATCTTCTTCATCTTTCTGTTTTCGTTTTCCTTTCCTTTTTTCTCTTTTTTTGAGCATCTTCCGTACTCTCCTTCTTCTTTCTCTCTTCTTCCGCTTTCCCTCTCCCTTCATCTTTCTCTTCCTCTTGCTCTTCTTATTTCTTCTTCGCTTCCTCCTCCTCTTCCTCCTATTCTTACTCTTCCTCTTTCTATTTTTTCTTCGCTTCCTCCTCTTTCTCTTATTCTTCCTCCTATTTTTCCTTTTCCTCTTCCTCTTCCTCTTCCTCTTCCTCTTCCTCTTCCTCTTCCTCTTCCTCTTCCTCTTCCTCTTCCTCTTCCTCTTCCTCTTCCTCTTCCTCTTCCTCTTCCTCTTCCTCTTCATCTTTCTCTTCCTCTTGCTCTTCTTATTTCTTCTTCGCTTCCTCCTCCTCTTCTTCCTTTTCCTCTTCCGCTTCCTCTTCCTATTTTTTTGCTTCCTTCTCTTCCTCTTATTCTTCCTCCTATTATTCCTTTTCCTCTTCCTCTTCCTCTTCCTCTTCCTCTTCCTCTTCCTCTTCCTCTTCCTCTTCCTCTTCCTCTTCCTCTTCCTCTTCCTCTTCCTCTTCCTCTTCCTCTTCCTCTTCCTCTTCCTCTTCCTCTTCCTCTTCCCCTTCCCCTTCCCCTTCCCCTTCCCCTTCCCCTTCCCCTTCCCCTTCCCCTTCCCCTTCCTCTTCCTCTTCCTCTTCCTCTTCCTCTTCCTCTTCCTCTTCCTCTTCCTCTTCCTCTTCCTCTTCCTCTTCCTCTTCCTCTTCCTCTTCCTCTTTCTCTTTCTCTTTCTCTTTCTCTTTCTCTTTCTCTTTCTCTTTCTCTTTCTCTTTCTCTTCCTCTTCCTCTTCCTCTTCCTCTTCCTCTTCCTCTTCCTCTTCCTCTTCCTCTTCCTCTTCCTCTTCCTCTTCCTCTTCCTCTTTCTCTTTCTCTTTCTCTTTCTCTTTCTCTTTCTCTTTCTCTTTCTCTTTCTCTTCCTCTTCCTCTTCCCGTCCTCTAACTCTTTCTCTTCCTCTTCCTTTTTCTTTTCCTCTTCTTCTTTCTCTTCCTTTTCCTTTTCCTCTTCCTCTTTTACTTTCTCATTCTCTTCCTTTTCCTTTTCCTCTTTTTCTTCCTCTTCCTTTTCCTCTTTCTTTTCTCTTCCTCTTCCTTTTCATCTTCCTCTTCCTATTCCTTCTTCTCTTCTTCTTCCTCTTCTTCTTTCTCTTCCTTTTCCTTTTCCTTTTTTCCTTTCTAATTCTCTTCCTCTTCCTCTCCTTTTTCTTTTTTCTCTTTCTCTTCCTTTTCCTCTTTCTCTTTTTCTTCCTCTTTCTTTTTCTCTTTCTTTCCTCTTCCACTTCCTCTTCCTTTTCATTTTCCTCTTCCTCTTCCTCTTCCTCTTCCTCTTCCTCTTCCTCTTCCTCTTCCTCTTCCTCTTCCTCTTCCTCTTCCTCTTCCTCGTCCTCTTCCTCTTTCTGTTCTTTCTCTTTCTCTTCCTCTTCCTCTTTCTCCTCCTCTTCCTTTTTTTCCTCCTTATCCTTCTCCTTTTCCCTTTCTCTTTCCTTTCATCTTTCTCTTCCTCTTTCTCCTTCTCTTCGTCGTATTCTTTCTCATTCTTTTTTCTTTTCGTCTTTCTCTTCTGTTTCCTTTTCTTCTTTCTCTCTTCCCTTTTCTCTTCTTCTTCGTATTTTAAAAATATCCGCTATTATTCCAAAATTTCGAACTATATCTTAAATTTTTTGCCAAATTTAGAATTTTCTTCTAAGATGCCGTGTTTAAATTTGATATTTTTCTATCTCGTACGATTTCGAATTTACGCTAGAAACGAGAAGTTTTCATTTAAATGAATTTCTAGTTTTTTCTCCAAATATCGAGAAGAAAGTTGTTTCAGGATTAATATCTAAATTTCTAAAAAAAAATGGCGAACTTAAGAGAAAGGTGTAGAAATATTGTTTAAAAAGACATTTTTGGAAAGGTAAAGTAAAAATTGGTAATTTTTCAGGAATAAGTGGAAAATTGCAGAAGTAGATAATTAAAGAAAACGATCGAAAATTTATTTTTTCAATATTTTAAACTAAAGTCAAAATTTCGAAATTAGAATCGATCGAGATATAATCGAAATTTGGAGGAAAACTTTTTAAAATTCAGCACATTGTTGAGTACAATCCATTCCCAAAAGGGTAATCCTATTATGTCCTTGCGATCGAATTCTCAAGTTGTTACCCCAAATGTTGAGAAAGAAGTTGAAATTTTCGGAGTAAAGAGACAATTTGAAATTGTCAGGGGTGGAAATATTTAGAAAACTCGAAATTTTGAGGTCGAAGTTTAGAGTAGTCAAAATTGAGAAAAAAAGTCAAATTTTGGAGAGGCTGTAACTTAAAACGAAATTTTCAGAAACTACGCGACTTCAAAAAAATTTAATTTTTCAAAGGAAATCGAGTTGTAAAATATGTATGAAAATTATTGGTTTAACAAAAAGTGAAACGTTAAATAACCAGAAGATCTGAACAGAATGAGTGTAGACCAGAAGTTGAGCTTGGTTGTGAAGGCGGGGATATATAACGTTGACTGAGTCTCGAACAAACTTGTGATATTGAATCCTGATGACAGGGCCCATAAAGGCCCCCACAAAATGTAAAAATGTTAAATAATGACTTATGACAAAATTAATGTTCAATGCTCAAACATCCGGACTCATACTCATCTTTTTTATCTTTTGTTAAAATTAATGACTAAGAGACGAGATTTACCTTGATCATTTCTCTGGTAAAATATGCCCTTTTTGACTAAGTTGTGTTTTCAGTCCTTTGACGTCACACTCTCCCACTCCCATCTTGGAGCAAACGTGGGTGTCGAAATCCGAAGTGCCTACAGTTACAACGCAAACAACCATTCCAATGCCTGTTCAGACGAGGGAGTACACAGCACTGACAGTATCACACAGTGCTCCAGCCAGTCACCAGGCATCATTTGAAAGGGGCGAAAGCGTAGAGAGGAATAATAAATATCCCGTAGGAAATAATAATAATAGGTTAGTCTAAACCACATTTGATCATACGAGCATAATGAAAGAATGCCAAGAATTTCGCATCAAAAAACAAAATCATTTGTGGCAGCTGCTACCATATAACTTGAGAAATTACTATAAATTGGGGTACTTTCGACTTTGGTTGTCCATATTTTTGAAGATGGAAAATTTTTGGAGTCGCATATTAGAAATTGAAATACAAATCTTGCCCCTGAAACCAATCTTTTTTGGTTTCAGGGGGCAAGATTGGTATTTCAATTTTTGGAGATAACCAAGAACCAGTCCATTCCACCAAAATCACATATTAGAGGAATACTTGATTTTGAAATAAGCCACAGTGTTTTGTATAGAATTTAGTCTCTGGTATGGAGGTTGTCATTTTGTTTAGTTCCCTTGCATTCAATTTAACCTTTTTAAAAAAATTTGTTGATCTAATTGAAAATTACGGACAAATTATTGAAAAAGTTTCGCTTAGCCAAATATTCTAAAGCAACAAAGTTAGTTATCTTTGTACTTTGTAGAATACGTTCATGTGTTCAAAATAATCGGTTGTGGTGCAACTGATTTCGAACAAATCATTGTAGGAGTGTCCTAAGCTAGATACATTTTTGACTGTGATACTTTTTAGGGTAACACCGCCAAGTAGAGTATCGCATGCCACAAGTTTAGATGCCATAGCTAGACGACAGTGTTTTAGAAGTGGTTATCCCAGCATTAGTATTTGTAAGTTTTTGCTAGAGCTAGTCACTTAGTACTAGTACTAGGCTAGTTTTAATATTATGTGTATATGAACGCTGCTTCTGTTTTAGCGAATAAACCTCAATTAAGTAAGCAGTTTCCAAATGTGTCTTCAGAAAGCGACTTACAACGATATAGAACGGCTCAGCACAGTCACGATAGGAAGAGTCCAAGTCTCAGTAACCCGACTGAGTCGTCTAAACAAAAGGTTCGTCGGCAAGTAGGTTATCCAGGTTATTTTATTATTTAGTGTTGTATTTTGTTGTGTTCGATGTTGTGTCGTGATCTTCTTAACTCAGAGAGATACTTACATTTTATTTGGTTTTAGCAGATTTCAAAAAATATTTGACGTTGTGCTTTTTATAATAATAATAATAACAATATGTAGGACGATAAAATTTGAATTTGGCGGTCAATCTCGATGACAGATGGCAATCCTGACTGTCACTGGCAGCTCCCGCGCTTTTGTGAAGAGACGCAGACAAGTCTATGCAAATATGTGTTCGAGTTAATAAACCCCTTACAAATAATACTACTAATAATAAAAATAATAATGATTCAGTCGAAATTTCTGAAAATTCTTTTTTTAAAAGATCTAATTTTTAGAAAAAGAAACTAATTTTACAGAATTTCGGAAAAAACGGTCGAAATTTCCAGGAACGAATATTAATGAAAAAAATTTAATTTTCCAAAAACAGTCAATTTTAAAAGGAAGTCGAATTTTGGAATAGAATTTAAAAATTTGAAAAAAAAACGAATTTTTAAAAAATAGTCGTAAATTCCCAGAAAGACAAATTTCAAATTTTCCAAATAAAGTCAATTTTAAAAGGTCTCATTTTGAAACAAAATGCAAATTTGAGAAAAAACGAATTTTGAACAAGCAGTCGTAAACCCCGAAAAAGAAAAAAAAATAAATTTGCCAAAGAAAGTCAATTTTAAAAGGTGTCATTTTGAAATAAAATGCAAATTTGAGAAAAAAATAAATTTTGAAAGAATAGTCGAAAATCCGGAAAAAGGCGTACTTCGAGCAAAAGACGAAACTTCGAGAAAACAATGGAAATTTCCCACAGAGAATTAAATTTTGATAAAATAGTCTTATTTGACAATAGTTGTCTGGGGGAAAGATGTGTCTTTTAAACAAAAAAATCGAACATTTAAAATTTCTAAAACCAAAATAATAATTTTTGAGAAAAATGCCAAAACGAAGACGAATTTCAAGGAAAGAATTCTAAATTTTTAAAAACAAATTTTGAAAAGAATGTGGAAATTTCGAGAATAAGATTGAAATTTCGAAAAAAGACAAATTTTAAAGAATAAGTAGTCTTTTCCAGAAATATTATTTTTTTGAGATAAACATGAAAATTTCGAGAAAAAGTTAAATTTTAAGCAAACAGTAAAAATATCTGAAAGTTCTGGTTCTAGTAGATAGAAAAGCTTAAGAAGGATCCAATCTTAAAAAAATAGTATTTCGAAAGAGACGAAATTTTAAGCAAAAACTTTAAAATTGAGAAACGAAATTTTGAAAGAAAGTCAAATTCCAAAAAAGGAATTTTACTGCAAAAGACGAAATTCGAAATTTCTCGGAGGCTTAAATTTTGAGAAAAAACGGGCGAATTTTGAAAAAACTTTAAACTTTCCGGTTAAATATATATTTGCTCTTGACAGAGGGAAACAATGACTTCAGAAAGAAAATGTCCAATATTAAGATAAATACTAACATTTTAAAAAATAAGTTGGAATTTTCAAAAAATTGGATGAAAAAAATCCCTAAAACCTTGAAATTTCCAAAGAAAATCAGTTTCCCGTTTTTTTTTAAAAGTCGACATTTTCAAAAACATGTTGCGTAAAAAACCTCAAAATTTTGAAAAATAATAGGTGAAAACTGACAAAGTCCACAGAATAACCAAAATATCGAAATTTTCAAAAAATCTTAAATTTCGAAAAAAAGTAAAATTTTGAAAAGTTTCAAAAAGTCCAAATTTTAAAACAAAGTCTTTCTTCTGTTTCTTTTATTTGGGTCTAAACCTGTTTTTAAAAAAAATGAAATAAAAATCTTGTCCCCTGAAACCAAGAAAGATTAAAAAATACAACAAAGATTGTCCTAACACGTTTCGACAGCTAAGCTATCATCTTCAGAAAGATACTGTATTTCGATTTTTTGATGATAACCAAGGACCAGTTCGTTTCACCAAAATTGCTGTTTTTCTTCACGAATTTCATGGTGTTTCTATTGAGGTAGAAGCCCAGCTTTTTATCCATCCTTTTTTTGGCCTTCCTGGATCTCTCTTTCCTACTGGCTTTCCGTCACGTGCTATTCTTAATAATCTATATTCATCTACTCTTTGAACGTGTTCATCCCAATATTTTCGTCTTTTTTTCTAGTCTAGTTTACAAAAAGCTAAACATTTTCGAAAAAAAAAATGAGAATTTTCAATCAAAGGAAAGTTGGAAAATATAACGAAATCTGGAAAAAATTCAACATTCTGAAAAAAGCCCAAATCTCCGAAAAAATCAAACCCATTAAATGTCAAAGTTTTCAACAAAAAAAATTGTAAAATTTTGAGCTGAAGGAAGTCCTTCACTCAAATGAAAATTAGAACATTTTTTTTAATGAACATTTGGATATTTTGTAAATATTGTGAAAGAAGAATCCCGAATTTGAATTAAATTGTTGTTTATTTAAATTTTTATGCACTCCCTCTCAGTTATTTGAACAACTGTCAGTGATGGAAGCAGAAACTCGAGAAGAGAAGGTTCCAAAATTCGCTCTCTTCTTATCGATCTAGACATTCATAAAATTATACTGGATATAATCCGTAAAAACTTCATAGAAAGAGAGAGAATCGAAATTTTCAAAAAAGTAAGGTTTTCTAAAGAAATTCGGATTCTTCAAAAAAATGAAACTGCCTTGAAATTAAAGAGAGGAAGAGAAAAAAGAAAATGGTAAGGAAGAGAACGAGAAACAGGAATTACATAAAAATAGGAAGAGAAAGGAAAAAACAACGCTAAAAAGGTAAAGGAAAAGAGAAAGGGAAAAAAGAGAAAGCGAGAGAGAAAAGAAAAAACAATAAAGGGAAAAATGGGTAGAAAAAAGGGAAAGAGAAAAGAAAGTATCTTGACAAAAATTGGAAATTTTGAAAAATTCGAGTTTTTTTAAATGGCCAACATTTGCAAAAACGATTTTGGAATGAGTTCAGCCTTTGAGAAATGGTTGAAGTTTTCGAAAAGGAGGAAATGTGGAAAAGATCGAACTTTTTTTAGAAAAAAAAGAAAAAATCTTGGAAAGTCATAATTTTCATAAAATCAAATAAAAAAATAAAATCAATAAGACCGGAAAGAGGGAATTTTTTAAGTCATTCAACTTTTGAAAAAAGTCCTTATTTTCAACAGCAGAAGTTTTCGAAAAAATTTGGTTTTTAAAAAAGTAAAATCAGTCGAGACATTGAAACAAATTTGAAATTTGGAAAAATGTTTCAAAAGAAAGTTTCGAATTTCGAAATTTCGAAAAAAGTCAAAGAGCTTGAAAAATGCGAAATTTACGTGACCCAACTTTTGAAAAATATTCAAATATTCAATGGCCGAAAAAAATCGAGTTTTTCAAGACAAAAAATGAGTCGAAATACTGAGAAACAAAATTGAAATTTGGAAAAATCTCAAGATTAAAAAAATTGAGCTTTAAAGACAATAGTTGAAATTTTCAAAAAAGTGACTGATTTTAAAAAGTTCAACAATTGTAAAAAAAATCGATGAGAAACGTTTAAATTTTACGACAAATTTTTCCAAATGACAAATTTTGAGAAATGAATGTTGTAAAGAAAGTAAAATTTTTCAGTCGAAATTCACAGAAAAGAAGCAACCTTTCAAAGAATACAGGAAATTCTGAAAAAAAGACTAATTTTTCAAAAAATCAATCTCTTGAAAAGAAGTGAAAACTTTCATTAAATCGAAAATAACAAAATAAGGAACATTTTTCAAAAAAAAAATTAAAACAAAAAATAAAATAATTTCCAGAAAAAGTCAAACTTTCAAAGTAAATCGAAGTCTTCACAAAAACTAGAAATTTTGATAAATTCGAATTTTTTAAACCATCAAAATTTTCAAAAAAATTGTGATTTAAAAAAGACGATATTTTGAGAAAAGGGTGAAATTTTCAAAAAGGTGGAAATTTGAAAAAGATCGAACTTTATTTTCAAAAGAAGTCAACATTTTGTAAAAGGATCAAATTTTCAAAAGAAAGTTTCGAATTTCGAAATTTCGAAAAAAGTCGAAAAGCCCGAAAAAGGCGAAATTGAGGTGACCCAACTTTTGAAAAATATTCAAATATTCAATGGCCGAAATAAATCGAGTTTTTCAAGACAAAAAGTGAGTCGAAATACTGAGAAACAAAATTAAAATTTGGAAAAATCTCAAGATTAAAAAAATTGAGCTTTTAAAGACAATAGTTGAAATTTTCAAAAAAGTGACTGATTTTAAAAAGTTCAACAATTGTAAAAAAAAGTCGATGAGAAACGTTTACATTTTAAGTCAAATATTTCAAAAGAACAGATTTTTAGAAAAGAATGTTTTAAAGAAAATGAAATTTGCTAGTCGAAATTCACAGAAAAGAAGCAAATTTTCAAGGAATACAGGAAATTCCGAAAAAAACTCAAATTTTTCATGAAGTCAATATCTTGAAAAAAAGTGAAAACTTTCATTAAATAGAAAAAACAATCGAAATTCTCAAAAAAAAAAATGTTTCTGAAGGATCTCCAAAGTTTCAAAAACATGTTGCGTAAAAAACCTCAAAAGTTTGAAAAATAATAGGTGAAAACTGACAAAGTCCACAGAATAACCAAAATATCGAAATTTTCAAATAATCTTAAATTTCGAAAAAAAGTAAAACTTTGAAAAGTTCAAAAGTTTCAAAAAGTCCAAATTTTAAAACAAAGTCTTTCTTCTGTTTCTTTTATTTGGGTCTAAACCTGTTTTAAAAAAAAATGAAATACAAATCTTATCCCCTGAAACCAAGAAAGATTAAAAAATACAACAAAAGTTGTCCTAACACGTTTCGACAGCCAAGCTATCATCTTCAGAAAGATACTGTATTTCGATTTTTTGATGATAACCAAGGACCAGTTCGTTTCACCAAAGTTACTGTTTTTCTTCACGAATTTCATGATGTTCCTATTGAGGTAGGAAGCCCAGCTTTTTATCCATCCTTTTTTTGGCCTTCCTGGATCTCTCTTTCCTACTGGCTTTCCGTCACGTGCCATTCTTATTAATCTATATTCATCTACTCTTTGAACGTTTTCATCCCAATATTTTCGTCTTTTTTTCTAGTCTAGTTTACAAAAAGCTTAACATTTTCGAAAAAAAAATGAGAATTTTCAATCAAAGGAAAGTTAGAAAATATAACGAAATCTGGAAAAAATTCAACATTCTGAAAAAAGCCCAAATCTTCGAAAAAATCAAACCCTTTAAACGTCAAAATTTTCAAAAAAAAATGGTAAAATTTTGAGCTGAAGGAGGTCCTTCACTCAAATGAAAATTAAGAACATATTTTTTAATGAACATTTGAATATTTTGTAAATATTGTGAAAGAAGAATCCCGAATTTGAATTAAATTGTTGTTTATTTAAATTTTTATGCACTCCCTCTCAGTTATTTGAACAACTGTCAGTGATGGAAGCAGAAACTCGAGAAGGGAAAGTTCCAAAATTCGCTCCCTTCTTATCGATCTAGACATTCATAAAATTATACTGGATATAATCCGTAAAAACTTCATAGAAAGAGAGAGGATCGAAATTTTCAAAAAAGTAACGTTTTGTAAAGAAATTCGGATTCTTCAAAAAAATGAAACTGCCTTGAAATTAAAGAGAGGAAGAAAAAAAAGAAGATGATAAGGAAGAGAACGAGCAATAGGAATTACATAGAAAGGGGAAGAGAAAGGGAAAAACAACGCTAAAAAGATAACGGAAACAAGAAAGGGAAAAAAAGAGAAAGCGAGAGAGAAAAAGAAAAAACAATAAAGAGAAAAATGAGCAGAAAAAAGGGAAAGAGAAAAGAAAGTATCTTGACAAAAATTGGAAATTTTGAAAAATTCAAATTTTTTAAAACGGCCAACATTTTCAAAAACGATTTTGGAAGGAGTCCAACCTTTGAGAAATGGTTGAAATTTTCGAAAAGGAGGAAATTTCGAAAAGATTGAACTTTTTAAAAAAAAATGAAAAAATCTTGGAGTCCTAATTTTCATAAAATCAAATCAAAAAAAAAAATCAATAAGACCGCATAGAGGAAATTTTTTAGGTCATTCAACTTTTGAAAAAAGTCCTTATTTTCAATAGCAGAAATTTTCGAAAAAAAATGAGTTTAAAAAAAACTAAAATCAATCGAGACATTGAAACAAATTTGAAATTTGACAAAATGTTTCAAAAGAAAGCTTCGAATTTCGAAATTTCGAAAAAAGTCAAAGAGCTTGAAAAAGGCGAAATTTACGTGACCCAACTTTTGAAAAATATTCAAATTTTCAATGGCCAAAAAATATCGAGTTTTTCAAGACAAAAAATGAGTCGAAATACTGAGAAACAAAATTGAAATTTGGAAAAATCTCAAGATTAAAAAAATTGAGCTTTTAAAGACAATAGTTGAAATTTTCAAAAAAGTGACTGATTTTAAAAAGTTCAACAATTGTAAAAAAAAGTCGATGAGAAACGTTTACATTTTAAGTCAAATTTTTCAAAAGAACAAATTTTCAGAAAAGAATGTTTTAAAGAAAATGAAATTTTCTAGTCGAAATTTACAGAAAAGAAGCAAACTTTCAAGGAATACAGGAAATTCCGAAAAAAAGACTAATTTTTTAAAAAGTCAATATCTTGAAAAAAAGTGAAAGCTTTTATTAAATGGAAAATTTCAAAATAAGCATTTTTCAAAAAAAATTGAAACAAAAAATAAAATAATTTCCAGAAAAACTCAAACTTTCAAAATAACTCGAAGTCTTGAAAAAACTAGAAATTTTGATAAATTCGAATTTTTTAAATCCATCAAAATTTTCAAAAAAATTGTGATTTAAAAAAGACGATATTTTGAGAAAAGGGTGAAATTTTCAAAAAGGTGGAAATTTGAAAAAGATCGAACTTTATTTTCAAAAGAAGTCAACATTTTGTAAAAAGGATCGAATTTTCAAAAGAAAGTTTCGAATTTCGAAAAAAGTCAAAGAGCCCGAAAAAGGCGAAATTTACGTGACCCAACTTTTGAAAAATATTCAAATATTCAATGGCCGAAAAAAATCGAGTTTTTCAAGACAAAAAATGAGTCGAAATACTGAGAAACAAAATTGAAATTTGGAAAAATCTCAAGATTAAAAAAATTGAGCTTTTAAAGACAATAGTTGAAATTTTCAAAAAAGTGACTGATTTTAAAAAGTTCAACAATTGTAAAAAAAAGTCGATGAGAAACGTTTACATTTTAAGTCAAATTTTTCAAAAGAACAAATTTTTAGAAAAGAATGTTTTAAAGAAAATGAAATTTTCTAGTCGAAATTTACAGAAAAGAAGCAAACTTTCAAGGAATACAGGAAATTCCGAAAAAAAGACTAATTTTTCAAAAAGTCAATATCTTGAAAAAAAGTGAAAACTTTCATTAAATGGAAAATTTCAAAATAAGGAGCATTTTTCAAAAAAAATTGAAACAAAAAATAAAATAATTTCCAGAAAAACTTAAACTTTCAAAATAACTCGAAGTCTTGAAAAAACTAGAAATTTTAATAAATTCGAAATTTTTAAACCATCAAAATTTTCAAAAAAATTGTGATTTAAAAAAGACGAAATTTTGAGAAAAGGGTGAAATTTTCAAAAAGGTGGAAATTTGAAAAAGATCGAACTTTATTTTCAAAAGAAGTCAACATTTTGAAAAAGGATCGAATTTTCAAAAGAAAGTTTCGAATTTCGAAATTTCGAAAAAAGTCAAAGAGCCCGAAAAAGGCGAAATTTACGTGACCCAACTTTTGAAAAGTATTCAAATATTCAATGGCCGAAAAAAATCGAGTTTTTCAAGACAAAAAATGAGTCGAAATACTGAGAAACAAAATTGAAATTTGGAAAAATCTCAAGATTAAAAAAATTGAGCTTTTAAAGACAATAGTTGAAATTTTCAAAAAAGTGACTGATTTTAAAAAGTTCAACAATTGTAAAAAAAAGTCGATGAGAAACGTTTACATTTTAAGTCAAATTTTTCAAAAGAACAGATTTTTAGAAAAGAATGTTTTAAAGAAAATGAAATTTTCTAGTCGAAATTTACAGAAAAGAAGCAAACTTTCAAGGAATACAGGAAATTCCGAAAAAAAGACTAATTTTTCAAAAAGTCAATATCTTGAAAAAAGTGAAAACTTTCATTAAATGGAAAATTTCAAAATAAGGAGCATTTTTCAAAAAAAATTGAAACAAAAAATAAAATAATTTCCAGAAAAACTTAAACTTTCAAAATAACTCGAAGTCTTGAAAAAACTAGAAATTTTGATAAATTCGAATTTTTTAAACCATCAAAATTTTCAAAAAAGTTGTGATTTAAAAAAGACGATATTTTGAGAAAAGGGTGAAATTTTCAAAAAGGTGGAAATTTGAAAAAGATCGAACTTTATTTTCAAAAGAAGTCAACATTTTGAAAAAGGATCAAATTTTCAAAAGAAAGTTTCGAATTTCGAAATTTCGAAAAAAGTCAAAGAGCCCGAAAAAGGCGAAATTTACGTGACCCAACTTTTAAAAAATATTCAAATATTCAATGGTCGAAAAAAATCGAGTTTTTCAAAACAAAAATCGGTCGAAATACTGAGAGATCGAACTTTATTTTCAAAAAAAGTCAACATTTCGAAAAACGATCAAATTTTCAAGAGAAAGTTTCGAATTTCCTTTAAGCATCGAGTCCTGTGTCATTGCACCTACTACACCTGCTTCGTTATAGCTCTGCTTTCAACTTATAAATACTCTTTAATTTGATATGAAATTTTGCCAAGATCACCTTTACTTAGCTTTAAAAGAAAAATAGTTGAAATGAGATAATGCTATTCAAAATTTCTTATTGTTAGTCATAATAAAAATGTTTAACAACCGTAACAGAGCCAATTAATTTTTCGAGTACAAAGAATTGTGAACGTATTTTTAGACTAGGAAGCATCTTGAAATATTTAACGTTGGATTTACTTCTAATAAAATCGTCTTCCAACGCTAAAATGATCGTAAATAAACAAATGCATTCAAATTAAAGCATGTTAAGATACATTGTACGTTCTAAATGTTTGCATTATATTTTTTAAAAAAATACGAACGTCGAATCTAAAACGATTTTTTTGCAGTTCTCATTTCAGGACAATGGCTCAGCCAAGTACTTTCAAAGCGGCATCCACACACCGAAAATGGGGGAAAAAGTCGCTCAGGTAAGTCACATTATTTTTCGTTTCCATATATTCTGCCCCTCCATTCGATTTCGATTACTCATTCGACCGTTTTCATTCGATTTCGATTACCCATTCGACCGTTTTCATTCGATTCCACTTTCGCTTTCGATTCCCCGTTCACATTCAATCCCCTGTTCACATCCAACCCCCTGTTTACATCCCACCCCCTGTTCGCATTCAATCCCCCTTTCGCCTTCAATTCCTCGTTTCCATTCGATTACCCTTTTTGCGTTCGATCACCTCTTTTGCGTTCGATAACCCATTTGCGTTCGATTCCCCTTTTGCGTTCGATTCCCTTTTTGCATTCGATTCTCCTTTCGCGTTCAGTTCCCCATTTGCATTCGATTCCCCTAATCATTCGATCCCTCTAATCATTCGACTCCCCTAATCATTCGATTCCCCTAATCATTCGATTCCCCTAATCATTCGATTCCCCTAATCATTCGATTCCCCTAATCATTCCCCTAATCATTCGATTCCCCTAATCATTCGATTCGCATTCCTCGTGAGGTGTCTACACGCTTTAGATGAACTGAAGCTATTTACGCGAGTTCGAGTGGTTTCTGTCTAAATTTAGATCGCGCGAGAGAGCAGCCTTTTGGATGGGAGCGTTTTGTCCTGAAACAAAACGGAAATGCACTGGAATCTCATCGGGGACTATAGGCCTGGAGAAGCCTCATTCCTCATGAATCTATTCTGGTTGCGACGATTAATTTTCATTAGAAATTCTCGAACGCGTGTTCGTTCTGCTTTTGATAGTCGAGTTACGCGCTGGTGAAGGTATTCTGTGCGCTGGTGTCCCCAGTTTGTTGACTGAGGGAAAAAGTTCTGTTGGTGTTTTGATTTACGATGACGGTTTGTTTGTTGACGTAAAAAAAATGGAACTATGGTCTAGGGTAAGTGTTTTTATTTGCGCCAAATGGCGCGTGGGTTTTGTTTAGTTTTGTTTCGATTTCGTGTCAAGGTTTATTTGTTTGCTGTTGGATATTTTTTCGTAGAGAATTTCTCTCCCAGTTAACCATAAAACGATCAAAGAAATAGGTCCCGTTGGGGAATCAAAAATTAAATTGGACTCACATTTTACGATAATTTGTCATCAATTGATGTCATCAACTGATGTCATCAATTAATGACAAATTATCCGAACGAAATCTAATCCAATTTTATTTTTGACCATGGATATCCATCCGATTAAAATTAAGAAATTTCTAGTTTATTTATTATTCCACCTGACACCCGCACTTCGTCTATGTGAAAAAGGAAAAAGAATTTTTGAGTCATCTATTTGTAATTTTAGTTTTCCAAATATCCTATTTATAGATGAACTAAAGAAAGAAAACGTGACAACATTTTCTTTACAAATTTCTATTTGCGAAATTTCGCCTTTTTTTCTCTTTTAAATTTCGACTTTTTCTAGAGTTTTGTTTTCCCAGGAAATATCCTGAAAAACTTGAATATTCAAGATTAAGTTAAGACGTCAGAAATTGTGAGAATTTCTTTTTTGGTGGAACGGACTGGTCCTTGGTTATCTTCAAAAATTGAAATACAGAACTTGTCCCCTGCAACCAAGAAAGATTAAAAAACACAGCAAACGTTTCTCTAACGCGTTTCGACAGCCAAGCTGACAGCTTCAGAGAGATGAAAAAATTTCTTTACATAAAATCGATTTTTTTTTAATTTCCGAATTTAACTTGACATTTGTTTCATTTCAAATTTTAATTCCTCGAAGAAACGTTAACATTTTTAGAAAAGATTTAAAAAATCTAGTCCTCATCATCCATAAGAACCTGTTACGAAAAAATGGTCAAAATGTAAATTTAATTTCAAATTCGACTTTGTTGTAAAAATTGTAAATTTTAAAATTCGAATTAAATTTTAAATTAAAGACTTCTGCTTCATTTCAAATTTTAATTCCTCGAAGAAATGTTAACATTTTTAGAAAAGATTTAAAAAATCTCGTCCTCATCATCCATAAGAACCTGTTACGAAAAAATGATCAAAATGTAAATTTAATTTCAAAATTTCGACTTTTTCGAAAAATTTTAAATTAAAGACTTCTGCTTCATTTCAAATTTTAATTCCTCGAAGAAATGTTAACATTTTTAGAAAAGATTTAAAAAATCTCGTCCTCAACATCTATAAGAACCTGTTACGAAAAAATGGTCAAAATGTAAATTTAATTTGAAAATTTCGACTTTTTCGAAAAATTTTAAATTAAAGACTTCTGCTTCATTTCAAATTTTAATTCCTCGAAGAAATGTTAACATTTTTAGAAAAGATTTAAAAAATCTCGTCCTCATCATCTATAAGAACCTGTTACGAAAAAATGGTCAAAATGTAAATTTAATTTCAAAATTTCGACTTTTTCGAAAAATTTTAAATTAAAGACTTCTGCTTCATTTCAAATTTTAATTCCTCGAAGAAATGTTAACATTTTTAGAAAATATTTAAGAAATCTCGTCCTCATCATCTATAAGAACCTGTTACGAAAAAATGGTCAAAATGTAAATTTAATTTCAAAATTTTGACTTCTTCGAAACATTTTAAATTAAAGACTTCTGCTTCATTTCAAATTTTAATTCCTCGAAGAAATGTTAACATTTTTAGAAAAGATTTAAAAAATCTCGTCCTCATCATCTATAAGAACCTGTTACGAAAAAATGGTCAAAATGTAAATTTAATTTCAAAATTTCGACTTTTTCGAAAAATTTTAAATTAAAGACTTCTGCTTCATTTCAAATTTTAATTCCTCGAAGAAATGTTAACATTTTTAGAAAAGATTTAAAAAATCTCGTCCTCAACATCTATAAGAACCTGTTACGAAAAAATGGTCAAAATGTAAATTTAATTTCAAAATTTCGACTTTTTCGAAAAATTTTAAATTAAAGACTTCTGCTTCATTTCAAATTTTAATTCTTCGAAGAAATGTTAACATTTTTAGAAAATATTTAAAAAATCTCGTCCTCATCATCTATAAGAACCTGTTACGAAAAAATGGTCAAAATGTAAATTTAATTTCAAAATTTCGACTTTTTCGAAAAATTTTAAATTAAAGACTTCTGCTTCATTTCAAATGTTAATTCCTCGAAGAAATGTTAACATTTTTAGAAAAGATTTAAAAAATCTCTTCCTCATCATCTATAAGAACCTGTTACGAAAAAATGGTCAAAATGTAAATCTAATTTCAAAATTTCGACTTTTTCGAAAAGTTTTAAATTAAAGACTTCTTCAAAAAGAGCGAAGTGTTAAAATAAAGTGAAAATTGTGTTTAAGTGTCGACAGTTTCAGAAAACAAAAAAATCTAAAAAGTTTTGCAAACTTCGACTCCAAAATTTCGACATTTTGACTTTGTACAAATTTTTAGATTATACTTTGAAAAATTCTTCATATTTCTTAATTGATTTTGTTTGTTTTTTTTTTCAATTTGGACCCCTTCAAGATTTAGAATTTTTCAAATTTTAGTTTCGAAATTTTCGACTTTTTCTGAAAGAATTGGCTTTTGAATTTCGACATTTCGAAATTTTCATTCTTTTCAAAATTTCCTGTTTTAAAAAATGTTTACGTGTTTTCAAATTATTGAATTATTTTAAAAAAATCTCCATGTTTTGTCAAAAACCGAGTTTATTCAGTTTAGATTTTTTTTTAATACTTTGACCTTTCTCCGAAATGTCCATTTTTTTGTAAATTCCTACTTCTGTTGAAAAATTCGGCTTTTATTTAAAAATATCAATTTTTCAACATTTGGACTCTCAAAATTTCGACTTTTTGAAAACTTCGACTTTTTGAAAATTTCGACTTTTTGAAAACTTCGACGTTTTGAAAATTTCAACTTTTTGAATATTTCGACTTTTTGAAAATTTCAACCTTTTGAATACTTGTACTAATATTTAAACTAATATATTGCAAAATTTGGACTTTTCAAAATTTTCACTTTTTCTTTTAAACTGTCTTGAAATTTTGAATTATTTCATAGATCTTGATTCATTTGAAAAATTCAGCCGTTTGAACTTTTACAAAAATAAACAGTTTCAACAAGGGAGAAAGTTTTGAAAAAGTAAAATTGCTCAGAGTTATAGTTGTCAAAAAATTCACAAAAGTTAAATTTTTGGAAAATTAATGTTTTCAAAAAATGGAAAACTATGAAAAAAACTGGAACTTTTAAAGTTAAGATGTTGCAATAAAATCAAAATTTTCCGAACGGGCGAAATTCACAAAACAAAAGTAAAATTTTCGAGGCTGACAGACCAAATTCTGAACAAAATAGAGGAATTTTCAAAAAAGTCAAAATCCTAGAAAATAGTAAAAATTTCGAAAAATTCGAACTTTCGACGAAATAGAAAGCCGTTTTTAACAAAGGTGGACTTTTTTTCGACATTTTTATTATCATTATTATTATTATTTTTAAAAATTCCAACTTGTTTGAACAATGTTATATTTTTTGAGAAGTTAAAAATTTCGACTAATATTTTTAAAATATTCGAAAATCACAAAAAAACCAAATGGAAATTCAGAAAGACGAAGTTTTCAAAAAATGGAAATTTTCAAAGAATTGCAATTTAGAAGGATGAAATTTTCAAAAACTCGAAATTTTCAAAGAATCGACATTCAGAAAGCTAAAATTTTCAAAAAATGGAAATTTTCAAAGAATTTCGATGCAGAAAGACGAAATTTTCAGAAAGTCGAAATTTTCAAAGAATCCAATTTCTGAAAGTCAAAATTTTCAAAAAGTGGAAAATTTTAAAGAATTGCACTTCAGAAATACGAAAATTACAGAAAGTGGACATTTTGAAAGAATCGAAATTCAGAAAGACGAAATTTTCAAAAAATCGAAATTTTCAAAGAATCGAAATTCTGAAAGTCAAAATTTTCAAAAAGTGAAAAATGTCAAAGAATTACACTTCAGGAAGACGAAAATTACAAAAAATTGACATTTTCAAAGAATCGAAATTCAAAAAGGCGAAATTTAAAAAAAAAATCGAAATTTTCAAAGAATCGAAATTCAGAAAAACAAAATTTTCAAAAAATCGAAATTCAGAAAGACGAAATTTTCAAAGAATCGAAATTCTGAAAAACGAAATTTTGAAAAAGTTGAGATTTTCAAAAGTCGAAATGTTCAAAGAATGGAAATTCAGAAAGACGAAATTTTCAAAAAGCCGAAGTTTTTAAAGACTCGAAATTCAGATAGACGAAATTTTGAAAAAGTCGAAATTTTAAAGGAATTGAAATTCAGAAAGACGAAATTTTCAAAAAGTCGAAATTTTCAAGAAATCGAAATTCAGAAAGACGAAATTTTTAAAAAATCGAAATTTTTAAAAAGTCGAAATTTTCAAAGAATCTAAATTAAGAAAGACGAAGTGTTCAAAAAGTCGAAATGTATAAAGAATCGAAATTTAAAAGGACGAAATTTTCAAAAAGTCAAAATTTTCAAAGAATCGAAATTCAGAAAGACAAAATTCTCAAAAAGTCGAAATTTTCAAATAGTCGATATTTAGAAAGACGAAATTTTCAAAAGGGCGAAGTTTTCAAAGAATCGAAATTCAGAAAGTCAAAATTTTCAAAAAATGGAAAATTTCAAAGAATTGCAATTTAAAAAGACCAAAATTTCAAAGAATTGCAATTCAGAAAGACAAAATTTTCAAGAAGTCGAAATTTTCAAAGAATCGAAATTCTGAAATTCAAAATTTTCAAAAATTGGAAAATTTTAAAGAATTTCAATTCAAAAAGACCAACATTTCAAAAACTGGAAGTTTTCAAAGAATTGCATTTCAGAAAGACGAAATTTTCAAAAAGTGGAAAATTTCAAAGAATTGCAATTTAAAAAGACCAAAATTTCAAAGAATTGCAATTCAGAAAGACAACATTTTCAAAAAGTCGAAATTTTCAAAGAATCGAAATTCTGAAATTCAACATTTTCAAAAATTGAAAAATTTCAAAGAATTTCAATTCAAAAAAAATTTCAAAAACTGGTAGTTTTCAAAGAACTGCGATTCAGAGAAGAATCGAAATTTAGAAAGACGAAATTTTCAAAAAGGCGAAATTTTTAAAGAATCGAAATTCAGAAAGTCATAATTTTCAAAAGGTGGAAAATTTCGAAGAATTGCAATTTAGAAAGACGAAAATTTCAAAAAGTCGACATTTTCAAAGAATTGAAATTTGCAGAGTCGAAATTTAGAAAGATGAAATTTTCAAAAAGTCGAAATTTTTCAAAAGGCAAAATGTTTAAAGAATCGAAATTCAGAAAGAGGAAATTTTCAAAAAGTCGAAATTTTCAAAAAGTCGAAATGTTCAAAGAATCGAAATTCAGAAAGACGAAATTTTCAAAAGGTCAAAATTTTCAAAGAATTGAAATTCAGAAAGACGAAGTTTTGAAAACGTCAAAATTTTTAAAGAATTCAAATTCAGAAAGTCAAAATTTTGAAAAAGTGGAAAATTTCAAAGAATTACAATTCAAAAAGACCAAAATTTCAAAAACTGGAAATTTTCAAAGAATTGCAACTCGAAATTTAGAAAGACGAAATTTTCCAAAAGTCGAAATTTTCCAAAAGGCGAAATCTTCAAAGAATCGAAATTTAGAAAGACGAAATTTTCAAAAAGTCGAAATGTTCAAAGAATCAAAATTAGAAAGACGAAATTTTCAAAAAGTCGAAATTTTTAAAGAATCGAAATTCAGAAAAACAAAATTCCCAAAAAGTCGGAACAGTTGATATCTAGAAAGACGAAATTTTCAAAGAGTCGAAATTTTCAAAGCATCGGGAGTCAGAAAGACGAAATTTTCAAAAACTCGCAATGTTTAAAGCATCGGAATTCAGAAGGACGAAATTTCTAAACGAAATTTTCAAAGAATCGAAATTCATAAAGACGAAGTCTTCAAAAAGGCGACATTTTCAAAGAATCGAAATTTAGAAAGACGAAATTTTCAAAAAGGTGAAATTTTCAAAGAATCGAAATTCAGAAAGTCAAAATTTTCAAAAGGTGAAAAATTTCAAAGAATTGCAATTCAGAAGGACCAAAATTTTAAAAACTGGAAATTTTCAAAGAATCGAAATTTACACAGACTGCATTTTCAAAAAGTCGAAATGTTCAAAGAATCAAAATTTAGAAAGACGAAATTTTCAAAAAGCCGAAATTTTCAAAGAATCGAAATTCAGAAAGACAAAATTCCCAAAAAGTCGAAACAGTTGATATCTAGAAAGACGAAATTTTCAAAAAGTCGAAATTTTCGAAGCATCGGAATTCAGAAAGACGAAATTTTCAAAAAGTCGAAATTTTCAAAGCGTCGGAATTCAGAAAGACGAAGTTTTCAAAAACTCGCAATTTTTAAAGCATCGGAATTCAGAAGGACGAAATTTCTAAACGAAATTTTCAAAGAATCGAAATTCATAAAGAAAAGACGAAGTCTTCAAAAAGGCGACATTTTCAAAGAATCGAAATTTAGAAAGACGAAATTTTCAAAAAGGTGAAATGTTCAAAGAATCGAAATTCAGAAAGTCAAAATTTTCAAAAGGTGAAAAATTTCAAAGAATTGCTATTCAGAAAGACCAAAATTTCAAAAACTGGAAATTTTCAAAGAATTACAACTCGAAATTTAGAAAGACGAAATTTTTCAAAAGTCGAAATTTTCCAAAAGGCGAAATCTTCAAAGAATCGAAATTTAGACAGACCGCATTTTCAAAAAGTCGAAATGTTCAAAGAATCAAAATTTAGAAAGACGAAATTTTCAAAAAGCCGAAATTTTTAAAGAATCGAAATTCAGAAAGACAAAATTCTCAAAAAGTCGAAACAGTTGATATCTAGAAAGACGAAATTTTCAAAAAGTCGAAATTTTCAAAGCATCGGAATTCAGAAAGACGAAATTTTCAAAAAGTCGAAACTTTCAAAGCGTCGGAATTCAGAAAGACGAAATTTTCAAAAAATCGCAATTTTTAAAGCATCGGAATTCAGAAAGACGAAATTTTTAAACAAAATTTTCAAAGAATCGAAATTCATAAAGACGAAGTTTTCAAAAAGTCGACATTTTCAAAGAATCAAAATTTAGAAAGACGAAATTTTCAAAAAGGCGAAATTTTCAAAGAATCGAAATTCAGAAAGTCGAAAGGTGAAAAATTTCAAAGAATCGAAATTTGCAGAGTCGAAATTTAGAAAGATGAAATTTTCAAAAAGTCGAAATTTTCATGAAATCGAAATTTAGAAAGACGAAATGTTCAAAAAGTCAAAATTCTCCAAAAGGCGAAATTCACAAAGACGAAATTTTCAAAAAGTCGAAATGTTCAAGAAATCGAAATTCAGAAAGACGAAATTTTCAAAAAGTCGAAATTTTCAAAAAGTCGACATTTTCAAAAAGTCGAAATTTTCAAAAAGTCGAAATGTTCAAAGAATCGAAATTCAGAAAGACGAAATTTTCAAAAGGTAAAAATTTTCAACGAATTGAAATTCAGAATGACGAAATTCTCAAAAAGTCGAAATTTTCAAAGAATGGATATTTGGAAAGACGAAATTTTCAAAAAGTCGAAATTTTCAAAGAATCGAAAGTCAGAAAAACGAAATTTTAAAAGGTCGAAATTTTCAAAGAATCGAAATTCGAAAAGACAAAGTTTTAAAAAACTAAATTTTCAAAGAATCGGAATTCAGAGAGACGAAATGTTCAAAAAGTCGAAATTTTTAAAGAATCGAAATTCAGAAAGTCAAAATTTTGAAAAATTGGAAAATTTCAAATAATTGCAGTTCAGAAAGACCAAAATTTCAATAACTGGAAATTTTCAAAGAATTGCAACTCGAAATTTAGAAAGACGAAATTTTCAAAAAGTCGAAATGTTCAAAAAATCAAAACTTAGAAAGACGAAATTGTCAAAAAGTCGAAATTTTCAAAGAATCGAAATTCAGAAAGACAAAATTTTCAAAAAGTCGAAACAGTCGATATCTAGAAAGACGAAATTTTCAAAGCATCGGAATTCAAAAAGACGAAATTTTCAAAAAGTCGAAATTTTCAAAGCATCGGAATTCAGAAAGACGAAATTTTCAAAAAATCGCAATTTTTAAAGCATCGGAATTCAGAAAGACGAAATTTTCAAAAAGTCGAAATTTTCCAAGAATCGAAATTCAGAAAGACGATATTTTCGAAAAAGTCGAAGTTTTCAAAGAATTGCAAGTCAGAAACGAAATTTTTAAAAAGTCGAAATTTTCATAGAATCGAAATTCAGAAAGACGAAATTTTCAAAAAATCGAAATTTCAAAGCATCGAAATTGAGAAAAACGAGATTTTAAAAGGTCGAAATTTTCAAAGAACCAAAATTCGGAAAGACGAAGTTTTAAAAAACTCGAAATTTTCAAAGAATCGAAATTCAGAGAGACGAAATTTTCAAAAAGTCAAAATTTTTAAAGAATCGAAATTCAGAAAGTCAAAATTTTGAAAAAGTGGAAAATTTCAAAGAATTGCAATTCAGAAAGACCAAAATTTCAAAAACTGGAAATTTTCAAAGAATTGCAACTCGAAATTTAGAAAGACGAAATCTTTCAAAAGGCGAAATCTTCAAAGAATCGAAATTTAGAAAGACGAAATTTTCAAAAAGTCGAAATGTTTAAAGAATCAAAATTTAGAAAGACGAAATTTTCAAAAAGTCCAAATATTCAAAGAATCGAAATTAAGAAAGACAAAATTCTCAAAAAGTCGGAACAGTCGATATCTAGAAACACGAAATTTTCAAAAAGTCGAAATTTTCAAAGCATCGGAATTCAGAAAGACGAAATTTTCGAAAAATCGCAATTTTTAAAGCATCGGAATTCAGAAAGACGAAATTTTTAAAAAGTCGAAATTTTCCAAGAATCGAATTTCAGAAAGACGATATTTTCGAAAAAGTCGAAGTTTTCAAGGAATTGCAAGTCAGAAAGACGAAAATTTCAAAAAGTCGACATTTTCGAAATGTCGAAATTTTCGAAGAATCGAAATTCAGAAAGACGAAGTTTTCAAAAATGTCGAAATTTTCAAAGAATCGAAATTCAGAAAGTAAAAATTTTCAAAAAGTGGAAAATTTCAAAGAATTGCAATTCAGAAAGACGAAAATTTCAAAAAGTCGACATTTTCGAGAAGTCGAAATTTTCAAAGAATCGAAATTTAGAAAAACGAAATTTTCAAAAAAGTCGAAATTTTCAAAACATCGGAATTCAGAAAGTCGCAATTTTTAAAAGTCAAATTTTTCAAAAATCCAAATTTTTAAAAAATCAAGTTTTTGATAAAAAGTGAAATGATTAAAAATAGCTGACATTTGAAAAGCTAGAAATTTGAAAATAGTCCAAAATTTATAACTCGAAATTAAGTTAGGATAAACGGGAGGTTGAATTTTCGCGATTTGAAATAGTTGAAATATGGTGGGGACGATTGCAAGATTCAGTAGGTCGCTAATTATATTTGAAAGTTTCATTACTTTTCAACTGAACCTCGTACGTATGCGAAAAATCTCGTAAAACATGTTTCTATTGTCAGCGTATTATATTGATGAGTTTTAATTTCCACAGGGACGATTCGCTATATTTCTCTTTGACCTTCTAATTTGTCAAAGTATTAGAGAATTCCTCACAGATTCCCCGGGGATAAATGATCAAATTATTCGGCGACACGCTTTCCTTTTCCCCCTATCGCACGAAAAGAATAAAAAAACCTCATAAATTCCTCCGTTATTACTGGAATCTCGTCTGCCCTATTAATGCACGAAGGAAGTTTCCCTTTTCAACCTGTATCGATGGCAGGTATGCGGCAATATGACACACGCACGCATTGTTCTGGATTTTATTAGGCGTCTTGACCGTGATCCACATAAAGGACTTATTAACATATAACGAACCGGGGGTTGCTACTTTACATTATGGATTATTTCTACCCTTGGTGGTTCCAGATCGACTTCCTACTCGTGTGCCATGCTACACCATTTGGCGAACTTGCCCACGAATTTCTGCGCGTCAGCGGCGCCAAAACAACAAACCCTCTGCCCACCCAGATAATTCAAAAAAACGATAAACGAGCGAAGGTTTTTTTTGGGTGACTAATAAAAACGTTACTGTTTTAAATATTTTGATTAATTTGATTCAATTTTTTTACATTGATACTGATAAAGAGTTCGCGATAAGAGTTCATCGATGTTTTAACAATGAGGTATTAAGAAAAAGTCAAATTTTCGATTTTTTGCTTTTTAAATTTAAAAATACACAAAATTTCGTGATGACTCTTTTCGAATTTAATCCTCTCTGGTGTTTATATTTGTTCTCTTTAAAGTTTTAATTTCGAATTGTTTATATTTATCAAAATTTACATTTTTTAAAAACATTTTTGAAAAATATAAACTTAAAATTAGAAATATTTCCACAATTTAATAATTTAAAATGAACACACTATTTATATTTTGAAATAAGAAAAAATCCAAAATTCTAATATTTTTCCAAATCTTACGGTATTTAAAAGTCAAAAATTTTATGTTGTTCCGATTGTAATTAAAATATCTTGTTCCGACTGTAATTACAATATCTTGTTCCGTAACATATACTTTGCGTATGGTCTGATTCGTTACCCAATTTCGTCTAACAAGTTTGCGTTACGAATAGCCGTTTGAGGACTTCTGTTACTTAACATAAAATTGATCGCAGCATTCGTGTAGGTCATATTTTCTGTCGCTTTTGTTTCTTTTTAGTTTGCACAAGTCCAACCAGACAATAATAGTTTAAATCTGATCCGCGTTATTTAACGCAAATATTATTCAGTTCGATTTAATTATAACTAATTATACTTTATGTGATTATTTTAAATAAAACTCGTTAATTACAAAGCAACGCGTCGAACATTGATTTTGATCCAATTACCCCCCGATAGTGCGCTAAATTATAAATCGGTTACTAGTGATAAAAATGTAAAAAATAAAATGTTAATGACACTGGTGAAAATGGATCAAATACAATCCGATGGGAACACCGACGAAGACATAAAAATCATCAAGAACATAATCGACGACTTTCAGCTACCGATCGAAGGCATCTTGAGGCCTAAACGCAAAACCAAAAAAAGATGCAAAACGTGCAACGGCACAAGGCGACTCAGCAACAGCGACAACGTCGTGTACAAGTGCAAAAAACCGCCAAATTCCCCCAAGGCGGGCAGCATGGACAAGAACTTCGTCTATTTCAAAGGCGACGGCACCTTCCGGAAGAGCGACGAAGAAGAAGTGTTCATCACTTTCGTGGAAAATTCGCACAACGACAACACGGACGCCAACTCGTACAAACGCTCGAGCAAGCACCGGAACAGTTTTTTTCGGAATAACGTCAAGTACAAGCACAGCATCGCCGACGAGGTGAAAATTTACATGCAATCGCAGAAAAACCAGGATAAGGTTAACAGAAATGTGAAGGAGGTGAGCCTTTGAATTGTATCTCGTAATGCGAGTTGCTTTTTATTCTCGCTCTCTCCCTCCTTCTCTTTCGTCTCTATTTTCCTTCTGTTTTGCTCTTCTCTTCCTATGTCTTCTCTCCTCATCCGATCTTTTTTCTTCTCTTCTTTTCGCTTCTCTTCTATTATTTTTGCATTTCTTCTTTTCTGTTCTCTTCTTTTCGCTTCTCTTCTCTTCTTTTCGCTTCTCTTCTCTTCTTTTCTCTTATCTTATCTTCTCTTTTCTTTCTTTCCTTTTCTTCTCTTTTTTCTCTTCTTTTTCTATCTCTTCTCTTCCGTTCCCATCCCATCTCATCTCTTCTCTTCCCTTCCCATCTCTTCTCTTTTCTTTTCTTCTCTTCGCATCTCTTTTCTTCTTTTCGCATCCCTTCTCTTCCCATCTCTTCTCTTTTCTTCCCAGCTCTTCATTTCTCCTTTCTTCTTTTTTCTTCTCTTATTTTTACTTCTCCTCCCATATCTTCCTTTCCCTTCTCTTCTCATCTCTTCTCTTCCCTTCCCATTTCTTCACTTCTCTTTTCTTTTCTTCTCTTTTCTTCTCTTCTGTTCGCATATCGTCTCTTCCCATCTTTTCTCTTCTCTTCCCTTCCTATCTCTCCTCTTCTCTTACTATCTATTCTCTTCTTTTCCCATCTCTTCTCTCTTCTTTCCATCTCTTCTCTTCTAATCCCTTCTGTTCTCATCCCTTTTCTTCCCTTCCCATCTTTTATCTTCCCATCTTTTCTCTTCCCGTGTCTTCTCTTCTTTTCTCATCTCTTCTGTTTTAATCCCTTCTCTTCCCACCCCTTCTTTTCCTTTCCCATCTCTTCTGTTCTCCTCTCTTCTCTTTCTTCTTTTCTCTTCTCTTCTCTTCTCTTTTCTTTTCTTCTCTTCTTTTCTCTTCCTTTCTCTTCTCTTCTCTTTTCTTTTCTTCTCTTCTTTTCTCTTCTCCTCTCTTCTCTTTTCTTCCCATTTCTTTTCTTCTTTTCCCATCTCTTCGCTTTTCTTACCATCTCTTCTCTTCTAATTCCTTCTCTTTACATCCCTTTTCTTCCCCTCCCATCTCTTTACTTCCCATCTCTTCTTTTCTCTTACCATCTCTTCTCTTCTTTTCTCATCCCTTCTCTTCCCTTCCCTTCTCTTCCTTTTTCATCTCTTCTCTTTGCATCTTTTCTATTCTTTTCCTATCTCCTTTCTTCCTATCTCTTCTCATCTCTTCTTTCTCTTCTTTTCTCTTCTCTTCTCTTTTCTTCTCTTCCCTTCGCTTCTCTGCTTTTCTCTTCTCTTCTCTTCTTTTTTCTTCTTTTCTCTTTTCTCTTCTCTTTTCTTCTCTTCTCTTCTCCTGTCTTCTCTTCTCTTCTCCTATTTTCCCATCTTTTCTCTTCTCTTCTCTTTTCTTTTCTTCTCTTCGCATATCGTATCTTCCCATATCTCCTCTTCTCTTCCTATATCTTCTGTTCTTTTTCCATCTCTTCTTTTTTCTTTCCATCTCTTCTCTTCTAATCCCTTCTCTTCCCATCTCTTCTCTTCTCTTCTCTTCTCTTCTCCTTCTCTTCTCTTCTCTTCTCTTCTCTTTCTTCTCTCTCTTTCCATATCTTTCTTTCATCTTTCTCTTCTCTCTTCTTCCATTCTCTCCTTCTATCTCTTTCTTTTCCATCTCTTCTCTTCTATCCTTCTCTTCCCATCTCTCTCTTCTTCTCCTTCTCTCTCTTCTTTTCTTCTTCTCTTCCTCTCTTCTTTCTTTCTCTCTCTTCTTTCTTCTTCTCTTCCTCTTTCTCTTCACTCTTCTCTTCTCTTCTCTCATCTTCTTCTTTCTCTTCTCTTCTCTTTCTCTCTTTTCCTCTTTCTCTCTTCCCCTTTAATCTTTCTATCTTATCTTCTCCTCTCCTTCTCTCTTCCTCTTCCTTCCTCCTCTTCTCTCTCTCGCTCTTCTCTTCTCTTCTCTTCTCTCTCTCTTCTCTCCTTCTCTTCTCTTCTCTTCCTTCTCTTCTCTTCTCCTCTCTTCTCTTCTCTTCTCTTCTCTTCTCTTTCCATCTCTTCCATTTCTTCTCTCCTCATCTCTCCTCTTCCAATTTTTTCTCTTCCTCTCTTCTCTTTTCTTTCCCATTCTCTTCTTTCCATCTCTTCTTTTTCTTCTCTCATCCCTTCTCTTCTCATCTCTTAGCTTATCATCTTTTCTTCTCATCTTTTCTCTTCCCATCTCTTCTCTTCCAATGTCTTCTCTTTCAATCTCTTCTCTTCCCATCTCTTCTCTTTTCTTCTTATCTCTCCAATTTCTTTTCTTCTCATTTCTTCTCCATCTCTTCTAATCTCTTCTTTTCCCATTTCTTCTCCTTTCTTCCCATCTCTTCTCTTCCAGGATCTTCCTTTCTAATCTCTTCTCCTCCCATCTCTTATCTTTCCATCTCTTCTCTTCCTATCTCTTAGTTTCTCTTTTCTTCTCTTCTTTTCTCTTCACATGTTTTCTCTTTCCTTCCCATCTCTTTCTTCTCTCTTCTTCCCATATCTTCCAATTTCTTCCTATCTCTCCTCTTTCAATATCTTTCCTTCCCATTTATTCTTTTTCCATATCTCTTTTCTTTCTATCTCTTCTCTTTTCTTTCCAGTCTCTTCACTTCCCATCTCTTCCAATCTCTTCTCTTTACATCTTTTCATCCCTTCTCTTCTCTTCTGATCCCTTTTCTTCTGATCTCTTTTCTTCTCATATTTTCTTTTCCCATCTCCTCTCTTCCAATCTCTTCTCTTCCAATCTCTTATCTTTCCATCTTTCCTCTTTCCATCTCTTCCAATCTATTTTCTTCCAATATCTCTTTTTCTAATCTCTCTCTCCCATCTCTTCCATCTTTCTCTCCATTCTTCTTTCATCTCTTCTCTTCCCATCTCTTCTCTTTTCTTCCCATCTCTTCCAATCTCTTGTCTTCCCATCTCTTCGCTTCCAATCTCTCCTCTTCCAATCTCTTCTCTTCCAATTACTTCTCTTCCCATCTCTTCTCTTCCCATCTCTTCTCTTCCATCTCTTCTCTTCCCATCTCTTCTCTTCCCATCTCTTCTCTTCTAATCTCTCCTCTTCCAACCTCTTCTCTTCCCATCTCCTCTCTTCCAATCTCTCCTCTTCCAATCTCGTATCTTCCCATCTCTTCCAATTTCTTCTCTTTCCATCTCTCCTCTTCCAATCTTTTCTCCTCTCCCCTCATCTTTATGTAAAATCTCTCGAAAAATCAGCAACATGGCACTCCCCATCCAAGAATGCCATGTTCGTGGATTTTAAAACGCGATACATCAAGGGGGCATAAGTTTCGAGGGATGTTTTGACTGTAAATAACCATTTTGATTATCTCCATATCGAATATCAACTTGTATACTCCGCATGCCAATAATTGATTTACTTTTCCTGCTGGAAACAGAAGACTTTGAAATCAATATGAACTCAAACAAAGAATGTGTACATCCCAATGACGGATTGGCAATATTGAAGTAGAAAACCAAAGGGAGACTTTATATCTGACGTTTTATTGATAGTGATAAATGCCTCTGGGAAAATGTATGGAAATTTTATGTTTTCTCACGTGTATTAAGAAAACACGCTGGTTTTTCAGTTTTAGTCTGTAAACAACGTTGTAGCATTCGGTAAAATTGGTTTTGCTCGGTTCCAAATGAACGACCAAACTATTTCGCTAAATAGTTTACGAGAAATAATTATGCAGTCGACAGAATGACCGACTAAACATTTTTTAATTGACATTGGAAGCGGAAAAGCTATTAATGTGTGTTATTCCCGTTGGAACAAAATGGGATTGAAAATGGAATAAGTGGCTGACGTAATTAGTTCTTTATTTTACCACCAAAGCAATTTAAATAATTACATTTTAAATAACTTTGGCGTTACCGTAAAATATTCATAATTTAACAATAAATGGAACGAATTAAAGTATAATAATATCATAGGGTATAGATAGCTAAATTAAATCTATGAATTATTAACATCGAACTAGGTAAGGGGTGCAAAATGTCAATTAACAGACATGACAAATTAAAAAAAACAAATGTATGTTACATGTAGGTACACATATGTGTAAAAATGTTAAAGTTAATTACCCCAGGATAACGAATATAATGAAAAAACACGAAAAAAAAAATGACCAATGAGGGACTCGAACACGCGACCTTTGTGTTGTTAGGATGAGAACACGATGTCTTAACAAAACGAAATTTTCAGAATCTCTACCTAGTTACGTTCACTTGATAAACACGTCTTATTTTGCTTAAATCGTGCTGATTAAGCACATTTTTTAATGGACGTAGCCCTTACATTTTTTATGGACGTAGCCCTTCCTAAATCAAGATAAAATTAATTTAATTCGCTCTTTAAAAAATTCTTCATGTAAACAATAAGAGAACTTTGTTGCAGATGCAATACAGAGCGCATGCCAACAGACGTCCGTATCGATTAAAGTTTTAATGTTTCCAAATGAAAGGGAACCGATAAACTTAACTAATTCCGGCTGCTGACAGCTGAATGTCATTTTGTGTTCACCTTTCTAATGCAGCTTCGTTTCTGCCTCAATTACGGACATGTTCTAGGTGTTTCTATTGTTTTAAACAGACAGTGACAAAGCTTCAAAGTTTTAAAGAGAAATTCAATCTTAGCTGAGTTAGCGGATTACTCGAACTTACACTCGTCTCTGAAAAATCAAGTTTTGAAGTTGGTTTAAAGCCGAAGCTTCGAAAATAAGCTAGAAAATTAAATATTGAAATAAAAGTAGATCTGTTTTTTATCTAATCTCATATGTATTTTCTCATACGTAATCTCATACGTATTTTTGAATACTCAATGTCGATATCAAATAAGTTGCCTCTAAGGGGGTGAAAATATGCATTAAAATTTATATGTGATGAAGTGCTCTCCGAGTTGCATGCTCAAATTTCAAAAATAAGGTGAAACTAAAAAAAAATTAAGAAACAAAAGTTTTCGGAAAAATTCAAAAACTTAAAAAAATGGCGTAATTTTCAAAAAATTTTGAAATGTTTTAAAAAGCAAAATTTTCAAAATAATCGGAAATTTCGAAATAATGTTCAAGTTTTTAAAAAATAGATGAATTCTCAAAAAAGACGAAACGAAAAATAGAAATTTTAAGATAAAATTCAGACAAAATTTTCCAAAAATCTAAATTTTTAAAGAACTGAAATTTCCAAAAAGTCGAAATTTTCAAAAAGTCAAAATTTTCATAAAGTTGAAAATTTCAAAAAGTCGAAATTTTCAAAAAGTCGAAATTTTCAAAAGGTCGAATTTGCCAAAAGGTCAAAATTTTTAAAAAGTCGAAATTTTCAACGAATCAAAATTCAGAAAGACGAAATTTTCAAAAAGTCGTAATTCAGAAAAACGATATTTGGAAAAAATTGTAAGTTTTAAAGAATCGAAATTCAGAAAGACGAAATTGTCAAAGAGTCGAAATTTGCAAAGAATCGAAATTCAGAAAGACAACATTTCTAAAAAGTGAATATTTTCAAAGAATTGTAATCCCGAAAGAAACAAAGAAAATTTCAAAAAAATTTCAAAGAATCAAATTCAGAAAGACAAAATTTTCACAAAGTCGAAATTTTCAAAGAATCAAAATTCAAAAAGACAAAATTTTCAAAGAATCGAAATTCAGAAAGAAAAAGTTTTTAAAAAGTGGAATTTTTCAAAAAATCGGCATTCAGAAAGACAAAATTTTCAAAAAGTAAAGATTTTCAAAAAATTAAAATTCAGAAGGACAAAATTCTCAAAAAGTCGAAATTTTCAAAGAATCGAAATTTAGGAAGACAAAATTTTCAAAGAATCGAAATTCAGAAGGACGAAATTTTCAAAAAGTCGAAATTTTCAACGAATCGAAATTCAGAAAGACAAAATTTTCAAAAAATTGCAATCCAGAAAGACAAAAATTTCAAGAATTTTAAAGAATCGAAATTCAGAAAGACGAAATTTTCAAATAATCGAAATTCAGAAAGACGAAATTTTCAAAAAGTCAAAATTTTCAAAGAATCAAAATTTAGAAAGACGAAATTTTTAAAAAGTTGAATATTCCAAAAAGTTTAAATTTTCAAAGATTCGAAATTCAGAAAGACGAAATTTTCAAAAGGTCGACATTTTCAAAGAATCGAAATTCGGAAAAACGAAATTTTTAAAAACTCGAAATTTTTAAAAAATCGACATTCAGAAAGACAAAATTTTCAAAAAGTGAAGATTTTCAAAATATTAAAATTCAGAAAGACAAAATTCTCAAAAAGTCGAAATTTTCAAAGAATCGAAATTCAGAAGGACGAAATTTTCAAAAAATCGAAATTTTCAACGAATCAAAATTCAGAAAGACGAAATTTTTAAAAAGACGAAATTCAGAAAAACGAAATTTTCAAAAAATTGTAAATTTTAAAGAATCGAAATTCAGAAAGACGAAATTTTCAAAAAGTGGATATTTTCAAAAAATTGCAATTCAGTCAAAAAATCGAAATTCAGACAGACGAAATTTTCAAATAATCGAAATTCAGAAAGACGAAATTTTCAAAAAGCCAAAATTGTCAAAGAATCAAAATTTAGAAAGACGAAATTTTTAAAATGTCGAAAATTTCAAAAAGTCTAAATTTTCAAAGAATTGAAATTCAGAAAGACGAAATTTTCAAAAAGTCGAAATTTTTAAATAATCGAAATTCGGAAGAACGAAATTTTCAAAAAGTTGCAATTTTTAAAGAATCGAAATTCAGAAAGACGAATTTCCAAAATGGAGAAATTTTCAAAAAGTCGAAATTTTCAGAGTCGAAAATCAGAAAAACTAAATTTTCAAAAACTCGTAAATTTTAAAGAATCGAAATTCAGAAAGACGAAATTTTTAAAAAGACGAAATTTCGAGAAAAAATGGAGATATTCAAGTTGAATTTTTCAAAATAAGTCAAATTTAGGAAAAAGTTGAAATTTTGGAAAAGAATCCGCATTTAGAATTCTCAAAGTTTTGAAAAAAATAGGACGCTGTCGATTACGCCTTTTTTAGTGCCATTACGTGACTACACTGTTAATATAAGAGCATGTTGGTAACGCAAATTAGCGTGATGGTAATGCGAAAATTATATTTATCCCCGAATTAAAATCGTTCGATGCGTTGCCTAAAGAATTTTTTTCATTTTTTGTTTATTATTTCTTTGAGCATACGAGTCAGTAAACCTCTCTAAAGTGAAAAATAAGCGCCCAAAGAAGTTTTCTTTTCAATAAAAAATTTTCTAACTCGATTGTTTTTCTGTGAAATGAAGAAATTAATTTATGCAGGACTAAGAAATACTCCGTTTGTTTATAATAATGTTAATGTGTTAAAATAAAACAATGGATTCAAGTGCAATGCAAATTTCTTCTGTCTTCATTCCCCTAATTCTCTCTTAGTTGACCAATAGAAATACAGCTACCCATTCAGTTTCAATTTCTCTCAGTTTAAAAGCCAACAAGGCGCGAAATTCTCCCTTATCTGCATATCAACCCCGAACGCATTTTTATTCCCCCAATGGGAAGCGATATCATCACGGCCATCCATTCCTCGTTAAGTTTTTTCTTTATGAAAACTCAGCATTCAACACACTCCCACCGCCAGCAGCTTCCAAGTGCAACAAGCCCACACGTTGCTAAAAGCCACCCTTTCCGTCGTTCCCACCAGAATGCGAGTGCAATTGCCCCCGTTGGCCTGGTCCTGCGCTCTCGCAGAATCCCCGAGAAACATTCGCCAGACTGTCTCTGGCATCAATAAACCTCTACGTAGCGCCGTTCGAGTCTCACACACCGATCCAGCTTATCTTTAGTGTTTAATCGGTCGCGAGTTGACAGAAAAGGCGTACGTTCGTGGTGAATTTTGGGGGTGTTTGTTTTTTACCTGTGAAGTAAGTGGTGTTGATGTGGACACGTCGTGCGCTTCGTTGGGCCTTTGTATCGAATTGATTTCGAAAGGTTAAAAATTGGCGGATGCGCCGGAATACAGAAACGGTTTCGAGGCTTGGGTTGTTAGCATTAAAAAAAAATTGGATCGTTAGGTACTCCTTAAGTGAGTTCTCAAAGACGCGGTTGGGAGAGGAATATAAATTGCAAACAAAAGGCGATTTCCGCGTTGATAAATCAAGCAGGCAAAGGAAAGAATGAAAAAAATAACCTTTTGTATGAAAGTAAAATAAGTCGAGAGATTTCTTTGTATTCGGTTTCAATGTTCTCCATTTCAAACAACGTTTTGGGTCATCGCACCGGATCTATCACTTCCCCAAACCTGTACAAAGCGCTTTGTTTATCTTAGTTGACATGATTTGAATGTCCAGGTATTTTAAAATGTGTTTGATGCTGCTTTGTTGGGAAATACTCAAAAATTTACTTATATTTCGTAGACTTGGCCAAAACTTATCCAATTTAGTACAAAATTATTTTGGAACAATAAATTACGAGAAAAAAAATTAAAATTTCCAAACATTTTGGTCGAAATTGCATGTCTTAAGATAAAACATGAATAAACTTTGCAAGTCCTATAAAAAGTCTGTCTTAAAATGTCCAATTTGAGATCAAATTTTACGTTTGTAGCTGAAATTACGAGGTTTAAGTCGAAATGTGGAGCTTAAAGTTTAAATCTGAAGATTAGAAGTCGAAAAAAATTTCGAATTAACGAGAATTCTTGAAATTTCAAAGTATTGGGTACGATCGGTTCTTACGTGGTAGGTCGCGGGTTCAAACCCCATTATCGATCTCTCGTTTTTTATTTTATTAGGTATCCTTTTCATAATTAGATGACACTGTTAACATAAGAGCATGGTGGAAACGAGAATTAACATGTTGGTAACGCCAAATCATAAGTTTTCCCCTGTCAAAAGTCGTTCAAAGCGCCTAAAGAAGTTTTCACTTACAAAATCTTGAAATTTTACGCTATATTCTACGGAATTAAAAAAAATTCTAGCTAGATATTTGAAATCCAAATTTTTCATTTTAATTGCAATTTTTTTTTATTTTGTGATAAAAAGTAATTTCGTAAACATTATTTAGATTTAATTTAGAAATTTCAAAAATATTGCAAAAACATTCAAAATTGCAAATGGATTAAGTTTGGAAATTTCCAGTTTTTTCAGGAATTTCTACTTTTTCCTTTAAATTTAGTGTCTGAATTGCAAATTTTTTAGTTTTACCAAATAGTACTTAAACTGCCCCAACATTTCGCAAAAATATCTTCATGCCCCCCCTTCAACTTTCTTCAATGAAAGTCGAAAACTCAAAGCTGACGATAAAAAAAGTCAAAATGTTCAAAAAAAAGTTGGAATTTTAAAAAGTAGTTGACATTTTGACAAACGTCGAAATTTGACAAATAGCCAACATTTTTAAATAATCGAAATTCAGAAGGACAACATTTTTAAAGAGTCGAAATTTTCAAAGAATCGAAATTCAGAAGGACGAAATTTTCAGAAAGTCGAAATTTTCAAAAAGTCGAAATTTTCAACGAATCGAAATTCAGAAAGACGAAATTTTCAAAAAGACCGAATTCAGAAAAACGAAATTTTAAAAAAATTCTAAATTTTAAAGAATCGAAATTCAGAAAGACGAAATTTTCAAAAAGTGGATATTTTAAAAAAATTGCAATCCAGAAAGACAAATATTTCAAGAATTTCAAAGAATCGAAATTCAGAAAGACGAAATTTTCAAAAAGTCGAATTTTTCGAATGGTCAAAATTTTTAAAAAGTCGAAGTTTTCAACGAATCGAAATTCAGAAAGATGAAATTTTCAAAAAGTCGAAATTCAGAAAAACGAAATTTTGAAAAAACTGTAAATTTTAAAGAATCGAAATTCAGAAAGACGAAATTTTCAAAAAGTCGAAATTTTCAAAGTCCAAATTTTCAAATAGTCGAAATTTTCAAAAAATCGAAACTTTCAAAAAGTCGATATTTTCAAAAAGTCGAATTTTTCAATTCGTCAAAATTTTCAAAAAGTCGAAATTCAGAAAAACGAAATTTTGAAAAAATTGTAAATTTTAAAGAATCGAAATTAAGCAAGACGAAATTTTCAGAAAGTCGAAATTTTCAACGAATCAAAATTCAGAAAGACAAAATTTCCAAAAAATGGATATTTTCAAAAAATTGCAATTAAGAAAGACGAAAATTTCAAGAATTTCAAAGAATCGAAATTCAGAAAGACGAAATTTTCAAAAAGTGAAAATTTTCAAAGAATTTAAATTCAGAGAGGCAACATTTTCCAAAAGTCTAAATTTTCAAAGAACTAAAATTTTGAAAAAGTCGAAATTTTCAAAAAGTCGAAATTTTTAAAAAGTCGAAATTTAAAAAGTCGAAATTTTCAAAGAATCAAAATTCAAAAAGACAAAATTTTCAAAGAATCGAAATTTAGAAAGGAGAAGTTTTTAAAAAGTCGAAATTTTCAAAAAATCGATATTCAGAAAGACAAAATTTTCAAAAAGTGAAGATTTTTAAAAAATTAAAATTCAGAAAGACGAAATTCTCAAAAAGTCAAAATTTTCAACGAATCAAAATTCAGAAAGACAAAATTTCCAAAAAGTGGATATTTTCAAAAAATTGCAATTAAGAAAGACGAAAATTTCAAGAATTTCAAAGAATCGAAATTCAGAAAGACGAAATTTTCAAAAAGTGAAAATTTTCAAAGAATTTAAATTCAGAGAGGCAACATTTTCCAAAAGTCTAAATTTTCAAAGAACTAAAATTTTGAAAAAGTCGAAATTTTCAAAAAGTCGAAATTTTTAAAAAGTCGAAATTTAAAAAGTCGAAATTTTCAAAGAATCAAAATTCAAAAAGACAAAATTTTCAAAGAATCGAAATTTAGAAAGGAGAAGTTTTTAAAAAGTCGAAATTTTCAAAAAATCGATATTCAGAAAGACAAAATTTTCAAAAAGTGAAGATTTTTAAAAAATTAAAATTCAGAAAGACGAAATTCTCAAAAAGTCAAAATTTTTAACGAATCAAAATTCAGAAAGACAAAATTTCCAAAAAGTGGATATTTTCAAAAAATTGCAATTAAGAAAGACGAAAATTTCAAGAATTTCAAAGAATCGAAATTCAGAAAGACGAAATTTTCAAAAAGTGAAAATTTTCAAAGAATTTAAATTCAAAGAGGCAACATTTTCCAAAAGTCTAAATTTTCAAAGAACTGAAATTTCCAAAAAGTCGAAATTTTCAAAAAGTCGAAATTTTTAAAAAGTAGAAACTTAAAAAGTCGAAATTTTCAAAGAATCAAAATTCAAAAAGACAAAATTTTCAAAGAATCGAAATTTAGAAAGGAGAAGTTTTTAAAAAGTCGAAATTTTCAAAAAATCGATATTCAGAAAGACAAAATTTTCAAAAAGTGAAGATTTTTAAAAAATTAAAATTCAGAAGGACGAAATTTTCAGAAAGTCGAAATTTTCAAAAAGTCGAAATTTTTAACGAATCAAAATTCAGAAAGACGAAATTTTCAAAAAGACCGAATTCAAAAAAACGAAATTTTGAAAAAATTCTAAATTTCAAAGAATCGAAATTCAGAAAAACGAAATTTTCAAAAAGTGGATATTTTCAAAAAATTGTAATCCAGAAAGACAAAGATTTCAAGAATTTCAAAGAATCGAAATTCAGAAAGACGAAATTTTCAAAAAGTCGAATTTTTCGAATGGTCAAAATTTTCAAAAAGTCAAAGTTTTCAACGAATCGAAATTCAGAAAGATGAAATTTTCAAAAAGTCGAAATTCAGAAATACGTAATTTTGAAAAAACTGTAAATTTTAAAGAATCGAAATTCAGAAAGACGAAAATTTCAAGAAGTCGAAATTTTCAAAAAGTCGAAATTTTCAGAGTCGAAATTTTCAAAAAATCGAAATTTTCAAAAAATCGAAATTTTCAAAAAGTCGAAATTTTCAAAAAATCGAATTTTTCAAATGGTCAAAATTTTCAAAAAGTCGAAGTTTTCAACGAATCGAAATTCAGAAAGACGAAAGTTTTAATGAAAACTCGAAATTTTCAAAGCATCGAAATTCATAAAGATGACATTTTAAAAAGTCGAAATTTTCAAAGAATCGAAATTCAGAAAGACGAAGTTTTAAAAACTCGAAATTTTCAAAGAATTGAAATTCAGAAAGACGAAATTTTCATAAAGTCGAGATTTTCAAAGAATTGAAATTTAGAAAGACGAAATTTTCATAAAGTCGAAATTTTCAAAGAATCGAAATTCAAAAAGTCGAAATTTTCAAAGCATCGGAATTCAGAAAGACGAAATTTTTAAAAAGTCGAAATTTTCAAAGAATCGAAATTCAGAAAGACGAAATTTTCAAAAAGGCGAAATTTTCAAAGAATCGAAATTTAGAAAGACGAAATTTTCAAAAAGGCGAAATTTTCAAAGAATCGAAATTCAGAAAGCCAAAATTTTCAAAAGGTGAAAAATTTCAAAGAATTGCAATTCAAAAAGACCAAAATTTTAGAAACCGTAAGTTTTCAAAGAATTGCAATTCAGAAAGACGAAATTTTCAAAAAGTGGAAATTTTCAAAGAATCTAAATTCAGAGAGGCAACATTTTCCAAAAATCTAAATTTTCAAAGAACTGAAATTTCCAAAAAGTCGAAATTTTCAAAAAGTCGAAATTTTTAAAAAGTCGAAACTTAAAAAGTCGAAATTTTCAAAGAATCAAAATTCAAAAAGACAAAATTTTCAAAGAATCGAAATTTAGAAAGGAGAAGTTTTTAAAAAGTCGAAATTTTCAAAAAATCGATATTCAGAAAGACAAAATTTTCAAAAAGTGAAGATTTTTAAAAAATTAAAATTCAGAAAGACGAAATTCTCAAAAAGTCGACATTTTCAAAGAATCAAAATTCAGAAGGACAAAATTTTCAAAGAGTCGAAATTTTCAAAGAATCGAAATTCAGAAGGACGAAATTTTCAAAAAGTGGTTATTTTCAAAAAATCGCAATCCAGAAAAACAAAAATTCTTAAGAATTTCAAAGAATCGAAATTCAGAAAGACGAAATTTTCAAATAATCGAAATTCAGAAAGATGAAATTTTCAAAAAGTCAAAATTTTCAAAGAAATAAAATTTTACAAAGACAAAATTCTTAAAAAGCCGAAAATTCCAAAAAGTCTAAATTTTCAAAGAATCGAAATTCAGAAAGACGAAATTTTCAAAAAGTCGAAATTTTTAAATAATCCAAATTCAGAGGGACGAAATTTTCAAAAAGTGTCAATTTTTAAAGAAGCGAAATTCAGAAAGACGAAATTTCCAAAATGTAGAAATTTTCAGAGATTCGAAATTCAGAAAGACGAAATTTTCAAAAGTCGAAATTTTCAAAGAATCGAAATTCGGAAAAACGAAATTTTTAAAAAGTCGACATTTTCAAAGAATCGAAATTCAGAAAGACGAAATTTTCAAAAAGTGGATATTTTCAAAAAATTGCAATCCAGAAAGACAAAAATTTCAAGAATTTCAAAAAATCCAAATTTAGGAAGACGAAATTTTCAAATAATCGAAATTCAGAAAGATGAAATTTTCAAAAAGTCAAAATTTTCAAAGAATCAAAATCTAGAAAGAAAAAATTCTTAAAATCCGAAAATTCCAAAAAGTCTAAATTTTCAAAGAATCGAAATTCAGAAAGACGAAATTTTCAGAAAAAAGTCGAAATTTCTAAACAGAACATTTTTTTAAATCGATGTTCTTTCTATGCCTTTGTAACATTTCGTTAAATTTCGATTTAAAAATTGAAATTTTAACTTTTTCCTCGAAATTTCGACTTTAAACTTCAAATTTCGACTTTTTTTCGAAATGTTGGCATTGAAGTCGAAATTTTGACTTTAATCTGGGGCTTTAGAGGAGAAAAAGTCAATATTCAGTGATAATTTTTTTTCAAATTGATTTTTGAATCGTTCATTAAATCGATCTTGTATTCAAGATCGATCTAAAAAATCGATCTTGAGACTTAAAAAAATCGATTTTTCGATTAATCGATCTCAGATCGACATCCCTAGTTGTAATTTTTGGGAAAAATTCCTTTCGGTAACTATTTTTTAATAATCCTCCCCCGAAACCTGTCGAATGCTCGAGTCTCGATTGTCGTCAGAAGATGAAAGATATAACAAAAAAAATATCAGCTATAATCAAATTATAAAGTTCATAATCCGTAAATCTCGTTTAATCGAACACGACAATTCATCCGAAAGGGCCACGATATTGAGTTCCAAGTTGTTAACAATGGTCGAGTCTCTCATTTTCAAGTAGTTTCCTTTATGTGTGACTAGGAAGGCGGAAGTCATTATAATCTGATTTCCGATGAATATATTTGACGCAGGTAGATGAAATTTCCTAGAAAATAGGGCATTCAAGTATAATATTGAAAATATTTGAACATGAAAATCTTCAGTATTGCTTTATCCTGTTTTTCGTGCATGGATAATAACAATGGGACAATGGGAAACGAGAGCAGCATACTTGGAGAATTGAAATTAAGCTCTTTGATTGCAAGTTGCAGACGTCAACAAACCAATTTTCTCAGTAATTTCATTAGTTCATCGAGGAGATTGAGGTACACACATTATACAGGTTGGTTATTAAAAAGCCTGAAGCACGTCTAGCAGCATAATTTGGTCAGAAAAAATAATGATCTTCATATTTTCAATTTTCTGACTGTATTAGTGGGTGCCTCTGTTTCCAGTAATTAGCTTTTTAAATTGATGAGGATCTATTACCAAACTTTGGAGATATTTAATTAATATGCCTAAATGAGCCCACGTTTTCGCTGCAGTAGAAGCGAAGATGATCTCTGCTATATGCGTGTATATGAACCCTTCAATTAATGGACTTTGACCTCAAGTGAATCCATGGGGAGTAATGTAAATAGTTGGCACACGATCAATGAACTTCTTGCTGCAACCGCTGTAGGTTGGAAATCAAATTTCAAATTGCGCACCTCCGCGTTTTACTTAACTAAGACCTTTCACTAAAAACATTTCCAAAATTATAAGCTTAAAATCGAAATGTTGGGTTTCAATTCAAAATTTTAAAATTAAACTCGAAACGTTTGGTTTCAACTCGAAATGTTGGGTTTAAATTTGAAATTTTAAGTTTAAACGTGAAATTTTCGAAAGAAAAGCGGTAATTTTGTCATGAAAGTCGCCATTTCGAAAGTAAAAGTCGAATAGTAGTAGAAAAAGTTTGAATTTTGAACGAGGAACATTTTTGCTTTATGCTAATTGAAGCAATTATTGCTGAGAATTACAATTACTCATAAGCTACAGTCGAAAGTCAACAAATCACTCAATGGGATTTACATCTCTTGAGTATTCATATAGCTGACTAATTGTTACTAAATTGGAGATGTTTATACGGATATGCAGCTCGCTGCGAGAGGAGTCTGTCCTTCATAGGAGCCCGATAAGCTGCCATGTTAGAAATATGCGAATTACGAAAATTTTGACGTCTTTGCTTTTCTCGAAATTTGGTATTAAAAATCACGCTTTTTGTTTCTTGAAATTTGGTATTAAAAACCAAGTTTTTTTATGTAACTTTCAATTTATTACTCGAAATTCGTGTATTTTTCTCAAAATTCCATATTTACATTTTAAATTCGAAAATTCTTCTAAATTTCGATTTTCTTTTAACTTCTCAGTTTAAACTTGAAAGGTACTCCTGTTTAAAATGCCAGATTTATTTTCGCAAAATAAATCGTCGAATTCTTGGAAAAATTTCAAAATATTTAGAAGAATTTTTCAAAAAGTCGAAATTTTGAAAAATTTCAAAATTGTTAAAAAAAGTCGTAATTTTGCAAAAAGGTTGAAGTCGTCAAAAAATCGAATTTTTTAAAAGTCAAAAGGGAAAGTCGAAATTTTCAAATAACGTGAAAATGCTGAAAAAAAAGATCGAACATCTCAAAAAAAGACGAATTTTAAGAAGTTCGTATTTTTATCAAAAAAAGTCGACATTTTGATAAAAAGTTAAAGTTTTCAAAAAGTCAAATCTTTGAATGATCCAAATTTCAAGAAAATCGAAATTTTCAAACGTGCAAATTCTGACACTTCGACGAAAAGTCGAAAAAGTCGAAAAAAGTTCAAAATTGTTAAAAAAAGTCGTAATTATGTAGAAAGATTAAAGTTGTCAAAAAATCTAATTTTTTTAAAAAAGTCAAAACTTTAAGGAATAGTTTCAAGGAATAATTTTGACTATTTTCAAAATTTCGATTTTTTAACCTTTTGACTTAATATTTCAAAATTTCAACTTTTTCCAAAATTTTGACTATTTTGAAAATTTTTTTTCGAAATCCCGACTTTTTTGAAAGTCAAAACTTCAAGGAAAAGTCGACTTTTTGAAAAAAGTCAAAATTTCAAGGGAAAGTCGAAATTTTCAAAAACCGAAGAAGT